>CAMRHE010000069.1:5910000-6510000 GCA_947044405.1 Leptodactylus fallax
TGGAGCTGAGGGCCATCTTCTTAGCCCTATCTCATTGGACCTCTCTCCTCCAAGGGCGTCTGGTCAAAGTCCAGAACAACGACTCCACCGCAGTCGCCTACTTGGACCATGAATGGGGGCAACAGGAGTTATGCGGCCTTGCAGGACGCCTCCCGCTCTCCTCTTTGGGCGGAGCATCATGTTCCAGCTCTTTTGGTTGTGGACAACTGGGTAGCAGACTACCTAAGCTGAGAAAAAGTTGGAACCGGGCAAGTGGTCGCTTCATCAGAAGATGTTCCAACAGCTGTGCTCCCGGTGGGGCACACCTGACTTCGACCTCTTCGCTTCCCACCTGAACCACAAGCTCCCCTGCTATGTGGCCAGGTTCCTGGACCCTCGAGCCATCACCGCCAACACTGTTGTGATTCCCTGATGGAACTTCCGCCTTCTTTACCTGTTCTCTACTCTTCCTCCATCCTGGTGGCTCCAGATTGACCACGCCGGGCCTAGTACGAGGACCTCATGTTCCTATTGGCGACTCTCCTTGGCCTTTTCCTCTGCAAGTTGACCTTTTGTCTCAAGGACCACTGTTCCACCCCACCTTACCTCAGCTGCATGTAACAGTATGCCTTTGAAGCTGAGGGTGTGAGGCGTCGTGGGTTTTTCGGAGCCTGTTATCCAGACCATGCTCAAGGCCCTGGAAGAAAAGGTCAAGTAAGATCTACCATCAAACGTGGAAGGCATATGTTCTGTGGTGTGCGAGTACTGACTTCCAACCGCTCTCCTTTTCTCTTCCCAGGCTTTTCTCCAGTCTGGCCTGGACCAAGGCCTTGGTCTTTCTTCTCTTAAGGGACAGATTTCTGCTCTTTCCACTCCGTTTCAGAAGATGCTGTCTTTCCAGCCTCAGGTGAAGAACTTCCTGGAGGGAGTGGCCCACTGTGCTCCTCTGTACCGACCTCCCATGGAACCATGGGACCTTAATCTCATCCTTTAGGTGCTTCAGGCTCCCCCCTCTGAACCTTTGCGGGATATTTCTCTTCGCTTCCTGTCCTGGAAGGTTGCCTTCCTGGTGGCCATTTTCTCCATTTACAGGGTCTCTTAACTAGCTTCCCTGTCCCGTAAGCCCCCTTTTCTTGTTCTCCACAGGGACAAGGTGCTCCTTCATCCGCCTCCGTATTTTCTACCTAAGGTGGTTTCTTCCTTCCACATCAACTAAGACACCGTCTTACTATGTTTCTCCCCAGACCCCAAACACCCACGTACGTTCCCTTCCCTACCTGGATATGGTCTGGGTGATCCGTGTCTAATTGTCTCTCACTGACCCCTTCCGACGTTCGGTCGCCTTGTTAGTTTCCCTGGCTGCTTCCAAGGCTTCCATCTCCCGATGGATTCGGTCTACAATCAAGGAGGTCTGTCTGCCCAGGGATCAAGCACTGCCTCTCTGTGTGACTGCTCATTCCACGAGAGCTGTTGGAAACTCCTGAGCTGTTCGGCATCAGTCTTCTGCCACCCAGGTCTGCAAAGCTTCCACCTGGGCCTCTGTCCACATTTTCACCAAGTTTTACCAGATCCATTCTGTGGCCTCTGCCAATGCCAGTTTGGGTCGTAAGGTTCAGCAAGTGGCTGTGCACTAGGTTGCGTGCGCATGGCTGTGTAATTCCCACCCTCTGGGATTGCTTTAGGACATGCCATGGTGCTACTTCCCCCTGTGAAATAAGTGAGGAAAGTGGATTTTTGTACTCAACTTAAAATCCTTTTCTTGTTGTATTCACTGGGGAACACAGATCCCACCCTTGTTTTTCTTTGTTGTTCCTGCCCGAGCTGTTTTAGTTCTTTTTCGGGTTCAAGGCATGTAGGATAATTTAGGAGGTACAGAAACACTGGACTGCAAATACATGCAGACAAGCAGCTAAAAAGATCCCTGACACTGGAAAAGAGCAATCTGTGAGCACTGTCAGTAAAGCTGTTTGCTGTCTGTGACTAAGAGTGGGTTCACACCTGCGCTTGAGTCCGTCCGCTGTCAATCCGAGTGAAAATCTCGGGAAACAGGATAGGCATCGGATACCGACAGGTTAGCGACGCATTGGTTAAAAGCCCATTCATTTGAATGGGTTTTTAAAGCAATGCGCGGGTGTACGCTTACACCCTCTGCGCTGCGAAGCCGTTTTTTCTCGTCGGACACGAAGTCCTGCATGTCCGCCTTTGTTTTCGACTAAAAAAAAAAAAAGGATTTACAGCGCAGAGGATGCAATCGGACACCCGCACATTGCTTTAAAAACCCATTCAAATGAATGGGTTTTTAACCAGTGCGTCGCTAACCTGTTGGTATCCGATGCCTATCCTGTTTCCCGAGATTTTCACTCGAATTGGCAGCGGACGGACTCAAGCGCAGGTGTGAACCCACCCTAATATCCTATCTTTCATAACACAAGCAGCCAGAAGTAGATGAAAGTACATAAGAAGAGTTTTCTTACCATGTAAGCTGTGAGCTGTGTAGAATATTCAGTCCAGTGCACAGAGATAGCAGTTTGCAGATGTATGTGGAGGCTTGAGGAGAATCAGCCCCTCCCCTCTCAATTCATTGTGTGAAGAGACCAGTCCTTTCCCCTCCACTCACTGAGAAGATGTCTTGCTTTTTTAACGTATCTTTGAACTGGATTTCCCTAGTAACTGGGAGTTAACTGCAAATTAGCTAAAAGGGAGACTCCCGGTGGCAGGAATCTTTAAAGAGTTTTTTTTTTTTTTCAGGCAGAAAGCAGCAACATTTTTAATTAAAGTGCTTTACATTTTGGTCCAGAATGAAATGCTCTATGAAAAGTTAGTGACCATGTAAGTTCTGTCCTCAAGACTGCCCCAAACCTTGGAAGACCACCCATCATGAACAACTCAACAGAAGCAATTTTGAGAAAATGTTTAGGAATATGTTTTCTGAAACCACAGTACCCTATCTTTTCCATCTGTAAAATTCATGTGTATTTTTAAGCTCAGGTAATGGCTGCTAGGGTGTGTGGCGAAGTTTTGGCGGGATATACTGGTCCTCCACAAATGGTATCTGATATGTGGACTGACTAGAGCCATGAATATGGTTTATTGGCTGGTCATTGTCTCCATTAATCCTAATAGTTCTCAGTACACAATGGTCTGATCATGGACAAGTCAATTGTAAGCTTCCCTTGAGGTTTTATTGGACAAATTTTCTAGAAAAAAAAAATACTCCTCCTTCAATGAATAATTTCCATTTACACTGACAGTATCAGCTTGGGGGAAGAGGCATGTAGTAATAAGCTGATCAGTCAAGCAGTGTCTTTTATAGTTTCTTAGCTAGGAAATAACCATCAAAGTTAGATATACTATTTGGCCACCTTAGATTTTTATACCACGCTGCAGTACTGTATATAGTGATAGATTTCTCTGTCAGAAAAATATTTACCAAAACTTAGAAAATAATATTTATTAACATCTTATTAAATCTCTTTTATTCCCATTTAGACATCATTTTTGGTAGATCTGCCTTTTTTACTTTTTGTTCTAATTTTCCTTTAGAAAGCGGTGGATATGCTTTTGGACAATGAAGACAAAATTTCTGTAAGTATTTGTTACTTACATTATATAGAGATGGCTTTATGAACTTGCGTGTTAAAAAGCGGTCCAGTTGTCATTGTATCCATTATCTGCTATGATAGACCTAAAATTATCCTGCCCAGTATTACTGAGTACAAGTTTTAGGAAACTTACTGGAATAACTGCTTGACGCATAATCTGCAGTCAGGTTCTCTGTGTCCTCCTATCTGACAGCAGAATATGTGTGATATAACATATATGGGATATGTAGTCTATGTTATTAATTCCTCCCTAAGCTCATCAGCCTCTTTCCTTCTTTGTCTTTCTGCTGTCAGATAGGAGACCTGAAATATCAGAATGCAGCTGTATCTTGACTTTTTTACGGTCAATACATTATGTAAAGTGGGAGTAGGCTGTTTATAAACATTTTCTGTGATTTCTTTGCATCTCTTATAGATTGATAAAGTTATTGAAGAATTAAAAGATAGACCAGAATTGCAACATGTGGTAAGTGTGTTAACCTTGCATAAGGTTTACTGAAATAGCACATCTATCATATACTGTAGTATTGTTATTAGTATTACTACTAATAACCATCTGCATGAATGCTGGGTAGTCAAATTGCACATGGCCTCTCTGCAGTGCCACCTGCAGACTATAAGCGTCTTTTCTTTTATCTTAAAGATTGTCAGCAAAAATTGACTTAGTAAACCTTTGTTTTTGAATCATGCCAAATGAAGATGGATGGGCACCTTGTTTTTAACCCAATTAATGACTGTTAGATTCTGCCCTAGCAAAGGAAACATAGACAGTGTGGACACTTTGCCCTGCACGGCATGCACTATATTAGGCTCCATGCACATGACTGTTCATTGTCAGTGTGCTAGATGTGTTTTTCACGGATGGCACACTGGCCCATTATATTGTAAATGCCCTAGATGTGCCCCTTTTCAAACAGATCACTTCTTATGTTAGCAGATCTCATTTAACGGTAATTTGAAGTCATCCCTGTCCGCTAGATAAGGCACAGCAGTGTGATAGGTGGGAATCTGGCCATTGGGAACCCAACCAATCTGAAAAATGGAGGTTCCGTTCCTTCTCCCAGTTTACTTCCAATAGACCCGTTAAAAATAGATAAAGCATTAGCAGCTCGTTTTACTGTGTCATTTACACAAATCAAATTCTGATCGATCCCATTAATTTGATGTCATCATCTGTCCACTGGATATAAGAATAATTGCCCTAGTGGCTGGACTCCCACTGATCACGAGAATGGGGACCATCTTCCCCATTCTGTAAGGAAAGTAAATTCATTATGGGACTGCTGATTTATCATGGTTTTGATACTTTTGGCAGAAAGAATAGCATTAAAGGGAATCTATCATTAAAAAAAACACTTAAGCTAATGGCACGTTGGAATGGCCTTTAAAAAGGCCATTCTTCTCCTACCTTTCATTGTTGTCTTCTCCCATCCATTTCCGTAAAAATGTGTTTCTTCAATTATGGCAATGATCCTCACGGAGCACCCGGGGCGTTCCTCAGTGGCAGCGAGCACCCATCGCTTGTCACCGCCCATTAGTCTGTTATGGTCTTCTCTGTATCTTCCTTCTTCTACTTCCTCTGACGCAGCGCTGGACCGCCGCCATTTTCCGGTGGTCTTTCACAAGAGGTGCAGTACAGACCACTGGAAAATGGGGGCCCGTCATGCGCAGTCACTGCCGTCCAGCGCTGCGTCAGAGGAAGTAGAAGAGAAGACCAAGATAGGAGTCACCACAACAGACTAATGGGCGGTGACAAGCGATTGACACGGTGGGTGCTCGCTGCCACAGAAGAACGCCCCGGGTGCTCCGTGAGGATCATTTCCATAACTGAAGAAATGGATTTTTCCGGAAACGGCTGGGAGAAGACAACAATGAAAAGTAGCAGAAGAATGGCCTTTTTTTAAATGCCAATCTAATGTTCCATTAGCTTACAAGTGTTTTTTTTAATGACAGACTCCCTTTAAAGGCCGTTTTCTGTCTCTCAAAAACACCAGAGCCTTAAAGCGTAACTTTTATTTTTTCTGGCAGTATTTGTGTCATGAATAAATTTTATAATATACTTAACAGATTTTGGCTCCTTTCTGTGAAATCCTGCATTTTTTCACTCTTTCCCTTGTTTCTGTATTGAGAGCTGTTCCTGCCTGTGGCTGATTAACTGTGTACAGTGTATGGGCTTGGAGAAGGGGGCTGTATATCATCTAGAGAAAATTAGGGTAGGGGAGGGTCACTTCAAACAGTTATATCTTGGGCATTATAAAACAGAAACTTCTTTCATATGACACTAAGGTTGTGGTGCTATCTATATTGTGGTGCACAGTAGGGATTAGGATATTTATATGCAGCTGTATAATATATATGATATAAATATCCTAATTCTGACTGTGTCTTCAACCAGTGACAGCTCTGGAAATAATAAGGCTTAGAACCTTAATGTCATATCAAAGAAGAGAATCTCCTCTTTCATATAACATCAAAAGTAAGTTTCTACGTTTTATAACTCCGGAAATCTAACTATTTAAAGTGACCCTCCCTTATTTTCTCTTCCCATACTCCATACACAGTTATCAGTGAGAGGCAGAAATAGCTCTCAATACAGAAGTCAGAGGAAGAGTAAAGAGATGAAGATTTTCACATAAGAGACAACATTTTTTAATAAAGTATAATACATTTATTATTGACAAACATACTGCCAGAAAATCAAAAGTTGTCCAGAAGTTTAGTTACACTTTAACATAATGGACAGCAACATCTATGTGAACAGAGCCTAAATGACATATTCAGCTAGCCTACATCTGTACAGAGGGACTGTAGCCTTCTTTTCACAGCAGTGCATTCTTGTATCAAATCTCTAGATGTCACTCGTATCCAGTGGAATGCTGCTTATGTCTCTGGATTTAATGTGATTGAGTGGGTGTCCATGCCATGTTGTTAGAGCATCGTATTGCCTGGCTATTGGAAACTATTTACAGTAGTAACATACAGTATATATTTGGCTGTAAAACAAGTCATTTTATATTTATGACATGTATAATTTCTTTATATTTTCTGAGTTGGCTTTTATTACAAAATGAGCAACGCTTACTTATGGGTAAATGGGTAAACTATTGTCTGCAATGAGAAATGTATGTAAATCTAATAATAATAATAATAATAATAATAATACTAGAGTAATCAGTAATATGAATGTTTTTATTGTAACTTTGTTAGCCCCCTCCCCAGGAATGAATTTCCACTCCATTATATACATGTTGGTCATGATGATATCGCACAAGCTCTATGCCCATGTGACTGCCACTCTAATAGAGTTCTGTTATTGTGCATTTGGGCCATTATTGTAATACACAAGCTGATATTCTTCTAAGTGACTGTCATGTAATATTTCATTTCATCACAGGTCCGTACCCTGCAACCTCTATAGGGGAAATACCGCTTTCACCGCAAAGTCAGCTGCTTTCCAGAAATATAGGATGCAGCACCTGTGACAATCACTTGTTGCAGTGACAGACACTTTCTTAAAGGGCTTGCCTATGATGAGACAACCCCTTTAAATATTCTTTCCAAAAAACAGAACAGACATATTTAATATCCTCAAACCATAAAAAACTACAATAAATTTTTTTCGCTTACTGCACCACTATCTTATCCACACGAAAAGTGTATGTTTTGTAGAAATATATTTAAAATATATAAATCGTATTGCATGGCAACGGGTGCAGTTTTTATGAAACGGCTCTTGGATAATGTTTTTAGAATTGGTTCTAAAAACTCTGTATATAATTTTTTTTTTCCACTTTAAATGGCCTGTTTTTGCTGGAACTCTGTGCCACTTGTACACTATTTACTGGTACGTGGTAGCACTGTACGGTATCTGTTTATATTCAGGGTTGTCATTTTCTTTTACACCCAATTACGTGTGACTTGATTTCTGTAGGTTTTCATTACTGTACTGTATAAATGTGTGTTAAAATGACTAGATTCCAGCGGGTAAAAGGGAGTTAACAGAGCAATTATGTAACTGTACATAAAACCTGCAATTGCAGCCATGACAATAATTATCAAATCCCTTTATCTCCATGGTTACCTGGAAGCCCTGCGACTAACGATAATCCGTTCAATGGTAAAGGAAAACTTACCACTTTCTGCAATCGAGAGATTTCTTCCTTGAATATTGTGATCTCCTGTATATGAATTTAATATTAAATAGATATCAGTTTTCATAGAATATTCTACAGAGGAAGACTATTTCTACACATTTAGATTTGCTATATATAATGGTGCAGTACGATGTTATAACCTATGTTATGAACAGTAATACCTGCTTGCATGGTGCATGTAGAATGATCATTACCAAATATAAATGCACAATTGCTACAGTTTAAGGACAGAAAGCCTTTTTCTCTTTAATATCCTGAAATATGACTATTAACCCATTCATGCCACAGCCAGTTTTCGTTTTTGCATTTCTGTTTTTCCCTCCCCCCATTCCAAGAGCCATAATTTTTTAATTTTTCAGTTCACAGAGTCACACTTTCAAAAAATTAAAAAGTTTGCAAAATAGAGAAAAAACACCTGTAACTTTTTTATATTTATGTGTATGGAGCTGGGTAAGGCGTATTTTTATGTGTGACAAGATGACGTTATTGATACCATTTTGGGGAAGGTGTAATAGTTTGATCACTTTTTATTCTATTTTTTGTAGGAGGCAAAAAGTTGAAAAAAATGGATATTTGGCCGTTTTGATTTTTTTTTTTCCCCGCTACACCGTTCACTGTATGGGATAAATATTTTAATAGTTCGGGCATTTGGTGTCAGCACTGATCGCAGCTGTTAGCGGCGGGTGCTGGTTGTATAATACAGCCGGCACCTGCCGTGTATGGAGAGAGCTCAGCTCCTGAGCTCTCTCCATACACCCCTTCACACCCAATCATGTACATGTACGTGATTTTGCATGAAGGGGTTAAGCACTCATGGTTTATCCACAGGATGTACTGTATAGATACAGGTCTCATCACAACTAATGTGGCTGTTGGTTGCAAGTATTTGATCTTAAAGACTATGTATAATGACTATGTTGCTTCAATGTATATTGAATGGAAAATTAGGTAACTTTAAAAATAGTCTTGTCCTGTAATTTTTTGTGTACAGCTCTGATGTAGTCTTCTGTCTTTCTGACACCATTACCCCATGGACTAAATAACAAAAAATTATTGTTATTAAGTGTTCAAAGGGAGTCTGTTAGCAGGAAAATCGGTATCCAACTAATTTGCATAAGAATAAAATGCTGATTTTTCATAAAAATGGAGCTGCAATGCAGAGTAAGTAATATGTCATTGGAAAGTGTAGAAGCCGCTCTACAAGGTACTGTCATTAGTTTGATACCAATTTTACTGCTGACAGACTCCCTTTTAACCCCTTCCTGACATCCACCATACTAATACAACGGATGTCGGGTATTTAAATCTGGAGGCCGCCATAGCCGTCCAGGTCTCTGCTGTATTATACAGCAAAGACTCTGCGAAGAAGTATTTTGCAATTTGTTAGCATTGTAATGCATCTCATACAGACCCATAGAATACAGGTGACATGTCATTTTGGCTGCACTGTGAATGGCGTAATAACAAAGCCCATAAAAAAGTTGCACAAGTGCACTTTTTTCTCCAATTCCACCCCATTCAGAATTTTTTTTCCAGCTTCCTGTACATTCTATGGAATATTAAATAGTACCAAATAACAATTTGTCTCGCAAATATTAAGCCCTCCTATGGCTCTGTGAACGGGAAAAAAAAAGGTTATGAGGTTTGGAAGGCGGGGGAGACAAAAACAAGAAAGATATGGGATGAGACGTGCATCTGTTGCACACCTGAATAAACATGGCTAATGGAAATACCCCTTTAAACCTGCCACATCAGAATGCAGTGGATTGGTAGGTGCTGACTCCACATGCTCCATTCGGTAAGATTGTGCTGACTTCCGTTACAGGTATCTGCACACTTTTAGATCTGAGGGCTTGGTGGAAATTAATCCAATGTGTGTGAAAAGCTTTAGACTACTACTTCTCCCCCATGTCCAAGAGAAGTAAGCAGTAGTCTTGGGTCTTGGGGGGGGGGGTTCACACTTAGGAATTTGAAACTGATGAGGATTTTGATGCAGAATTTGGAGAAGAATGCCACTTTGTTTGGGCAGGGCCAAATTCCACGAGCGGATTTTGACCAGTTCTGCATCAAATTCCGCCAACGGAAAAGGTGTATTTTCTGCCTCTCATTCATTTTTATGGAATCTGCCTGAAGAACGAGCAGAATGCTTATTTTTTTTTCTGGTAGCTGAAAAATTCAGCTACTGCCTCCCATTGAAATGAATGAGAGGCAGATTTCAGATTATAACAGCATCAAATTCTTACGTGTGTACACCCCCTTAAAGTCACTGCTACTTCAGTTACCATAGCTGTCAATATTGCTAGCAAAATTGTAGTGAAAAAGATGTAATAAAAGAAATTCCTGTATTGTTGTCACATCAGCCAGTGATCTGTAATAGGGACTCTTTAGAGAGTCATCTTATTACCATCACAGCAGGTTAATAATGAAAGATAGCGCCACTATTGAACAGCTGGAGCCACCATTGATAGTAGGCAATGGTCACAGCTCACCCCTTACACCTACCTGCACAGTGACCTCTGCACATAACACAGAGCATGAACACAAAACTCACATAGTTGTCAATCAGCCATTGTCTTACTTATGTAGGTGCCTGCTGTAAAGAAAGGTATAGCTAACACAATTATTTTAAAATGTATGCTTGGCTTGTGTATTTCATTAGCCAATAACTTCTGTGGTATGTCGACATTCATCTAAATTTATTAACAGAAAAAAATCTCCTTTATCTTCAGCATTCAGCAGCTTGAATTGAGAAGTATAATTGCATAGTATACTTGTTATATACTTAAATTTAGTGGTTTCAGAGGTGTATCAAAAGTTTCTTTTTGATGTTTTACTAGCATGCAATGCATAATAATCTTCTAAAAGTGTTGCCGGTTTTTATTCTATTTTGTACTTTTAGTATCTCCACAAACTTTTCAAGAGAGATCACCATAAAGGTAAAAAATACCATGAAAAACAAATCAGCTTGTATGCAGAATACGATCGGCCAAATCTTCTGCCTTTTCTTCGAGACAGCACACATTGCCCATTAGAAAAGGTAAGCACAACTGTTATGTGGGTGGAATAATTTCATCTCTTCAGACTAGTCATATTTCCAGGATTGTTTTCCTAGAATTGATAGGTTTTGACTGTAGATTTTCCTTAGTTTTTTTCACAATCTAAAAGTTTAGGTGTGACCTAAGTATTCCATTCCTTTCATTATTAAAAGGACTAGGACTGTATTACAGTTAATTGAACATTTTTTGTTGATTTATTTTGTAAGCTATAATATCTGTATAGGGGAGCCATGTGTTCCTGGTATGATAAATTATACTGTGTAGCAGTGGCTACATTTAGCCACCATTAAAGGAGTTTTACCATCTGCCTCTCCTCTTCTCATTTCCTGTATTCAGCCACAACCTGGGAGGAGGGCTTTGACTGTTTGATGGACAGGACACGATCAGTAGATATAGACATTGTCTTTACCATGAGAAATTATTTATTATGTTTACTAGTAATCTAATAAAGATGCAGATCAAATAGTATGCATAGTAAATGTATATTACATTGCATAGGTTTTTGGAGAGAAAATATGCAAAGAAGTGCCCTAGCACACTTGATTGTGTAATTGTAGTATTTAGGGTAATTTTACCTCTAAATGTTGTTTTATGAGCATAAAATCTAGGACCATGGTTTTTGGCTGGCAGTAACTTAAACCAGCCAAGACTTGGTTAATCTTATACCTGTGTAAGAGAAACTGGTTCTTACTATTTGCTTTACAGGATAAAGAAAAATCTTTTGTTGGTTTCCAGAATGTAAATTTAAAGGATTGCCCCTCAATGAACCTATTTCACCATTGCTGAAATCCACAAAAGTTATGGATCTCACAAGGCACCAATGAAAAATCAATATTATTCTTTTGAAACTTACAATTTATTCATACATAGGCATCTACCACTGTATTTATATTTGTGTAAAAATTATTCCAAGCAGAGGTTGTCTGCGAATTGGGAGGGAGTCTCTCAATACCCTTAGTTAGATCCAGCTTGTTTTTCCTGAGTGGGTATGATTGTAATACATAAAATGACTACCACTTGCATCCTGTGTCCTAGAATGTAACTGGGACAAGTTACACTAGGATCACAATAGTGTTGACTTATCCTTTATTCTGATCCATTGGAGGATCAGAACAATGGACAGGCATACTGTTGTAACAGTGGTTACACACAGACCCCGATGGACCCCATTGACTAAAATGGGGTCCAGCTGGTGTCTGTCATTTTAAAACAGAAGCCAGCGGAGGAAAGAGTGCTCCGTGAAGGTCTTTTTCGTCCACCGATTTCAGGTGTACATTGCGACAGATGTCAACTAGGCCTTTTGTGATACCTGTTGTGAGCTGGAGTGGAGAAAGGAGGGTTTAGCATTGTTTGTTCCTGTTTAGGTGGTTTAGCAGCCTGATTTCTGCTTCACTGACTATGAAGTAGCTGAGAAGAAAGGTTGCACTGCTCCACAATCCCGTACTGATGCTGCAGCCATAATCAGTGCAATATAAAATTCCGCTCCAGCCCCCCCACAGGTCTCAAGCAGCACATAACCTATCCTAGATACATTGTAAAGCGGGTTTCAAAATATTTTATTGGGGAATGATCCCCTTGTCAGCAGTTTTTATTTTTGGTAATACTAGATTGAACATGACCCCAGGCTCTCCTTTACAAAAGCTTATTCCCCTCTTTATACCTGTATGTGTAGAATTACCTGATAATTCCTCATTTTCGCTGTGATGGAAAGTGGTGGAAATTCACTTTCCATGCACTGACTTCTTTGTGAGTCTGTGGTAGACTTATGCTATATACCGCAGCCAGTCGGAGGAGGGAGAGAGCTGCAGCGGGAACCATTGATGAGACAGGTGTGTTTCAGACTACCTAAGAATCCCTTTAGGCACTGTAGCCAAGCTGTAGTCACAGATCACAGCTCTGCCCTAATAAAGCTAAGCTCAGAGAGAGCCAAAGAGCAGGCATTGAGGGCAGGTAATCTTGCCCTGTAGGTGCTGACTGACATACCCTGACCTCATGACTGGACAGATAATTTAAGCCCTATATGTTTGGTAATGAAGCCTAATTTGGCAAGTAAAATATAATGCGGGTGGTTATTCAGTATTCTCTTTTAGAAGGAAATGGCCTAAGCCCGTGATGGCGAACCTATGGCACGCGTGCCAGAAAGGGCACGCAGAGCCCTCTCAGTTGGCACGTGCGTCGTCGCCATGATCGCTCACTAATGGGGAATTCGGTACAGGATTCCCTAATAGTGAGCGATCGCGTCTTTCAGCTGAGCTGTCAGTGTAGGTCGTGGTCTGGACCACGGCCTACACTGACTGCAGAGTGTGACCTCTGCCCTGACGCAGGCGTGATGACGTAAGTCATAAGTAAACGTGAGCAGAAGGAGGAGGAGGAGGATGTTCTTCGTGGGACTGCAGCTCTTCATGGGACTAGGTAAGTAATATAAACTACTGTGTAGGGGCCTACTGTGAAGCATATACTACTGTGTGGGGCCCCACTGTGAAGCATATACTACTGTATGGGGCCCCACTGTGAAGCATATGCTGCTGTGTGGGGCCCCACTGTGAAGCATAAACTACTGTGTGGGGCCCCACTGTGAAGCATATGCTGCTGTGTGGGGCCCCACTGTGAAGCATATGCTGCTGTGTGGGGCCCCACGGTGAAGCATTTGCTACTGTGTGGGGCCCCACTGTGAAGCATATGCTACTGTGTGGGACCCCACTGTGAAGCATATGCTACTGTGTGGGGCCCCACTGTGAAGCATATGCTACTGTGTGGGGTCCCACTGTGAAGCATATGCTACTGTGTGGGGTCCCACTGTGAAGCATATGCTACTGTGTGGGGGCCCACTGTGAAGCATATACTACTGTGTGGGGGCCCCACTGTGAAGCATATACTACTATGTGGGGGCCCACTGTGAAGCATATACTACTATATGGGGGCACACTGTGAAGCATATACTACTATATGGGGGCACACTGTGAAGCATATACTACTATGTGGGGGCCCTCTGTGAAGCATATAATACTGTCTGGGGGCCATTCTGGAGCATATAGTACTATCTGGGGGCCACTTCAGATCGGATTGTACTGTGTGGGGGCCCTTCACTATTTATATCACACAGTATCTGTTTTATAGCAGACATGTGATATTATTACAGGCTGTAATAACATTGCACGATCACTATAAAACAGATCCTGGTTAATTTAAGGTTAAATTGCCATGTTGGCACTCTGCGATAAATTAGTGGGTTTTGGGTTGCAGTTTGGGCACTCAGTCTCTAAAAGGTTCGCCATCACTGGCCTAAGCTATGTTTAAGCCAAGGTCCCTGATACATAATAACCACTACCTCATAATGTATACTGATTTACACCTTTATTTAAAATATATATTTTTGATTATTATTTTTTTTATTGGTGCCTTCATTTTGCCATAATAGAGAAAGCAAAGTTGTGCCTTCCAGGCAGTCCCAATTTAAGATGTAAGGAAACTGTTGTGTTTGATCTTGAAGCTTAACACAGTCTAAATTAAAGTCCTTGGCTGCAATGTATCAGGAGCTTTCTCTCTGATTAAGTGCACAGAACAAATTACAAAATTGGCTACTTGGAAAAAAGCCTAAAAGCCTTTTGGAAATTGGAATTGAAATAGTTGTCGTAACCAATCAGTGTCATTTCAGTTAAGTATATTAAACCATTTTCATTGTTCAGCATGTTTAGAGTCTAAGATCGCAAAGCCAATGTATCTCTGAAGTCGCCGGCAGCACAGAAATATTGTGTGTCACGTGTGTTTTCTTCTGTTCTTCACTTTACATCATTTTTGTAAATTTATGATTTATTTTCTTCTGTATTGAGTGGGTAGACATTCCCTTGTAAGGAACCAAAGAGATGTGCTGTGTGCTTGTCTGATCAATTGGCTCCCGCTGCTGCTTCCCCTCTCCTCTCATACATAGGAATGGAGAAAGCAACATGATCTCGCTTTCTCCCCACTCACAGCAGAAGTTTCACACACTGGCTGGGGTAGAATTACTGCTGCAGCTACACCAAAACACCCCCGCCTCCCATCTCATAATATTTTTTTTTTTATATACTAGTTGTTTTTTTTTTGGCAATTTAAGAAAGTTTATTTAGACAGTATACATATACAGTGTATATAATAATGTAGGTTTTTTCCGTAATTCTCTTGTACATACTGATAACTACTATGTACAGGGGCAATACGAAGATTCTAAATGGTAACATATAAGCACCTTTTCATTCTGTTAATTTTGGACCACACCTATTTTTTAAAAATCCTGAATCTGCTTGTATATTTTGCCTTTCTATTAACAAATGTTACAGGTGAACACATCTTTCTTTACAATTTTCCTTAAATATACAGATAAACTGTTATTATAACTATTATATAACTTTATATAGTATTTGGTTGTCTACATGGTTTTGAACATACAATCTCATTGACTATTTTTTTTCCTTCTCAATTACAGGCCCTTGAGATCTGTCACCAGAGAAATTTTGTGGCAGAGACAGTATTTCTGTTAAGTAAGTAAATTAATATGGTATATTGGGACATATTTACTAATCCTGTAGTATTGGTTAGACAGTAAAAAGTTCTGTCAATCCTTTACACTATCTAGTCGAAGTATACAGTTTATGCCTATTAGTTGGCTTGGTTTGCAATGAAAAAATGTGCCAAAAGTTCAGTACATTTTTTGGTGTACAATGTTGCATGTTATACGGTCACTAGAGCATGTGATTCTGGACCTAAATCTAATACAATTTATTTGAAAATGCTGCTGTTTTCTGCCATAAAAACCCTCTCTAATTCCTGCCAGTAGGTGTTTTCCTTATTATTAATTTGCTGTTCCTAGGGAAGTTCTGTCTTTAGGAACTAGCAGGCTCAACAAACAGTGAGGGGAGGTTCAGGTCTCAATCACAGCCTCTACATGTTTCCATACAGCTTTCCTTGCCTGTTCACTGCACAAACAGGTATCTGCAGCTTCTTACTGCTCACAGAGAATGTAAGGAGTGTCTTTGAACTCACGTCTACTTCTGACTAGATGCTTGTGTTATTACTAATGGAATGTTAGTCGTAGACAGCAAGTAGCTTTCCTGACTGCGCTTAGATCTATTTTTTTTAGCTGCATCATAATTTCCTATATTATGTTCACCATATTAATAATAATGGATGGGGGAGGGGGCAGACTGCTCTGTATTGTACATGCCCCCGCCTCAGACAGAAATTAATTCTCTCACATTCTTTCTATTGCATCACAGTGAGATCCCCATGAAAATATACCAGTTGTCAATCCAGATACATATTGTCAATGCAGCTAGGGCATGTATCCAGATCTTGTGGAAAACCTCCTTGAAACACTGGCTGCCTAGAGTAAAAGACATCTTTTATGGAAGACCTCACCTCCATAACCGCTGAGAGGCTTTCCTGAAAACCTTCTTGCGCTTTGTCTGGTTGGACATAGGACAGATGGGGGTGGCTGATGTTCTCTTTTAAAATATACTGTTGTCCAGGATTGGCCATAAATATCTGATTTGTAGAGGGCCAACAACTGGCCCACATGGATCAGCTGTATGAGGCCACTTTTAGTGCCCAGAGTAGAATACACAGAGCAGAGTCAGAAGCAGATGGCTCCGTGCCCTGTATAGTGGTTGGGTGCCAATACTTCACCTCAGCCCCAATCGACTTCAATGAATCTCTAGAATAAAGTCAGCTGTCTGTCATCATAAAATCACATGGTTGGTTGGTTGGTAAAGAGGTAAAGGGCCATTCAATGGGTGAAATATAATAAAATTATGTATAAAGGCCTTATCCATTCGGTTATTCTGCTCCAGATGCAAAGCTCTGGTCCTTTCCATTTGGCTGAAGCAGTCACGTGGGTAGGTGGTCATGTCACCATTGCTGCAGTCAAGTTTAAAAACATATTGAATGCCTTCTGTACAATGAACAGTATCACTGATTGATTTAGTTTCTCTGTATGGTTTATTGAATGGCATAAAGTTAAGATTGTATTTTTATTGCATAACCGTCATTGAGCTCTAGATAGTGTTACAAACCTAAATGCAATATTCCTTCTATTCCACAGGTAGGATGGGTAACAGCCGAAGGGCACTGCAGATGATCATGGAGGAACTTCAGAACGTAGACAAAGCTATTGAGTTTGCAAAAGAGCAGGATGATGCCGAGCTGTGGGAGGACCTTATTCTCTACTCTATTGACAAGCCACGTAAGAGCATAGAGCGACTTAATTTTTTTTTTTTTTGCAAAATTCAAGGGCATTTCTTTTTCTGGCCAAAAACTAAATACCTAATCTGGAGTATATCCAGCTTTTCAGGTGCCAGTGTGAAGTACTGCATTATCAGCAGTCTATGGGGGGCTGGTTTGTGCTCCTTTTGTGTCCATTTTCGAGCATCAGGTTCACTTGTGTGACAATGATGATAAGAGTGTATACATTTAGAAGTGTCTGCAGACCTTACTGAGCTTACAGTGTGCAGATACAGAATATATTAGCTTGTTGTTGTAAATAAAGAAAAATTCCTGGGTTCCTCATAAAACTGAGACTTTATTAGAAACTTTTAAAACCTTGTGCACATAGCCATGCTGCCTTTGAATTTTTTCTTAATTTACATGTCTGCATTTTCCCCAGCATCTCCATTTACCAGGTGGGTCAAGCGAGGTCTTTCAAGTTGTTGCCTGTGGTAAACTGGATATGGGGGGGAACACCCAAGATCTTATGGTGGACACAGTGCATTGGGGGAGTGCACAATATGGCACTCACCTTGCTGACCTAACCTGCTGCATGTGGCGTCTGCCTCCTACAAATCCGTGTTACCACCAACTACAGTACATTGGTACCCCCTTTCTAAGAACCAGCTGACGTTTCAGGCAGGGCTGTGGAGTCGGAGTCGGAGTCGGTGCCTATTTTGGTGGAGTCGGAGTCGGTATAAAATGGACCGACTCCGACTCCCAAAATATATAATAAATTGGTACAGTTAGTAGTACAATGCAGTATGTGCTGAATATATTTTCATAAGAATTTGGGAAAATGATGAAATGTTGAAAATGATGAAATGTCCTGTAAAGGTCTGTTCTATTCCTCATATAATGATGGGACTGAGTTCTGAGTGAACCTATAAGGTTTAGCAGTGCCAGGGCTGTGGAGTCGGAGTCGTGGAGTCGGAGTCGGTGCCTATTTTGGTGGAGTCGGAGTTGGAGTCGGAGTCAGGGGAAATTGAGGAGTCGGAGTCGGGGCTTTGGCGTACCGACTCCACAGCTCTGGTTTCAGGGTCACAGACTTTCTTGACTCAAGCTTAGCAGGTCCTCCATGAAGACCTCCGAGCAGAAAGCTACCACTTCTCTCTGCGGGAACAGGCCCTTTCCTGCAATATGACACCTGGGGCAACCACTTATGTCAAATAGTTGCACTGTGGAAGAGAAACACACAACCTCTGCCAAAGTGACAACAGCTTTGAGTGAGCCAACCTGTGACGAACTTTGCTGAGGCTGTGCCTTTGCTAAACCGCACACGCAGTGTGAACAGCAGCTGAATACCTCCTCTGCAACAGTGCAACTAACCTAATAGTGATTAACTACACTGAATGTGTCTAGTTTGCCCGATTTGTCATACAGGGGATAAATTATTATGAGATCATATTTCCACCAGTCGAAATAGAAGCATAAAAATAAATAAGTGGTAAAACACCATAATGGTGGAACACTTGCAAACATTCTTGTCAATATACATTAAATAAATCTCAGAAGTTCTTGCTCACAATGTAATGTGTATGAGATTCATCTGGAGAGTCCTCTGTTTAGCCAACAGTAGCAAGGGGCACTGCTGTTACTGTCTACACCATCACCTGCATCACAACCAACTTCCTTACTTGTGGTGGCTTCCTTACCCTCAAGTAATGCACTGCCTTTTGCTCCAGCTAAGTGGTACAGGGTTACTCCTCCAGCCAGCAACAGCACCACCATAGCTCCCCATCCACCATGGCTCTTCAGGCTCCCTTAGTGCATCGGGCTATTTGGTTAAATGTGAGTTCGTGAGGAGATTTCCTTGCCAGAAGGATCTATGGTATGTGAGCAGTATGTACTTTTACTTTAAGGGATAAGCTGGATTTGCTATGGGAAATAGTACACTGCACATACTCCAACACTTTTGTGTAGCATTCAGCACACAGGTAAACAGCACTGTGCCCCTTACACACTTCTGATAGAATAGAAACTTCAACTACCAGGGCAGAGGCACTATAGTAAAGCTAGCCTTGAAATTAAAGGACCCCTGCCACTTCTCTGCCCAGAACTTGTCATTTCTTAGAATGAAAAGTTAACTATGCATAAAATGTATTGTAAGTCTCCAACATATGACGTATAAACTTATAGCGGCTCTATTGTAAAAAAAAAAAAAAAAAAAAATCTTATTGAGAAGGACAGTCTTGATATATGTGGGCTTATGTACACATTTTGCATGTACACTGGGAGCTTTCCTGGCACACATGTCAAAAGCGTGCCAATCACACATTGCAGTTATCTTTTTGGTAAGGTCTTGGTAGATAGCTGTGGGCCAGGCAAATTTCTTGTATACCTCCTGTGATGAACGGGGACTCCCGTATATGTATTTCTGTACAAATATGTATCTAGCCGATCCCTTTCCTCCCCCTTAGTGGACCATTTGTTGAAGATGACTCAACTCAGCTATAGGAAGCTGGACTCCTTTTGTTGGTTAATTACAGTCCTTCTGTTATATTGTCCTGAGTAATTAACACACTCTTGCAACACTCAACCTCTCACCAGGGGGTTTCCTGCTCAACCACTTTACAGATAGACAACCTGGCACCGCTTATAGATCAGAGAGATCATAGTTTTATGCTCATATCTCCTTAAGGGGGCACCCCACAGTTACCCCGATTAAATTCCATAGATGCCCCAGAGAAAGACGCACACGTTCAGTCTATGCATGGCGCCATAGTGAGTCTAACACAGGTCCAGCCATTCAACTCCCTACCCAAAGGGAATTGGGGTGTCATCCTTGGTGTCTACATGATGGGGATCTCGCCCCGAGTCCCATCATACCACGTGCCTGACAATCCGGTCACCTGATGAGGAATCAGGACCGTTTTCTAGTCCTGTGGCTTCAAGCCGGTAGGTGTAACTTCCCTCCCCAGTGACCTCACCCTGGGCGGAGACAGGGAAAACACAAAAAGTCTGCCATGCGGGGGCCTCATGTTCTTCTCCTGCTTAAAGCCATCTGAACAAAATTGCCCAGAGACAAGGGGGTGCTGCCACTGGAATAGCATGCCCAGACAAATGTTTTTGGACTAACTTAAGGACGTGCCCTGGGCTCACCATCAGGAGCCCAAAGAACCAATCACAGGCTTGTGTTGGTAATATTTCCTTTTCTACTGTTTATTCCCATTTTTATTTTGTGCACTGGCATGTTGATTTCCACTTGTATTTGCTTGATAACCGTTACATGTATGTTCTGTATGTGTTAAGTGTCTAGTACCGACCCTTTTAGGGGTTAATATATAAAATTTAGAAAGCTCGTTTCGTATCATCCTATGAGCCCAGAACACACACTGGTGGTGGGTGTGAGATAATGAAGTGATCTCAGGGGTGCCGAAAGCGGTTTTGGTAGGACGAGATCCTTCACGCCTCCCTTGTGGACCTTGCTAACAAAAACTGCAACAAATTAACAGTATGCTGCTAGTGAATAGAGATTTACAAAACTCTGTTCACATGTAGCAGACTTGTCCACTGCAGATTTGAGGACATACTTCAATTTTTATATCCCTAACATGCCAATTTTCACAACAAATTTCAGCCATTGCAGCGCATAAGTAACACATGCAGGTTTGAAGGCATGTTTAGTGCGAATTATGTCTTTTATATTATAGACTATGTTGTTACAGTATTGTTAATTCTTGTTTTCCCTGTTATAGTTAAAATGTGTTGGGCTATAAATGAGAATGCGTAGGAGTTGTCTATATAATATATGTTGGAGAGATTCATGATCTTGGTCCTGTCTTGTTATTAAGCCAAGGTACAGTGCGGCTGAAACATAATATTGCTTTCATAATTTAAGGAAGCAACAACCCTGTGGATATTGTTTACCCAAATATGTTTACTTCCAGAGCACAGGCCTACATCTCCAATATAAAACAGTTGGCAGAGAAAGGCAATATTAAGCTCTGTCATTGTCACAAGCTGGATTATTTCTGGAGTTTTTATATTAAATCTACTGCCATGACCTAAAAGTTTAGTGGAATAGAACGGTGACTGTAATCGATTGCACCCGAGTAGTCAAAGAAATTTATTCTGTTTATCTACTTTAATATAACTGATTTATTGATTTTAATTTTCATAATGTTAAGGAATTGTAACTGAACCGAGAGAAGAAGTTATCCATCTCCTGTAGGTTTCCATAGTCAGGTTATACTATATTTGTGTATAACAGTTTCCTCCTAATTAAAGTGGTTGGCCAGCCACAGCATATTATCCCCACAGAAAGGGACCCGTCAGTCTCAAGAACTGGGGTGTGGTGCCAGCTGTGGAACAACCACCAGTCATCAAGTTACCTCCTATCTTGTGAATATGGGGTAACTGACTGTAGCTGGACAACCCCTTTATCTGAGTGCTGGTGGACACACATGCTCAGTCACACTTATCACAGCCAGTTTCCTGTGTAGTGATCTTTTGATCACTGCAAAGCAGCCAAAAACGTCCTGTCCTGCTTGTCAGAGAAGTAACATCACCTCTGTAGTAGCATGGAAGTATAGCTGAGAAGACTCCTTCTGCAGAGGAAGTAAGAAGGGACTATATTGTGAGCTGCCAGAGGGAAAAGGAGGCTGATTTAGCCCAAAACCCTCCCCAAGCAGCAACTTATTTTAAAACAGCCATTAACATTTCAGGGCTTTCATAATTAAAAAAAAAAAAAAAAAAAAAAAAATGATAGGATTTAGTCTGCAGTGGTTAGTTTTAGGCTTTATTCACACGTCCATGTCCATTCTTCGTCCATGAACACATGGTCCATTTTTCATCCATGTCTGTTTTCTTCCATGTTTTTATTTCCATTTGCGGTCCATTATTTTCCATCTGTATTTCATCTATTACCTGGTAAGTTTGAAGGTTGAGATTCCCCAGAGGACAGCAAAAAGACCCGTAACTTTTACAATGGATTTCGTCCTGCTTTGAGATTATTTGCAAAGGAGTGAACATATCTGAGGCAAATGATAGCAATGGCCAAGAATTATACAATGCTTTCTGTACAGCCCCTTCATGTATCTTGCTAGGTACAAATGAAAGAGTAAGACTTCATCTTGCAGAAGTACAATACTATAATGTCCCATCTGCAAATAAATATCTAGAAAGCTTGTGTATATGCATGTGTAGCCCTATTTGGGGGGGGTATGAGTATTATCCCTCCCGCAACAGACTCTGGCGCTGACCTGTGTGTATAATGGGACCTGAAGCCTTCGCTGAAGGGAAGAGTGGGAACATATATGAAATATATCAGTGCCTCCACCCAGGATAGAGCCTCTGTACTACAGGGAGGATCTCTTCCTGGGACTTACCCATGAAATACAGTTAGTAGCCTTAACAAGGATCACTGTACTAATCTCACAGTCTGAAGAATACATACAGATACCACATAAGGTTATAACAGTAGCTTTATAAGAATCAACAGGGTAATAATACATACATACAATATACTCAGAACACAGCAATACTACAACAACCAGCAAGTCCTCAACCGTCTTAGGTTATATACCCGGGTATATATATAGATATATAGCAAGAGTCCAGTGCACAATACCTCCAGGCAACAGAAGAGATGCAGGGGCCCCTGTGGATGACTGTGGATCCTCGGATTCTTCCAGGAGATGACAGACAGCCGATCAGGAGATGATGATGATGATGGTGAGATTCTTCACAGGCAGCAAACAGGGCAACGGTGACGGCAGTAGATGCAGGCCTGACTACCCTAACACTGAGTCCTTAACCTGCCAGCTAAACTACTAGTGCCACCGGGCCTCTAACTAGCTAGTTGGCCTTCGGAAGCCTAACCTATCACTGTCCTGAACTATATATATATATGGATCCCTAACTACGGTTACTAGCTAGGTCCTGTGAGTATATAGGGGGTAACACATACCTAACTATATACTGTGAAGTAAAGAGGAACAAGTGGCTCTTAGACTCCCCCAGACATAACATGTCTGTCTCAGCAGCTCTGCTCACATCTCTCTCCCCCAGCAGCTCTGCCTCACATGTGTCTGACTCACTGTATTTACAAAACAAAACTTGCACTAAATGCCTGGGGTCTCTGAAGCCAAACTGCAGGGGCAAAGAAGCCAGATACATTATATACTAGTAGAAATGGCAGTTCCCTACACATGGATCCTCAATTCCATCCGGCAGCATCCTGTTTCTTTATTTTCATTTAACCATTTATTGCACTATTGAGACATTGTTCATGTGAGCTAAAGTCTCATAAGTTCGACATGTCAGTGGTGTGTATATTTGATGTTGATGTTTAAAAGACTGTACTTTATATCTCAGTGATCTGTATTCAGTTTTTCGCTGCTAAACATACCAGAAAGAAGAATGGGTCTGTATGATTTAATAACACAACTATCTATTCCTACACAGCATTTATAACTGGACTGCTGAATAACATTGGGACCCATGTTGATCCAATCCTTCTGATTCACCGGATAAAAGAGGGAATGGAAATTCCTAATTTGCGGGATTCACTTGTTAAAATCCTGCAGGACTACAACCTCCAGGTGAGTTCTGAGACTGAGTGCGAAGCTTTGTGTATTTGACTTCAATACCTAACATGCATTTGTATGGACTTTTGTAGGTTCTTTTGAAAATGGAAATAATGACTTCACCCCTGTTGATATTTATCAGTGAAATGTCTTGTAATGTTATAGTTATTTAGTTTTTTTAAAGCTTTCTTCTTGTCTGAAAACCTCCTGCAATATAATTTATTCTGTTCAGATTACAAAGTATGAAGCCTAACTCCTGACTCGGAGGTTTAACTGCTGTTAACCCTTTAGCTTAATCCTGCACTTGTCATATTGTCACACCCTGGAATTCACAAGACAGAGTTGTTTGCATTTTATGCGCCTCTTGTTATATGGAGTAAACAGATCTGCATACAAATTTATTTCTGTTATGTTTTGCCTTCACTAAGAAAATTATAAAACACAATTTGAGTGTTTTTCTCATAGACATGGGTATAGCTCTACAAGTATAATTACGTTTTGGAAGAAAAATAGAGAAACTTCACAGGATGCTCTGACAACAGGGTCTGGGTCATCAGAATCCATTTTCAGCACTCCTCTTACAGGTCTTTATATTGAGACCAGTTATGCCAGCACCCTTTCTTGCAGCCTTCTGGAAGGAAGTGGATGTGTTCCTAGTTCGGATCCTTGCCAGAAGTATACTGACAAGGACTTCCTTTCCCTGAATGTACAGTAGCTGCCAGGGCCACACCGATCATCACCATCATCCCTGCAATCACAGCAGTAGTGCACTGTACACATACAGCACATTCACTGCTGCTATAACCAACTACATTTCTGCTGTATCCATCTTAGCAGTAGTATATACCTCTATATGGGATGCATCTGTTGCTCAATTTCTTATATAGTATATTTTCTGCTGACATACAGTCCAGTAACAGTAGATGCAGCCCACTCAGAAGTATATACTGCTGCTGAGATTAATCTAACACAAATACAGTTAGTTATAGCACCAGTGAATGTGCTTATGCAGAAATATATAATGCTGGTGTGGAGAGGCAGGAGTTAATGAGGACAACATCTGCAAGGAGTTTGTATGTTCTCCCAGTGTTTGCATGGGTTTCCTCCTGGCACTCCGGTTTCCTCCCACACTCCAAAGACATACTGATAGGAAATGTAGATTGTGAGACCTATATGAGACAGTGACCACAATGTCTCTAAAGCGCTGCGGAATATGATGGCGATATACAAGTAAGCATAATAAATAATGTGGATGCACCGCCTTTATTTCTCAGATCTTTGCTTGTTGGAGCTGCTTCAGGTCCCTTTTTGAAAAGGTGGGGATGGAATTAGAAGGTCATGGCAGAGCAGCACAGAGTACCGTGCTCCATGTACAACTCACTGTTTTATTTGCTCACAGGTCTACATGTAAGATCTAACTGTAGTGAACAGATAATGATTCCTTACACACAACACAGTATTGTACATGCCGCTATCTTTACTACACTTCAAGAACCTTACAATGTCACATAAAGCTCAGAGTCTCCTTGCATTCAGACTATTAGATGTATTAGAAGATGACAGTAGAGATTTTAGCAAAAAAGTGTGTCTATTAGTACAAAAATATGATAATTATATCAACAGTAAACATGCTCTTGGTCTAGTGACAACAGGCTGCCCAGCAGTCTGTAGAGACTCAGATGGATAGGAGCAAGCCTCTGATAATGATAAACCCGACCCCCCTCCTTCCTTCAAGCCAACTTGTCTCTGTTGGTAGGGATGGACAAGACCTAGCAACAGGCAGTGGACAGCGATTCAGACGGAAGGTAGACCCATATTGGCCAGACATTTAGAGCATTTTGTCTAGGGTAAGCAGTCATTTATTTTAATAGTGTTATATTAAAAAGATCTTCTATCTTTCACTGCTTATCACATTAAACAAAGTTGTTTCAAAGTTCATTGCCCATGAATAAAGGGGTATTCCCATCAAGGCAAGTTATCCCTTATCCATAACTTGCAGATCAGTGATGGTCAGATGGCTCAGACCCTAGCTGATCTAGCAAACAGTGGGACTTTTGTTGGCTTGGGCCCTGACAGTGAACATAGATAAATGTAATGCACTTCATCAATGTTACCAATTTAGCACCTCCACCAACTCCAGTTTCTTTCATCCTTTAAAGGGTGCTGTTCCACTGATTCTGGCACAGTTGAAATTTTTTCTCTAGCCCCCACTGTTCCAGAGCAGTCAGTGCAGTTAATTTTGGTGCCTGATATTTACATTAGGCTCTGTACTGTGAAGTGTGTGCTCTTTGGGTCAGAAGTCTGATTAAACACTGTCAGAACTCAGAATCACACTCCTTGCCTTATATCAGGCACCAGAACTAACTGCAACACAATTAGTGATGTGGAGCCTATTAAACGATGCAAAGAATTGCAGTTGGTGGAGATAGTAAAGGTCATCTTTAATGGGAAAGCACGTGTAAGACAGCAATGAAATGGACTTTAAAAGGACCTTTCACCACCTTTGCCAAGTCCAGCTCTTTACATCATTTAATAGGTGCTGCTCCACTGATTCTGGCACAGCAATGATACTATGGATCTCTCTACCAGGGAATGTTAAAAGGCAGAAGGTACTGTAGAAATCGATTATAATATGATGAAAATTTGTGCAGAAGGACTTTAGCTTCAAGGGTCCATTTTTATCATATATAGTTAGTTACTAGCTACCTCTGAACCTCAAAGGTTTTACATTGTCTTCCAAAAATAAAATTGAAGACCTAAAAGAAACATGCTTAAAGGGGTATTCCTATTTTAAGACCTGGTGACATATATGGAATGTTATCTATATGTGGAGACCTGCAGTATAGGCTCTTTGTCACCAAGGATGTATATCATAATCTTTCTTGTAAGCAAGAGTACTGTTGGATTCCTTGATATTTGGATTGAACTTTTTATTGGGAAAAAGAAAATTCAAACCCTAATGGAAATGTGGTGAAGGCGGTCCTGTATGTTTGTTCAGAGGGTACTTTTATCAGTGCTGACTTACCACGTGCGATATTCTTTCCCCTGATGGTTAAGTTTTGATGATTCATCTGTAATTACACAGCGGTAGCGGGTTATTCATCAGGCTGTGATCCAGCGTCTTAATGAATATCTTCACAAGTCTTTAACGTTGCTCATTTAGACAGATGTGGTTATGGATTTTCTTATGGTTTATGTAAATTTGTATTCTCTTGCATTCCCTTCTTTCAGCCTGTACTGATAAATTACTAGTGGGACTTTTCACCACTGTGATTTGTTTATGATGTATTTAGATCAAGTGACATCTCTACTCAAGTATTTATTTTCTTACATGCTATAAAATATTACACCCACTGGCTCGTATATCTTACAATGGCTTGATGCAAAAAAAAAAAAAAAACTTTTTTTTTTTTTCCTGAGGTCATATATAACGCCACCCAACTCATAACCCTAAATCACACTGTAAGAAGTCCAAAAGAGCTTCTAATGAGGCAAAGGTGTTTAAGTGACCTCCCTATGAGCTTCCTGCCAGTTCTGCAGGCACTGCTAAAGTAGCTCTCTAGCGTTATGACCTGCCTGACAGCAGCACTAGGATACACCATCATGTTATGGTTCTGGGAGCCCCTCTGGTCCTGAGAAGGAAGGGAACTGAAGAGCTGATGAAACACTGTGACCCATGCAGTGTATATTCCTGCACAACAGTGCCTCAACCTCACACCGTGCAAGGAACTTCAGAGTGGCCCTGTTGTTGTGAATGGGCCTGGCTGCAGCTTTCTGTATAGGCAGGTGACCCGGAGAGCCATTGTGCTGGTAAGTCTTAGAACAGAATTCATTGCTGCTGCTTCATTCTCAGGATTGATTCCTAGAGGTCAGTTCCCGTTGATCATAAAGTGATGGCATACCTAGCCATATAACATGGGAATACCCCTTTAACTGCAGCAAAACATGAGTTAGTCACTTCATCCTACCTGGAACCAGAACACATGATAGTTTTTTTTTATCCTCTTCAACCGATCTCAAAGGTTTGGAAGATAGTTATGTTGGTTAAAATATCTCTGCTCACTGTTACTAATATTGGTATAATAAATGTCTTCAGGACCATGAAAACCCTTTGGACACTGAAGTCAGTCAGTGGCAGCAGTATGGATGGTGACTCTCTGCATTTGGTCAGCCAGGGACTGTAGAAAGCTATAGCAGGTAGTTTATTATATTCTGTGAATACCTTCTGGAAGGCATTATGGCAGTACTATAAAAAAGTATGTATTTATTTATTATGCTTACTTGTATAGCACCATCATATTCCGCAGAACTTTACAGACATTGTCAGTCACTGTCCCATATAGGGCTCACAAACTACATTCCCTATCAGTATGTCTTTGGAGTGTGGGAGGAAACCGGAGTACACAGAGGAAACCCACGCAAACATGGGGAGAACATACAAACTCCTTGCAGATGTTGTCCTTGGCAGGAATCGAACCCAGGACTCCAGCGCTGCAAGGCTACAGTGCTAACCACCGTGCATCTAGATTACATGAACAGCACAGAGTATAGATAGACATTTTGTGGCAGTTTGATATACAGGTAGCCTCCTACAAATTGCTTACAGTTGTACAGTACCTTCAGTATTGTCTACCACTTCACCTGTCACATGCTTGGGGCCACCTATTCTAAGAATTAGTTGAGGGCCCAGCTCCTGGACTCCAGCCCATAAAAAATGTTCATGTCCACTTGCAGTTATTACTAGATTGCTTCATCCAGGCAATTATTGTGATGCCAAATTTGGATTCTCCTGACTTAAAATAATAGTGAATATTTACATATTATATCACAGTGAGTTTACCATACTACAGCACTGCGTGTGTAACAGCCCAATGGGCCCCTCCATCAGTGTGTAGAATGTAAAGCACATCTAGTGTATCTGTCTGTCATCATTGTTAAAATCTTTCATCTATGGAATATTTATTGACTAGCTGTAAATTGTGCCTATTTTACAAATATTCACAAAATGGAGGGCACCTGCAAAGAATTCATACATTAGTTACAAATATAATATCTTAACCATGACGAATTCTTAGCTTATTTGAGCATTGAATATTAAATAAGGACCTTGCTGGAGAAAGTCCCAGGATACTGTAATGCTAGCTGTATCTGCAAGCAAGAAAACTACAGGCCTTGCCAAGTAGATACGTTCCAAGGACAATGGGTCGATGGTTTATTTCATGATAAAGGAATGGTAGCAGGATGCAGTTTTTTATGGTGTATAATGAAGTACATAATTTTGGGGTAAAAGTGGTAAAATTATTTTTCACCCTTAATTACTTTATTAAAAATAAACTGATCACATAATATATTTTCTCCCATTTGTAATGTGAATGAGGATATACAGTGAGACCTCTTTGAGACTACTTAAAATTGCTCAAAAATGGTATACAAAATGCTGATAAACATTAAATGCAGTCCGCACATATTCAAAACACATAAATAACCACACAAAATGATGACACGCAGCAAAATTATGTTATCATTGACATAGTTTGCATATAGCATACATACAAGTGTTTATTTGTTAATGTTGATGATTATGGCTTACAGCCAAGGAAAATCTCAGAAAAGTAGAATATTATATAAGACCAACCGTATAAAAATTTCACACAGAAATGTTGGCCAAATGAAATGTATGTACAGTAGATGCACTCAATACTTGGTTGGGGCTCCTTTTGCATGAATGACTGCATCAATGCGGCGTGGCATGGAGGCGATCAGCCTGTGGCACTGCAGAGGTGTTATGGAAGCCCAGGTTTCTTTGATAACAGCCTTCAGCTCGTCTGCATTGTTGGGTCTGGTGTCGCTCCTCTTCCTCTTGACAATACACCATAGATTCTCTACGGGGTTAAGGTCAGGCGAGTTTGCTGGCCAATCAAGCACAGTGATACAGTGGTTATTAAACCAGGTACTGGTACTTTTGGCAGTGTGGACAGGTGCCAAGTCCTGTTGGAAAATGAAAATTCCATCTCCAAAAATCTTGTCGGCAGAGGGAAGCATGAAGTGCTGTAGAATTTCCTGGTAGACAGCTGCGCTGACTTTGGTCTTGAAATAACACAGTGGACCTACACCAGCAGATGACATGGCTCCCCAAACTATCGCTGATTGTGAAAACTTCACACTAGACCTCAAGCAGCTTGGATTGTGAGCCTCTCCACTATTCCTCCAGACTCTGGGACCTTGATTTCCAAATGAAATGCAAAATTTACTTTCATCTGAAAACAACACCTTTGACCACTGAGCAACAATCCAGTTCTTTCTCTCCTTGGCCCAGATAAGACGCTTCTGGTGTTGTCTATTGGTCATGAGAGGCTTGACACATGGAATGCGACACTTGTAGCCCATGTTCTGGGTTTATCTGTGTGTGGTGGCTCTTGAAGCACTGACTCCAGCAGCAGTCCACTTCTTGTGAATCTCACCCAAATTTTGAGTGGCCTTTTCTTAACATTCCTATCAAGGCTGTGGTTATCCCGGTTGCTTGTGCACCTTTTTCTACCACATTTTTTCCTTCCACTCAACTTTCCATTAATATGCTTTGATACAGCACTCTGTGAACAGCCAGCTTCTTTAGCAATTACCTTTTGTGGCTTACCTTCCTCGTGGAGTGTGTCAGTGACTGGCTTCTGGACATCTGTCAAGTCAGCCGTCTTCCCCATGATTGTGTCGCCTACTGAACCAGACTAAGGGACCTTTTTAAACGCTTAGGAAGCCTTTGCAGCTGTTTTGGGTTAATTATTCTAATTTTCTGAGATGACTTTTGGGTTTTCCTTGGCTGTAATCCATAATCATCAACATTAACATAAATAAACACATGAAAAAGTTCACTCTGTTTGTAATGACTCAATAATATGTTTCACTTTTTCAATTGAATTACTAAAAAAAAATAACTTTTTGATGATATTCTAATTTATTGAGATGCACTTGTAGCTGTTCTATTGTTCTGCCTTGCACTTAGTCTTCTATCTTATGTGTAACATGTAAACTCACTGAGGGAGAGTTATGAAAACTATCTTACCCCCCATAGCAACGAAACGCAGCACAGTTTTTGTTTCTTGTAGTGCTTCTGAAAAATGAAGGCTGCACTATGATTGGTTGCTATGGGCGACTAAGTCAGTTTTCATAAATCTTCCCCCCATATAGCATACTGCAGTTATTGAATGCCCGTGCTTCTAGGGTAAGTTTACAGGATGGAATTTTTGTAGCAGAATACACCTCAAAAATTCTGCACCCATTTTTTTCAATGGGAGGCAGACTCTCTTCATTTTCCACTACCTGATAAAATCAAAGTGTTGTACTCAATCTTCACGCAGATTCCACCCAAAGTGAAGTGAAAGGGAGTAGGAAATCTTTACGCCACCAGCAATAAGTTTTCCATGGCATATTTTGTCGTATTACGCTGCAAAAACTGCCATGTGAACTTACCCTTAGCTTTGTAACACTTAAAACAGTCCCTGCTCTCACAGGCCATCTGTAAAGGCATTGATGTGTAGCTGTACCACATGCGGCAACTACACATCAATGCATTTGTGGGCGGACTATCAGAGAGCAGGGACACTGAACTGTGCCTGCTCCTACAATATTTAATAATTCTTTCCCTGTATTAAATTTCCTACATCTCCCAAGGACGCATAAGATAACTAGTGTTCTGAAATGTGTAGGGAAAGGAAATCAGAATTTTATTGTTTAAGGACTATGCAACTTATAGTTCTAAAAGGCAGATAATTATACAAGGTAGTAAGCGACTATATCTTGGCTGTGTCCTTAATCAGCCTCATAAACCTTTGATGAGTTGGTATTTTTAATCTACTCAATAAAATATTGTTTTTATATTGTTCATACAGTTGCTCTGGTAATTCAATTCAGCATGGTTAACTTGGAGAAAGCAAGAGAAAAAGATGGAAAGAAGGAACTCTCACCATCTCCCCCAACTCCATCTTTTAATTCTTCAGTAGTCACTGCTCCACTGATTCCAGCAATTGGAATTTTTTTTTTTTACCCCCACCATTCCTGAACAATCATTTTGTTAATATCAGCACCTAGTATGGTAATTAGTCTCTCTACTGTTAGGCAGGCAGTTCTGAGCTGGAACAGACCATCCGGGACCACCCATCTGACAGTAGAGAGCCTCATTAGCATATAGGCTGCTGTAACTAACAGAATTGTTTGATTGGGACCATTGAGGGCTAAACAATCAGAGAAGCCACACCTATTGGAGGATGCTAAGCATTGCGTTTAGTGGAAGTGGTGAAAGAGTTTGGCAGCTCCCTCTTGTCCTCTTGTTCTCCCTTGTTGCCCTGAGCGCATTTTGTTCAGTGGTACAAAGCAGCATGAAAGCGGGTCAGTTAAGTGACATATGCAGTCTTTAAAAAGAGGGTTCCAGAAAAAAACAGTTCAGAAATTGTGGTGAGAATAAGAGGTACTCTTTTTAAAAAGGGCCTCTGTACATAAATGAACTCTAAATTGATCACTGAAAAATCATCTTCTCAAAGTCTTACTCTCAATCACTAGGGACACTGTAAGTAATAGATTTTTGGGTTCCTTTAGACCCAGGACTTTACCTTATTGGTGAGCTAAATAATCTGCGTGCTGATATATTATGCATACTGTACATTGATCCATTGTAGACAGTGTTTTGAGCTGCTGGCATGTTTATTGTAGCTCTGAGGGAATACAGTTGTAACTACTTATCATCTGAGAGCAGCACTAGGTATGTAAAGGGTATTTTATGGTTATAAACTAAATATTTTCATATTTTTCTGCTAGTGGCAAGCAAAGATCTTGAAAATGAGGAGAAACTGAAAAATGTAATACAAAAGTACTGTATATTAAAAAGTTGTAAAAGTATTGTATATTCCATTTTCTCTTCGTTTTAGATACTGCTAAGAGAAGGTTGTAAAAAGATCTTAGTATCGGACTCACTGGCATTGTTGCAGAAAATGCTCAGGATTCAGTCAAGAGCTATGTTGGTTGACGGTATGTCTATAGTCACATTGTAATCCTTTAGAAGATTTTAGTTACTGCATTGTTTCCCTATCTCCTGCCTGCATTGTACTTACTCTTTCCTTATAATGTAGGGAAGCAGTAAAAATGTTACATTGAGTTTAACCTTAACCTTAGAAACAACTGTATTAACTGCATGTGCATATAGCAGGCTTTTCTCCCGGCATCTAGAGAAGAGGCTCATTTATAATACAGCACAACTCTTACAAAACTTAAATAATTACGTGTATAATATTGATACTTCTACACGTAATGCAATTACAGACATGGTATAAAGTCCTACAGTCGGATAGCCTGCACTGCCCATGTCTAGCCCAGCAACCACTCCATTTCAATGTGTGTGTGTGTGTATGTGTATATATGTGTGTATATATATATATATATATATATATATATTACAAAGATAACTTCTCTTTTCCTTGCTTTCTCTTAATTTGCAGAGGATAATATTTGTGAAGTTTGCTTGTCGCCAATACTTCCAACAGGTAATACTTTATTCTTGTATTATGACAATAAACTGTCTCTAACCTGTTCTTATCCTTTGTGCAAGGTGACATATGTTAAAATACTTGTGGGCACGGTAACTGGTCTTTATATAGATAGTCCGCTAATGACAGATGGAAGAAAAGAATATTTTTTATGAACAATGTTATAAGAGGTTTTCTAAGCTAGCACTGCAGTGCCATAAAATGCCACATTTGCAGTTGTTCTTCTGTAACTGACCTATTGACATCTACAGAAGTGTGTGGGCATGCTCTGTGTAAGGTGCATGGGGTGGAAAGGAGCTAAACTGTTACTATCAAATATTGTCTGTGGTGTGATCCTGTATTAGCTGCCCTCAGCTCTATAACAGATATGTTACCTTCTTAATACTATATATGATCATAATGAGAAGACTGTTGACACTGCCTCAGTGTACTTCTGAAAACTGGCAGAAAGTGGTTACGCTAGATTCACATCTGCGTTCGTGGACCCCCCCCCCCCCCCACCGAACAGAATACTAATCCGCTTAAAAAAGCAGTTACCCGGGGGGCGGGCCTAGCTGTGGACTGCAATGGCCGCTTAGTCTCAGAGCTCTTGGTCTGAGTCTAACACAGCGACATTATAGGCGACGAGCCCGTGGCCTTTGGGCACAGAAATTAACAGCAAAAAGGGCCTTACCTTCGGGGATGCCGAGAAGGAAGAAGTCGGCGGTGAGACCGCATAAAATCTCAGATTTCTATTTCCCCCATGGGGGGGGGGAGGACCAGCATGGAGCCGGCCCGCGCCTGGAAACAGAGTCTAGGGCCTCGACTCCACCGCGCGACCCTCCGGAGGAAACAAGCGCGCTCTCCGCTCACAAGAGAGCGCTCTCAGCCCCATCCTTACCGCAGCTGCTGGACGGCGCGGCCGCGGAGCTACCTGGGCCTTCTCCCCGGCAGGCCGGGGCCTACAATGGAAATGGGCCTCCGCGGGTCGGCGCTTCAGGATATGCGGGCCTACCCGGCCTGGGGACACACCAGTCGCCTACCGCCAGCCCGGCTAAGCAGAGACCAAGACTCCAGGATAGCGACTCCCAGGATGGCGAGGTGAGCAACAATGCGCAGCCTACCCCTCCACCCACTGATTTTTTTGCAGAAATCCCAGAGACAGAGAACCCACTCACTGAGGCCTCTATGAAATATATGCTCATGGTAAAGCCGTTAGATAGAGATATTCAGGAACTGAAAAACCGCACAGTTCATGTTGAATCCAAAATGGCGGAATTTGCGACATCACACAATGCATTAATAGATGCTCACTATGAGATGGAGTCGGATGTGTCGTTTTTGAAAGCTAAAGTAGCAGACTTAGAGGATCGCTCACGGAGAAACAATTTGAAATTTAGAGGGATTCCGGAGTCGGTCTCCGCGAATAATTTGACGACGTACCTCCAAGATCTGATCCGCTCGCTCCTACCGAATCTTACAGAGATGGATCTAATTATTGATAGAGCTCATAGAGTCCCCAAGCCATCTCATCTAGATGAAGCAATACCCAGGGATGTTCTTGCTAAAATCCATTTTTATCGCACCAAAGATCTGGTTTTGATGACTTCCCGAAAGCTGGGGCACCTACCTGAACCATATCACAGAGTATCTATCTACTCGGATTTATCAGCCACGACACTGCAATTGCGGCGGCAATTCATCCCTATTACAGCAGCTTTACGCCAGCACCACATTTTATACAAGTGGGGATTTCCGGTCCGTGTGATCATTACCCGAGACAACACGGTGCATGTCGTTAAAACTTTGGAAGAAGGAAATAGTCTGCTTCACAACTGGAAAATTCCGATTGTCAAGATACCACCCGAACAACCATCTGGTCCTGTGTCGGATGGTTGGCACCAAGTGAGGGCCCAAAGACGTCCACGCAAAGGGCTACAAAGCTAAAGACTCACCTTTTCTTGGATTTCGTATGTCCACTGTCGTTGAACTTATCCCCCCAGGATTACGACAGCCGCTGGTCCGCTGTACCATACTCTTTTTTTTTTTTTTCTCTTTGTTTGGTTTTGCCACGAAGATTTACCCATGGGTTTTGTAATTTGCAGGGTTTGTTTCTTTTTTTATTACTGGTTCTGGCACATTGGGCGTAGTGAATATGAAGGGTGGAAACAGTTTCTCTTCAAGCCAACAGTGACACCTACTGGTATAAGTGGTTGTGGTAAGAATCTCAAAGCATTTCTAACTGTGTATCATGGTACTTAAGATTATGTCCATGAATGTCAGAGGTTTGAACTCCCCTCAGAAAAGAGCCAATTTATGGCGTGAGGCCCGAGGGCAGAACTGTGACATTCTTGCACTACAAGAGACACATCTTTTAAGGGCAGACGCTTTTCGCATTAATCACCAAGCATACCCACATGTGTTTCATGCTCATTACTCCTCAAAACGTAGGGGCACATTGATTGGAATTAAGGATTCAGTAGCGTTTCAATTGTTATCTCAATACGCTGACCCGGGAGGGCGATTTGTTATAGTAGTATGCATTATTAACAATGTCACCTATACGCTGGTATCAGTTTATGCCCCAAATAGGAAACAGGTAGCATTTCTAGGGAGACTAGTGAGGGCGGTAGGAAAGAGGAAAAAGGGATGTTTAATATTAATGGGAGATTTCAATATGGCCCCGGACCCGCAAGTAGATACCACGTCTGGTATACTAACACGCCACCCCTCCTTAACACAGGCTATATGGCGCTATGAACTATTTGACATCTGGCATATCTTGCATAATTCTGAAAGGGATTATACGTATCATTCCACGGTTCATAATAGCTATTCACGAATAGACTTGTTCCTAATCGAGCAATCTAGCATTCCCCTTGCTAAGCAGTCCAAGATATCTCAAATAACTTGGTCAGACCATGCAGCGATAACCCTGTCCATAGCTGAAAAATATGAATCTGCTAGAACATATCTGTGGAGGTGTAGTGACTTTTTAATGTCACAGCCAAAGTCAAAAGCAACGTTAGAGAATTACTTGAAGGAATTCTTTCAGATCAATGCCCCCTCTGCTCCTGGCCCTGAAATATTGTGGAATTCTCACAAGGCCTTTATTAGGGGAACGTTTATTCGCCTAGGGCATATTGAAAAGAAAAATAGGATGGCAGAAATAGATCGTCTGCTCCGTCAGATAAGAATTATAGACACCAGCAATAAGCAATCTCCGTCTCACTCACGTGCAGCGGAATTAATAGTTTTACGCCAGCAGTTAACTGCTTGCCTATTGCATAAATATGAGAAAAACCTGAAAAAGATTAGAGCCACATATTACTCTCAATCTAACAAAGCGGGCAAACTTCTAGCATCCAAGCTGAAACAAAAGCAGGCAAAATCCAGGATTCCATTTATGTATAGCAAGGATGGTACATACAAAATCTATGACCCTATTGGCATTGCTAACGCCTTTAAACATTTTTATGAAGGCCTTTACAACCTAGCAGACGACTCCTCGACAGTCCCCCCGACAACCCAGGATATTGAACGATTCCTCAAGGCGGCTCAACTACCCGCACTCACGGAGTCACAGCTGGACTCCTTGAACGCGCCTATTACCTCAGCAGAATTACTGTCTATCATCAAATCACTGCCATCACATAAGTCTCCGGGCCCTGACGGCCTTACTAATGAATATTATAAATGTTTCTTCCCAGCCCTGATGAGCCCACTGCTGTCATTTCTGACGGCCGTGGTAGATTCTGGGGTCATCCCAAAAGAAAATCAAGAAGCCCTGATAGTTACGTTGCCAAAGCCTGGCAAACCCGCCAACACCCCCCAGAACTTTAGACCAATATCGCTATTGAACACAGATTTAAAAATCTACTCTAAATTAATAGCGAGCCAACTGGCACTCTGTCTCCCAAGTTTGATAAATTATGATCAAGTGGGATTTGTTAAAGGGAGACAATCATATGATAATACCAGACGTATATTGAATATAATACACCATGTGGACTCTAGAAAGGGAAAGGCGGTGATCCTTGCATTGGACGCAGAGAAGGCGTTTGACCGCATTTGCTGGTCGTATGCCTTTTCGGTGCTTAGAAGTATGGGGTTTTCTGGAGCTATCTTGAGAGCGATTGAAGCGTAATACTCAGCACCTTCTGCGAAGGTGTTCACTAACTGGGTAGTCTCGGACCCATTCCTCATTACAAATGGGACCAGACAGGGGTGCCCCCTATCACCCCTGATATTTGTTCTTTCTATAGAGCCTTTAGCCCAAATACTCAGATTGGACCCGAGAGTGGGAGGCATTGACATAGGAGGTAAATCTCACCTTATATCATTATATGCTGATGATATTATCCTCACTCTGTCTAATCCGCAACTATCTATTCCTCATCTTATGGACACTATTAGTACTTTTGGGCAATTATCATTTTATAAATTAAACATGGCCAAATCACAGGCATTACCTTTCAATGTCCCTCCACCCTTGCTCCAGCATCTACAATCGACTTATGATTTTGATTGGAGGAAGGACAGTGTTCAGTATTTGGGGATACAGGTGACAACATCATTAGGAACCCTCTACAAAAGTAACTATATCCCAATGTTAAAAATATTGCAAGAAGAGACCGAACGAATGTCTAAAATGGATGTTTCTTGGATAGGACGGGTAGCGGCTTTTAAGATGCTGCTATTGCCTAGACTATTGTACTTGTTCCGTACGCTCCCAATATCCATTCCGGTTTCCTTTTTTGAGACAGCACAAAGGGTGATTTCAAAATATGTGTGGAATGGTAGGAGACCTAGAATCAATAAAAGCTTTCTATTTAAGCAACGAGAGGCAGGTGGGCTGGGAGTACCAGTGGTGAGGAATTACTATATAGCATCACTGGTCACTCAGTGTGCAAGATGGAAGTCAATGGATACCTCGGTCCCATGGCTACATATAGAGCAGGCGTTTATATCTCCCCTAAAGTTGGAGGATGCGCTGTGGTTGCCCTTCTGGAACATTCCGGCTCCGGGATCCTTCTCCCCAGTCATGTGCGCTTTGCTAATGGCATGGAAGCTAATCCATGGGAAAGCAAACCCAGTGAAACATTTTCATATTGCAGAAATGCCTCTGTCATTGATGGCCTGGTTGATTGATGGCATGGGGGTCTCGGGTTGGGAATTGAGGGGGATTACGCAGATTTCTCAACTAGACTCTAATCAGCCTATACCGTTTGTGGATCTTAGACAAAAATACGGAATCCACGTAGGCGATTTCCTTAAATATTTTCAGATATGGCACTTCATATCTAAACACCCTGTGACGACCCTGCCCCATAACGGTTCACTTTTTGCTTGGTTGTCGACTAATGTGAGGGGATTACGATTTCTTTATGATAAAATGGATGGAGTTTCGACTTTTACTAGATCCACTCCGTTCCGTTGTTGGGAGAGAGATTTGGGAATGGTCATTACTCCAGACGACTGGCAACGAACGATTAAATTGATCCATCTGTCTTTAAAATGTAGCACCCACATAGAGACAGCAATGAAGGTCACTTTACGGTGGTATAGAACTCCATCTACTTTGCAGTTAGCGTATCCCTCCATGTCTGGGAATTGTTGGAGGGGATGTGGAGACAGAGGAACCCTTCTTCACATTCTGGGAACTTGCCCTATAATTCGTGGTTACTGGGATAGTGTCTTCGAAATGCTCTCTGAATTGTTTGATGTACGTCTCCCCCCTACTGCACATATGGTGATTTTGCTACTTGGCATTCCCGGAGAACTGAATAGGCACAAGCAACTTATTTGTAAAATTCTAACGATGGCTAAACTAATGCTGGTACAGAGGTGGAGGGCAACAGCCTCCCCGCCTATGTCGGCCTTGTTACTAGCCATTAACAACACATATTCCTATGAAAGGGTGATCGCAATGGGTAATTACTCGTTTCATAGATTCAAAATAATTTGGGATGCGTGGATACATTCTAGATTTGTCACGTAAAAAGAATTGAATGGTATTTGAAACCCAATAGAGGAAGTTGGGACCGAAATAGAGAGGGATATGAAGCTTGCCAACCCCGCTGAAAGGGGAACTGGGGAGGAATAGTCAATGCTGCGGGTACGAGTCAAACATCCTCTGCACAATTAGACATCTCATGTAGAAGAGAAAACTGTTTATGGAGAATACACCCTAGAGGTAGATATCCACAGCCTAATATATGTGCCTTTATGTTATTACTAATGTTTACTTTTAAAGTAATCTTTATATTTGGTTTTAAAGATATGTGGTTCTAACAATATATCTTGAAACTGTATTACAATGTATATTAACTGTACATCGCAATATCTACTCATTTTGTTCTTTGTTCTTGTATTTTGAAAAATTGAATAAAAAATATTGAAACTAAAAAAGCAGTTACCCTTGCAAACCCGTGGACCTCATAGACTATAATGGGAGGAAAAGTGCAGAGAGAGATGATCTGCTTGCAGGACTTTTCTCTCTGCATTTTTAAAGCAGAATGGGGAAAAAAATTCCCCAAGCAGAGACCGAGCGCTAGTGTGAACCTAGCCTTAGCCTGTTGTGAGCCGCAGTATTGGACATCCAACAGTTGCGGCATTTTTCATTTTAATATAGTGACATGAAAAAAAAATCACAAAAATTAAGATACATGCTTTATATAACAGTGATTTGAAACAATAGGTCATTTTCAGACTGTGGATTATGTTTAAGTTTTATTTGGAAATGTTCTTTAAAGTGTGAACTGCTTTCCCATGGTGTAGTTTATATTCAGTTTTGAGATAAAATGAAGAAATTAAAACTGTGTTACTGTGAGTGTTAAAATATTTCATTGTTTTGCAGATTCCTCTAAGCCTCTTGGTGTGGTGGTATTCCACTGCAGGCACATGTTCCACAGAGAATGCCTGCCTGTTGGCAACTCAGTAAGCAGCTTTTGTAATCTACTACAAATATCAGAAATAAATTGATATAAGCCTAAGGATATCCCTGGGACAGTATCCTAAACACAGATCACATTTTCAAAGGAAAATTAAAGTACTACACAATTTCCAAAGAGCCTTTGTTTCTAAACAACTAGTCTCTAAGTAATAGACGTAATGACTGGAATGTAATTGTTAGTTGCTTATAAGAAGCATCCCAGTAATTAAACCTGGAATTCTGTTTATAGATACATTCTTTTTTTTCTTTAGTTTTTAATGAGAAATTATAAATTAAAAAATTGATTTTCTACCGAAGTATCCCACTGCATTGTTTCAGAATATTCTTTTTCTAAGCATATTACAGTACACATTCTTAAAGAGGACCTTTCATGTCCTCAGAGATGTGCAGTGTTATATACCACTAGAAAGCCAACAGCATGCCCGATGCTGGAGATATCAGTGGCGTTAGTTTCGGCATCGATAGCTCTCCACTGTCAGAAGGGTGGTCTGACAGCCCTACTCTTCAATAGCCTTGTACTGTCACGGGGGGTGTTCCTCACAGCCCAATGATGGCACTGAGCTGTAAGGCCCGCCCTTCTGACACTGGAATGATATCATCACCGATATCTCCAGCACAGGGGCACATACCGGGAAATGTAATAGCGCACATCTCTCCTGCATCAAAGGGACCTTATACTGTATGTGCGGATGATCAGATATTCCAGGTTATTGAAGATAGAAAAATATATAATGCTCACAATGTGCAGCAGTCTATTGCTCAGAAGCATTTTCTAATTGTTTTGGAAAAGTTCCTAGGAAATTTCAGTTTTGATCATTCTGTGCTGGAAGCAAGTGCCACATTATCTGACTATAAAAGGGTATTCCCATCCTGGTATTTATGGTTGTACCCTTAGGCTATATCCAGAGGTGGGGCCCACATCTATCTCAGGAAAGGGGCCACAAGTGGATGAGCGAGGGTATGAATCACTCCATTCACTTGTAAAGGACTTCCAAAACAGACGAAAATGCAGCCTCAGCTATTTTCAGAACTCCGAATGGAGCTGCTTTCTTGTTTCCTTTTGGCCACCTAAAAAAAATACTTAATAAAAAGTGATCAAGATATCAGACATTCTCCAAAATGGTACCAAGAAAAACTACATCCTGCAAAAAATGACACCTTACACAGCTCCATACACAGAAATACAAAAAAGTTATCACAAACAGGAACTTATTATAGTCTGAGTTTTGTCAGAAATCCTGCCATGACCTCCTTATTTTGGACAGGTTCTCAGGCAGGGACACTACATGCATGATTAGAAGATAACCACAATAAGGAAATCGTGAAAGTCCCCCTACCAGCCTGCATTCATTGTCAACTGTTCAAGACAAAAGACTGTCACCACTACAATAGTTTAAGAAAATCTTTAAAACTGCAAAATTTTTAATTATTTATATTAGCAAAAATGTTTAACTTTTATGTTTATGTTCATGAAAAAAAAAACCTTTAAGCAATGCTACATCAGCATAAATCTAGCCTTAGGTAAAATCACATTATGACCCATTCATTAGATGTCAGACCTCTAGGACCCTACTAATCACAGGAAGGAAGGAGACCTGGCCCCCATTCTCACTGGAGAGAGAGCCTTATGAGTACAGGTTTATGGCTTTTCTAATTAACATGCACAAAATGTATAGGAAAAATACAATTTTATGTTTTTGGATGTTCTGATTTGATAGAAGAGCATTAGCAGGCATTTATTATTGTATCTTCTTTTCTAGATGTCGCCTGCTTATTTCTGTAACATCTGCAGCGCCAAACACCGCGGTCCTGGGAGTGCAATCTTAGACACGAAAAAATAGCCTGAAAGAGATGCAGAGTTTCCCTTGTTTGTCATTTCTGGCAACTCTCAATGATGATTGTGATATGTATTATTATACTGTTTGTCTATAAACTGACTCCTGCTGACAGTACATTACTTATTCTTCTGGAGGGAGCTGCTGCTCACAAAGAACATATGGTGTATACTGTAAAATTTCTGTTACAAATTAAAGTAACATTTCCCTGTTTGATTCTGTTTTCAATTACCTGTCTTAATTAGTATAGTATTAAGTAAAAAAGCTAAAACATTTACCAAACAACGGAGATGCAACCTAGCGTAACTATAGTTTATGACAGCAGACAGTACTTTCTATATTCAAGAAGGTGATAAGAAGCTGGATTATTCTCTTCTAAAAAGCAAGTAAAGGGGACATTGTTATAATATGGTAGCTACACTTGAGGGTAGTGGGAATTATTTTATGCGACTGATGGAGTACCCTTTAAAGGAAGTCTACCACGTCCACTAAGCATATTCAACTGCCACCACTTTGTTACCAAGCACATTACAGTAATAAACAACATACCTTTGTTATGTATAGATGTAGCGTTTAGCATGACTGGGCAGCATCCCCCCAACCCCACTGCAATAAAAATAAAACATTGGCAGCAGTGTGAAGCTGCAGAAAATCGTAGCGCAGCCACCGCTTCTGTTAGCCCCTGCAGCTATGATCTGTCCCTGTGCTGTGACACAATGATGATCACATTGGTGGCAGTGATTAAAGAAAATAAAAATGATTGCGGAGCTGCTGCTAAATTCAAATGGTTGAATCACAGGAGAGCCACCGCTGCTATTGAATTTAGCAGCAGATCTTCTGTGTTAGCAGGATCACCACTAAGAATGCTTTGGCACTAAATTCAAATGGACCAATCGGAAAAGAGACGCTTCCATCATCAGCTCCTTTGTGATCTGATCTATTTGAATTTAGGATACAAATGGCCGTAGCATCGATAAGCTTCTATTGTCTTTAACCACAGCCACCAATGTTACTTACTATCCCTGTACGGTGACATCATCAGCACTTGCTTTAGCACTAAACTCAAATGGCCAAAGCATTGATTCGTAGCAGGGACACCACCGGCAATAGCGTTGGCAGCTCCGCTGTGATTTTAATGTTTTTAACCACTGCCACCAATGTTGTTGTTATCCCTGTACTGTGACATCATAGTGTCACAGTAAAGGGATAGATCATGGCAAGGCCACAGCTAGCAGCTTTTATACAATTTCACACTGCCACTAATGATTTCTTTTATTGTAGAAGGCAGGGAGGAGGCGGCGGAAGGCACTGGCTGTCATTTGAGAATTGTGTTAACGAATGCTACATCTGTATGTCCCTTTTGTAGATTTTGAGAAAAGCAACTTTGAAGTCTTATGGAAATGAGTGCATTAGGGGGTGGGCCTTCAAGCTCTTGCTACTCAAGTAGGATGGGTGAAGTCATAATAGTGGGATGATCAACTCTTACTGTATGGTGTGGCGCAGGACAGAGATAGTAGGAGTCTGAGTGGAAAGAGCAGTGCTAGAGAGAGCAGAAGGCCCATCCCAGTGCACCATATACCTCCTTTGCATAAGAATTCAAAGCTGTTTATTTTTCCAAATTTACAAAAGTACAAAGGTATGTTGTTTATCACTGTAATGTGCTCTATAACATGTTGGTGACCGTTTAATATATGTGGGAGAGGTGGTAGACTCCCTTTAACTGTTCCTGATGCATTTCAGTGGTCTATGAACTAAGACATGTGAATTACAGTCCACTAGGTTTCCCTTTATATAAGTGTGAGACATCATGTTTTCCTCTCCATTCACTCCCTAAAGCTTTTTTTTTTTTTTTTTTTATAAATATCTGGGTTATTGTTTTATAGAGTGTAATACAATTTGGAAGCATACAAGACAATCATGCAGTTAAAGGGTATTTCCTATCTTATTATGTAATATTGTTAAGCCATTCCATCAATTTCTGATCGATGGGGGTTCGAACTCTGAGGCTCCCAACATTCCTGAAAATAATTGGATTAATCAAATAGTTAAGAAACAGAATTGTGTATCACTTATAGTAAGACAATCTAAATGTGTATCACTTCTGGAAAGACAACTTAGCTACTTTTAATTTAGCCAATGGCCTCCTTTTTCCTTATGGAGGCCAAAAGAGTGTCCTTGTGGCCTGTCATCAGTCTGATTTATGTCAGTATTCCTTTTCCTGTTGTATGGAATATCACAGTCTGGTACACTAATCTTTATAGAGACATACCCTAAACATTGTATACCGCATGTATGGCTATATACAGTGCCTTGTGAAAGTATTTGGCCTCCTTGAACTTTTCAACCTTTTGCCACATTTCAGGCTTCAAACATAAGGATATAAAATTTTTATTTTTTGGTGAAGAATCAACAACAAGTGGGAAACAATCGTGAAGTAGAACGAAACTTATTAGATATTTTAAACTTTTGTAAAAAACTGAAAAGTGGGTCGTGCCAAATTATTCGGCCCCCTTAAGTTAATACTTTGTAGCTCCACCTTTTGCTGCGATTACAGCTGCAAGTCGCTTAGGGTATGTCTCTATCAGTTTTGCACATCGAGAGACTGAAATTCTTGCCCATTCTTCCTTGGAAAACAGCTCGAGCTCAGTGAGGTTGGATGGAGAGCGTTTGTGAACAGCAGTTTTCAGCTCTTTCCACAGATTCTCGATTGGATTCAGGTCTGGACTTTGACTTGGCCATTCTAACACCTGGATATGTTTATTTGTGAACCATTCCATTGTAGATTTTGCTTTATGTTTGGGATCATTGTCTTGTTGGAAGTTAAATCTCTGTCCCAGTCTCAGGTCTTTTGCAGACTCCAACAGGTTTTCTTCCAGAATGGTCCTGTATTTGGCTCCATCCATCTTCCCATCAATTTTAACCATCTTCCCTATCCCTGCTGAAGAAAAGCAGGCCCAAACCATGATGCTGCCCACCATGTTTGACAGTGGGGATGGTGTGTTCAGAGTGATGAGCTGTGTTGCTTTTACGCCAAACATATCGTTTTGCATTGTGGCCAAAAAGTTCGATTTTGGTTTCATCTGACCAGAGCACCTTCTTCCACATGTTTGGTGTGTCTCCCAGGTGGCTTGTGGCAAACTTTAAACGAGACTTTTTATGGATATCTTTGAGAAATGGCTTTCTTCTTGCCACTCTTCCATAAAGACCAGATTTGTGCAGTGTACGACTGATTGTTGTCCTATGGACAGACTCTCCCACCTCAGCTGTAGATCTCTGCAGTTCATCCAGAGTGATCATGGGCCTCTTGGCTGCATCTCTGATCAGTCTTCTCCTTGTTTGAGATGAAAGTTTAGAGGGACGGCCGGGTCTTGGTAGATTTGCAGTGGTCTGATACTCCTTCCATTTCAATATGATCGCTTGCTCAGTGCTCCTTGGGATGTTTAAGGTTTGGGAAATCTTTTTGTATCCAAATCCAGCTTTAAACTTCTCCACAACAGTATCACGGACCTGCCTGGTGTGTTCCTTGGTCTTCATGATGCTCTCTTAAACAGAACCCTGAGACTATCACAGAGCAGGTGCATTTATATGGAGACTTGATTACACACAGGTGGATTATATTTATCATCATCAGTCATTTAGGACAACATTGGATCATTCAGAGATCCTCACTGAACTTCTGGAGTGAGTTTGCTGCACTGAAAGTAAAGGGGCCGAATAATATTGCACGCCCCACTTTTCAGTTTTTTATTTTTTACAAAAGTTTAAAATAACCAATAAATTTCGTTCCACTTCACAATTGTGTCCCACTTGTTGATTCTTCACCAAAAAATTAAAATTTTATATCTTTATGTTTGAAGCCTGAAATGTGGCAAAAGGTTGAAAAGTTCAAGGGGGCCGAATACTTTCGCAAGGCACTGTATACATATACATATATATATATATATATATATATATATCACTTAGGAGCACTAGTGAGTCTCTTCTTTCCAATACGATTTTATATTTATTTTTATTTGTATAAGAACAAGTATGAATAGGCAAGGGAACGCCGTGACCTCCACCAGCAGCCACTGAGTCTGATATAGGATTTGTGGGATGTGGTAAAAAAAAAAAACATGCTGTCTATGGAGACTCCAACTTGCAACTTACAGGATGCAAAGAAGTTACTGCTAATGTGTCAGTGCCAGATATTACAGGGCACTTTCAGAGCTGATGGGAAATCTATGCATTTAATTTACATTAATTTTCATTTTGGGAAGTTACTGTACAAAATCGGTTCCATTGCTGTACGCCAATAATCTCAAATGGTGTGACCGTACCGGTTGTAAATGTTTTGAAGATACAACTAAGTGAACAGTATGTAATTTTATGTCTTCAGACTTCTATTTAAAGAAGCAGCTTCACAAAGGGTAGAAAGGTACATGCTGTAAGTTGTGAAGGTAATCTTCTTACTGTATTTGTGAGTTATTCACTCCATTCTGGTACTCAGAATGTGACCAGCGGTAAGACTCTCCAGGGGAAGATTTACTAATACTGCCTAAAAGTAAGACAAAATTAGACTAGGCAGCTTAAAGTGTGTAATGCAGAATGATCATTCTGGTGCATCTTTAGACCATGTAGTCTAACTAATTAGCTTAGTTTTTTTTTTACAAAAAAAAAAAATATTCCAAAGATGTACATTCTCATATCTTAAGCCCCGCATGAGACATGTCCCTTTTCCCAATATGCTCCACCCTCTTGTTGGGCAAAGTGCAGAAAGTGCCCAAACAGTTAATAAATGTGGTACAATTTGACTGAAAACTTTGTTGTTCTATAATTATGCTAATGAGTTGAAAAGGGCTTTAGGAGCATTTATTTTGGAGTGTGGATTTCTGTATGTGCTGTAGAATAAATGCCCCTAAAGCCCTTTTCAGCTCATTAGTATAATTATGTAAGTTCAGTACTGCACTTGCCAAACACCTTTGAAAAGGGCTTTAGGAGTATTTACTCTACAGCACATACTGACTAGAGATGAACAAATTTCTCAAGAAATTCGATTCGCAGCTTCGCCAAATTTCCCCAAAAATTTGCTTCGATCCGAATTACTTACCGTGGCGAATCATGTTAAAAACAAGTGTTTTCCTGGCTGCAGAGAGCCTGGGGATATGCATTTTACACTAAGGACATGTCGGAATAGCCTTTAGAAAGGCTATACTACTCCGACCTTTGCCGTTGCATCACGCCCCCTGCAATGTCCTGATCCGCCGAGCATGTGCAGATCCGCTCGGAAGAGAATCAAGATGGCCGCCGGACATGCGCAGAAGCGGTTTTGTATGGAATATAATCAAGATGGCCGCCAGACAGGTGCAAAAATGGTCTTGTTTGGGATATAATCAAGATAGCTGCTGGACATGTGCAGAGCCATTCAGAATAGAGTTACGATGGCTGCCAGACATGCGCAGAAATGGTTTTGTATGGGATATAATCGAGATGCCGGCTGGACATGCGCAGAGCTGCTTGGAGTAGAATCAAGATGGCCGCCGGACATGCGCAGAGCCACTCATGTAGGAATAGAATAAAGATAGCCGCCACGAGCGGCTCTGTGCATGCCGGCGGCCATATTGATTATATTCCGAGCGGCTCTGTGCATGTCTGGTGGCCATCTTGATTCTATTCCGTGCGGCTCTGCACATATCCAGCGGCTATTTTGATTATTTTACTACACGAGGAGGACCAGGACATCGCAAGTAGCGTGATTCAACGGCAAAGGTAGGAGTAGAATAGCTTTTCTAAAGACTGTTCCGACCTGTCGTTAGTTTAAAATGCGATTCGATACCACGAAGCGTGAGGAAATCCAAATTCAATGCGAATCAAAGATTTCCTGAAATTCGGATCGAATTCCACTTCATCAGCTTCGATTCGCTCATCTCTAATACTGACGTCCACACTGCAAAATAAAAGCCCTTTTCAACTCATTAGCCTAATTATAAAATAACACAGTTCTCAGGAATGGAGCAGCAGTCAGATATAACACAGGCATATTTAGTAACCATCTCAGAAGCCCTACAAGGTGCTGTGAGTAGATTAATGTAATTTCGTGCTGACAGACTCCCTTTAACATAACTCAGACATTAACAACACTGTGTCACAGAGTGATAACTTGCCTGTTTCAATGGATTTTCAATAACGTGTCTTGTCTTCTGAGATAGTATATCATAGCACCGAAAGTTATAATTCTGCAGAAATTCAAGTTAAAGGGGTTTCCCATCTCCCTATCTCAGCAGCTTTGCCTGCTGTCTCTTCTTCTTACTTCCTGTATTGCTATTATGATTAATAGAAATCTAATATAAATGTAGATCAAATAATATGCACAGTAAATGTATATCACATTATACAGGTTTGTATAGAACACTTACCTCCTTCTAGAGAATGGACTGAAAGTGTGTTTACATATAGATATAACAGACACGGCTCTTGAACCTGAACTGATTGTCCAGCTGCAGAGCTTTACATAAGGTCCCTTGTAGGCGACCATGTGCTTAGGTCAGTGTGCTATCCGGGTTTTTCCTGGATAGCACAATGACCCATTCATTTATGTGGGCCCGTGCACATGACAGTGGATCAGCGTGCGGGCGGACTGTCCAGGCTGCAAAACTCAGGACAGAATCCTATTCTTGTCTGATTTTGTGGCTGTGCTTCCGCTGCATCCGTGTGCTGTCCATGCATCGGTCGTGCTGCTCAGTCACTGCCAGAGGCCCCCAGACGGTCGTGTGCAAGGGGCCTAACAGTGAGAGCACTCAGCCCTCCAGAGACCAGTGACTGACATTTCTCCTGTCTTATCAGACAGGCCATGCTCCATGGAAATGATGTGCAAACATTGGGAGGAATAATTTCACATTGCAGGCAAATTAAGCAGCATTGCTAGAGCAATGTACAGTACAGACCAAAAGTTTGGACACACCTTCACATTCCAAGAGTTTTCTGTATTTTCATGACTATAAAAATTGTAGATTCACACTGAAGGCATCAAAACTATGAATTAACACATGTGGAATTATGTACTTAACAAAAAAGTGTGAAACAACTGAAAATATGTCTTATATTCTAGGTTCTTCAAAGTAGGCACCTTTTGCTTTGATTACTGCTTTGCACCCTCTTGGCATTCTCTTGATGAGCTTCAAGAGGTAGTCACCTGAAATGGTTTTCACTTCACAGGTGTGCCCTGTCAGGTTTAATAAGTGGGATTTCTTGCCTTATAAATGGGGTTGGGACCATCAGTTGTGGTGTTCAGAAGTCAGGTGGATACACAGCTGATAGTCCTACTGAATGGAGTGTTTAGAATTTGTATTATGGCAAGAAAAAAGCAGCTAAGTAAAGAAAAACGAGTGGCCATCATTACTTTAAGAAATGAAGGTCAGTCAGTCCGAAAAATTGGGAAAACTTTGAAAGTGTTCCCAAGTGCAGTGGCCAAAACCATCAAGCGCTACAAAGAAACTGGCTCACATGAGGACCGCCCCAGGAAAGGAAGACCAAGAGTCACCTCTGCTGTGGAGGATAAGTTCATCTGAGTCACCAGCATCAGAAATCTCAGGTTAACAGCAGCTCAGATTAGAGACCAGGTCAATGCCACACAGAATTCTAGCAGCAGACACATCTCTACAACAACTGTTAAGAGGAGACTGTGTGCAGCAGGCCTTCATGGTAAAATAGCTGCTAGGAAACCACTGCTAAGGACAGGCAACAAGCAGAAGAGACTTGTTTGGGCTAAAGAACACAAGAAATGGACATTAGACCTTTGGAAATCTGTGCTTTGGTCTGATGAGTCCAAATTTGAGATCTTTGGTTCCAACCACCGTGTCTTTGTGCGACGCAGAAAAGGTGAACGAATGGACTCTACATGCCTGGTTCCCACCATGAAGCATGGAGGAGGAGGTGTGATGGTGTGGGGGTGCTTTGCTGGTGACACTGTTGGGGATTTCTTCAAAATTGAAGGAATACTGAACCAGCATGGTTACCACAGCATCTAGCAGCAGCATGCTATTCCATCCGGTTTGCGTTTAGTTGGACCATCATTTATTTTTCAACAGGACAATGACCCCAAACACACCTCCAGACTGTGTAAGGGCTATTTGACCAAGAAGGAGAGTGATGGGGTGCTACGCCAGATGACCTGGCCTCCACAGTCACCAGACATGAACCCAATCGAGATGGTTTGAGGTGAGCTGGACCGCAGAGTGAAGGCAAAAGGGCCAACAAGTGCTAAGCATCTCTGGGAACTCCTTCAAGACTGTTGGAAGACCATATCAGGTGACTACCTCTTGAAGCTCATCAAGAGAATGCCAAGAGTGTGCAAAGCAGTAATCAAAGCAAAAGGTGGCTACTTTGAAGAACCTAGAATATAAGACATATTTTCAGTTGTTTCACACTTTTTTGTTAAGTATATAATTTCACATGTGTTAATTCATAGTTTTGATGCCTTCAGTGTGAATCTACAATTTTTATAGTCATGAAAATACAGAAAACTCTTGGAATGAGAAGGTGTGTCCAAACTTTTGGTCTGTACTGTATATAGGAAAACTCTTGAATTTGCATAAGCTAGCAGTATAAATAGGATGCTTGAGATGGGAATAACCCTTTAAACAGTGTTACGTCTGTACCTTCTCATGGGATGTCAGATCATCTCATCTCGTACACTCCTGGACTACTGTCATGGTTGTGTTCATTTCCTGCTTCAAATCTATATTTTCTGTGCCCATGAATACCTGTTTATGATGTTGTATATTCCTGTTATTTTTTTAAGGTTAAAACTGTAAAAATTTAAATAAAATATTAAGTTGAAAAAAAAATAAATGTAATTTGTCTGTAGGCTATTTTTTTTTCATTTCTGTCTAATTTTTTAATTTTTTTAAAACTACCATAAGACCTCATGCAAGTGTGCCACCTGAGAGTCCATTCCATTCCAATGAAAACAGAGTAGTTCCTTTCCTGATCCGTGTCATCAGAACGGAATGGATCAGAAGCCCCCATAGATGTGAATGTATAACAGAATGCACTCAGATGTCACTGTGTCATCTGACAACCTTTTGCAAACTCAGCCCCACATTGGAAGCACATTCAGTTGTGTGCATGGGGTCTTAGGAGCCTTTTAAAGTGTAGTTTTGGAACATGATATATCAATAACACAAAAATGCAGGCTTAAGTTGCTGTAGCTCTGGAGCTGAGTTATGATAAAAGAATAGAGGATAGATTTGTTTGGGGGTACATTATGATGCTGGGGATAAAATGTTATTGTGTTTAAAGAGTTTTTCTTTATACATTAGGACCATACACATTAGAGCTGTACATATTTCTAGGGTTGAAATAATGAATATTTTATTAAATGTTACTATTTTTGTGGCGAGAAGATCACATTACATGACCACAATGCTGTCAATACTAAACTAATGGAACACTGTATTCACTGCCTTCCATTTATTCGTGCTCTTTAGAGGAAACATTTCACAAGCAAAATCCACCTAAACAGCACAAACCTTTAAAATACTTTTTTTTTTTTTTTAACTTTCCTTATACTGTATTTTCATTAGTACTATATCTAATATCCATCTCAAGTCACATCCAGAGTAAAATAAAATTTAACATGGTTCCTTCTTGGAATCTGTATGTAAATTGTACTCCACCGACATTTGTTACCTAACAACTTAATTCTGTTATTTGAGCTCCCACAATGCACTGCTTCCTAACAATCTAGGTTTCTGAATTTAGCTTTCTGAACAGAGAATAAAACATAATGTAATTTATAAGGAAATCACAGTAGCCAACATTTTATGCTGAAAATACAGTATGTTGTAGAGAAAAGGAGTTTTCCTTTAAGCATTCTATGAGTGTTATGTAGTAATCACAGATTCTTTTGCCACTTCCCATTGAAAATTAGAAGTGTCACAATAGTCACTTTTTCACCTATGTATAGAACTTGTTAGTGATACTGATTGCCAATTATTCACTTCCCAAGGCCCAAGACTGGTAGCATTTCATGAGCAACATCTTTCTGCTCCCTTAATATTGTTAATGTAACAATTCAAATTTAATATGAACTACACTACAGTATGCAGTGATGTGTCCACCCTTCATATTTGACCCGGCTTCGCACGGGTATATTTCATTTTTTCTTTGTGTAGTGGCCCCATAAGAATTGGCACTGGTCTATTTAGTATCTCGTTTGTGTGTAGTATAGTGTTGTGTGTGTGCTATGTTTCAATTTATAAGAATGCTGACATCCAGTATTGCAGTCCAGTATAGGTACAGTCTATTTATGGCTGTGTTGTTATGGAAACCTGGTAAATGAAATGTGAACTTATATTGGCTGACACATATCATACGACTGAATATTTAAGGACCTGTGAACTGCTATTGACTAATACAGGTCATAAATAGCTTGGTTGTTATGGAAACCTGGTGTAAAGCTGTGTGTATATCAAGATTGAAGAACCTGCGAGTTTCCATTAGTCCATAAGTGTGATGTGATCATGTGTATCTCAGTTTGGATATCAGTGAAAAACCTTAGATCGATTGTTATGGAAACCTGGAGTAAAGCTGTGTGTATGTGACCTTGTGTAACAGTGTCATCCACAACGCCCTACGCCTTTAAAGCTGACCTACTGCAGTGAAGACAAATGGCTGGGTTGTTATGGAAACCTGGAGTAAAGCTGTGTGCATGTGGAGACTAAGCGCCTGCGAGCTTCTATTGGCTGATAAGGGACATGTGATCGCGCTTATGGCAGTTGGAATATGCGTGAAAGACTTGAAGGCTTCTATTGGCAAATGCAGGTCATTTTTTGGGAATACTGTATCTCAGGAATGATATGTCCTAGAGAGCTGAGACCCGATCTAAAACCTTCCCGGACACCTGATGTACCTGTGTGCCAAATTTGGTGAAGATCAGTCCAGTCGTTTGGTCGTGCATAAAAAACAGACAGAAACTCATTTTTATATAAATAAAAAAAACTAGCAGAATGACCCGGCTTCGCATGGGTATATTTCATTTTTTTATTTGTGTAGTGGCAAGTTTTTCACTTGGCATCCAGTATGGCAGACCAGTATAGGTACAATCTATTTATGACTGTGTTGTTATGGTAACCTGGTAAATGAAATGTGAACTTATATTGGCTGATATACGTCATATGACTGAATATTTAAGGACCTGAGAACTGCTATTGACTAATACAGGTCATAAATAGTTTGATATGGAAACATGGTGTAAAGCTGTGTGTATGTCAAGACTGAAGAACCTGCGATTTTCCATTGGTCCCTAAGTGTCATGTGTATCTCAGTTTGGATATCAGTGAAAAACCTGTGATTGGTTGTTATGGAAAACCTGGAGTAAAGCTGTGTGTTTGTGACTTTGTGTAACAGTGTCATCCACAGCGCCCTGCCCCTTTAAAGCTGACCTACAGCAGTGAAGAAAAATGGCTGGGTTGCTATGGAAACCTGGAGTAAAGCTGTGTGCATGTGGAGTGCGGGGTGTATATCTCACCTGGTTTCCTCAGCCAGGCGGGATAATGGAAATCCAGGAGGTTACATGTTTTAGCAGAACGTAGTCTGCTAAGGCTCTTTATTGAACTTATATGGGCTGGATTTTCTGGACTGGAGGACAGGTTGGCAATGGGAGTCTTCCAGTCCACACCCCTAGTCCACTGTGGGCTTTTCCCTAGTCCCAGGTGCTCTCAGGTGAGGCTTCCTGATGTTCATTACTGGGGAAGGAAGACTGGTAAAAGGAGGGCTGGCAGGTTTATACAGCCTGTGAGAGAGAGCATCCCTGAAGTGGATGTTATACACAGTCTGCTTGCTGTACATATTTGGGCCTGCGCTAGGTTAGTGAGGCATGCTGCTGTATAGCTAGAGCCGGACAGGCTTAGGTTTTGTTTTGTTTGCAAAGTGTTTTTTTTTTTGTGCTGGAACTTCTAAATAAAAGCACCGTTGGAGTTTGAAACCCACTGACTGTGTGAACTCTGTCATTGCCAAACCCCACCATGAGAGCTGTTCCCTACAATATATATATATATACTGTATATATACAACTCAGGCTATTTTATTTCAAGAAAATCCAACAATTTCTCACTCTCCTATATCCATTTAGTCATGGCCATCTTGCATCTGAGTGGTGCCTGTTTTCACAGATCCCTCATACATTTCAGTGTATGGAAAGATCCGTGAGAACAGACAAAAGTAGGACATGACCTATATTTTGATGGTTCTTCTCTACCTGTTTCCTCTTCTTCCTCTTCTCTCTCAGGTTCTCTCAAACTCAAGACCGAGGGGGTTTCAGCCATCCTGGTGGGTCCAGATTGGCTTGACTGAGCCTGGTACGTGGATCTCATGTTCCTGTTAGCGTACGCTACTTGGCCTCTTCCTCTGCAAGTCAACCTTCTGTCTCAAGGACCGCTGTTCCCCCACCTTATCTCAGCTTCGTTTACAGCGTGGCTGTTGAAGTCGAAGTCTTGAGGCGTCGCAGTTTTTCGGAGCCTGTTATCCTGACCATTCTCTAAGTCCGAAATCCCCAGTCTGCAAAGATCTATGTTTGCAGTTGGGAGGCCTATGTATGGCAGTGTGAGAGTCATCACTTCTATCCACTCTCCTTTTCTTTTCCCAGATCCTGGCTTTTCTTCAGTCCGGTCTGACCAAGGATTTGATTTTTTTTTCCCTTAAGGGGCAGGTTTCAGCCTTTTACATTCCTTTTCAGAAGACTCTGGCCTTCCAGCCTTAGATGAAGACTTTCCTGCAGGGAGTGGCACACTGTGCTCCCCCCTAACGTCCTCCCTTGGAACCGTGGGACCTTAATCTCGTCCTTGAGGTGCTTCAGGCTCCCCCTTATGAGTCTTTGGTGAGATCTCTCTTCGCCTTCTGTCCTGAAAGGTTGCCTTCCTGTTGGCCATTACTTCCATCAGCGGGATCTCCACACTGGCTGCCCTGTCCCGGAAGCCTTCTTTTCTTGTTCTCCACGGGACAAGGTTGTCCTTCGTCTGCCACCTTCTTTTCTATTTAGGGTGGTTTCTACCTTCCACAACAAAGTGGACATTGTCTTACTGTCTCTCTGCACCGGTCCCCAAGCACCTGCATGAGCGCTCTCTTTACTGCCTGGATCTGGTGTGGGCTATACTGGTCTATTTTTCTCTCTCTGCACCTTCCACAATTTGGATGTCTTGTTTGTTCTTCCTGACAGCCCTCGCAAGTGCCTGGCTGTTCCAAGGCTTCTATCTCCAGGTGAATTCAGTATGCTATCGGGAGGCCTATCACCTCATGGCTAGGCCGCTGCCTCTCTGTTTGACGGCTCCCTCCTCGGGAGCTTTTGGGCCTAGGAGTCTTGGACTGTTCGGCATTAGGCTTCTGCTGCCCAGGTCTGCAAAGCTGCCACCTGGGCCCCTGTCCAAACTTTCTCCAAGTTCTACCATTCTTTTGCTTCTGCGGATTCCAGTTTGGGTCGTAAGGTTCTGCATGCAGTTGTGCACTAGATTGCTCTCATGGCCATGGAATTCCCACCCCCTGGGACTGCTTTTGGACATCCCATGGTGCAGTGTCCCCCAATTAAATAAATTAGAAAAATGGATTTTGTACTTTTTGTAAAATACTTTTCTCATTGTATTCACTGGGGGACACAGATCCCACCTTTGTTTCTTGTTGTTCCTGCCCTGGGCTATTTCGGTCTGTTTTCAGGTTCAGGTCATGATGGCGGTTGTTAATTCCATGTTCTGTTTGTTTATTTGTGTCTCTCTCCTACTGCTGCAGTACAAACTGGTCTGTGGAGAGGGTATAGCCTAGAGGCGGAGCTGACATCCTTTGCTTTTCCTAGTGTCGACCTCCTAGTTGCCAGGTCTATACCCATGGTGCTGAGACCCCAATGAATACAACAAGAAAAGTATTTTACGGTGAGTACAAAAATCCATTTTTTCTGTTGACTCATTCCCTTTAAAAATATGTGCCATAATAGTACAATGCAACCAGGAAAAGTGGGGCCACCTGTCAATCATGGTAAGAGGCCCAATCAGTTACATCCAGCGAGCGCTGCAATTCATAAACATCATATATGCTCTTTCTGAGTGGACAAAGAAAGTTCCGGTCTTTTTAATATTGCAGTAAATTTTGGTGAACGCAAACTGAGGGTGCAGCATCTGTCATTCTTTCAGAACAAGAAACTGAAAAGTGTGAACCTAGCCTTACTCATACAGTACTGTAAAGACTGGTTGGATGTAATAATAATAATAATAATAATCCTTTAACCCCTTAACGACCTTGGACGTACTATTACGTCCTGGGCGCTAGGTACTCGCGCACCAGGGCGTAATACTACGCCCGAGGCCGGCCGCCCGCTTACTATCTGAGCGGGCGGTATCGGAACCGGGTGTTAGCTGTATCTGACAGCTAACACCCTGCTCCATAACCCCCGGTCGGAACTGATTTCCGATCGGCGGTTTTAACCCCTTGGATGCCGCGGTCAAACATGACCGCGGTATCCAAGGGGTTTCGCCGTCTTGCCGCCCCCCCCCCGGCACCCCCCGCGGCGAGATCGGGGGGTGCCGATATCTCTAATCTGCAGCCCGGGGTCTGCCCAGTGACCCCAGGCTGCCTGGAGCCCCCAGTACCTGGTTGATCCTGCCGAGACCTCAGGAAGTCAGCGCTGTGTTTCCATAGCGCTGACTTCCTGTATAGACTGCAAGACACTTGCATGCTCGTGTCTTGCAGTCTATAGTACTGAGCCAGAGATCAAAGCATCTCTGGCTCAGGTGTCCTAATGGGACACAAGAAAAAGTAAAAAAAAGTGAAAAAAAAAAAAAAAATAAAGTATGTGAAAAAAATTAATAAAAGAATAAAGCCCCAAAAATTCCCTTTTCCTATATAAAATGAATTATATAAAAAATAAACCTAAAAATTAATAAAAACAATACATATTTGGTATCGTTGCGTCTGTAACAACCTGTACAATAAAACTGAAACCATATTTAATGTACATGGTGAAAGTCGGGGAAAAAAAAACGGAAAAAACCCGCCAAAAGTAACGATTTTTCGCCATCTCACCTTACAAAATATGCCATAAAAAGTGATCAAAAAGTCATATGTACCCCAAAACAGTACCAATAAAAAGCACAGGTTGTGCCGCAAAAAATAAGCCCTAAACCAACTCTCTAAACTGAAAAATAAAAATGCTATGCATCTTAGAAGATGGCGATGCAAAAAAAATTGATTTATGTCCCCAAATGGGTTTTTGTTCTGCAAAATTGGTATTGCATAAAAAAACAGTATAAATGAGGTATCGCCATAATCGTACCGACCCGCAGAATAAAGGTAAAATGTTACTTACGCTCTACGCTGCATGGTGAAAAATTTAAAAGATAAAACACAGTGCCAGAATTGATGGGGTTGTTTTTTAATCCACCAAGAAAGAGTTAATAAAATTTATTTAATAAGTTGTAAGCACCTAAAAATGATGTCATTAAAAAATACATCTCACCCTGCAAACAACAAGCCCTCATATGGCTACATCACCAGAGAAATAAAGAAAATATAGCTCGTACAATGTGAAGACAAAAACCTCAAAAATCGCCAAATCATTAGAGCATAACTGGCTGCGGCAGGAAGGGAATGTATAAGCTGTGCGAGTGTATATTAGGGGACACCCCAGATTTAGAGCTTACGAGGGATAATAAACCAGAAATGACCCCCAGAGTGACCCCTCCAATAATAGGAACTACTGGGGAAATAGTAGGGAATTTAGTGTACCCAATGTACTACGCACAGCTTACATATTCATTCACTTTTTCCCATCCGCTGTGCAGTCACGTCTGGGATACTAATGCTCACTACACCCCTTGATAAATTCTTTGAGGGGTGCACTTTTCAAAATGGGGTCATTCCCTAGGGGATTCCACTTTACTGGTACTTTAGAGGCTCTGCAAACATGACATGGCGACCAGATCCCAAACATCTGAATCTGCGCTCCAAAAGCCACATAGCGCTCCTTCCCTTCTGCGCCCTACTGTGTGCCCAAACCGCAGTTTATACCCAAATGTATGACACTGGTGTACCCAGGATAAGGTACTTAATGTCATATATGGGTATAAACTCCTGTTTGGGCACAGCCGGGCACAGAAGGGAAGGAGCGCTATTTGGTTTTTGGAGCACAGACTTGGACGGTTTGGTTTTTGGACGCAATTGCACTTTTGCAGAGCTGAAATGCCAGTACAGTGGAATCCCCTGACATGTCACCCCATTTTGGAAACTGCACCCCTGAAGGAATTTATCCAGGGGTACAGTGAGCATTTTTAACCCCCAAGTATTGCTATAATTTATTATCCGTAAATGAATACGCAGCTGATGATGAAAGGTGAAAATGACAATTATTCCAGGAATACATCATTTCAGCGCGTAATATGTTGTGCCCGGCTTGTATCAGAGATGAACGCTCCAAAAGCTGTTGTGCCCGGGATCCCCGCTCACCAGTTTTTGGAGTGTGTGTCTGTGCAGACATAAACTGGGCACAACATATTGGGCACTGAAATGGCGTATCTATAGAAAAATTTCATTTTTAACTTTTCATTATCAGCTGCGCATTCATTTTTGGAAATTAAAAGAATACAACACTTAAGGGTTAATAATGCTCGCTACCCCACTTGATAAATCCCTTGAAGGGTATAGTTTCCAAAATGGGGTGACATGTCTGCGGATTCCACTTTACTGGCAATTCATGGGCTCTGCAAAAGTGGCATGGTGTCCAAAAAGCAAACTGTGCTCTAAAAACCAAAATAGCACTCTTTCCCTTCTGTGCCTGGCTGTGCCCAAACAGCAGTTTATACCCACATATAGTGTTGCTAAGTACGTTATCCTGGGTACACCAGTGTCATACATGTGGGCATAAACTGTCATTTGGGCACACAGCAGGGCGCAAATGTGAAGGAGCGCTATGTGCTTTTGGAGTGCATATTTAGATTGTTGTTTTTTTGGACGCCGTGTCACATTTGCAGAGACCCTAAAATTGCCCCTACAAAATGGGGGTCACTTCTTGGGGAATTCCAATTTACTGGCACCTCCAGGGCTCTGCAAAAATATCATGGCGACCAGAAAGTCCCTCTAAATCTGTACTCCAAAAGCTAAAAAGAAACACAGTGCTCCTTCCCTTCTGAGCCCTGCTGCGTGCCCAAGCAGCAGTTTATACCCACATATTTAATTTTTTTGCCCCCAGGATAGCCCACTTAATAGTTTTAGGAGTGCATGTCTTTGATGCCACAAAGTGGCCGCAATGTATTAGGCACTGAAATTGGATATTTCTTTAAAAACTTTAATTTTCACTTTGTACATTAATTTTTGGGAAGCATTTTTAGGCTCTAAATGATAATACCCCTTGATACATTCTTTGAGGGGTGTAGTTTCTAAAATGGGGTCACTTTTTAGAAGTTTCCATTATATTGGTACTTTAGGGGTTCTGCAAATGCGACATGGCATCCAAAAACTATTCCAGCAAAATCTGCCCTCCAAAAGCTAAATAGCGCTCTATCCATTTTGAGCCCTGCCATTTACCCATGCAGCAGATTATAACCACATATGGGGCATTTCTGTGTTCAGGAGAAATTGTGTAACGAACTTTGGGGTGCTTTTTCTCCTTTGTCCTCTTGTGAAATGAAAAATTTGGGGCTAAATTGACGGTTTATTGGAAAAAAAGTAATTTTTCATTTTAATGTCCCAATGTTAATAAAATCTGTGAAACAGCTGTGAGGTCAAAATGTTCACCATACCCCTAGATAAATTCTATAAGGGGTGTAGTTTCCAAAATGGGGTCACTTTTTGGGGGTTTGTATTATATTGGTACTTTAGGGGCTCTGCAAATGCGACATGGCATCGGAAAACTATTCCAGCAAAATCTGCCCTCCAAAAGCTAAATAGCGCTCTTTCCATTTTGAGCCCTGCCATTTACCCATGCAGCAGATTACGACCACATATGGGGCATTTCTGTGTTCAGGAGAAATTGTGTAACAAACTTTGGGGAGCTTTTTCTCCTTTGTCCTCTTGTGAAAATGAAAAAATTGGGGCTAAATTGACGGTTTATTGGAAAAAAAGTAATTTTTCATTTTAATGTCCCAATGTTAATAAAATCTGTGAAACAGCTGTAGGGTCAAAATGCTCACTATACCCCTATATGAATTCTGTGAGGGGTGTAGTTTCCAAAATGGCATCACTTTTTGGGTTTTTCTTTGTATTGGTACTCTAGGGGCTTTGCAAATGAGACATGGCACCTGAAAACTATTCCAGCAAAATCTGCTCTCCAAAAGCTAAATAGCGCTCTTTCCATTCTGAGCCCTGCCATGTACCCATACAGCAGATTACGACCACATATGGGGTATTGCTGTGTTTAGGAGCAATTATTTTGCAAACTGTGGGGTGCTTTTTCTCCTTTAACCCATTTAACCCATTGAGAAAATGAGAACTTTGGGGATAAAGTGACATTTTAGTAATGTTTCATTTATACATCCCAGTGTTAGCAAAATCTGTGAAACGACTGTAAGGTCAAAATGCTCACTATACCCCTATATGAATTCTGTGAGGGGTGTAGTTTCCAAAATGGGGTCACTTTTTGGGGTTTTCCTTTGTATTGGTACTCTAGGGGCTTTGCAAATGAGACATGGCACCTGAAAACTATTCCAGCAAAATCTGCTTTTCAGATGCCTAGTGTCGCTCCTTCCCTTCCGTGCGCTGCCATTCGCCAAAACATCAGTTTACACCCACTTGTGGGGTATTTCCGTGCTCGGGAGAAATTGCATAACAAACTGTGAGATGCATTTTCTCTTTTAACCCTTTGTGAATGTGTTAATTTTAGGGCTAAATTAAGGAATTAGTGGGAAAAAATTAAATGTCTAAAGTTCACCTCCCTATTGTTTTAATTCCAGTGAAATGCTTAAAGGGTTAACAAACTTCCCAAATATTATTTTGAATTATTTGAGGGGTGCAGTTTTGAAAATGGGGTGATTTATGGGGGTTTCTAAAATATAGGCCATTATAATCCTCTTCAGAACTGAAGTGGTCCCTAAAAAATTAGTTTGGGAAATTTTCTTGTAAATCTGCAAAATCGCTGTTACACTTGTAAGCCTTCTAACATCCAAAATAAATTACAGGACGATTAAAAGATGATGCCGATATAAAGCAGAGATATGGTAGATAATATGTATTAATGTATTTGGGTGGTATGACTATCTGTCTGAAAAGCAGAGCATTTCACATTTTGAAAATTGCGATTTTTCCAAATTTCCATCAAATTTCCTACTTTTTTTATAAATAAATACAAAAATATTCATTAGTGTTTACCACTAACATGAAGTACAATGTGTCACGAAAAAACATTCTCAAAATCACTTGTGTAAGTTAAGACGTCTCAAAGTTATTGCTATATAAAGTGACACATGTCAGTTTTGAAAAACGAGGCCTGGTCCTTAACGCACTTTTGGGCTGGGTCCTTAAGGGGTTAATAGTCCCACCATGGGGAAATTCGGTGTGTTACAGCAGCAAGGATATGCAATGCAAGATAAGAAATACTAATACACATACAATACAGCAAGAAAAAGTGGGCACCCCATAACTTAACATAGCTAAAATTTGGGTGTTTGCAACAGCCATCAATGATATACTAAAACTGATGGACACAGTAATATCAGGATGAAAGAGGTTATGTACTAACAAAATGTGCAAATGCATCAACCAAAATTGACCGGGCAAAAATTGGGTACCCTTATCATTTTATTGATTTGAATACTCCAACTACTACTGACTACTGAAGCACAAAATGGTGAACCCACTGAGCTTGAACCAAGCCAGGTGTACCAACATGAGAAAAGGTATAAGGTGGCCAATGCAAGTTGTCTCCTATTTGAACTCCCTGAAGAGTGGCACATGGGCTCCTCAAACAACCTCAAATGATCTGAAAACAAAGATTGTCAACATAGTTGTTCAGGGGAAGGATACAAAAAGTTGCTCAGAGATAACCTGTCAGTCCACTGTGAGGAACATAGGAAGGAAATGGAAGACCACAGGGACAGTCGAAGCCCAGAAGTGTCAGGCCAAGAAAAATATCAGAAAGGCAGAGAAGAAGAATGGTGAGAACAGCAAGGACAACCACAGACCACCCCAAAGAGCGCAGCACACTTGCTGCAGATGGTGTACTGTGCATTGGTCAACAAACAGCACACGCACAAGGAGAAGCTGTATGGGAGAGTGATGCGAAAGAACCGCTGAAAGCACGCCACAAACAGAGCGCCTGAGGTATGCAAAAGCACATTTGGACAAGCCAGCTCATTTGGAAGAAGGTCCTGTGGACTGATGAAACAAAGATTGAGTTGTGGTCATACAAAAAGGCGATGCATGGCGTCAAAAAAACACAGCACCAAGAAAAACACGCACCCACTGTAAAATGGTGGAGGTCCACAGCGGGGCTGTGTGGCCAAGCCGGCACCGGGAATCTTGTTAAAGTTGAGGGCGCATGGATTCAACTCAGTACAGCAGATTCTTGAGAATAATGTACAAGAACAGGACGAAGAAGCGCCGGGGATGGATATTCAGCAAGACAATGATCCAAAACACAGCCCAAACACCAGGCATTCATGCAGAGGAACAATACAATGCTGGAATGGCCACCCAGCCCCAGACCTGAATATCATGAACATCTGTGGGATAATTGAAGCGGGCGCCAGCCGGCGACCACAACGTAACTGAACTGGAATTGTTTTGTAAAGAGGAATGGTCAAAAAACCCACCAGGATCCAGGAACGATAAAAGCCAGGAAGCGACAGGGCTGTTATTGCAAAGGGGTCTCTAAATATTAATGTCACTTTCTGTTGGGGCCCATACTTGCACCGGTCAAATTTTGGTTTAATGCATTTGCCATTTTCTGTTAGTCAATAAACCTCTTCAATCCTGAAAAATTACGTGTCCATCAGTTATTAGTATATCAAAATGAAATGGCTGTTGCAAACACCCAAATATTTAGAACTAAAAATGATTAAGTTAATAGGGGTGCCCAAACTTTTCTATGACTGTATATTCAAAATGTTCCAAGGTAGAGGCATCCCATTGATAGTAGACAGACAGATAGAAAGGTACAGGTAAAGAAGTAGCAGAGGGGGTGGGGGAGGGGGGATATCACAACAGAAAGAAATTTCAGTTCTCTGTGTGGAATGATCTCCACTTAGGTCGGTGTTGGTTGTACAGCCTGACCGCAGTGGGGAGGAAAGACTTCCGATAGCGCTCCTTCTCACACTTAGGGTGAAGCAGTCGGTCACTGACAGTACTGCCCAGCATTATCACGGTCTTATGCATGGGATGGGAGTTATTCTCCCGCATGGAGCACACCACGGACAGTATCCTTCTGTCACCCACCACCTGCACTGGGTCCAGTGGGCTCCCCAGGACAGAGCTGGCCCTTCTAATCAGCTTGTCGAGATTACTTCTATCCCTGGTCAATATACTGCTCCCCCAGCAGGCCACTCCGAAGAAGATGGCTGATGCCACTACCGAGTTGAAAAAAGTCCTAAGAAGTGCCCCCTGGACTCCAAAGGCTCTCAGCCTCCTAAGTAGGTATAGCCTGCTGTGGCCCTTCCTGTACAGGACCTCCATGTGATCTGTACAGTCCAGCTTATTATTAAGGAGCACACCCAGGTACTTAAAGGTGTTGACAATCTCGATGCTCGTCCCCTGGATGTCCACTGGTTTAGGAGGGCATCTGCATTTACGAAAGTCCACCACCATCTCCTTGGTCTTCCCAGCGTTAATCCTCAGGTGGTTCTGCTGGCACCAGTCCACAAAATCCCGGTTCAGTTCTCTGTACTCCCTGTCATCTGTGATGAGGCCTACTATTGTAGAGTCATAAGAATACTTCTGTAGGTAGCAGCTAGATGAGTTGCACCTAAAATCTGCAGTGTACAGTGTGAAATGGAAAGGGGCAAGAACTGTACCCTGAAGTGCCCCCGTATTACAGATCACGGTATCTGACAAACAGTCCTGGGCTCTCACATACTGAGGTCGATTTGTGAGGTAGTCTAGGATCTAATTGGAGAGGTGGTGGTCCACTCCAACAAGGGCCAGCTTGTCTATCAGTAACCCCGGCTGTATGGTCTTAAAAGCACTGGAGAAATCAAAGAACATTATTCTCACAGTGTTCCCTGGTTTCTCCAGGTGAGAAAGGGTATTGATGTATACATCAATACTATTATCATAGATATACAACATTGATTGTGGTTTCAATATACGTTTTAACAAACTTTGTACCAAAAAAAAAAAAAACACACAAATTAAGGCTCAGTTCTTATCTGCATCTTACATTCTGTTATAAATGCAAACTACAACATAGTGCTGGCTTCATCTCATGTCAGACACCACCTTTACCCAACAGATCCCATTGACTTACACTGTAGTCTGTTGAGTTTTATCATTTCATGCTTTTACACTGGACATTTGTTATAATGATTCCTCATTACAACTACAGATATACACAAACACTGGCAGCTGTGTGCAATGTGCTCTTTGACAGACTACAGTCAGGCTTCAGACCCCATCACTCCACAGAAACTGCCCTAACCAAGGTCAATAATGACCGTCTAACTGCCAAAGCCAAAAGTCACTACTCTGTCCTCCTCCTCCTTGACCTCTCCTCTGTCTTTGACACAGACGACCATTCCCACCTGTTACATACGCTCTCATATCTTGGCATCTCAGACCTGGCCCTTTCCTGGATCTCTTCATACCTCACCAACCGCACATTCAGCATCTCCCACTCGCACACCACCTCCCCACCATGCCCTCTTTCTGTAGGTGTCCCCGAAGGCTCCGTCCTACGATCCCTCCTGTTCTCCATCTACATCCTTGGCCTTGACCAACTCATAGAATCCCATGGTTTCCGCTACCATTGCTATGCTGACGACACCCAAATATATCTCTCTGGACCAGACATTACCTCTCTGTTGTCCATAGTCCCAGAATGTCTAGCAGCCGTAGCCTCCTTTCTCTCCTCCCGCTTTCTCAAACTCAATATGGAGATTATGGAGTTCATAATCTTCACCCCTCCTCACACGGCCCCCCTACCTGACCCATCTATTAAAGTTAGCGGAACCACACTCACCCCAGTCCCACGGGTCTGCTGCCTTGGGATAACCTTAGACTTTGACCTATCCTTCAAGCCGCATATTCCAACCCTCAACACCTCCTGCCGCCTCCAACTCAAGAACATCCACCGAATCCGCTTCTTCCTCACCCCTGAAACTACAAAGATGCTAGTCCACGCCCTCACAATCTCCCGCCTAGACTACTGTAACACCCTTTTCCATGGCCTCCCAGCAAACACTCTCGCCCCACCTTAAACTGTGCTGCTTGCTTAATACACCTCTCCACCCGTTCTTCATCGGCCGCTTCCCTCTGCCAATCCCTTCACTGGCTACCTGTTGCCCAGCGAATAGAGTTCAAATTACTACTGCTGACATACAAAGCCCTCCACAACCTGTCCCCTCCATATATCTCCAACCTAATCTCCCGCTACCTGCCCACGTGTAACCTCCGATCCTCCAAAGATCTCCTTCTCCACTCTGCTCTTATCTGCTCTTCACACAAACGTCTCCAAGACTTCTCCTGTGCATCCCCCATACTCTGGAACTCACTACAAAGACACATCAGACTGTCTCCCACCGTCACAAGCTTCAAGAAGGCCCTGAAGGCTCACCTATTCAGGAAGGCCTACAACCTTGAATAACACTACTGTCTCCACACCACCACCTGAACAGCCTCTACCCCCACCTTCTGTCTCTATTCATCTTTCCTCATAAATTGTAAGCCCTTGCGGGCAGGGCCCTCTATCCCACTGTGCCAGTTGGTCACTGTTAGTATTATCTGTTTTGTACATCTTGTGTACCGCATGTAAACCCTCAAATGTAAAGCACCATGGAATTAATGGTGCTATATAAATAAACAATAATAATAATAATAATAAAAAAAGATGAGGTACTACAAGTCCCAGGATGGGACAAATGTACAGTGAACAGATAACATTAGCAAATTAGAAGGATTAAAACTTTCACTGCTTATCTATCAATGATCTGTTCTCACTCACAAGCTGTTACAGAAGCACTATACTATACAGAGGGGTCAGAGGTCAGAGAGGGGAAACTTTAGAATACAGGGGTTTGAAGACAAACAACAGCAAATTTACCAAGGAATTTTTTTAGTATAACTGATGTTTTCAGTTCTTAGCTGAGCAGTGGGCCCCCTTGATCTCAATGGACACCTGGAATTTGCCTGTGTGTGTTGGGTGCTGACGCCAGCCCTGCATACAACCATACCATTACGGCAGAAACATGGTGGCTGCTCAAAAGTTTTATCAGTGTTAATAACCAAATTAGGCCTCAATTGCACATGGTGCTCTTTTACTTCTGAGTCGTATTTCCAGCAAAATATTAAGATAGGGTGATTTTAAAATCAGAAAACAGATCATAATAGCTGGAGAGTTGACTTTTCACAGTGCCATAAGCTGGACATGACATATCAATTACTGAAGTAGCATATATCTGGAAAAATATCAACTTCCATTTTGTACTATCCACTGTGTATTATTTGTTGGAAAGCATCAGAGAGGTCAAAATTATTACTATACCATTTGATAAATCTTTGAGGAGTACAGTATCCAAAATGTCACTTCATGGTACTCTTCAATGCTATGGCACCTTAAGGGAAAATGTGTCACAGCTCCAGAAAATGATTCCAAAAGCCAATTTTTAATGGAAGCCAAAACCAAATTGTGGGGTGGATTTTCTCCTTTAACCCATTGTGAAAGTGAAACATGTGTGGCTAAAGCAACTTTTTTAGCAAAAAAATGTAATTTTTCATTTTCATTGCCCAATGTTAATAAAATCTATTAAACACTTGTGAGATCAAAATGCTTGCTAAGCCCCGTAATAAATTCCTTGAGGGGTGTAGTTTCTAAAATGTCACTTTTTGAGGTTTTCTATTGTACTGGTATTTTAGGGATCTGCAAATAATACATGGCTCCAAAATTATTCCTGCAAAATTTGCCATCTTAAAGCCAAATAGCGCTCTTCCAATTCCAAGCTTCTCCATACAGCAGTTTACAACCACATATGGGCTATTGCCATGTTCACAAGAAATTGTGTAACGAACTGTGGAGTGCTTTTTAACCCCTTCTGAAAATGAGAAATTTGGGGTTAAAGTGACATTTTATTGGAAACAATTTTTTTTTTTTTTTCACTTTTGCGTACCAATGGTATTAAATTCTGTGAAACAGCTGTGGCGTCAAGATACTCTATATATTATAACCCTTAATAAATTCCTTGAGGGGTGTAGTTTTCAAAATTGTGTTATTTGTTGTGGGTTTCCACTGTGCTAGTACCTCGGAGATTCTACAAATGGGTGCGTGAAACTGATTCCAGCAAAATCTGCCGTCCAAAAAACTCAGCGGTGCTCCTTATTGTGTGCCTATACACACATTTACATCCACATGTGGGGCATTTCTGCAATTGAGAGAAATTGATTAAACTGTGAGTGCATTTTTCTATCGTTTCCAGCTATGTGCCTGTATAGCTATTTATGACCACATATAGGGTATTGCCATGTTCAGGAACAATTGTGTAACAAGATGAGGGATGCTTTTTCTCCTTTAAGGGGTTGTTCATTCTATCGTTGGTGACCGTCAGTAGTGTTATATCGTTGCTATTGTCCGCTACAAGACTTTAGCAACGGACACTAGCTGAACCATCAGAAATTCGTTAAAATTTCCATTAATTTAATGGGATTTCATCTTGTGTCCGTTAGTGACCGTTAGTGTCCGTTTACACCCAATCTGTCACATGTCTGTTTTTTTTTTTTTTTGCAGACAAAAATCCTACATGCAGGACTTTTGTGTCTACTAAAAAAACCCAAAAAAAAACGGTTTTATGACGGACGCATCACAGTTTTTCCCACAATGCTTTTCACTTTCTGTTTCAATTATACCTATAGGGAAATCACCAGCGTTTCCGTAGGTACTGTATAATTGACATGTTGCGATTTCCAAAACTGCGATGGTTTTGGAAATCGCAGCGTGTCCGCAGTGCATATTTTTTTGCAAGGTGTGGATGGGATTCGCTAGAAATGCAGTGCTGGCAGGAATACTTACACATTATCATAACAGCAACAAATTGTAACTGCTTGTGTAAGGGGTTGGTGACCGCCAGTAGTGTCCGTTGCTATTGTCCGTTACAAGATTTTAGCAACAGACACTAGCAGAACCATCACAAATCCGTTAAAAATTCCATTGATTTCAATGGGATCTTATCTGGTGTCTGTTAGTGACCATTAGTGTCCGTTTACACCAAATCCATCACATGTCCTTTTTTTTTTTGCAGACAAAAAATTCTGCATTCAGGACTTTTGTGTCCGTGGAAAATAAAGTTTTCATTACGGACGTCAAGCCTCCATTATTTTTTAACTTTAAAGTCCATGGGTAACAGACAGTAACGGACGGTAATCAGTAATCACAGCTCAGGCACACACAGTATGTAAGGACAAAAATTTCTATATCACACCTCTGAGGGGGGAGGGAGCAAGGCATGATTGGCCTTGAGTCAGGAGGACCAAATCTTTAGAAATGAGTCATGATTTCGATTCGACCAGCTGATCAGTTCCTCAAAAGACATGACCTGGTTTACTTTGTCTATCCAGGCCTGAATGGGGGAGCCTCTTGTTGGAGCCAGAATCTTGGGCTGAGCATTTTAGCAGCCTCAACAAGAAAAGTGGCCAGGTTCCTTCTCGACGGTCGGAAGCCATGTGTAGGACAGGAGAGAAGCACTACTTCTGGGGATAGCACTATGTGATGGCTGACAACCTTCTGAATGGAGTCTTGAATTTGACTCCAGTAGGGCTGAATCCTCTCACAAAACCACCAAATATGTGACAATGATCCCTTGTGTTTCTGGCACCTTCAACATCTGTCTGAGTTTGCTAAGTTATGAGTATACAACCATTCTGGAGCTTCCCGGATGCGCAGTTTATTCCACGAACCATGGTAAGTATTAGCCTTCGAATTCGTAGCGAAAGGGATGAGGTCAGCTGGCAATATATGTGAAGGTGTAGGGGAAAGTGTGTTCCTATACTCATTCCAGATTTCACTGGGGCCTCTAAGAAGAGAGTTAAAATTTGAAGATTGGGCAAGGGGTAGGGAAGGAAACCACATTAATTGTCTAAATGTTGGACCATGTCGATACTCCGCCATTGCACTAATAATGGGGCATCTGATAGGCGATGTGAGGTAGAGCCAATTTCTTAGGTGTATAGCCTTGTAGTAAGCTAATGTGTCAGGTTGTGCTATTCCCCCTTCCACTTTCCTTTTTACCAGTAAGCTATACAGGAGTCTGGAAGGTTTAAATTTCCAAGTATATGTAGAAAAAAGTCTCCTAACAGATTTGAAAAAACTAGGATAACATAGGTTATCTTGGGGACAATATAAGTTTGGATAAGATTTTTCTCTCCAAACCATGACTCTTGAAGACATTTGAGTTTTCCTGTAGGGAAACTCATATGTCTTTAAGAGTTCTCCATGGTTGTGGAGAAGAGGCTGGTAAATCAAGGTAAAAATATTTTCTAGATTACTAGGAAGCCTAATGCCTAAGTACTTAATATAATCTGTTTTCCAGATGAAAGGAGTCTTTCTGAACAATCTCGGCCATCCCTGGCAAGATTGAGAGATTGAGGATTTCCGACTTGGACACGTTCACTTTATAATTGGACAGCTCACCATACCGAGCACGAAGGGATGTCAGAATTGGCAAACCCTCCAGGGTATTAGTAACTAAGAAAAGTATGTCGTCTGCAAAGTCAACTGATTGCAAAGTATGTGAACCAACTTGGAAACCCTCAATCGGTGAGTTCAGGCGAACAGCCTGCAGCGGAGCCTCTAGAGTAAGAACAAAAAGGGTAGGGGACAAAGGGCACCTCTGCCTAGTACCATTAGTGATTTCATAAGGTTAGGAGAGGGTCCAGTTTATTTTTAGGCGAGCATGAGGCTGGGAATAGAGGGATAGAACAACCTTTATAAAGGCGTCAGAGATCCCATAAGCTGTGAGGGTCTCTGTCATGAAGGACGAATCAACCCTTTTGAAGGCCTTTTCGGCATCAACTCCTAATAACAGTAAGGGACCATCAGACTGTCTAGCTAGTGCGATGGCTTGTAGGAGACGTGCTGTATTATCAAAACCTTCCCTCTCTTTGACAAACCCAGTCTGCTCTTCGTGCAACAATTTGGGAACTAGGGCCTGTAGCTACTGCATAGGAGTGGGTCTTTCCCTTCTTTCACTATTAGAGTGATGTAAACCTCTTGGGTCTGTTTGGTCAGGGCCTGACCTTGGAGAAGCGAAAGCAGTTCAGCAGTGGTGACTGGAGCCATCAAAGAGTTAATATCAGTTGTGCAAAGGGAGGGAAGATTGAGATCTTGGAGGGATTTCTTGGTACGAGCCCACCTATCAGATGGATCTAAACTAGGGCATGTATTATTCAAATTATAAAGACCAGTGTAAAACTCCCGAAAGATAGCCGCTATTTGCGGAGTATCCTCTTCTACAGAGCCATCTCCACCTTTAATAGCTGCGATGTATGATTTGGATTTTTCTTTCTTAATCATGGTGGAGAGGAGTTTTCCTCCCCTATCCCCATGAGCAATCAGTTTGATCTTAGAGTATATGAGTTGTTTTGCAGCTGATCCATTTAAGAGCTGTCTAAGTTCTTCCCTCAGGGCCGTTAGCTCCTCATGAACATGTAAAAAATTTTGAAGTTTATGAATTCTTTCCAAAGCCGAGATTTGTGCCAATAATCTACCTCCCTCTGTTGTAATTTTTTAAGTGCTGATGCGTTGGAGATCAAAAATCCCCTTGTATACGATTTATGTGCCTCCCACACAGTAGATGGGAGACATCTGGGATGGAATTTATTTCAAAGAAAGTTTCTAGGTTCCTGTTCACTTCCTCTCTCACCTCTTGTCTGTCCAGAAGGGACTCATTGAGTCTCCAAGACCAGAGCTTAGGGGTGAGGTCGTCAAAGGTTAAAAAAGCAGAAACATGTGCGTTGTGTATATCAATGTGTATTGTATATGGTACATTGATTTAGTACTTGCTGTTTTGATTTGCATATTTTTTGTACACGTTCATGCAATCAAAATGCAAGTACTTTCATTAAGCTCTACTGGCAGTATGCAGTAGTGCAGCTTTAGCTAGAGAATATTATGTATGATTATGTATGTATTTGGATTTAATTGCATTAAATAAATTATGGTATATTAGGTTATATATTTACTGAGATATGGATCAGCTGTGACCTCCCTCCTGCATAATTTTTAGCTTTTTTATAAGATAGCGTGTGCATATATTCAAATATAATATTTAATATATTATATTCAAAATATAAATATTTTTAACAAAGCCTCTACTACAGCCATCATCAAGACCAGTGTATAGTATGCTGATCTTCTTAAATCAGCCCCACTGTTCATTGACTATCCTTCATGACAAATAGATTAAGCATATTGCAGTAATGTCTTCATCCCTAGTCAGAGATTGTTTAAGCATCCCTTCTGCATTAGAGCCAGATACCTCCAACGCATAATTCTATATTGTTTGGTATGTAATGCTCTACAGAAAGGTGCAGTAATTAAATTCTTATATTGTCAAAGAGGTTGTTCAGAACTAAGATATTGTGCTCCACTTCCTCTCAGACCAGTGATGACAAGTATATTATATGCCAGTCTTTATGATCCCTGCGATGGCAGAGGATTCACCAAATTTATGACGAAGTGCAGACCTCTGTAGAGCTGGGATATATTTGTTGACGTACGCCACAAACGTGAATTAGGAGCGGACAATCGGCCCCCCTTCCACTGCTTTGCTTCTTTTTTAATGCCAAAATATTGTTGCAGATTCTTAGCGAGACTGCTTCACTCAACTTATTTCCTGCACTGCAACTTCCTCTTCTTCTTCTTTTAACTTGTATTTATTAATTTTCAATATAACATATAAATATATGGCACACCAGTAATAGAACTTAGAACAACTACATATATAGTAAATGTAATCTAGGACCTGTTGCCTCCTCTAAGCAGATCAATATTTTACAGTGGACTATGGTGGTGAGTTCCTTTTTCAAAGTCAATCATTCCAGAGAATTGCATGAAGGTCTGCACTTCACCATGGGTCAATGGAGCAATTCGAGATGTACAAAAATAATATCAGCTGTCAATAGCACCAAAGTGTTATGATGTACCTCACTAAGCTGTTAGAGAAGATGTCGGGTCATGGGTGAAAGGGTGTCACTGTTCGTTCCGGTATTCCCCAGGAAGTCCATTGTGGCACTTCAGTTTGTAGTCTAGAGTGGCTAGGCCCCCAACATCACTCTGTTCAACTACTAAGTAGAATTTCCAAATCTGTCTTTCAGTTTTTGTTGAATTCTGGTGGGTAATATTGAAATAAATGACTCTCATACATTAAACACTTACTCCACTCTATTCTCTTTTAATATGGCTGCTTCCTTTTCAAATTGACAAGTTAGTTTATTAAGGAACAATTTTCTGGAGAGATCCATTCCTTCAGAAATGTTTTATGAGCCACTGCTGATATTATTATCTAGTAACTTACATGAACCCCAGTCACATTTATGGGTCTCTTGGTCAATCCAACCAAATACGCTGAGTGGATGTCAAATGGTACAAAGTTGGTGAGGTATTGTCTGGTGAAGGACTCCACCTTTTTCCAATAGGACTGGACCACCTCACAAACCCACAAACCATGAAACAAATCTGCTCCTGATGCGCCACATTTAAAGCACACATGCATAGGATATAGTCCCATTCTGTGACCTCTTATCGGGATAATGTATGACTATCTGAATGATGGTAACGTTTTTACCGAGTATTCCGGTAGTAGTTCTGCTTTCCTCTCTGCTTCTAACAATACTCCATCTTGATTTTTCAATGTTGCTTGTAAGTGTTACTTTTTATGTTATTCTATCAATACCATGATACTTGAGCGCAGCATCACATGTGCAGCTATAGACAGTACCATCTGTGCCTGCTGCGAGTATCCTCCTCACTATATTCTCTAAAATACACTAAGCAGAGCATGTTGTGGCAGCAAGTCTGAAGTGTAAGAATAGCTGTTCCTTTTAGACGTGCTACAGCGGTGCCTTCAGACACATTTTGTTATTACTCGTACAGCCCTTTTAACTCTTTTTTTCCCAAATGGATATTTGAAAAAGGGTTTTCCCACTCAAAGAACCTCTTTAATGTACAGATGTGTCCACACTTACTTGATCTCCAAGTCAATGACTGTACTTCTCATGAAACCAAGTCAACAAATTATCATGATATGCTCAGTCTGGACGCATCCTGATACATATAGGATAGTGTTAACTGTGTGTTAATTCATCACACAACTGTTGTGTTAACTATGTGTTAATTTTGCACAAAATCATGGCATTAGCTCTAAGTGATGCAGCCAAAATAATTTACCTCATGTTACAATTGTATTTATGCATTTTTTATGTACTGTAGTCATGTATAATAAAGACTGACGAGCTGTCGTCTATTGCATTGAGTAAGGAAAGAACATCATACATTCAACCAGTCGCTGGATGGTTCCCAGCAGCTTGATCTCTGGCTCATCTTCCAGGGTTCAATCAGAGGTGCTAGTCTCATCTCGGCTCCTATTTGGACATCTGCCCTACCAGTAACATCACTTCTGCCCCTGATACCACCTAGGTAGGGCTGAGATGCAAAGAGCACAGTAACAGTTTATTTTAATATAACCCTATATTTCCTGTAGCTCTGCTCTGTTTTAGCTCTTACTTTCCCATACTCACTATAGGTGTTTTTTTTAAAACAATACACAATTTTGCTTCGATTTATACAAAATATTATTCACTTTATGGGGAAATAAAAGTAAACATTATCTTCCTATCTATATGAGTGTAATCTATTGTTCCCTATTTCAATTATTTGAAGTTGGAGTGAGGCTCACTATGTCATAAGATGGGATTGACAAGATGTCCAGGAAAACCTCCTGTCTCCACCCAAGCTCACAAATAATCACCAGAAATATTAACATGTATTTATATATTGTATGTGTCAATGTTTCTATCAGCTATCAATGTAAGTTTTACTTATATCACTCGCAGAGTTTAGGTTAAGTGTCTGAACTGAGTCACTATTCAGCTTCTTGAAACAACAACTTCAGCACCTTGGACAGCTACAAACACAGTTGCATATGACTAAATCTTAAAGGCAGTCTGTCATCAGGGTGAGAAGCAGCAGTAATATTAGATAGGTCAGGCTTAGTTGAATGTAATGCCTTTTTCCCAATGAAAATTCATGCCTCCGCTGAAATTTCACCTGGCCCTGTGTTCTTGCATTCACACAGGCATATTAAAGCAATGTGGGGCACAGCAGTTTGGAGCAACAGAGCTGCCCTTTGTGCTCCAGATGGCTTATTTGCATATTGTGAAATAAGTGAATATCTCAGCAATGGTGGCACAGTTTTTCATGGGGAAAAAGGTGAGCCTGACCTATCAAACCGTGTTGCTGGTTTAATATGCTTCACCCTGGTGACACTTTCCCTTTAAGTATGCACTCTTCATATATCCATACAATGCCTACTGCAATAGTTTTAAAAATAGATACATAGATATGAGCTATATTTATACATATATATATATATATATATATATATATATATATATTTATACAGGACCAGCATTAGGGGGGCAGACTGAGCAGTTGCCCTGGATCCCCATCTCCAAAGGGGTTCCCAGAATCCATTGCAATCCGGGGAGCTCCACACATCCACAGTTTAATCCTATGACCGAGCAGGGAGCTAAAAAGTCCCTGCTCTGTCATAGACTGACAGTAATGCATAGAACGTCGTGGCACAGATGGCGTAATAACGTCACTACATTGCGCCACCTGTGCCAGTCATTCATTGTGGGATTATAAGATTTATTGTTTTCTGGAAAGGGAAAGGGGATCTGGTAAAGGGGCAAACTATGATTTATAGGGGGCTATTATTGATAGTTGGGTCTATTAAAGGGGTCTATTGTAAGGTTGAACTATTATTTATAAGTGGGTTATTATAAGAGATGAAGTATTATACTGTATTATAATACTTCATAATATATATACAGTGGGGAAAAAAAGTATTTAGTCAGCCACCAATTGTACAAGTTCTCCCACTTAAAAGATGAGAGAGGCCTGTAATTGACATCATAGGTAGACCTCAACTATGAGAGACAAAATGAGAAAACAAATCCAGAAAATCTCATTGTCTGAGTTTTTTTTAAGAATTTATTTGCAAATTATGGTGGAAAATAAGTATTTGGTCAATAACAAAAGTTCATCTCAATACTTTGTTATATATCCTTTGTTGGCAACGACAGAGGTCAAACGTTTTCTGTAAGTCTTCACAAGGTTGGCACACACTGTTGCTGGTATGTTGGCCCATTTCTCCATGCAGATCTCCTCTAGAGCAGTGATGTTTTGGGGCTGTCGCTGGGCAACACGGACTTTCAACTCCCTCCAAAGGTTTTCTATGGGGTTGAGATCTAGAGACTGGCTAGGCCACTCCATGACCTTGAAATGCTTCTTACGAAGCCACTCCTTCGTTGCCCTGGCGGTGTGCTTGGGATCATTGTCATGCTGAAAGACCCAGCCACATTTCATCTTCAATGCCCTTGCTGATGGAAGGAGGTTTGCACTAAAAATCTCACGATACATGGCCCCATTCATTCTTTCATGTACACGGATCAGTCGTCCTGGTCCCTTTGCAGAGAAACAGCACCAAAGCATGATGTTGCCACCCCCATGCTTCACAGTAGGTATGGTGTTCTTTGGATGCAACTCAGCATTCACTCTCCTCCAAACACAACAAGTTGTGTTTCTATCAAACAGTCCTACTTTGGTTTCATCTGACCATATGACATTCTCCCAATACTCTTCTGGAACATCCAAATGCTCTCTAGCAAACTTCAGACGGGCTTGGATATGTACTGGCTTAAGCAGGGGGACACGTCTGGCACTGCAGGATCTGAGTCTCTGGCGGCATAGTGTGTTACTGACGGTAGCCTTTGTTACGTTAGTCCCAGCTTTCTGCAGGTTATTCACTAGGTCCCCCCGTGTGGTTCTGGGATTTTTGCTCCCTGTTCTTGTGATCATTTTAACCCCACAGGGTGAGATCTTTCATGGAGCCCCTGATCGAGGGAGATTATCAGTGGTCTTGTATATCTTCCATTTTCTAATTATTGCTCCCACAGTTGATTTCTTTACACCAAGCTGCTTGCCTATTGCAGATTCAGTCTTCCCAGCCTGGTGCAGGTCTACAATTTTGTTTCTGGTGTCCTTCCACAGCTCTTTGGTCTTCACCATAGTGGAGTTTGGAATGTGACTGTTTGAGGTTGTGAACAAGTGCCTTTTATACTGATAACAATTTCAAACAGGTGCCATTACTACAGGTAATGAGTGGAGGACAGAGGGGCCTCTTAAAGAAGAAGTTACAGGTCTGTGAGAGCCAGAAATCTTGCTTGTTTGTAGATGACCAAATACTTATTTTCCACCATAATTTGCAAATAAATTCTTAAAAAAATCAGACAATGTGATTTTCTAGATATGTTTTCTCATTTTGTCTCTCATAGTTGAGGTCTACCTATGATGTCAATTACAGGCCTCTCTCATCTTTTTAAGTGGGAGAACTTGCACAATTGGTGGCTGACTAAATACTTTTTTCCCCCACTGTTATATATATATATATATATATATATATATATATATATATATTTGGGCTATTATAATAGGGAGACAGTTATATATAAGGTGGTTTTTATAAAGTTGAAACTATTCTAAATAAGGGATGAACTATTATTTATAAGGGGAGCAATGATTTATAAGGTAAGAACTAATATATAAGGAAGGAAATATTATTTATAAGGGGAGCTATTATAATGGCGAGACTGTTATATATAAGGGGGTTATTATAAGGGGGGGACTATTACATATAAGGGGCGCTATTACAGTGGGGAAAAAAAAGTATTTAGTCAGCCACCAGTTGTGCAAGTTCTCCCACTTAAAAAGATGAGAGAGGCCTGTAATTGACATCATAGGTAGACCTCAACTATGAGAGACAAAATGAGAAAACAAATCCAGAAAATCACATTGTCTGATTTTTAATGAATTTATTTGCAAATTATGGTGGAAAATAAGTATTTGGTCAATAACAAAAGTTCATCTCAATACTTTGTTATATATCCTTTGTTGGCGATGACAGAGGTCAAATGTTTTCTGTAAGTATTTACAAGGTTGGCACACACTGTTGCTGGTATGTTGGCCCATTCCTCCATGCAGATCTCCTCTAGAGCAGTGATGTTTTGGGCAACATGGACTTTCAACTCCCTCCAAAGGTTTTCTATGGGGTTGAGATCTGGAGACTGGCTAGGCCACTCCAGGACCTTGAAATGCTTCTTACGAAGCCACTCCTTTGTTGCCCTGGCGGTGTACTTGGGATCATTGTCATGCTGAAAGACCCAGCCACGTTTCATCTTCAATGCCCTTGCTGATGGAAGGAGGTTTGCACTTAAAATCTCACGATACATGGCCCCATTCATCCTTTCATGTACATGGATCAGTCATCCTGGTCCCTTTGCAGAGAAACAGCCCCAAAGCATGATGTTGCCAACCCCATGCTTCATAGTAGGTATGGTGTTCTTTGGATGCAACTCAGCATTCACTCTCCTCCAAACACGATGAGTTGTGTTTCTACCAAACAGTTCTACTTTGGTTTCATATGACCATATGACATTCTCCCAATACTCTTCTGGAACATCCAAATGCTCTCTAGCAAACTTCAGACAGGCCCGGATATGTACTGGCTTAAGCAGGAGGACATGTTTGGCACTGCAGGATCTGAGTTCCTGGCGGCGTAGTGTGTTACTGACGGTAGCCTTTGTTACGTTAGTCCCAGCTTTCTGCAGGTCATTCACTAGGTTCCCCCGTGTGGTTCTGGGATTTTTGCTTATCGTTCTTGTGATCATTTTGACCCCACAGGGTGAGATCTTACGTGGAGCCCCTGATTGAGGGAAATTATCAGTGGTCTTGTATGTCTTCCATTTTCTAATTATTGCTCCCACAGTTGATTTCTTCACACCAAGCTGCTTGCCTATTGCAGATTCAGTCTTCCCAGCCTGGTGCAGGTCTACAATTTTGTTTCTGGTGTCCTTCCACAGCTCTTTGGTCTTCATCATAGTGGAGTTCGAAGTGTGACTGTTTGAGGTTGTAGACAGGTGTCTTTTATACTGATAACAATGTCAAACAGGTGCCATTACTACAGGTAATGAGTGGAGGACAGAGGAACCTCTTAAAGAAGAAGTTACAGTTCTGTGAGAGCCAGAAATCTTGCTTGTTTGTAGGTGACCAAATACTTATTTTCCACCATAATTTGCAAATAAATTCTTAAAAAATCAGACAATGTGATTTTCTGGATTTGTTTTCTCATTTTGTCTCTCATAGTTGAGGTCTACCTATGATGTCAATTACAGGCACCTCTCATCTTTTTAAGTGGGAGAACTTGCACAATTGGTGGCTGACTAAATACTTTTTTTCCCCACTGTATAAGAGAAGAACTATTATATGTAAGGGGGAGACTGTTACAAAGGGGGTATTATAAGAGAGGAACTACTATATATTGGTGACTATTATAAGGGGGAGAATATTGTATATAAGGAGGGCTATTAGAAGGGGGAACTATTATGTATATCAGAGTTATTATAAGCGGGGAGACTGTTATATATAATGGGGCTATTATTTATAAGGAAGGAACTATTATATATAAGGGGGAGTGTTATATATAAATGGGGAACTATTATATATAAGGGGTGCTATTATAAGAGAAGAAAATACTAAATATAAGGGAGCTATTACAAGGGGAAATTAGATATAAGGAGGGTTATTTTAAGGGGAAATTATTATATAAGGAGGGCTAGGATAAGGGGGACTTAAGTGACTATTATTTATAAGGGAGGAACTATTTACAAATACTTATTTTCCACCATAATTTGCAAATAAATTCTTAAAAAAAATATATATATACACACACATACACACGTTTGATAACAGCTAGATCTTCATATCTTTATCCCAAGTTTACTGTAATAAGGGATAAATAGATAGATAGATAGATATTAGATAAATATGTAGATAAAGCAGAGTAGATAGACAACAAGTAGATACGGTACAACTGGCACAAAATAGAACTGATATATGGAAATAGATAAGTAGACATGGATTAGATAACAGCCTGATAAAAAAAAAAAACATATTTTTTATCACATACTTACTGTAGCAGAAGGGTGCTAGATAGATCGATAGAGGTACAGTATTAGGTACAATATTAGATACATTTGTAGATACCTGATAGATAATAGGCATATATTAGATAGATATAGATGGATAGGTAGATATTGAAAGGATATAATATGTAGATATTAGCTAAATAGGTAGATATTAAACAGACTGATAGATAGACAAACATTAGGTAATATGTAGATTTATATATATAGATATATGCTGCATAAAACAGATTATAGCTAGCTGTACAAGCTTCATTCTTAATCACTAGCTTTCTGCAATAGCATAATAAATGATAGAAATAGATCAATCTAAGGTAGATAAAAATGTAGGTACATAAAGACATATGGTACTTCGGGATAGTGTATGTAATAGATCTATTATTTTTGCTAATAGTGTCACCCCAGTGTACCCTGTGTAAGCCCATATACTTCTATACTTCTCTCCAGGGTTGTATTTTCTTGAGCTACCTCTTCATTTTCTCTCTTTCATCCCATCACTCTCCTTTCCCCTCCACATTGAGGGCTCCTCCTCCCTCTTCCTCCCCTCCCTTCTCATTCTCTCTCAGCCTCCAGGCTCCATCTGATTCCTCTCACTTGGCTCCCTGGACCAGCAGCCATGGCTGATATGAAAACAGGCGTCTTTGCTAAAAACGTCCAGAAAAGGCTCAGCAGGGCTCAAGAAAAGGTAAGTGTTCCTGTACATTTCTGTTACCTGAGTGGCTGGTATCCTGGCCTGCACAGAAATAATAGACTGCATCTCCCTGGCATGCAGGTGCCATGCAGGCCCTCATCTCCAGGATGGCATTATTATGGCTGGAGCCATTAGTAGTAAATGAAATCATCTGCTGAGATACATGTGCTAAGCAGGGCTGGAGAGGTGGTGTTAAGCCTTCCTTCTTCCAGTTAACAGCTTTTGCAGCCCTTGTGGTGTCAGTGTAGTGACATATGGGGGGAGGGAGTGTCTGTGTGTGTAGCTCTATGGGCACTCAAGAGTTACTTACAATGCAGCAGCAGCATCAGGGGCTATGGGAATATATTGCAAGGTTGCACTACTAGCATTGGTGAGAGGGGGTGCATGGTGCAGATATCAGAGAAAGCTCTTAGACAAGGACGAGGTGCTGCATAACTGCATGTACAGGACTGCAAAGCCAGGAATACCCCAGCAATATCCTCCCTGCAATGTCTTTATTACCTAAGATAGTCTACATACTACAGCATTACATGTAAGAAGAGAGAGTGAAAGTGGACTAGATAGATGCATATATACTGTACATAGAAAAATATGCGTACAAATATATGCAGCTATATGTCCTTCTATAGTAGTGATATATACTGTAGATAGATAGATATGCATCCAAATATATGTAGTTCTCTATCCTTCTATAGTAGCTATAGATATATACTGTAGATAGATAAATATGCATCCAAATATATGTAGGTATGTCATTCTTAAGTAGCTATAGATATATACTGTAGATAGATAGATATGCATACAAATATATGTAGCTATCTGTCCTTCTATAGTAGTTATAATTATACTGTAGCTAAATATACATACAAATATATGTAGCTAATTGTCCTTATGTAATAGTTATAGATATATACTATCGATCGATAGATATAGATAGATATGCATCCAAATATATGTAGTTATCTGTCCTTCTATAGTAGTTATAAATTTATACTGTAGATAGATATGCATCCAAATATGTGTAGCTATCTGCCCTTCCATAGTAGATATATATATATATATATATATATATATATATATATATATATATGGTATATAGATAAATAAATATGCATGCAAATATATGTAGATATCTGTCCTTCTATAGTAGTTATAGATATATACTGTAGATAGTAGTAGTTAATGGTTTATAGCACACTTTTCAAGGTCACGTGTGTTTTAACAGGGTGTTCTGACAGCATATAGTATTGTATTCATTGAAATGTATGCAAATTTGTTTAATATTGTTAAATATTATGATGATGATTATGATGTTCTTACTACTACTACTACTACTACTACTACTACTGATAATAATGACATTGGACACTATGCCTCTTACCATATGCTTATATTGTGTATCAGAAATATATGTAAATGATTGCAGCTTTGTAACCTATGTAGTAAGTTTCCTCTCGGTCCTTGACTTACATGTAAGTAAGAAATGGACGTTTTTATGAAATATTACATCTTACTTTATTATTAGTATTTTGACACCAGGTACAGGAAGATACATTGTGAGATCCTTTGGTAGCATGTAAATGTAAATATATTGTGACACCTTCTCTTTGGCTGCAAGTACATGTGAATATATTGTGACATTTTGTGTGGGGTAGCATGATGTGAATACAACGGTGCTGTACTATACATTGTAACAGCTAACATAGCTTCGGGGCTTTTGTTTTGGGCCTTTGAATTGTTGACTAAGAAGAAATTTAGGCCAAATGGCAGCACAATGGGCTGAGTGCTGCTGGAGAAAGATTACATCTGTCATTGTGATTTGTTGAGGCAGATAAACAATCTGCTGTCACTTGTCTCCACCCCCACACATGCACATGTTCAATGCAGTAAGAGGATTGTGTCCCCGTTAACCTTTTCACTGATCCACTGCTGCTAGTGGTGTCACTATTCCAGGTTCAGTCAGTGCCCTTTGAAGGTAGGTTTAATCTTCATCAAGTCTATGGAATCCAATGTCAGGGAGAATCTCCTGCCTTCACCTGCTTGGGTGGAAATTTACAGATAAAATGGATACATGGATAAAAGACAATTTCATACAAGGAAATATTTTGTTTTAGATTCTGTTGCTTCCTGTAAATTAATATACATATCTTCAGATATGTTACAACATTTCCATTTGAACATCAAACATTCAGTAATTCTGGTTAAGTATACAGTAGTATATCTAACCATAAAGGCAATCTTACAAAACGTTATGTGCTTTACAAGGATGTTGAAAGGCATATATTCCAGAACTGATATTCTGCTTGATTTTGTGCCAGTCTTCACCATAGTTCTAGTATTATATTCATGAATCAAGATGAAGAGTGCTGTAGGTTCTATCCAAGATCAGAGCAGGGAATTACGGGGGGTTGTCTCATCAGAGACAAAATCCCTTTCAGAATGCCCTGGGGAGATTTTCTGATTGGCCCAGGTCCTACCCCTTGGAAAACTGATGTCTTTTCTCCAGGGAAAGCCACAGGGAAATTTAGTGATAGAGGAATACAAAGATAGCTTAAGTTTGGTTTAAAAGGGGAGCCGCACTGACAGTACTGTTGTCCAGTATGACTCATGGCCCAAACGGGAGAACCCCCCTCTTTACGGGTTATCTTTGTGAGACAACCCCTTTAAGGCATAGTAAACTTTCTTTTCTTTCCACATAACATATTCTTCACTATATGTCTGTCTGCCATCTGTGGAGGCCTCCTGTATTCACACTATAAGACTGTCATCTACAGTGTGTGATATTTAATATTAGCTCTTATGTTATCAATCTAGAATATAACCATCTATAACAATAACATTTTCAGCATCTATAGACGCAGCATCAAATTGTCCATGAACTTATTGGAAATCAAACGCCATTATATCAATGCTATAATGATTTAGAAAGCCATTACACCGATCTGGACCCACACTAGCAGAAAATAAGCGTATTCCATGTGGATAAATAATGGCAATAGATATTTGTTGTGAAATAAGACATTTATTCTAGCTATTCCATGCGTGAGTAACCTGACCATCTGCCTGCAGGGTCATTTAATACCACCCATTAAACAGCGCCTTTCTTTCTTCACCTTCAGACTTGAACTATATCAGATTTCTTTAGCAAATATTGTGCATCCTATTCATGGCTACCTGTATGCTGTATGAGAGAAGAGTGAACTGAGTAACATGACAGGGATGCTTTACCCTGAAATATTGTAAACTAAAGTATTTATATTTATAACATTGACATAAATAAGCTCTTTATATGATCACTAAAGTTAAAGGTGTATTCTTAGGATAGGCCATCAGTATTAGATCTGCAGCTGTGCTGGGACAGTGCAACTCCTAATACTGTTTACATACGCACTGCCAAATGATGTGTAGTGGTGACTTTAGGTACTGCAGCGCTGTCCTATAGACTTCAGTGGGGCAGCCCACCACTTCCTAAAGCTTCCAGTACACTTTGTTTGGTGAGTGAGCAGCGCAACTCCCGGCATGTAAGCATTAACAGGAGCTGCGCTGTCCCAGAGGAGTTAATCTATGGAGGTCCCGGCTGTCCGACCCTCACATATCTAAAATTGGTAGCCTGTCCTGAGGATAAGCCAGCAGTACTAGAAAGTGGATAACCCATTTAAATAATCATGAAGCAATTTTCTAATAGCCAATAACTGATATTTATCCTACTTCCCTAATCAACTGAGGGTCACAGGGGTCATTTCAAACATTTTCAATGAATGACTGACCATGTAATATAGGGAATGAGAGCCAGAATAAGAGCATCTCTGTACAACCGAGTGTGCATCTGAAGTGGGGCCATGTTTTCAGTGGAATACAGTTGTATGACACTCGTAGTGACATCCGTGTGCCATCCAAGTTCATTCTGTGATGCATTTACGTCTATGGAGGCTTTCGATCCGCTCCATTGACACGGACCTTACATCGGAAGCACACTCGGTCGTTTGTATGGGGCCTTAGAAAGGGGCGTCCTGAGTGGAGGACGGAATTCATACTGTATGCCATAATAATGAATATGCAATGAAGTTTCCTTTATGACAGAAAACCAGTAAAGCCTGCATCTTCCTTTTTAGCCATTTTCTTTTACTCCACTGTATCAAACATAAAAAATTAAGCAGGTTTGATAGGACTAGAGCTTATGTACAGGCATACTGCATCTCATGTCTCCATAGTTATATCCAAAAACACTCACTCTCCAGTCTGGTTATGCAGCCATTCCACCATTCATCTTTTCACTAGAGTACTTCTTTCTAACAATTAACTTGTAGGGGCAAATTACAAAGTATATGACTGCAACATCAGACTATGCAGGATTTCTTTGTAGTCTATAGCCATATAGACACATAGATCTGTGTAAGGCTGGATTCACACCTGCTCTCGCTCTATGTTCCGGATTCCATCCTTGAATCCACTTGAAATATGCGGAGAGAGAAGTCCTGCAAGCAGGACTCTCCTCTCTGCATTTTTCGGGCAGAAACCCGGCAGATCCCATTATAGTCTGTGGGGTCCGTGGATAACCGCTTTTTAAGTGCATTGGGTTTACGTTTTTTGGGTCCCCAAGCGGACCCAAAAGAATGGAAACTGGCTGCAGGTGTGAACCTAAAGTAACAGTTTTAGACACAAAATGGCAGGAGATATATGATACTTTTTGCAAAGTTTCTTTATTTCTTATTCATGATCCATCACAGCAATAACTGTTTACATTTGATGTATATACTGTGACATTCAGAGATATTACTTACTTTCTTATACAGTGAAACTTCTCTAAAAAAAACCCCTCTTTAAGAAGACCACATCCTTACACAGACCACATTTTCTGTGATGAATTTTCAGTTTTCCATACTAGCCATCTTCTTTGAGAAGACTACTCCCCAGAAGACCATTTTTTAATGCAATTTTGAGGTGCCATCTCAAAGAAGTTTCACTGTCTTTTGATCAGGTAGCAGCACTAAAGGGGTTGTCCATATATACAATTTTCAGCAAGGAGCTGGGGAAGGAAGTAGTTCCCGCTACTGTCCTGTCCTGTGGCACCCTGGCTCTTCTTCCAGTGAAAGTCATTGCCTCACGTGACTGTTGAGGCCAATCAGCAGCCTAAGTAAAGGAACCGGGACGTATCGTCTCCGTTTCTTAGGCCGCTGAGGTTGCTGATTGGCCTCAGCGGTCACATACGGTGAGGACTTCCACCAAAACAACACCCCGGGTATAGCAGGACCAGAAAGCAGGGGGAGACACCGGAGACAGGTGAATATGTTTGTTTTTTTTTTCACCTTCCACGGCGTCCTTGCAAAAAAGTATATCCTGGACAACCCCTTTAAAAATAAACATGAAGTATGAATATTATTAATAATTCTCATATCTCATATGTTTAAGAGGACCTGTCACAATTCCTGACATCTCTGTCTGTCTTAGTAAATAGTTGTTTATTCCCCACCAAAATAACAATTCTTTAAAATGTTTGCTTAGAGCTCTGTGTTGTATTATTCTTGTGTTATTCCTCATCCATCACAGGATGAGAGCAATGGACATTAAATGATAGATGCAGACAGATCCCTCTCCATCGAGTGTTCGTTTGCATTCACCCCAGTGTAAAAAACATGCAAGACTTTTTCCTCCATTCAAAGTAAACAAACATGATAGAAGACAGCGTCCGCCATGTTGTTTACATTAGAGTCAATGGAAACAGACAGAGAGGACTCTGTGTCCATTACTCTACTACTGTTAATGTCCATTGCTGTCATCCTATGATGGATGACAGCAATAAACTGTAATAATGGTAGTATGCACGTAGCCTTGTGGGGAATGACATTCTCTTTGACAAGAGGAATGGTGGCACCTAGTGATGTTTATTCATACATTTCTAGCAGAAATAACTGAGGAATGGTGTGAGCAAATATTGCTGTGGAGCCCTAGTCTAAAGCCCATCTGTCTATGGACCATACAAATGGGGAAGTTTAGAGAAATGGTAATGTCCCTTCTAATATTGGTGATATTGTGTTATTGTGTTATGTATTATGTATTAGTTAATGTAATACAAATTTACAGTATAAAGGTATGTGAGCTGATCTTGGTGATATTACAAGTGAGATCATCTGGATATAGCTCCCCTTGCTGTCAGGGCATCTGTTGTCATGTTGTACATGACATACTACACAGTACAGTTTAGAACACTGTATTAAACTGTAGTCATAAATGAACACACAGACACAAGCTCCATGGACACAAATATTAAATAAATATATATATATATATATATATATATCTGCAGTAGGATATGGGAATAAATGTTTGATTGCTTGGAGTCCAAACTCTGGGACCCTCAGTGATCAATAGAATAGGGGACTGCAAGTTTCCATGCGAATGGAGCTGCGTAGGATTGCTCACTGCCTCCTCTATTCACTTCTATAGGACTGCCAGAGATTGTTATGCTGGCAGCCTAACAGAAGTGCTGTAAATAGAGCAATGGAAGTAGACGAACACCACTTCTCCACTCATATTGGGTCTTCAGGGGCACTTTTAGGCCCCTGTTTTAGGCCCCTGTTCTTGTGTTCACTGGGATTCCCAGTGATTGGACCCCCAGTGAGCACATATTTATCTTCTTTCCTGTGGATAGAGGATAAATGTCATTAATGGGAAAGTTCTTTCAATTGAAATCGGTATCTCAGTGCCATTTATAAGGAAAGTATGGCTATGATAGGAAATTTTCTTGAAATTCCTGTTTCATTTCTAATAAGAAGCAGAAGTCTTGTTTAGACAGGAAACAGTTTACTTCTCCGAATAACAAACTATTGATTAAATTAATGGTAGAATATATTATTCCAGCTTTACTTGTTCTAAGATTTTTTGGGCTATATAATGATATTGTACTATTTCTAAGAGGGTCATTGGTTCTCATTGAAGAGGAGTATGGTGACTTATTTTTGAGTTGTGCTTCATGAGAAGCAGAAATTAGCCCCAACGAAAAAAAAAAAATCTGTCGCCTGCCGTCACGACTTACCTTACTAAAATATTTAACCTCTCTCTTTTCTGCAATTTTCCCATCCTCTTTCAAACATGCTGTCATAACCCCACTACTGAAGAAATCCTCCCTTGACCCGTCCTGTGCTGCTAACTATCGACCTGTCTGTAACCTCCCTTTCATCTCCAAAATCTTGGAACGCTTGGTCTATTCTCGTTTAATCCGCTATCTTTCTGCTAACTCTCTTCTTGACCCCTTACGATCTGGCTTCCGCACTCTACACCCTACTGAAACGGCCCTCACAAAAGTCTCCAATGATCTCCTGATGGCTAAATCCAAAGGTGACTACTCTCTTCTTATTCTTCTAGATCTCTCTGTCAGCCTCACAGACACCGCTCTCTCCTGGTTCTCCTCTTATCTCTCTGACCGCTCTTTCTGTGTAGCATTTGCGGGCTCTGTTTCTTCCCCTCTTCCCCTTGCCGTTGGGGTTCCTCAGGGCTCGGTCCTAGGTCCCCTGCTCTTCTCCCTCTACACAGCCCCCATTGGACAAACCATCACTAGATTTGGCTTCCGGTACCATCTTTATGCTGATGACACCCAATTATATATGTCATGCCGTGACATCACCCCTGCACTAATACAGAACACCAGTGACTGTCTCTCTGCTGTCTCAAATATCATGTCTTTGCTTCTGAATCTCTCAAAGACTGAACTACTGCTGTTTCCACCATCTAATAGATCTGTCCCTGATATCTCCATTGCAGTCTCTGTCCTTACCATAACTCCTATGCTGTATGCCCGCTGCCTCGGGGTTTTGTTTGACTCAGACCTTTCCTTCATCCCCCATATCCAATCACTCGCACGCTCATGTCATCTCCATCTCAAAAACATCTCCAGAATCTGCCCTTTCCTTACCACAAATACACTAAAGACACTTATTGTTGCCCTGATTCACTCTCGCCTTGACTACTGTAATTCCTTACTAATCGGTCTTCCCCTTACTAAACTTTCCCCTCTAAAATCTATTCTGAATGCGGCGGCCAGGCTCATCTATCATCTAAACGCTACAGCGATGCCACCGGTCTGTGCCGGTCACTACATTGGCTGCCTATTCAATAAAGAGTACAATATAAACTTATCACCCTCATTCACAAGGATCTCCATAATGCTGCACCTCCCTACATTTCCTCCCTCATCTCTGTCTATCGCCCAACACGTACTCTCCGTTCACTCAATGACCTAAGACTAATATCCTTTATTATTAGAACCTCCCACATTCGTATACAAGACTTCTCCCGAGTTGCACCACTTCTCTGGAATGCTCTATCCTGGACTATTAGCTTAACCCCCAATTTCCACAGCTTCAAGCGTAAACTAAAGACATATCTTTTCAGACAGGTCTATCACAACTCCTAATGTAAACCCTTCCGTAGTTAGAATCCCTAAAACGTACCCTCTGTTTACTCTCCCGCATTACCCCACAGGATATGATGCCGTATCAGACTAACTTTATATGTCCAGGCACCATCTGCATGTTAAAGGACATGACTGGAGACGGCTCATACAGCTTTATATATGTGTAATGACAGTAACCTCTATTACAAAATTGTCTGACCATTGTACAAACAATGCTACATCTGTTGCTGCCCCTGCTACCTCTTCCCAGTGTGTGAATTGAATATTTCTTTGTAATGTATCTTTTTTGTTAGTACTTGAACCCTACAAATTGTACAGTGCTGCGGAATATGTTGGCGCTATATAAATAAAATGTATTATTATTATTATTATTATTATTATTATTAAAAATATACAAATTAGGCCATACCAGAAACCCTTTTAAGGCCAAGGCCCCACATAGCGAAATGCAGCAAAAAAAATGCTTCCGAAAAAAAATGCAGCATTTTTTGTAGCGTTTTTCATTGCATTTTCACTGAGTTTTCCCTTATTATACCTATAGGGAAATGCAAGCGTTTCCGTTGCTATTCTTGACATGCTGCGATTTTCAAAAAATTAAGTGTTTTTGAAATTGCAGCTTTTCTGCTGCACATTTTTTCTGCAATATGTGGATGGCATTAGCCAGAATCTCAGGTACTGTAAAATGCCATGTTTTTTGCTGTGGGGTTTTAGTCTCAAGGAACAGCATTTTGTAGGATTATCTGATTTGACTGACCTGAGCTAATGTACATACATTGTATTACTTTTATATAGCATTTCGGTAAAGATACATATTTAATAGATTGACATCTGATACATCTTCATGATAATGGTTTAAAAAAAAAAAAATGATGCCCTAAACAGAAATTTTGATCTGAATTGTGCTACTTGAACCATCTCTGAACGAGTCATATTAAATATCCATTCCAGTAGCCAAAGAGATCTGAGTAGAGGAACCATAGAATGTTCCTTTTTATCATCTTGATGGTGTAAATGAATGTGTTTTGTTCTTCTATTTGTGACCTTTTTTCTAGTTGAAAGCGTATATAAGATGTAATTAGAGCTATTGACTTCTAAGAGACCCAGACCCAACAATGTGTGAACCTCAGCCTGGAAACAAACAGTGAAGCTTAGTTCATGCAGTATATTAAATCAGCTCGGTACATCAATGGCCGCCTTTATTATTATTTACAGTATCAAAGCCCCTGATATGCTAATTACATTTTATAGCTAGGAATGATTGAGAACTTAGAAAAATAAAATACAATACACAGTCCCACTCAGAGGTTTCTTTGAGGAACCTTCCCCTATGGTCAGAATAAAAACCACAATAAAGTAAAAAAATTTCAATTTATGGGCATTCAGTATCTATTTTAGTGACTGAAATCACTGTTCTTTCTGTATTTAGGAGTCCAGTGAGCAGTCTAAACTCAATAACTGATTGTGTTCCCCATATAAATATGCATGCAAAGATAGAAGTCAATCATGATTAGGACCGCCCACTGGACTCTAAAGCCTAAAGTTGGCAGGGACTTAAAGGGGTGGTCCAGGCAAAAAAAAAATTAATTACACTCCAAAAGTTTTATTATAAGCACACAGATGCGTTTATTGGCCCCGTTTCCTGAACTTTTTGTATTTTTGCGGCTGGTGTTACAAAACTGGACATCTCTCGGTCCATATTGCTGTACTGCTTAATGCCAGCTTTGTAACTGTCTCATGGCTTTTGGCAGTATAGATGTTTATACAATACTAAGTGGAGTTGTCACAAAGGACCAGGTTGGTTTGGATATCTTTTTTCCCTTAATTAATGAAATCTTCTTTGAACAACTGCATTTTATATTCACTTAGGTTGTGTGATATTGAAATTTGTTTAATAATCTGAAAAATGTAAGTATGACAAAAAAGCAAAAACAAAAGAAATCTGTAAGGGTGAAAATACTTTTTCACAGCACTGTATATTAATTTCCCGAAATCCCAATGAGGCCCATCTGCAGCTGTCCACAAGACAAACGTAATGCCCTGGACTGTGGTTTCCATTCAAGGCCTGATTACTGAACATTTTCATCTGTGGTATGATTTATTACACTAGGTTCACACCAACGTTCAGGTTTCCGTTGTTCGGGTCTGCTTGGGGACCCGAAAAATGAAAACCCAATCCGCTTAAAAAGTTACTCCGCAGACCCCATAGACTATAATGGGGTCCGCCCAGTTCCTGCCTGAAAAATACGGAGAAAAAAGTCCTATTTGCAGAACTTTTCTCTCCGCATTTTTCAAGTGGAATGGGAAATGGAATCCCCAAACGGAATCTGGCGCAGGTGTAAACCTAACCTTAGCAAGGATTGACAGACTTTATGGGAGGTAAAAATATGACGTTTTATATTTTTCCAGTATAAAAAGTAGAGGCTCTATGCACACGATCGTGTGCAGTGTATGAGTCAGTAAAAACGGCATTGGCATCCATGTGCCTTTCATGCCTTTCACTGATATATTGAAATGAATAGACAGGTATAGCTCCCTGCTCCATATTTTGCGTCCCTTTTCTGCAGCCCAGAAACACATCCGTAAAATCTACGGATGTGTGTATGGCAGGGGTGTCAAACTCATTTTCTTCGGGGGCCACTTCAGCCTCACGGGGTACCTTGAAGGGCCAAGAATATTTTACACATGTATAAAAGTAACTTCTCCTTAACAGTTAAGCGAGCTATTAAGGAGTAGTTACATTTGTACATTACTACTGTTACAATCAGCCCTTTAAGGGCAACCAGGAAGAACATAATGTATTGTTAAAACCTAAGACATTGGCATGTTACATACTATCCTTATCCTTTTCTGAATATATCAAAAATTAAGCAATATAGAAATACCGTTTAACCCTGCAAATGGTATTATGCTCTATAGTTGCCTCTGCACACGGTATTATGCCCCACATCGGCCCCTGCACACGGTATTATGCTCCATAGTTGCCCCTGTACACGGTATTATGCTCCATAGTTGCCCCTGCACACGGTATTATGCTCCATAGTGGCCCCTGCAAATGGTATTATGCTCCATAGTGGCCCCTGCACACATTATTATGCTCCATAGTGGCCCTTGCACACGGTATTATGCTCCTTAGTGGCCCCTGCATTGGTATTATGCTCCAGAGTGGCCCCTGCACACGGTATTATGCTCTATAGTGGCCCCTGCACACGGTATTATGCTTCATAGTGGCCCCTGCACATGGTATTATGTCCCATAGTGACCCCCCACCCATGAACTATTATTATACTCTGGGGTCTTTTCAGACCCCAGAGTATAATGATCAGAGACCCAGGTGGTGACAAACATAAAACCAGTGTTACTTACCTGGGCTCCGGTGCGTTCCCTGCGTTCAGCCTTCTTCAATGTCGCACAGACCGGCGTCGCGACATAATGACGTCGGCCTGGCTCATGTGACGCCTGGGACGTCACCAAAGAAGGCCGAAGGCTGCAGGGAGTAACATCGGATCGCCGGAGAGGTGAGTAACTCTGGTTTTTATGTTTATCACCTCCCCTGGGTCTCCGATTATTATACTCCGGGGTCTGAAAAGCCCCCGAAGTATAATAATAGTAGTATTTGATGGGGTTCGCCGGCTGCGGCCTCACTTACCATCCCCGCTCCTGCACACAGCCACTTCTGCGTCCCATAGCAGAAGGGGAAGCGGGGGCGGCCACGACCAGCAGCGGGGATCGATAAGTAAATAGGCCGTTACGTGCCGGGGATACTCCAGCAGGCAACGGCCTATTTATATATATAAAAAAACTTATTTCACCTACCTCCGATGCCTTCATGCAGCCGCCTCCTCTTCTTGTTCGCGACGTCTGCGTGTCAGCGTAGGAGGCGCGATGACGTCATTGCATCGCCGCCTGCGCTGACATGCAGAGGTCTCGTAAACCAGCCCAGACAGGTATCGTGCAGCTTTGGTTTTTTTTTTTAAAGCGGCCTGTCCTGGGCTGGTTTACATTACATAGACAATAAAAAATGCCGCCCGGAGCCAGATAAGTGCCGGGCCGGATAACAGAACGCAGCGGGCCGGATTTGGCCCGCGGGACTTGTGTTTGACACCTGTGGTGTATGGGGCCATAGAAATGTATGGGTCCATACCTTTATCCGATAACAACTATGGGCTTGTGTATGAAGTCTTAGCATTAGAAAATGATCAACCTATAAATTTAAGTGTCTAAAGCAGTGATCCACAACCTTATTATTGCAGATTACTCCTTAACAATTATTCCATTCCTGTGTAACCCCTAAAACATCTATAATTCTTGTCCGGTGCTATATTTTGATTCAGATACTGTATATTTAATGCTTTGCCAGCATCCTTGAGCAGGCTGACTTAAAGAGGACCTTTCACTGTGCTCGTTCGTAGACTTGTATTGGGGGGCGTTCCTTACAGCTCAGCGTCATCACTGAGCTGTAAGGAACGCCCCCCTGATAGTTCTCGGCTATGGACGAGGACAGAAAGAGGGGGCGTTCCTTACCCCCCAGTGATGATGCTGAGCTGTGAGGAACGCCCCCCCAATACAAGTCTAAGAAGGAGCACAGTCAGGGAGGGCGTTCCTCACAGCGCAGCTAGACTGTCAGGAACGCCCTTCTGATAGTGAACGGTGAAATTTAGACCCCCGATATCTCCAGCATCGGGGCACATAACGGGAAAGCCGGCAGTGCGCTAAATTCAGCGCGCTGTCATCTTTCTAGCGGTATGTAAAACCGCATATACATGAGGACGTGAAAGGTCCTCTTTAAGTTTGCTTTCCCTATTGTTAAAGAGACAGGTCTTGTTATTGCTGATCACAGCTCAAGCAACCCAAGGGTTTTTGGAAAGTTCTGCTTGTACATTTTCATTATTACCAATCATCTGGTAATAAGAATGCTATATATAGATTTTTAATGTTTGAATGTGAAGCATTTTCATTAAGGATGTAGCAGAGCTGAACTTGTCATTAAAGGGGTTGTCCAGGATAATAGTTATTTTGCAAGGGGGCCCAATGTGATGTACCGACCCTCAGTTGTATATCTTTCTTAGAAATCTATTTGTACTTGCTCATATCAGTCCTCTCCCTACTTGTAGGAATGTTGTGCTTAAGTTGGGTTTACACTGCTGGACAATATGCTTCAGTGGTTTTATGTGTGTACCATGGGAGACGGCCTGCGCTAGCCAGCCAGTTTTATTATCCCTGGACAGATGTCCATGGGGAGAGAAGACCAGTTCACCCACAGACACACATCTCTCCCAGCACCTAGGAAGGTACCCATCTCTCCAAGGGTTCTGCAAAGGAGGGAGAAGGGGGACTGCCTGGGGAGAGGTGTGGGTGGGGCACTAGCCATATGCTGAAAAGAGAGCTAGATTCTTGGTCATTCAGCAAAGAGGCAGCAAGGAGTTCCTATCTTGGAGAGGATGTGAGGGCATGTGATGCTGTAGACCAGGGGTCAGCAACCTTCGGCACTCCAGCTGCTGTGAAACTACATCTCCCAACATGCTCCATTCACTTCCATAGGAGTTCCAAGAACAGCAGAGCAAGTATGCATGCTGGGAGTTGTAGTTTTACAACAGCTGGAGTGCCGAAGGTTGCCTACCCCTGCTGTAGACTATGGGCTATGAGGCCTAGCCATGAAGCCTAACCATGAGGCCTGAAGCCTTTTACTTTGTTCTGGACAGCATGTAGAAGTCATACGCTCTGTAACTCACTGAAGAAAGCACCCTAGGCCCAAGAACCTGCCGTGGGCTAGAGAAACAGACTACAAGCCTGTGCCGGTATTTTTTCTATCTTTGATTCCCCATTTTATTTTCTGTACTGTAATTTTACTTTTATCCATAATCTGCTTGTTTAGTCGTTGATATATATTTCTGTATATGTTAATGCATAGTACCGACCCACTTGGGTTAATAAATATATAAAATTTAAAAATCTCGTCTTTGTAGTATCCTATCAGCCCGGAACAATCACTGGAGGTGGGTGTGAGGTAATTAAAGCGATCTGAAAAAAACAGCCATACTCACCTGTCCCTGGTGCTCCTGTGTCTCCCACTGCAGTCTGGTCCTGCTGCTCCCAGGATCTTCTTCTGTTGGAGACTTCCACCTAAACAAGACCCCTGAGCACCAGGACTGGACTACGGTGGGAGACACTGGAGCACCATATTTACACCAGTGTCTACAATAATAAATTTGGGCATGTGTTTGTTGATATCCTATTTTACATTGCAGTTTTCCTATTCTTATTATAAGAGGTCTAATAGTATGAACCCTGTCCACATTAGAGCCTTGATACTGTTGCTGTGATCTGTCAGGGGTTAGAGACATGCTATGGCTGATGAGGGGTCATGAGGTGGGCACTAGCTAAACTAGTGTAGTACAAGAACTGGAAGTGTATGAAGTTTCGCATAATTGACCCTCTGTAAGCAGCACAGTCCATAAATTTACGGTAAATTCTATAAAAAAGGATAGCTTCCACTGGCAGTAACACATTCTACATAGTATGTGGTTCCTGGCATAACTAGTTACTGCACAGTTAACAAAATGTGAAGGAGATGGAATAAATAATCGATGAAGCTATGTCTAGAGCAGCTGAGGAGTAAGACAAGCTATCTGAAGCAAAATGTGCATGGCTGTTAAATAAGTTATATAACATAGGCAGGCAGCCTGTGACTGCAGATAAGAGTGTACAGTGAAAGCCTTTCCTCACATTAATCATAGGCAGCGATGCTGTGAGAAATGAACAGACTTATATGACTTTTCATAAGAAAATAGCATGTACTGTAGTACTAAGAAGTACAATAATATACAAACAGTTCAAAATGAAGTCTTTCCAGTGGTGAAGATGAAATTTCTGTTCTTACCAGTTACAAGGAGCTGTGAGTTCTCTATGCAGCCCTATACAGACCGGTCATGCAGTACTGGCAGTTTTGTGTTGTGCTGTGTATTCGGACAAATGAAAGCATCAGACGGTCATTATTTACCGTAACCAAAACTTTACTTAGATTCATTGCAGTTGATATAGGCAGAGGTAGAAGCTTGAAAACACAAAACAGTATCAAGAAACATGGGTCTCATTCACATGAATCAGTGGTTATCCCTCCAGCTCTCACAGGCAACTCTCCCAGTTGTATTTACAAACTAGGAGTCAAACTCCTGTGCCGCAGTGGCTGCTTCCCAGGGACATGCAAATCCGACCAACCTGAATGGACTTTACATGGAGACTCCTTGGATAGGCAAAAAAGGTCTCTCTTTATACAGTGCACCTTCGCCCTGGAGCTACAGCTAAACATCATGCCACGACTCAGGATCGTACCCCAGGATGTTCCTCCAGAACTCCTGAGTCACAACTCCTTGACACAACATTGTTCTCTCACTTGAGATACCTACAAAGAAAGCAGAAAAACTCTAATACAATTTGCACAACCAACAGTCAACAGGACACCCAGGAAAACTATAACAAAACTTCAATAATCAGAATAAACACAGTTCCTAATGAGATGGCAACCAGTCTTGGCAAGCATTCTATGTAAGCCCACTATGGGTCCCACCTAGGCTTTCATCTCCCTTATGGGAATACTTACTTGTCTCAGTGGGAACCTTGAAATACGCTTTAAAGTTTTCATTAGGATAAGTCATCACAGGAGTGTAGCTTGAAGCTTCTGGGCCCCAGTGCAAAATCTGTAACGGGGCCTACCTACTTTGTCCTATTTAGAATAGTAGCATATTTTAAGTTGCAGAGGCACCTTAGGGGCATCCCTAGAGTCCAGGACCCAGTAGATGCAGTCCCTATAGTTATGCTCCTGGGTCATCAATATCATGTTGGTGACAATTTAGCCCAGTGACCCTATAAATTCTAGCCAAAGGCTTCCCATAACTGCCAATCAGAGAACCCATATAAATAAAAGAGCAGACAGAGTGAATTGACTGAATTGGAAAAGTTGTATAAGTGGAATTTCTTGATTTGAGTGGTATAGATAGATCAGTGGAAATCTGCATAATACCTTCCAAATGGGTGCACTTGGAGGTTCTGCCTTACGCCATATTCACACAGCCGTAATGCAGGTCAGCTGTCCATTTTTCATGTCCAATTTGCATTTGTGTGCCATCCATGTTTTAGTCTATACATAATTCATGAAAAAGAGTCAATCATAGGGCATATTCTATTCTTTTACGGATGGCTCACGTGGTCCATTAAAAAAATGGATATGTGAACAGGTCCATAGGATTGCACTGATTTTAGTGCAGCTGTGAGACAGCTGTTAAAAAAAAAAATTGTCTCACAGCCATTTTTCCTATTCATGTGAACAAGACCTTAGTTGAACTAGGATTTTGTAGTATTCTTACATACTCCACTCTTTCATACTGTCAGCACTGCTAGGAGGATGTCACAGTGCATAGGGACACACCCACTTGTCAATTTATTCATACATACCTAGGAGGAATAACATAGGAATAGCATAACATAGTTGTAAGAAAAGATGCTCCAGAATTGTTGTATCATGCAGCATAGAACAGAAAGTAAAATAAACCTTTATTGATCCAAACTGTGAAATTCCATGTTACAACGACTCCTACAAAAAACATAAAATACATATAAATGCTGTAATAAAAAAAATTAATTAAAGGGAGCCTGTCACTCCTCACAAGCATATTCAGCTGCCACCACCATGTTACAGAGAATATTATATGAGTTGTTATATAATGCTATCACTAACTGTATAAATGACCTTTTATAACGCTCCGTGCAACTCCGTAATTGAATACACCATCTGCTAAATGTACTACACTGCTTATCCACCACTAGATAAAGAGGATGTAGAGGGTTACCTGCTATAGCAACAAATTACGTAATACCTTCTGCTCTAGAATTAGCAGTAAATACAAGTATTTACTAAATTAGACATGTTAAGAATGGTGTTAAGAAAGTCCTCTTTAAAAAAATGACCATGCTGCAAGACTATGTCTCTCATTCACCTGATACTGCTGCTGGAGTAGAGATGAAGAAAAATATTCGGTTTCCTGACCCCACAGTCCTCAACAAATCGTTTTTGACATCATTAAAAAAAGTCCAGCATCAAGCAAGAAAGGAGTATGAAAAGTATTGTCATTGATCACTGTAGCAATTTAAAGCAAGAACTTTTTATACCAGATCTCAACATACTCCCAAATTACGGCCCAAGCTCCTAACACTTCAGTCCTTTCGGCCTTCAGCCCCTTCCTGCAAAGCATAACCCACCCCCTCACAACCCCTCCAGTATACATTCCCACAATAAGGTTATATAGCCGATATCGCTGTGGACTCTGTCAGTCACCACTGGGCTCCTGCTGTTATTGTGCAGACACAGTTTCTGAGCCCCTGTGACCACCATGATGTAATTGTATCTCAAGGTGCCAAGACACTTGGACATATAGAAAAACTGTCTTTGTTGTCCATAGCAACCAATCACAGTGAAGACTATGAAATGAAAGCTGTGTTGTTATTGGTTGCTAAGGACAACAAAGACAGTTTTTTAGACAGTTGAATAAATCTTCCCCATTGTGTTTAAGGAAAATATAGAATACCCCTGGGATGCGGAATTACAGAGAACATGCAGTAAACTACATGAGTGCATTATTAGACACCTCTGACCTAGAAAAAGACACCAGTATTACAGATTTTGCATTGGGTCTTTGTTTTGAATTAAATAGATTTTTTTTTGTAACATTATTGGTGATAGATAAGAGTAATTGATTTTAAGTAGTAGTTGCTTTTATAGATAATTTATTGCCAGGATTCATTCATTTGAATTATTCATTTCATCCACTGGCCTGTTGTGTATTCTGCATTGAGATTTATTAGTTAGGCACTGCTGTCTAATTGTAGAATATTGATATACCTTGATAAAAGTTCAGAGGTATTAATTATAATGTTATTACAACCATGATTAACTGTAATCCATTAACTTTCTATGGAGAATAGCGTTTATATCATTTTACTATATATGCAAGCTAATTCAAACTTAAAGAGGTTGTCTGGGAAAAACAATTATTTTTAAAATAGGCCGGGGGAGGTGGAAAAAAAAAAAAAAAAATCATACTCACCTGTCCTCGGTGCTCTGGTGTTCTCCCAGCGTGGTCTGGTCCTTCTGCTTCAGCGTCTTCTCAAAGTGAAACTGCTTGCCGGCTGTGACGTCCCAGATCCTTTCCACTGAAGTCGCTGATTGGCCTCAGCAGTCACATGACCGCTGAGGCCATTCAGTAGCCTCAGGAAGAGACCCCGGGACGTCACAGGTAGTGACGTCATGTGCCTTTGTTGAGGCTGCTGACTGGCCTCAGCGGACACGTGTGGTGGGAACTTCCGCCAGAAGACAACAATGCACTGGGAGGACTGGATAACGCTGGGAGGCATCGGGGAAAGGTGAGTATGATTTTTTTTAATTTTTTTTTCACCGTCTCCACCGATCTAAAAAATAATGTTTGTGGCCATTTTTGCCTGGACAACCCCTTTAATGTACCAGTACAATAGTACAATAGTACAATAGTGAGATAATTGTAAGATTTCCTATCAAATAAACCTAACCAAGAAAACAACCTGCAAGTAGCCTGAAAACAGAGTAATGCTCCTTTCATATGGCGTTTTTTAAATTCATTTGCCAGAATCGTTTGAAGTGATCATCATGCACACTTGAGAAAGGGAAAGTCCCGAAACGCATTGTGTATTTACCTAATTGCAATAAAGACTACACTCTGGACCAGCTCTTTCCTGCCTCTTTTTTGGGGTTTCCACTCCTCAATTTTATTAATCTTAATAATGTGGAATGTCCTTCTTAGGCTAAGGCCCCACGTTGTGGAAACACACATTTTTTTGTTGCAGATTTTGCTGTGTTTTTTGAGTCAAAGTCAAGGGTGGCTTCAACAGGAATGGAAAATATATAGTAGATGGAAAAACAAAAAAATGTAATCTTTATGACACTTAAATCCGATTTGCATAATAATTTGGAATGCATTGTAAACGTGATGAATCATGCTGACACCAGGGATTTTACAGAAATAATTCTTCCTACCTAAACCCCTATTTATTATTGTGAAGATTGTTGGATGAAGAAGAATTCTCTAGATCTATTTTTCTACTTTTCATAATGTGTACTCAAATCCAAACCTTGGTCATCTATATGCCTAATGTGTAAAACTTAAATTTATTGCCTACACTTAAGAATATATAAATCCATAAACAAGCATAAGCATCTGACCTTGTGTTCTTCTAATTAGTGATAAAACTGATGACATGGAGCTACTGTTCTGCCTGCTTTTTAACCTTAGGCAGTGTTCACTGAAATGACTGTAACCAACCTTAAGGAGAATGTGTCATGTGTTTAATTATTGTTTCATTAAAGAATATTGTCCTACATAAGGGCGAAATATTGTAAATAGATCCACTATTAGCCTAAAAGACACACACACAAAACATTGTACCGTTTGCTTAATAGGAGTGATCAAGGAATCTGTATTCTTTGATCGTTCCTATTGTCCATACTATGGGTGGTATGGTGGCTCAGTGGTTAGCCCTGCAGCCTTGCAGCACTGGAGTCCTGGGTTCAAATCCTGCCAAGGACAACATCGGCAAGGAGTTTGTATGTTCTCCCCGTGTTTGCGTGGGTTTCCTCCGGGTACTGGGGTTTTCTCCCCACACTCCAAAGACATTCTGATAGGGAATGTTGATTGTGAGCCGTATATGAGACAGTGACCACAATGTCTCTAATGCGCAAAGAATTCAGCAGGCTCATAGATATGCGTCCTCTTTATTCATGAGCATTTCAATTCCTACCAAATCTCTTACCACTAACAAAAACAGCAGTGCCCAAAGAATGCTAGCCATAGTCACCAGTTCTTGCCAAACTTTTATTAGATGGCTTTAAAAAACAGAAGCATGAGCGGATAGCAGTGTGCCCATCTGCCTTACTCTGATAAATTTACCCTATTATCATTATTATTATTATGTACCTTTTTCGAATGTTAAAATAAAGCAAGATATGGACAAAAGTCCAGTTCTCACAGCAGACTTGAAAACTAGTGTAGCTATTTTATTATTAGCATTATAAACTTGTGCGTCATCAAATTTATATTTTTTGCCTATATTTGTTACACAATTATTACTGATATTGAATAAAAAAAGCTGAGCTCAACATATCAAGAAAAGGTCATACCATAATTAAAAACAATCTCTCCCATCTAGCAAAGGTCATGTGTCGCAAGAAACCATCATCCATCTTTGCCAAGAAACAAAATATTATGCCGTTGTCCAGTGAAAACTGGAATAAATAAAATATAACATTAACCCAATAGTTTGGTTCAAGTTTTAAAAAATCATTGGTGAAACATTCCCTTTACTATAATTCTGCATATTGAGGTAGAAAAGCTAAAACTAGTTAGAGAATAGTTATTCTTGTATCTAATTATATTCCATTGCTGTACTGCATCTAAAACAATGAATCAATTTTGCAAATGGGGTCAATTAAAAATATTTCTTGAATTTTGGTTATGCAGTACAGTTCCTTTGTAGATGCACAGCACAGATGTGTCCACCCTTCAAGTCTTCTTTTTTCTACATTTTAAATGTCACAAATCAATAGTGCCTGAGAAAGTAGAAATAGAAAATAGTAAACTTTGTAATATCCTCTATTGGAAAATGCTTCTTTCTCCTCTTACCCACCTCACCTTTCCTTTTAACTGATCAGTTTCTGAATGTGCCGTTCAAACAGTGGCGTAACCAGTGGTGAACCTAGCCTCTTTGCTGCCTGAGGCGGACTATAGAAAGACGCCCCCCCAAAAAAAAAAAAAACAAAAAAAAACTGAGTTTCCATGCTACTAGTTTAACACACTGTTATCGTCGCACAATATACACAATACACAAAGTTATAAAACAGTTTTTAAGAATTCTTCTTCCTGTATTACTTCAGTATCAGATCAACAACTCGGCATTAACAATGAAAGTAACTTCACACGTCTTCTGCTTGGTGGATGGACGAGCCCACGTGGCCCCCATTCTCTATAATAGGAGCCCCGCAGATAGCTGAGTACTGGACTCCGGGTATCTTTGGCGCTCCCATCGAACCCCCGCGGGTTCGTCCATCCACCAAGTGACACACCTATATATATGGCTGCGGTCAGGCTGAATTCCCACCTAGTGGGGGGGAAAAACCCAATTCTCAGGCTCAGTGGGGTCTCAGCAGACAGACCCCCATCACTCAGGTATTTATCCTCTATCATTTAGGTGAATACAGGGCAGTAACATTTTGTGACTTACAGGTGACGTCTCTGACTAATCCTTCACATTTCCCTTCTCTTCCCTCTGGACCGCCATGACCACTTCTTCCAGCTGTGACTTGTCTCTGTAAAGGTTGCAACACAGACATCTTTGGCTCCTCACTTTCCAGGCATCCAACCCACATTGTCCTCACCTGCACACCCATCCTGCTGCTACCCCAATTATATAATATATGATATAACCCCGCATAATGAATAATACTCCCAAGTGCATCTTTATATTAATAACATCCGTGTGTACCCTGTATAAATAGTGCCCCTTATTAATAATACCCCAGGTGTTAACTAATTAAAAGGTTTTCCAGGTCATTAATAAACTAATCAGTGGGGTTCAAAAACCCAGGACCCCCACTGATCAGCTGTTTGAATGGTACCTGTGTAAGCGCCGTGACCGCTTCTCTGTTTACATAGTGTATTTCATCTCATAGCGGCCATGTAATGTAACTGCAGCCTCGTCCTGTACATGTCTACAGTATGTGACAAGGCTACAATTACATCACACGGTCACTATAAACAGACAGCGTATAATATAAACAGGTGCCATAGCCCATGTTTATAGCGCCCCATTTACACACACTATAAAGTTCCACAGCAGTCCCTGCACACAGTATTACACAGTGTTATGGCCCGCAGCGGCCCCTGCACACGGTATTATGCTCCATAGTGGCCCCTGCTCACGGTATTATGCCCCGCATTGGCCACTGCACACGGTATTATGTTCCGCAGCAACTCCTGCACACAGTTTTATGCCCCATATTGGCCCCTGCACTGGTATTATGCTCCATAGTGGCCCCTACACTTGTATTATGCTCTATAGTGGCCCCAGCACACGGTATTATGCTCCATAGTGGCCCCTGCACTGGTATTATGCTCCAGAGTGGCCCCTGCACAGGGTATTATGCTCCATAGTGGCCCTTGCACTGCTATTATGCTCCATAGTGGCCCCTGCACTTGTATTATGCTCTATAGTGGCCCTTGCACTGCTATTATGCTCCATAGTGGCCCCTGCACTTGTATTATGCTCTATAGTGGCCCCTGCTCTTGTATTATGCTCTATAGTGGCCCTTGCACTGCTATTATGCTCCATAGTGGCCCCTGCACTTGTATTATGCTCTATAGTGGCCCCTGCTCTTGTATTATGCTCCAGAGTGGCCCCTGCACAGGGTATTATGCTCTACAGTGGTCCCTGCACAGGGTATTATGCCCCATAGTGGCCGACCCATGAACTATTATTATACTCTGGGGTCTTTTCAGACCCCAGAGTATAATGATTGGAGACCCAGGGGAGAATACAAACATAAAAATCAGAGTTACTTACCTATCCTGGACACCGGTGCACTCCTTGCAGCTTTCGGCCCTGTTTAATTGCGCACACACGTCACGTGATCAGGCCGGCGATGCGACCTGATGACGTCACCACAGGCCTCAAGCCTGCTCGGAGTTACATCGGATCGCAGGAGGTGAGTAACACTGTTTTTTATGTTCCCTCACCAACCCTAGGCCTCCGATTATTATACTCCGGGGTCTGAATAGACCCCGGAGTATAATAATAGTAGTATTTGCGGCCCGCGGCCCTAACTTACCGATGCCCGCGGCCGCTCACAGCGGCATCCGCTTCCCTTTCTGCGGCCCATAGCAGAAGGGGAAGCGGGGGCGGCCACGAGCAGACGCGGGGTAGGTAAATAAATAGGCCGTTACCTGCCGGGGATACTCCAACAGGTTATGGCCTATTTATATGTATAAAAAAAAGCTATACTCACCTGCGATGCCTTGATGCAGCCGCCGCCGCCTCCTCCTCTTGTCCGCGACGTCTGTGTCTCAGCGTAGGCAGCGTGATGATGTCATTGTGTCGCCGCCTGCGCTGAGATGCGACGTCTTGTAAACCAGCCCAGGACAGGCCGCGCTCAGCTCTGTTTTTTTTTTTTTTTCGCCCCCCGGACAGTGCCGCCCGAGGCGGCCGCCTCACCTCGCCTCATTAGCGGTGCGCCCCTGGGCGTAACTAGGAATGGCTGGGCCCCAAGGTGAACATTTGACATGCCTCCCCCCCGGACCGCTGCTCCCAACACCCCCCCCCGGACCGCCCCCTCCCCCCACACAAACTGCATTCCTGTGCACAGTATTATGCACCATAGTGGCCCCTGCACATAGTATTATGCCCCATAGTGGCCCCTGCACACAGTATTATGCCACATAGTGGCCCCTGCACACAGTATTATGCTACATAGTGGCCCCTGCACACAGTATTATGCCACATAGTGGCTCCTGCACACAATATTATGCAGCCTAGTGGCCCCTGCACAAAGTATTATGCAGCATAGTGGCTCCTGCACACACTATTATACCCCATAGTGGCCCCTTTACACAGTATTATTGCCCATAGTGTCCCCTGCACACAGTATTATGGACCACTCATGAACGATTATTATACTCTGGGGTCTTTTCAGAGTATAACGATAGCAGTATTTGTGGGGTTCATGGTAGCGCCTGCCACAGGGCTCCAGGCCCCTTAATGTCCCGGGCCCTGTGGCAGCCACTACAGCTGCTACCCTGTTATTTACGCCTCTGCGTTCTGGATTCCACACACATATTACAGCTCCTACTTATTGAAGTCTATGGGGAAGGAGGAGGAATAAGAGGATGAGTAGCCAGAAAGCAGAGATTAATGAACTGCAAATGTAGCTTCTTGTTAATTCAGAAACAGTGATCAGTGCAGGGGAATGAGGGTGGAGATAACAGGAATAAAATGAATTACAAGGTTACTGGTTTCTCATGCACTTTTGATTTATGATATATATATAATGAACATTTAGGTATATTTTAAAGTTGGACATATCTCTATATGGAAAATGGTAGGAAATCTTTGATTAATCCTGTTTACAAAGATGTTTCATTGTTTACATACGGTTTAACTTACAGTAGCTCTAAATTGGTTAAAGGGAGTCTACCACCTCCGTCAAGTATATTCAACTCTCACCACCATGTTACAGAGCACATTACAGTGCTGCACTGGAGATTGGCCATTAGCTCCACCCAGCACAGTAGGATCCTCCACTTATATGACATCACCCATTCTATGTGAGAAGCAAAATTATTTCTTCCAGAGCTGAAGCCACCCACCCCCCAAGTGCACCAACTGTCTCATTGGCATATTTCTTCAAAATAATTTTTTTCCAGATTTACAAAATCATCAGACATAACAAAGGTATGTTATTTAACACAGTAATATGCTCTGTAATGTGGTAGTGGTAGTCGAATATGCTTGTGGGGAGGTGGTGGACTCTTTTAAGGACTTCAGTTTCCCATGAAAACAATTCACTACAATATTCAAATCCATGACAGTCAGCAGTCAGTAACACAGACAGCGAGTGGCTGCACATAGGCCTATTTCTTTGTCATAGCGTATGATGTAAAGCTACCTAGCTAACACCCACCCTCTTCCTGCTGAACAGCAAAGCAGTCAGTGTTGGGTTCACATGGAACCAGAACAGAGCAGATAATTTGGCAATGCTATCCACACCATCTGCATTTCTAATGTGCCACCGGATAAAACTTTTTGCAAGAGTGCTTCTTAAGGGCAAGGGCCGACATAGTCATGATGCAGCCAGGATATAGATGAAAACCATGTGGCCAAGACGGCCACCACTGATTTCTATGCATTTCTTGAAAAAGTAATGGCTGTATGTTTTTTGGATATACATGCTCATGTGTTTTTCAGCTAGTTGATGTGAGCTTTCCCATGATGAGGGGTCTGGCCAGCTGTTAACTCATCATGTGCTCCTCCTATAAAGTTCATCTTATATGTAGCATGTGGCAGCTGGTGCATGTATTATGCCACATATGAGCTCAGTGTCAGGGCCTATATACCACAGCAGTGCTACTGTAACATCAGTTTTGCATCTATATAATATGGGGGTTCTTAGCTGCGTTCCCTATGGATTAGAGAGCCATTATGCCCAACTTTAGCCATGCTCAGGGCAAGAGTACCTGGGAGAGTGTTATTAAACATGGGAGCTCCTGTTGGCTCTCCAGTTTCCATGGATTAGAAACAGGAAAATAACAAAAGGGCTGATTCAACTTCGTATGCTAGGTCAACTATAATGGGGTCCATCGGGTGTCCGCTGTTTTGAAACTGAAAGCAACAGAGAAAAAGTCCTCTGTGCAGGACTTTTTTCTCCTCAAATTTTTGGTGGTCTCTGTGACGGAGTCTCCAATGGAGATTCCGATGCAGATGAGAACTCAGCCCTACCTGTATAAATGTGTTACTGTCTGCACGTATGGACTGTAACTAAGTAATAATGGAAAGCAAACATGGAAGGACACACTCCACTACTACTGATCTTCAGCTTGGTTAAAGATTTAAATTTGTCTTCAAACCAATTGAACACAATACCAGGCGCACTAACAAAGACCTTAAAAGATTGCAATTCACCACCCTCTCTGGGTGGCTGCATCTAGAATCATTAGCATATTACTTTGTGATAACTTGTCACAAAACCAAGTTGTGTTTAGAAAGGATACTTAACTTGTGATACGCATACAGTATAAGGACATGCCCAGCCAAGAAGACAGCTATGTGAGAACACATTTGTAAATGGACATGTCAAGTGAAGAGAAAAAGCAAGGGAGGACACAACTGTATTTAGGGGTATTACGCTGCATGGTGGTACTTGGCTGGCACTTCTCAGTGCTATATTGAGACTTTTTTTTCATATAGTGATACTGTATATTCAGCAATTGTTCTCTTTTGGTCAGTGCTGCTTTTAATATTTGTTTTTTGTTGGTCATTGGTATATTTATCCTATAGGAATTTAGAGAGAGTTTCAGATAATGCTCCATCAACTGCAGACATGAATTTGTCTTGGATCTGAATTTCTTTATGAGTCTGCACTTGAGTCTGAAGGGATCTTGCCTGGGGTCTAAATGTATAAATTTATTTTTTATCAGTGATTAGCAGTTATTAAAATGGTGGACAGGATGGAGAAGGAAGGAGAATATCACCCGTGAGTCACTAGATTTATAGAGAAGCTACAAGTTCTAATGATATGTCATGTTATCTGGAGCATCTTTTCTTAGAACCTTGGGGGGGATTTTTCAAGACTGGAATTTTTCATGCCAGTCTTGGTATCCTCTGCGGCAATGGAGGATGCAGCTAATTAGGCACTTTCTTTGGGTGGCTGTGCGCCTGGTCTCCAATCTATGCCAGCTCATTTCTGGCTCAGATTTCAGTCTACATTGATGCCAGAAAATTGGCATAAATGATGATAAATCTGTTAGCACTGATGGTCCTCCCCCCCCCCCCCATGCCCTATTTTATAAACTGGTAAGACCAGTGTAAAAACCCTGATGGTGACAATTTTTGGCCTAGGAAAATAATAACTTTCCTGCTCTGTGTTGTGATGTTCTTTATTTATTCCCCCTGGAAATTTATGACTAAGGTCCGCCCTACAAGGACGCTTTTGGATTAATTTTAACTATGGAGCTGCATTTTAAAGTCATACATTGAGTTGTATTGAAAGTTAAAATCTATCAGTAGTGATACAGAAAGTCTCCTTACAGACCAGGCATAATTGACAACTGAGTGTTGAAAATAGTAAATGACCATTTCATATTGTGTGAATGGTCCATGAAAAAAATAGCACATGTACTCTTTTTGGCTGTTTACATGAATCACAGATCCTTGAAAACAGGTGCCACACAGATGCAAATGGGCCATAAAAAACTGCAGTTTTTCATCCTCAACCCCAGTATTCCCACAGCCTGTTGGAGATGCCTCTCTGAGGAGGGCATGTTGTACCACATTTTTTGGAGCTGCCCTTTGATTTGTGCTTTCTGGACAGAGGTTAAGGAGTTAACTGATGAGCTCTTTCTCCAGGGTGTCCCGCTGGATCCTCTTATTTATCTACTTAACTTGCCTCCCTGACACCATGGTAGAAAGACCTCTAAGCTTTTCCTCTATCTCTGCACTGTTGCTAAAACACTTGTGACCCTCCACTGGAAAAGTGTACACCCTCCTATTGGCTCTGCCCTTGTAGCCTGTATCAAGGATGTGCATACCCTGGAGTATCTTACTGCCACGCTCAACAACACAATGGATGCCTTCCAGTCGGTCTGGTCCCCAATGGATACGTACTGCATTCTCCATGGTCTCTAATCCCCCTCTTCCCTTCCTCCCCCCTCGTTGTTTCCCCACCCTGTGTATGTTGTGTTCTGTTTTCCCTTGTTCAGACTGTTTTTTAGTTGATTACCCTACAATGTTTTTTCCTAAGATTTTTGCCTCCCTCGTTTTTTTCCCCTTCCCTAACTCTCCTTGTATTTTGTTTGCCTCACGGTCTGTATTCTGAAATTTTTGTAAAATCTCAATTAAATTAGTTTAATAAAAACCAAAAAAGCCGAAAGACAGCCATTTTTCACAGCCAATTTCTATTGTGGTCCTGTGAATAAGGCCTTATCATTCCCCTTGTCCATACACAGTCTGATACGTCAGGGATAACTGGAAACAGTCATTGTGTAGTGACGCAGTACAGACAAGACACGTGTTAACACCTAAAGTAGTTGTCAATTTATTCATACTTTTTTAGGAGAAATACCAGATATAAGAAAAGATGCCGCAGATTTTTTTTCTCATGAGAAATGCAAGTGTTTACTAAAATAGACATGTCAAGAGTGGTGAAATCTTCTAGTTGTTCTTCCTGAGACTGTGTCAGTGCTGCATTGTCTTATTTGGTCTACAATGGGACTTGAACACTTCTCTATGACTGGTGTCTAATAACTACAGTTCTTTATATTTACATTATTGAACATTCATTCATGTGCCATGTGATACTATGGTTAAGGCTAGGTTCACATCACATTTTTACAATACAGTTTCAAAAACAGATACCATGAAGAGAGCATACAGTATGTTTGCATCTCTTATGCATAAACTTCAATGATTTACTAAAAAAGTATTGAAATCAGTTTTTTTGCAGCACTTTAAAGCGTAGTCAGTCACACTTTTCTGTCCAGCAAAAAAAAAAAAAATTTGACCATTGAAGTCAATGTAAAAATGACTAACAGAGGCTTACCAGGAGCTATTGCCCTGCCCATTCCTGTCACAGTTTCAGTCCCCTGCCGTTCTGTCTGCAAAATGGAATTGAAATACCTGAGTCATGCCTGTCCTCTCTCCTTGACTCTCCTCTCCCCCCTCTGCGTTCTGCTGCAGTGCTATGCCTCTTAGTTCTGACCTTTGCAGGGCCAGTTTTATACTATAAGGTTAGGGCAACAACAAAAGGTGTGGTTATTGTTGCCAATTTCTGGCAAATTTCAACCTTTGTATATCAGAGGTGAAAATTCACAGTATAAATTGAGATGATGCATTTAAAATCCAAACTGTAGTCCAAAGTGTGTGCGGGTTCAGTCCTTTTGGACCAGTGACGGAAGAGGCGACAATAATGTATAAGTTACTAATTGGTCTGTTTCTGCTTTTCTATAAATAAAACTTTAAGACTTGCTTCATCAGAATAGGCTTTCCTGAAGCAAATTTTGTGTCAATTTCATACTCTCCATTGCTAAGAAACATATTAGGAAACCTAAGTGAGTCTTTTCAGTCTGACTACAAATTAGTGCTTTGATACCCCTGACCATGGAGACACCCCTTTAAAGAGGATCTGTCACCAAGTATAAAAAGCTAAATGCCATTCTCACTGTGCCCCTGAACAAGTTTTTCTTTTTAAAATCTGACCACCCGTTCAAAAGATATTGCCCCTGGAAGATTTTATGTGAAATAGCTCTGATCCTCCATGTGAGTGGGAACATTTTATTTTCCCATAGAAAAACATAAGGTTACCACCCAACTTTAGTTTATATGAAATCTTCATTCTTTTGAATGTGTAGATGGATTTAAGAAAGAAAAACGCCAAATTGATCAGGGAACTGGCAAGAATTAAAGAAGTTGGACAGGATAAATAATTTTTAAAAGTTAGGCTGGGGAGGTGAAAAAAAAAAAATACTTGCCTGTTCTGATGCTCCTGTGTCCTCCCAGGGCATTCCGGTCCTGCTGTGCCAATGTCTTCTTGCACTGGAAGTCCTCACCGGCTGTGACCTCCCAGGGTCCTTTCCTTAGGCCGCTGAGACCACTGATTGGCCTCAGTGATTTTTTTTTATTGTAGCTAAATTATTCTTGTGCATCTAGTATCTCTCCTTGATAACTTGGCCACAATAAGGAAATCATGATCATGGCTGGGTTTCTGATAAGTACCAGACAACAGAAAGTTCCTGTATTCGTGGTCGTATCCATTGGCAACCAATCAAGATAACAGACTGTCATCACTAAGATTATTAGAGAAAATCTTTAAAACTCTGCAAAATGTTTATTATATTTGCAAAAATGTTTAACTTTTCATTGTCTATGAATTTATGTATAGTTATGTTTATGGGAATACCCTTTAAGGGTCTTGAGGTTCCATTATACTGCAAGCTTTTCAGTTGAGATTTGTGCAAAAAATATTGTGACACCCCTCCCCCCCAAAAAAAAATGGCAGTTTGTAACTCTGCTTCTTATGACTAAACTATTGCCTGTGGTAGCTACTGTATTTAATGTATAATAGTAACAGGAGCATGCGTCACCCACTACACGCTGAGGAAACAATGATATTAGGATACAGTAGTGCCATTCACATTACAGCTGTGCTGAGGTAGAATTATATATTCTGTATCTACTCGAGCAAAACCTTCTGTGTAATGAAATTCTCTGCAGTTCTGCCAATGTGCTTTATCCAACCTCTCCTTAGAAGACTAAATTAATTTTATGGCTGGTTAAATATTAGCAAATTTATATGTAAATGATACGATATGGATTGGTAACACAGAGACTGTATAATCTTATTATGTTCACCTGGCAGTAATGATGTTATTTGGATGTAAAGATGGCTGTATTATACTGCAATGCAAAATTTTGTGTAATTTCAGGAACTAAATCAATATTGTCCTACAATGTACAACAAATGGAACTAATGTACCTAATTGGTACCTAATTTAAATATCAAACACGCAGCATCGTAATTTTATCTTTTTAAGACTACGTTCACACTACCATTATTACAGTCCATAGGATGACAGCAACGGACATTAATGGTAGTAGAGTGAGAGACACAGACGGTGATCTCTCCACCTGTGTTGTTACAATTGACACTAAACAGCATGAGAGAGACTGTCTTCCGTCATGTTTATTAATTTTTGTAACATTTTCTTCCATCAGAAAAATAAAAACATGACGGAAGAAAGCTTTTGTTGTGTATTTAACATTGGGGTGAATGCAGATTGATACCCGACAGAGGGGGCTTCGTCTGCATCTGTTGTTATGTCTGTTGTTATATCAGTTGCTCTCATCCTGTGATACATGAGAGCAACAGACATTGAATAACGGTAATGTGAACCTATTCTTACTAAGCATGAAATTTTTTTTTTCCCTTTTATAACACCTCATATCTATTGTACATTTACACTATTTTACAGCAGGGGCGGATTCATCTTCGATTGGGCCCTGGGCTGTATGAAGATTGTGGGCCATTCACCAGGCTAAAGTTTTTAGGGCCTTTTAAATGGGCTGGTTATCAGACAAATGAGTATTTATAGGAATGCTCATTCTCAGTTTTGTGTGTTGCACATGTTTACATTGCATATACAATTCATACAACATTCACCCAGGGATCAGATGAGTGTAAGTGAAGGAATTTTATGTTTAATTGCCACAGAATACAGGAGGGGAGACTTCACTGTGAAAGAGCCAAGACTATGTTGCAGCCGCGTGTATATTTACAGGTATATGTAAAATTGTACTGCCTCCACAGGCCACTTCTAGGTGACATACACTTGTTAAAGTTGGTGAGAGATTTGGGTGGCAATGGACCCCAGATGGCCGCGCAAAATTTTTATACTATAACACGCTACTGTTTTACATGAACAAGTTTCATTACCCCTTAAGGATACAAAGTGAAAAAAAACACCTTCAGGCTAAGGCCCCAGGTAGCGAGACGCAACCAAAAAATAATGCGGATAAAACCTAGGCGGAAACGCATCCAGTTTTTTTCCACAGCGTTTTTCATTGCATTTTTGTAGAGCTATCTCCTGTGGACTTTCTGCTCCTCTATACCTATACAGAAAACGCCAGCATTTCCACAGGTAAAATTAACATGCTGCCATTTTCAAAAACACAGTCAATTTTTTTTCTGCAATGTTTGGATGGGATTAGCTAGAACCCCATCCACTTTGCAGGTACTGCAAAATACTGCGGATCTGGATTATCTGGATCAAGTCCAAATAAAATGATGGCAGACATGAGGTGACGGAACAGGCCTCGGGCTGCTGAAGAAACATCATTGCACCCCAGAGGCATCTAAGGGGTTAACAACCACGATTAGAATTCATCATAGCTTCTGAGCAGGTACTTTTACCATGACGTAATAGTACATCATGGTGTGGGAAGTTAGCCCGTTCCATGATGTACTACTATGTCATGTTGCAGGAATGTGTTAAAGAATGGTATTCATTGTTAATAAATTTGGTGTACTTCATTTCTCTATTTTTTAAGTAATTTTTAATAGTATTTTGATGCATTTACTTTAGTATATTTTTCACATGGTATCAAAGCCTAACTGTATACACCTAATTTAATATTACTTACATTTGCAGAATATCCTCGCAGTAACAAGCTAAGCTAAACTATATTGCACAGGCATCGGAAGCACGATGAGGCATAAAGCCTTTTAGTCATCCTTTCATTGAGTTTGTTTGAATAAAATTCTGTATTTTTCCCGTCAGTATCAGCTCTAAACATTGTTTAGTGAAATTTATGTTAATCTACCAAGCAAATGGCCAGATGAGTCTTCCCTGTGGATTGCCTCATTTATCAATGTACAATAGAGTGACAAGTATGAAACTTCATTTTCACATACTGATACATTACCGGTAATTCATTCATTTGCAAAATATAATCATTTATAATATGATATGGTTATTTATTAATGCATTAAGTAAATATAGTTGTGGACAGGTTTACGTGTTCAGTGGCTCAAAACATTTTGATGTCGTATATGAATCTATTACGCTGCGCTCATATCTGCATTGGCGTCTGTCCAGTGCATAGTACATCTGAATTCACAGATGAAAAAGTCCTGTAAGCTCAACTTTTTCATCTGGTGATGTCAGTGAGAAAATAACAGATAACCGTCAGACCCCATTATAGTCGGAATAAATGACGCAGATATGAATGCACACTAATACATGTACAGTATATTCAAGATGGACTGGTAATGTTTCACTTCAGCAGTAACTCTGCCTAGATGAAAGAGATTGGCCAAAAGGATAAGTTTCTTTTATGAAACGGACAAAATAGGTTAAAAAATAAAATTAGCATTATTTACATAATAGATCCCCTGATGCTGCTATTTCAAGCTTTCCAGATCCCCTGCTACTGTCTAATTCCTTGTCCCTCATGACACACCAGAAATACCGCTCCTCTAGTCAATGGTTAAAAATACTGTTGACCCACCCTAAAAATAGGTCATTAATATCAGATCTGTGGGGGTCTGAGACCCAACATTAGTTGTTCTTATTAGCTGGATTCACAGAGTATGGAGCAGGAAGCAGACATCTCTGTTCTCTGTGCAGTGATGAATCTGAGTCACTGCAACTTAGCAAGTTCAATTCAAGTGAATGGGAGCTGATCTGCAGTACCTGATCTGGTAGACACAGAGAACAGAGCTATCTGTTTCCTAAGCCATACTCTGTGTATCCAGCCCCTGAGAACAGCTGAGCAGAGGAGATACCAGGTATGAGACCCCAACCAATCTGGTGTTCTTGACCTAGCCATAGGATAGGTCATCAATATTTTTAGCCTGCAAATAAGCTGCAAAAACCGCAAATGCAGACATCGATTCACAAGAGGAACATAGTGTTTGATTCAGGTGATCCTAGCCTCTCTAGCTACAATTAATATGCCTGGTTCTGATGACAGACTACCTTTAAGGTGATTTGAGAGACTATAAAGTAGAGAGGACCCAGGCAGACCCCTTTACTAAAAAGATTTATGCTAACGGCCAAATACCATAAGCTGATTCTAGGCAATGCAGTTTTGTCTCAACAGCAATTCTTATAAGTGAATCATCTGTGGTTTATGAAAAATATTCTTAGGTAATATCAAGTGCACCAGTGTTTATTTCATTCTCTGTGCAGTGGCTGCACTGAGCTCATCCATACCATGTACCCTGTATGGCTAGCGTTTGCTTCTCCTACCCTGATATGCCATTGCAGTGTAACATTTGAGAAAAGTTTTTTGTGTTAATTATGAAATCAAAATCACATCAGTGACAATGATTTATTTCTCTTGCCGCAGAAAGTTATAATTTGCGCAATTTCCTGGATGTATGATGGTAAATCATGGTAACTATTTGTCACCTTTGGTGATAAACATATGTACTGGAGTAGAGTTTGTAAATGTAGAAGTTTGGGATTTCACAAATCTTATAGTGAAATTTTGATGTTATTTCATCAATTATGAAGCCAAAATAAGCCAAACACTAATAGATTCAGCTCTGCTACATCTGATATATTACACAAATGTGTTTGAAATAACACACATTTTAGACTAAGAAAATCTGAACAGCATTCTTTGTGTTCTGGGACTTGTTTGTGACATTATCAAATGCATGCCAACACAGATGGCGTGACATTTTTTTATTATGAGACATCAATATTGAAATCATTTTATAATTTGACTGAAAATGTATTTAAAACTATAGTTCACATTATTTTCTCCACTTAATATCTTTTAACAATTTCCCCACTGTCCTTAGCAGGGCATGTCCATATTGTCACAATTTTTAGACGAAGAAAAACAGGAATTCTCTTAAATTCACCACAATGCTCAGCTGCTTGTAATGCTTATTCTTATCAGTATAAATTTTACATAACTACAAGCTTTCTAACCATTAAGGTCCTTTCAAAAGCAGTGTACAAATATAACAGCTCAGAATATAAATGAGACATCATGTGTACAAAGATCAAAGGTCAAAACAGAGAATTAGCATAGTCACTTAATCATAGGAACACAGAGGAAAGCAGTAATCTCAAATGTGTCATGTATCATCATGTACATGGCCTCGGAATTATGTGCAGGAAACCCTTACATTTGGAATCATAAGGATAATTCTTGAAATAATAATACATTTTATTTATATAGCGCCAACATATTCCACAGCACTTTACAAATTGTAGGATTCAAGTACAGACAAAAAGAGACATTACAGAGTAATAAGTCAATTCACACAATGGGACTGAGAGCCCTGCTCGCAAGAGCTAAAAAAATGCTTTACTAAGCAAATAAATACATATTAATATAATAAATGATTCCAGGCCACCTTAACTCATTATATATAATAAATTATACTTCAAAGTCATTTTTAACTCTGCTTCCCCTTTCGTGCTATAAGGTGCTGGTGGTGAGGGGTAACACATTCAGTAACTGGAATTCTTATTTGGTTGTGTCCAGCTTCAAGAAAATTCCTTGTTACTGGATATTTATTCTATTTCATGTGATCATGGAAATGTTAACAGATGGGCAACAAATTAAAGGAAACCAGTCACATTGAACAAGCAGTCTAGTCTGCCGGCTATATAGCAGGAGAGCTGATCAGACCGATCTATAGTTTTGTTGGAAAAGATTCAGTATAACCTGTCATTTATTGATCTAAATCCCTGCTTTTTTTGTGCTTGGGAGTCCAGTGGGCAGGTCTACTTAGTGATTGGCAGTTATCATGTATACTTATACAGGGAATGTTACAGGGAAACAAGGCAACAGGTTTAAACAGGTAAACACAAAATTATTGGGTTATGAGTGGCAGCGTCCTATCTGATCTGTATATGTGGATGCATATCATGTTTGTCGGTCAATTGTAGCATATTGAAATGAACATTTCTCTTCTATATATCTTGTTTTTGTTGTTGGACTCTGAAAAATAATAATTATTATTAATAACAAAAAATATACATGTATCTCCTTTACATTCAAGTGGTCCCCAAAAGCGATCAAATATATGGGTGTACAGCTTCCTTATAATCCAAATGACACATTCTCGCTAAATTTTCCCCCGCTTCTGTGCACCCTCCAGACAGACCTCTCTCGTTGGGATTTTCTTGGCTAGGCCGCATTAACCTCCTGAAAATGAATGTACTCCCCAGGCTGCTCTATCTTTTTCAGACCATACCCATAGGACTTCCCAAACATTTTTTTTGTCATGGTCCAGAAAGCTTGTACTAAGTTTATCTGGGTATCGCGGCCTCCGAGGCGCACTCTCACTAGGCCTAAGCGGTGTGGAGGTTTGGCGGTCCCGGAGGGCTCTAGTTACTTCCTGGCTGTGGTTACTGCATCTATTCTTGATTGCCACCATTTTGCACTATCTAAGCTCTGGGTTGCCCTGGAGGGATCTCTGAGTCCGCTCCCTCTCACTGCCCTTCCATGGCTTCACAAACGCTATAGGTTAGATGGTACGACTCATGTGCTCCCATATGTCACGAGCCAGGTGCTACGCTCCTGCAGACTCTATGGTGTTGAGCGGAAACTGTTCCATAATGATGGACCCATGACTCCTATCTCGGGCAATCCAGACTTTCCCGATGCACTACATTCCCCCCATACCATAGGCCAGCCTATACTCAGATTCTGTCGAGTGACCTCATCCTCATCCCTTCTTCCCCACTCTGACTTACTTGCACCAGGCTCAGACCCTGACTCCGGTGCCTCCCACTGGCAGTATGCCAGCTCTCTCATTTCTATGCCACTCTTAAGATGTCTCATAATCTTCATAGGGCACTGTTGCCTTTTGAGTGGTTTTGCCTTTCACCTAGTCACCAGGCTCATGCTGTCTCACTTCTTTATGGAATGCTAATGGAGGACTTAGATGCCTGCTAGCCAGCATTTGTAAAGGGTTAGGAGAGGGAATTGGGGGTCTCGATCTCACTGGATGTGTGATCTTCGACTTTTCAGATGTGCCATAAATTCTCTATTTCTTGCAAGGCACAAGAAACGAACTACAAGATCCTTTCTCGGTGGTACAGAGTTCCCTCTATCCTCCATGAGATATACCCCTCTGCATCGGATCGCTGCTGGAGATGTAACGATGCCCAGGGTACGATGGCACACGTCTTTTGGTTGGATGTCCGTCGAATTATTCAGACGGTCACTGGAATTGCGCTGGATGATGACCCTGCTGCACTCCTTCTCTCTATTTTCCTACGAAAGTTTAAAAAACATACCCGTAGACTGTTAGGTTTCCTTTTAATAGCAGCAAGGACAGTTATCCCTAGACTGTGGAAGTCTCCGACACTCCCCACTCTGTTGTCATGGCTTTAGGAGGTCTTATGCATCTGCAGCATGGAAACCTTACTTGCGGAATTGAAGCAGGATGATAGGGCCCACCAACAAACGTGGCTCCTGTGGAATCACTTTTATTACTCTGCTGAGTTTCAGTCTGCCTTCCCCTTTCTTATCTTTTCTTACCCCCCCTCTTTGTTTTTATTGTTATGATATATATTTGTCTTTGTCTTTGCTTTTGCTATTGGACTTACCATTTGGCTCTGCTGTGACAGAGTCTTTGTTATTACCCTCCCCTCCCCTGATCCTTCCTGTTACCCGTCTGATGTATCTTGTTCTCCTCCTGCCCCTTCTGCACCGCTCCCTAACCGTTATCCTGCCCCGCTTCTGTACACCACCTTTGCTGTTATTGTGTTGTTTGCTTACTGTTGTTATACAAAAATTTCAATAAAAAATTTTTTAATGTTAAAAAAAAAATATACATGTATAAATGGGCTTCTATGCTTTCATAATGAAGAGAATTTGTGCAGAATAGTAGAAGGGAAATGCAATACAGTGGTCTCTAAAGTTACAGTGGCCTCAAAATACAATATTTTCAATATACAATGATCTTTTCTGGACCATTGTAACTTGAAACCAGACTCAATAATGCTTGGCTGGAGGTTCTAACAAATCTGCATGGTCATTTCACTGATAAAACCCCTGTATTAGTACTGTAAACATTAGCTGAATAGTAGTGCCTCCCTACAGTAGGGTGCAGTACTACATATTCTGTACTTCTCGTTACCTGTGCCTGGATGAGCTGCTCCTTATGACACCAGGTGAGAGTAGCTCTATGTTATTTTTCAGGTGTACTGTGTATAATTTCTAGGACCCTGAAAAAGTTCCTGTCACCATCATAAAAAAGTGATTTACAGTTTTCAGTGATTTTCTATATCAGCATTCATTATAAGATTACTTTTCTCTTACCTCCAATTTTTTTCATTTTCTGTAATATTTTGGGGTCTTTAGAATTTGCAATTTCCAGTTTTCCATAGTGTTGTGGTCTCACGTTACCATGGTTTTAAATTACAATGGTCGTCCAGGAACTAAAGGGGTTGTCCGGGATAAAATTATACTTTAACACTAAACTAAACACCCTCCCCCAGCCTAACTTCTAACTTACCTACTTACTTTATCAAAAATGTATATTTATCTATATGACTGGGGCAGGCCCCAGGCACATTTTCTGATTTTCCAGTGATGTTCCGTTTCCCCGTTTCTGGAAACACAGCATCACCAATACTACCCCACCCCATCCTACCACCTCCCACCGCATCATACTTACCTTCATGTCTTAATGTCTGGATCTTCTGGGCACAAAGCGTCACATCTTTCAGGGTGGTCGGCTCCTCCTCTTTTTGACATCTGCTGGCCTCCCACCCCTGCACAATAGAGCCGGCTCTATTGCGCAGGCGCCGGCAGACGTGAAGAGGAGAAGGAGGTGGCCTCCCACACCTGTGCAATAGAGCCGGCAGACGTGAAGAGGAGAAGGACAGAAGGAAGTGATTTCCCGTTCACAGAAAACAGGAAGACAGGTAAGTATGAGTTAGTTAGGTATGGCTAGTAGTCCACGGGATAGCTATGGAAACAGGGAGGTGGTGTGAGTGAGTGAGAGGGGGATTTGAGTGAAGAGCAATGCATCATGGTAGTTGTAGGATAAAAGAACAAGAAGCTACCCATGTAAACAAATGCAGAGGATGCCAGGAGCTCCCAGAGAAACCCAGAAATCACTCAAAACACTGCTAAAGTTATTTGGTTGCCCTTATTAACCCATTAATAGCACTAAAAAACCTTTTTTAAACTAATCCCTAATATATTGCTAGTCTAGAAAAATAGACTGGCAGCAGGGAAACTTTGAATTTCCTGTAGTTTCCTTTGCCAGCTTGGCAGTAGTTTATGGATTCTTCACAACATAAACACTCCTTTATAAAAAAAAAAAATATATATACTAATATTTGTCAATAACAAAGTAATCAGGAGATGTAATTCATAGACTTTTATGTAAAATGCCTCCAATATATTAGAAGGTAATAATAAGGCAGATTGTTGTTGTTTGATGCATGCAAGGTTATATTTCTTGAGAATACTGTCAAAAATTGCTCTTACTAGTAGCATTTCAAAGAAACTGTGCTAATATATATATATATATATATATATATATATATATACTGTATATCAGTTGGCTATTAAGAAGCAGCAGGTGACTAAGGGATAATCTCATTTTGGAAAGACTACTGTATTGGGGTCAGGGATTTTAGGAAAACTGAGCTTAGATAACAGTCAAAAAGTCAAATATAAGGTGCCAATGTCTGCATATGCATTTTGTAGATTAGATAAGAAATGTTTGACTGTAAAAATGAAATTTAAGCTCATTTATTCACATAAAAAAGCAGAAAAGAAATATTCAATAAAGGTAACTACAAAGATAAATGTTAAAACTGTATTATATACCATACATTATTTTTATGTCTCATAAACAGGTTTGTATATAGTGTTTCCTGTTTGTCTGTTCAGAAAAACAAATATAACATTTTTTACTATTTAACAATTAGAATGTTAATATATCTTGGGTAAGAGATCTCAATGTTTTCTATGCTTTATTTCTTATAGGTGATGTTTCTTCTTTATGGTAATGAGAACTGATAAAAAGGCAGGAGTTAAAAATGGAAGAAAGGTTAGAAGTTAATGGTTTTGCTATATGAGCGTCACAGTGTTAGACTTAAGTAACCCTACAGTGTAAACCACTTAATGGATTTAGCACTAAGTAGACTGGTCTGATACTGAAATAAGTAGAAGTCTTACTACACAGTATATTATCCTTTGCATAAAGGGACACTCTGATGTTTTTTTACCTGTATTTGACTGAAAGACCATACCCTCAGTAGTTATAGTTCCCGTTTTCATCAAGTTTTTTTTAAGTATGACCTCTTTTTTTCCAGCATTGGTATCTGTGTAAACAGAAAGCCTCTCTCTGCTGTCTACAAATACTATTGTGAACTACCATGTAATCTCAGATTTGTCAAAGCCCCTCCCCCTGTTCTTTTGCCCTAACTCTTCTGTGAAAATGCCTCTCTGCTCCTTCTTTGCCTCTACCATAATATGTTCCCTATAGTTCCCCTCTCTCACATACTACCCATAGTTACCCTGTCAGTCACAGTCATCTCACCATGCCCCCATTACCTCCCCCAGTGTTATTTGCATCAGGTTGTGCAGGTTTCAGGACCTTACAATGTAAGGACCATTATGAGCTTTGCAGTGTTTTGCAGAAACAGGAGCTAGACTACATCAGCAATAGCAGTTTTTGAATCTACTTTGATGACTACCTTGCATACCTAAAAAAAAAAAAAAAAAATGTTGAATTATATCTTTAAGTTTTGGATGCAATGCATCCTGCACAGAGGTGTAGTTAGGGGTTCGGCATATGGATTGGCCCCTAACCAAGGTATACCAATGTTACTATAGGCAGTGACCAACACTGGTAACTATTCTACACAGCCGTTCTGCACACAGGGGTCTGCTCTCAAACTTAGTGATTCACATTTGCTGTCTCTTAATGTAGTGATTCACATTTGCTTAGTGTTTATGACTTGTCTACAACACAGAGTTCTTTGTTCCTCACCTTTTCAGCACCCTGTCCACCTTTTCCTTTCTGCTTTGTAATGGATCACTCTTATTTCGAATGGACCTGAGGTGGGCCTATGGACTATGTGAGTGGGCCATGTCCTTTTACCACCCAACCCGGTAGCTACACCTTTGAACCAATATATAGACTAGTTTTTGTGTTATTTGGCACTGTGTTTATTTGGTGTTTGTTGTATATAGTACACAGATCCAAGTGCTCTAATAGGAAAGATGAGTAGAGCTCTTGGATAGCAAACATCATAGGCCAGATTGACTAATGGCTTCAAAGAGTGTCTCTTACTGTAGTAGATCTGTGTGGATATACATGCATTTAATAATAATAATAATAATAATAATAATAATAATAATAATAGTCCTTTAATAGTCCCACAATGGGGAAATTCAGTGTGTTACAGTAGCAAAGATAAGCAGATACAAATACAAATACAACATGTACAGGAATGTTCCAAGGTAAGAGGCATTACTTTGATAGCCGACAGACAGATAGGAAGTAGCGGGGGGGGGGGGGGGAATTTAACAGGCAGAGAGATATTTCAGTTCTCTGTGTGTAATGATCTCCGCTTAGGTCGGTGTTGGTTGTACAGCCTAACCGCGGTGGGGAGGAAAGACTTCCGATAGCGCTCCTTCTCACACCTAGGGTGGAGCAGTCGGTCACTGACAGTACTGCTCAGCGCAATCACAGTCTCATGCATGGGATATGAGTATAACCCAGAGTGATGTCTAACAAAAAGGGATTGTCCAACACAAAAACTTTAAATTTTTGATTCCTCAATATTACAGTGTTCAAAATCAGTATATAGGCCCTCATTTTTTATCTGCCAATTTAAGGACGGTTAGGTGCTGTCATAGGAAGCTGTGGCCATATGGACAGTGGTTGTCTTCTTGATGCAACACCTATGAAATCTTGTATCACAACAGCTCCCATACATTATATAACTGTTTGTTCCATACTTGGTATTACTAGTCCAAGCAGGTAGACAGAAGGTGCAGAAGTGTAAAATACACAGTATTCATATACAAAAAATACAGGAAGATGGATAAGGAAGGAATGGAAAGGGACAATTCTGTTTATCCATGTATGCTAATAATGGTGTAATCTCACTAATAACTATAGGAACAATAGCTCTTGAGCTTTTCTGCTGCTGTAAAAAGTGAAATGCTTTGCAAAGTACGAAAACAAGAACATTCATGGGCATGTCTTATTCGATGTCTTTTCAATGATTAGAATACAAATGAATAAGGGTGGGTTCACACTTGCGCTTGAGTCCGTCCGCTGCCAATTCGAGTGAAAATCTCGGGAAACTGGATAGGCACCAGATAGCGACAGGTTAGCGATGCATTGCTTAAAAACCCATTCATTTGAATGGATTTTTAAAGCAATGTGCGGGTGACCGATTGCACCCTCTGCACAGTGAATTCAGTTTTTTTCGTCGGAAACAAAGTCGGACATGCAGGACTTTGTGTCCGACTTAAAAAAACGGCTTCGCGGCGCAGAGGGTGCAATCGGATACCCGCGCATTGCTTTAAAAATCCGTTCAGATGAATGGGTTTTAAGCAATGCGTCGCTAACCTGTCGCTATCCGGTGCCTACCCAGTTTCCCGAGATTTTCACTCGGATTGGCAGCGGACAAACTAAAGCGCAAGTGTGAACCCACCCTTACTTGAGAAACTTAGAAAAATCTTTTGCAATCCTCTAGTTATAACTAATGCCGCTATCACAAGGAGAAATGTTTTAGGGAATGTTAAAATTGGTAGATAGTGAGGTCCTTCTCTCTTTCTTACTGTGCAGGGTGTATAATTTATGCAGGTTGTATGATTTATGCTGACACATGGATAGTTGTGTTCTGTAATATAAATCTAACCAATCTTCGCTAATTAGAAAACTTGTCAACTTCTGATAATATTTAGCGCTGATGTTCATTAGCGCTGTATGACAGGCTCATGGAGATCCTTGCATCATAGGAGAAACTACTGCAGGAACAGCAGTATAATATTGTGTTTGAGATAAAGCCTGTCTGCAAGTTATTACTTCTACAGCAGTAGATGGAAGCAAATGAATCTCTGAATATGGTGATAGTCTTCAGAACTGACACATTCTTATTTGTCTATCTGTGCTTCTCAGCCTTTTGATGGTCACAATATTGTGTTCTGCCGCAATAAATACTGTACTAAGAATACTGTTAAATGTATGATCTGATAATATGACCTTTATCCTGCTGATAAAGGGGTTTCCACCATGATAACATTTTGTAAGAAAGGGGCAATATGCGCTTAAAAAAAAAAACACCTCAATGAGTTTGCGCTACAGCTTTCTTTTGACACTGAGCTGGTCTCCGCTGTTCTATATGTCATGGTCCTGTCTTGATATGGTTACCGGCAGTAGCAGTGAACCACCTGGTTGAGTGGGCATTTCCTCAACCATTTGGTTCACTGGGAACAAGAAGAAGAGAACAGTGGGGAAATGATATGGTTTTGACCCTAATGCCAAGTGCTATTAATACTGTACCACCCCTGGTGCACAATAGTTTTTAGGGTCACACGTGGTCAAACCAGAATTTTGTGTTTCTGTGTTTCTGGTTTAGTCTGTCATTAAGTGAAAACAAACAGATTTCCAACCTCCAGCCTTCAGCTTCCAAAGCCCTGCTCTTGCCCATCAGACTCCTACCATTTCCTGACTGCGTCACCCTGTGCAGTGATAGTTGATCCTCCTACTGCTATGACTTCACTATATCACTTGAGCAGGAAAAGCAGCACCAACTGCCTCCTTTGCTAAATCTACAAAAGTGACATGCATAACATTTTTGCAATTGGGAAATTACAATTAATGTATCATGTAGTATTATATATTTTATATTCATTTTTTAAAGGATATATGTATAGAGAAAGGTAAACTGGGATTAGAGGTAATGGTGAAACGTGTTGAAAAAAGGATGCACAATATATACAGTTGGTACAGATGCAGAGTACCACAGGAGATCTCATATTCAGGCAAACTAATAAGTCTCAAAGGTCAGCAGAAGACAATACTATATAGAAGATGAACAACAATAGTAACGAATACTTATATTCCAGGCAGCATTGGATTTACATCTTGGGAGCAGGGGTTGTCCAGGAAGTTAAGTCCAATCCATTGATCCCCAGACGATCCATAAGGACAGTTTTGATTTTAAGACTATAATGGCGGGTCTTCTGTTAGCACTCCACTCAGGTACCAATTAGTGTTACCAAATATGTCTTGGAGTCTTTGTTGTATCCCAGTGGATAATATAGACATATATGATTCCCAAACTGCAAAAAATTTCTCCACTCTATCGAGTATGCTTTTTTAAAATTATGTTATACCTCCGGTGGCTTCCACATTGGTTACCTGGACAACCCATTTAACCCCTTACAGCTCTGCGCCATACTATTACGTCGTGCTGAGCATGTAGTTAACTCTCAGCGCCGTAATACTACAGCATTGTAATGCCGTCTGCACAGGAGCTGTGCCTGTGGCATTACTTCCGGCATTTGGCTGTATTACACAGCCAAGGCCTGGGAATAGCAAAGAATAAGCCCTCACATGTCAACAGAAAAATAAAAAGTTATGAATTTTAGAAGGCGGGGAAGGAAAATACAAATAAGTTGCAGAGCATTAACGTACAAATTAAACTGCGTCCTTAAAGGGTTAATATATAACTTTCAATATGTACAAGCTAAAACATTACAATTTAAGCTGTGGCAATTCATATGCATATACAAAAGATAAATACATGTACTACATATATATGTATGTACCTCAAAATATAGGACAAAGTATCAGCTGATATATTTCAGTATTCATGAATAAGATAAAAGGACAAGTTAAATTCAGGCTAGGGAAGGTGCTCGAATAAAAAAGTAATCTGTCCCTGATAATTCCCTGTTAGTATCTCTGTCTAAAAGCAACTATTCAAGCAGGGACACAACATGCATAAGAAGGTAACCCAGCCATAATAAGGAAATCATGTCTGGGTTTCTGACAAGTGCAAGACCTTAGAAAGTTCCTGCATTCATGGTCATATTCATTGGCAACCTATCAAGACAAAAGACTATGTTCACTAAGATAGAGAAAATATTTAAAACTCTACAGTATGTTTATTTCTATTTTAATTGTCTACAAATTTAAATGCGGTTATGTTAATAGGAAAACCCCTTTAATGCACACTATTAAATTGTATTCTAATGTAATTTTTTCCCTCTACCAGGTGCCCTTCCCTCAGGGCCATAGATACAGGCCTACTGTGCCTACAGGGATATCCAGGCAAAGTCCAGTCTGTCACAACAAAATGTAAAATCCTTTATCATCTCATGGAAGATAATCTATAGCTATTTATTTTTTATGTGTTTATTGATTTATGTATGTATGTATGTATGTATTTATTTATTTATTTATTTATTTATTTATGTATGTATGTTTTAAGCAAGAGTGTTTTTGCATCCGCATTTGGTACAGGCCACATTTCAGTCTACATGACTTATAGGAAGATTTGACCAAAATGGCCCTGGGGTGAGTGTACTGTGGGTTGTTTGCCCTTTTGAGGATACAGTCAAACATACAGGAGCCAGCATGGAAAAAATAATTTTATTCAACTTGTGTTTTTAAAAAGATTTTCTATCCCTCCATGCATGCATTGTATTATTGTGTAACAATTATTAGTAAATTATTATCTACAAATAAATTTTTATATTTATTCACTAAAAAATGCAGAGCCTCGCAGTCTGTAAAATTATTATTTATTTTATTTTATTTTTTTTTGCCTAGGGAGTTCTTGGTTGTAGGATTGTGAATAATGAATTAGCTTTAATGTTCAGCTGATGGCTTCTCCTGCGGTTTTTACATTTTCCACCTATAGTGTCTTTTTTACCATAATAAACTCCTACTGTGTTGTGCTGCAGAGCAAATGTACTTTTTGACTAAAAATGTCAGTGATATTTCTACTGATTGTTTTCATGAATAAGCATATTGTTCTATACGGATCGTAGTAACTAGGTCAGACCTTCGAGACTTTAGTACATGAATGAATGCAAAGAAATGTTTATTCCCTTGAGCATTGTGAAACATTTATTCTTTGTGACTGAACAGAACTGTACAAAAGTACATAGACTAATTCCTCTCCAAACATTACATTAATATGTAAAGATTCAAAAGGGTTTAATGTGCTTGAGAACCTAAAGGGGACATTTTAGAGCTCTTTTCCCTTTATATGTAATACTTATTTTGTAGGGGTTAACTACTTTAAGGCTAAGTTCCCACGCTGCGGAAATGCATCGGTTGTGGCTGCTGCAGAAACGCAGTAGAAAAAAAAAACTGCATTTTACAGTATTATTATTAATAATAATAATAATAATAATAATCATTTAATAGTCCCATCATGGGGAAATTCAGTGTGTTACAGCAGTAAAAATAAGCAATACAAATACAACATATACAAGAATGTTCCAAGGTAGAGGCATTTAATTGATAGTAGACAGACAGATAAGAAGTAGCAGGGGGGGGGGGGATATCCCAGACAGAAAGATATTTCAGTTCTTTGTATGGACTAATCTCCGCTTAGGTCGGTGTTGGTTGTACAGCCTGACCGCAGTCAAAAGGAAAGACTTCCGATAGCGCTCCTTCTCACACCTAGGGTGGAGCAGTCGGTCACTGACAGTACTGCCCAGCGCTATCACGGTCTCATGCATGGGATGGGAGTTATTCTCCAGCATTGAGCTCACCACGGACAGTATTCTTCTGTCACTCACTACCTGCACCGGGTCCAGTGGGCTCCCCAGGACAGAGCTGGCCCTTATCCCGGTTCAGTTAGCAAAGTGAATGAGATTCTGGCTAATCCCTTTCAAGTATTGCAGAAAAAAAATGGTGCAGAAAAACTACAATTTCAAAAACCTCAAATTTATATATTTAGTCTATAGACCATATTAGTTTTTATATGTGCCAATAATAGCAGTAATGCAATTTCCATCTCTGTTCTTTATATGCTCTTGTGCTGTGTTAGAGTGCTGCTACACTTTTTTGTATTTAGAAAAAAAAAATATTGGGGAGTGAGCACTGCAGTTCCTGGCATGTAAACAATGTCAAGAGCCATGATTCTGAAAAAAACGGCTATTTGGGGATCCCAGCAGCCAGACCCTCACGGATCTAAAATTGATGGCCAAGTGGATAACCCCTTTAATATTGTATATTAATATTATTAATAGTAATATTGTTTTGCTAATGAAGGAAGATGCGTGGATATGTTTTATGATAAAGAACTTGAAGCAAATGTCCTCCCTTGAACACAATTTAGGGGTTTTTTTTATTAGAAAAAACATTTTGTGCTAATAAAGTCATAGAGGGAAGGTTGTCAGTCACTGATAGGACCACATCCTTGACTTTATAACAAAAAAGGACAAAGATTTGTATGGGTAAATGACAAGTTATATGAATCTTTCTCCACAAACTGTATATCAATCTGCTCAGCTCCTCCTACTCTATTACATGTTGCTTGCAAATTGCACTGTATGTTCCTGCTCTGCAGCTGTATCAGCCGCGGAATCCGCAGCCAGATCTATCAATCTTGCTTGGGAAGCAGATTTAAGGCAGAATTTGGCACTGATTTTAATATAATAATAATAATAATAATAATAATAATAATAAATACATTAAAATTGTCTTTGGACTTCACATCATGACAACTAATGTCTGTCATTATGTTGAGTAAACAGCATTGACATCCTTATCTCCACATTTCAATAACCGTGCCTAGATGAAGCTGCACAATGGGGAAGATTTATCAATGCTGTGTAAGAGACAGTGCAAACCTAGACTAGATCAGGGGCCTCAAACACTGATCCGGTTCTTAAGCTTCCCAATTGAGTAGGCTGTAGGCCTATGGCCTAAAAGCTCAGGGCAACTTGAGTGTAGCTACTTAACTCTACCCTCCGACAGGCATTTATCCTGTTAAAGTCTGCCGAGGGCAGTCGGCAGTCCGTTACTATGACAGCCAGGAGCCTATTAAAGGCTCCCAGGTTTGCCCTCTATATACTTCTATTACAGGTTGCACTAGGTAGCCTGTAATAGAAGTACATGGATTTCTCAATACATTGCAGTGCATTAGCATTGCAGTGTATTGAATTAGCAATCAGAACCCCTGAGATTCAAGACTTCTAGGGGTCTAAAAAAACTATTTAAAAAATATATTTAAAAAAATCAGTTCAGATCACCACCTTTCCTTAGAACAGATATAAAAATAAATAATGTGAAACACATACACAGGTATTCCTACATCCAAAGTTGCCTGATCTACAAACTTACGAAAATATTTTTCCCAAACCGTGAACGCCATAGCAGGAAAAAAAGCACCGCTTTTTTGACGTTTCTCCTCTCATAAAAATTTGAATAAAAAGTAATCAAAACATCAGGCATTCTCTAAAATGGTATTTAAAAAAGCTCCTCAAAAAAGGATGACTTATATGGAAATATAAAAAAGTTAGTGTGTCAGAATATGGAGACTCCAAGAATTTTTTTTTTCAAGGATTTTTTTAAGGCGTTAAAATGTACTAAACACTATATAAATCTGGTATTGCCGTAAGCATACTGGCCCACAGAATTCAGGTAAGAAGTCGTTTTGCCTGCAAAATGAACGCTGTAAGGCTTTTGAAAAGTGTAGTGTAAAAAACAAATGGCTGTGGTGGGAAGGGGTTAAACTACGCCAGATATATCAAAGTGTCTATGCTGCTTGATAAATCTGTTATGCTCTTAGTATTACACCTTACTTTACACCTCCTATTATTTGGCTTAGTTTACGCTAGAAAAATGTGACTAAAGTTTTGGTCATGAGCCCTTTCCATGAAGCCATGCCCCCTTTGTTGTACAAATGATAAAAGTCTCTAAAAAGTATCTAAAACACTTGACTAATGTTAGACAGCTCTTTGACACAAATTATGCTACAATACAGGCACATTCTGCCCATGTATGCGATTTATCCACATTCCTAACATTATGTGGTAAAGAATGTGTAAAATAGCAAAACTGACCTGCCAAGTGCCCATTTAATCTGAGGTATTTTTATGGAAATAATGTTCTTGACCCTGAGAAGATTCATTAGTAAAGCCTGGTAATGAGCTGCACAAGTTCTGACGTCTTTTTTTTTTTTTTTTATAAACAACAATACATGTTTGTTCATCCAGCTGACAATAAAACCGTACAGAGAAATGATTCATTTTGATTAAAGCATTTTGTAATTTGTTGTGATGGTGTGGAAAATTAAAAAAAATATGGAAATTTCCCAGGATTATTCACAGTTAATAATGCTGTATGCTCTTTATTTTCTATGGAATAAATTACCATTTTGTCATGTTGATAACTTGTAGCTTTAGCCTGTTATGAAGCATTTTAATGATACTTTGACAATGATTAACAAAATGTGCCATAGGAACCAAGGAAGTGACCTCTTTAAGTGGCACACATTAGACAGAGTGCCCCTAGTATGTGCTGAACAGGCATAGTAGTGCGATCAGCCGATGGACAACCATTGGTCACTGGGGCTGATGAAAGCAGGAGATAAATAATTCTTCATGGGTGAAGCACCTACTATTAAAGACTGCTTTACTGAATTTTCATCAGACTTAGAAGTGTACAACTATAAGCTCCTTGTCCCACTTATGTCATTTTACTAAAATATTTTTAAAAAATCTGATTTCACTGGAGCAAACTCTAAACATTTCGCTCAGTTTTGAAAAAAATACATGGACTTTGCTCATACTTTTTGTGACCCCTTTACAGAGCCCCAATCTTATTGTACTTCTTCCTGGGAGCATGTTCACAATGTGAGAAGTCTGGCATCAGTTTAGGCTCTGAAACGTTCTGCCCCTGACTTCCCATAATGCACTGCGCATGCACTGGCCAAAGGAAAGCACTGTATTGCCTCTAGCATTACATTACATTGCCTCTAGCATTACTGTACTGTATTGTAGCATCTACCATTTTCCGCCACATGTTCAAAGCCAGCTAAAGTATTCTGGCTCCTTTATGTCCTATATCTAAAGCCACAACTATCCTGTGTGTCCTATACATGCAGTTTAGAAGTACATGTGCGGGTATATATCAGAAGAGGGTACTGGCATTAATATTGGTATTATCTATAGCATCACATGTATGTAGTCTGTGAAACAGTGCAGCAGTGCTGTGTGCATAGCTTGGCTGCGTTACTTCAAAAGTCTCCACACAAGATGCTATAAACAGTAGTAATAGTATTGTTATTACAATGTGCCCTGCATGTCTAGAAAACACAAAATACTTTTGGCTACAGATAGAGTCAGAATACTATAGCTGGTTTTAAATAGGCACACGAAAGGCTATATTATGCATTCTCACGCTGCAGGTCACAAAAAGAAGAGGAGAGCAGTGCTTGTGTCTTTGAAAGACAAGTCACAGTGCCACTTCCTATCATTTCTCTTTGTATCTCTGCTGCTAGAGGCAGACTTCACATGGTAACAGGCAGTGAACAGCAAGGGAAGGAAGGCACCTAATTAATGGTCAGCACTTTGAAGCGAGTTTCCCTAACAAAATTGTAATTTTGTGTAACGAAAGTTGCACTTTTATTGGGGATGACATTGGCTATGAGTACGAGTTAGTTGAAATGGCAGTGACAATTTAAGGCTTCTTTCACATTCATGAATGCAAAAACTGCATGTTTCATGCATTTAAAAAGCAAAACATCACAAAAACCTTACCTGAAAACTTTGCAATAATCCAGTGTTACAATATTATTCATTTCCAATGTTATTTAGAGGTCGGCCACCTTATAGCGGCGAATGAAGACTACATTATACATTCAGAAACCTGACGGACATGCGGCGGACCCCATTATAGTCTATGGGGTCTGCGAATGTTCGTGGGTAACCTCTGTTTTAGCAGATGGGCTCTCCGTTGTTTGGGTCCCCCCGATGGCGTGAACCTAGCCTAAGTTACAGGTGCACATATCTATATTTAACTGTGAATTATTGGTTATACAAAAGGTAAAATAATAATAATACCCATGAATTGTTTGTGAGATCACTGCTGTCTGACCTTATGGTTTGTTGGATTTATTTTATTGTCTAAGACCTCTTTGAAGAATTGACAGTAGCATAACATTCCCTGTAGTGTGAGTCACACTTCAGTTCTTTTCTATTATTATTCTAAAGTTGTGATGCACAGCTTCCTTCTCCCAACCATTACTTGGTATGACTGCAAACACTGTGTTCATGCAAGACACAAATTCAATAAAAGGGATCTAAATATTCCTAAGGGAATTAAACATGATGTCATTTGTCAAACTATAATGAACATTTTCTATTTTACCATGTGTAATGCTCAGTAGCAGGACATCATTACTATAACATAGACAGCATATAAATTACATTATGTCCAATTAATTGAATTTAGCATCTTCAGTATACATTATACAACAAACTGAAGTAAAGCAAAGTGTGTTAATATAATATGACAAAGTAACTGTAAAACATGATAAAACCTCATTCAAACTGTGTAAAGGGCTGTACAAGTAATAATTAAAGATACCACATGGCTCCTGCCCCATTCGCACGCCACTGCTGCCTGCCAGTCCCTCACCACCGCTGCATGCCGCTAAAGAACATATCTAAAAGGTACTTATGTTAGGCGATTATGACCTAAATCAAAATTGCCATTATTTGGGCATTTTATCTCGATTACGATTAATAATTATTTTAGTCCATACTCCAAAAGCCTTGCATCCATGGGTGGATTATAATAAGGTGAAATGGATTGTAGCCCATGGCTCAACAGAAAGTATTTGCCCACTTACCCCCATTATAATCCGACCTCAACCTCAACTGTATTGCCATCTACTGATACACTTGATTACTGTTGCAGGGCACAGGAGTCTACAGGAGGTGAGTATGTGCTGGGCAAACCTCTCAAAGTTCATCTCCCAAGGTTTGCCCAGTGGTTACGTTTGTACTGAACACGTCTACTGCTATTATCCTCTGGCGTCTCTTCAGATCCCAGGGTAGAATTAGTGGAGGCCCATGGGAGGTGATGCGTAAACATAAAAACAGTGTTACTCACCTCCCCTAGGGATGACTTTGTCTCCTTAGAATTAGAAAGTGGGGGATAGGAAAAGCAATAGGACAACCAGTCATGGAAGACAGCTTGGGGGGGGGGGGAATCTAGAATTCTATTGCTAGCAAGTTGTGACTGTCCTGGTTTGTAATGTTTATTATTGAATAATCCTATAGATATGTGGAAGTTGTGTATGAATTTTGCGTGTGCTCTCAGCCATAGATTTTGATAGAAGATAATTCTAGTTGGCATGGCTGTGTATGCTTCTATGGTAACACATTGTGGGCACGGTTAGGAATTATTAGGCCACAGCCTGAAATCTTGTCTTTAGCACCACTGATTCACAGACGTAAAATGTATTATTTCAATATTATTTCATTTTTTTTTATATATCTTTCTTCTCTTGTTCTACTTTCTTTAGGTACTTCAAAAGCTTGGAAAAGCAGATGAAACAAAAGACGTGCAATTTGAGGAATATGTTCAAAATTTCAAAAGACAAGAGGTAAGATTTGTCTGTTTTACTGTTAGCATCAATAGGTTCTGTATGTAAAAGATGTGTGCAAGACAAAATGTTATCAACCATTAGCACAGACCTGCTTTTTATGACTTAGAAATGAGAAAATGACAAACAACATTATTGAATAGAGCAAGTAGGATATTATTTGTATGATTTATTCCCACCTGTTGGAGCTGCAGCCAACACTGCACTGCAACTACAACGCTGTCACTACATTGTCAACTACTGCTGTGTCACTACACTGTCAGCTACTCCTCAGACTGAAAGTGTACCAAGTCTACATGATGGAGGTTTGGCACACAACAGGTCACTCCCCTGGTGGGCCCCTGATCCAGGTGGGCCTCCAGCTCGACCTGGCATGGCATAGAACACTCTTTGTACTGTATTGCACAGCATCTAAACCAGACTATTTATCTTTATAATATACTGAATAGATTATTTAAGAAACGACCCAGTTTATTTTTATATACTGTAGACGCATTGGACAGTTGATATGACATCTAGGAGCAGAGTCAGGCCAGCAAGTATCCTTCCTCCCTGGGCCCTATCTTCTTGATCATACTGCAGGGGCCCCAAAAGATTATAATCTTTCAGCATCTTTCTGCTGCCTGAGGCCTGCTGCTGTGTGGGCACATAATCCTTGCTCACAGAGCTGAAAAGGGCCTAGTTCAAGGCAAGAGCCATACAGCAGGCTACCGATGGAACCCCAGGCCAGAAGCAATCAGAGGTCAAGGCCTAGGCAGTAAGTTACTACTGAAATATAAGTTTATGTTGATGAAAGTTTTAGGAACTTACAAAGAAGTGTCAAGTAATATTTGCATGTAGTTGTACAGTGGGCCGCCAGAGTGATACTGCTTGGATGTCTATAAATGGGTCCACCACCTTTCAGTCACTGATCCAGCAGACATATGGAAAGAACAGTTACTGTAGCATGCTTTGACAGTAGGTCTGTGTACAGTGTTGCAGTTCTTCTATGTGTCAGAAATCATTATGGGTCCCAAGACAAAGAATTTTAACTGGTATTGCAATTTTAATATTACACAATTGTAAACTTTGTGACTACAATGGGGCAGATCATGAGCTACTCTAGAGCTATCGGACATTGAGAGCAATTTACACAAGGTTTATGTAAAGAGCATAGAGGGGAAAACAAACAGCTGGACCTTCTGTCCTGTGCGGCATAATTTTGGAGACCGACTTTGGAGTTTGCTATGGGGCCCCCTCTCTTCTATATAAGCCATGGGCATACTGACTGTATGGGCTTGTGTTTCATTTTTAAATTTAGTTACTTCTCAATATACAATATTTATATCCAGGCCATAAATTCTAAGTATTCTGTATTTACACTTATTTAAAAAAAAAAAGCTTATATTCCCCAATATTCCAGGAATAACGTCAAAATAGCCCCACCTGCTCTTTCGCCCCACCTGCTGTGCGCCCCCCCTCCCCCTTTGTGTGTATCGAGGTGGATATCACAGGGTCCAAGAGGTTGATGGGACAACCAGGAAGCCAAGCAATGCCTTTCCCTATGTCCAAAAGGGATTTTATGTGCACTGTATTGAAATACAGAACTATTACAGTACATTGCACTGGGTATCAAGAGATCCCAATTTCTAGTCGCCTTGTGGGACAGGAAAAAAAAAAGTTAAAGTGTTTTAGTCGCCTCACCCCAAAATAGCACTAAAAAGTGAGAAAAAAGTTATACTTACTGTGAAGAATATCGCCTCGCCCAGCCGCCTGGCACGCCTGCGATCAAACTTCTTTCTTAACCTCCCACTCACACACCGTGAGTAGACCGGGTCATAGGATAAAACGAAACGAGCGATATAAATTTTATATGTTTAATAACCCAAGTGGGTCGGTATGGATTAATAGCATATACAGAAATATACAATATTAATATGATCAAGCATAAACATACAAGCAAAGGAGCGATGATACAATACAAAACAAAATAAAAGGGAAATAAAAGGTTAGAAAAGATACCTGAGCACACAGCCCTGTCCTAGCTGTCTCTCTTCCATGCTCCACAAAAAGACTCGTAGTCCGTTTCTCTAGGCCACAGCAGAGTTTTGGGCCTAGGGCGCAAGCTTAAGCAAGTTGCATAAAACAATCCTTCTACATGCTGTCCAGAACAAAGGGGAAGGCTTCAGGCCTCACTACTAGGCCCTCAAAGCATTCCTCAGTAGGGCAGGCCCTCTCATCTTCTCCCAGATCAGAGCTCCTTACTGCCTCTTTGCTGAATGACCCCAGAATCCAGGTCTGCCCACAGCATATGGCTAGTGCTCCACCCACCCCTTGCACCCAGGCAGCCCCCCTTCTCCCTCCTTTGCAGAACCCTCGGAGAGATGGGTGAAGTTAAGGTCACTGGCTTGCTATCCCCCATCCCATCTGGCCAGGGATAATAAAAGTGCCTGGCTATAGCAAGCCATCTCCAATGAACACACATAAAACCAGTGAAGCCTATCGTCCAGCAATGTGGACTCAACTAAAGCACCGCATTCCAAGTGGGGGAAGGACTGACATAAGCAAGTAAAACACACTTCCAAGAAAGATATAAAACTGAGGGTCGGTTCATCACACTTTCCAAAAAGTGGTACCAATAAATACTACAACTTGCCCTGCAGAAAAAGATCCCTCCACATATGCAGTGGATATGGAAAGTATTCAGACCCTTTTAAATTTTTCACTCTTTGTTTCATTGCAGCCATTTGCTAAAAGCAAAAAAGTTCATTTTATTTCTCATTAATGTACACTCTGCACCCCATCTTGACAGAAAAAAAACAGAAATGTAGATATTTTTACAAATTTATTAAAAAAGAAAAACTGAAATATCACATGGTCATAAGTATTCAGACCCTTTTCTCAGTATTGAGTAGAAGCACCCTTATGAGATAGTACAGCCATGAGTCTTCTTGGGAATGATGCAACAAGTTTTTCACATCTGGATTTGGGGATCCTCTGCCATTCTTCCTTGCAGATCCTCTCCAGTTCTGTCAGGTTGGAAGGTGAACATTGGTGGACAGCCATTTTCAGGTCTCTCCAGAGATGCTCAATTGGGTTGAGGTCAGGGCTCTGGCCGGGCCAGTCAAGAATGGTCACAGAGTTGTTCCGAAGCCACTCCTTTGTTATTTTAGCTGTGTGCTTAGGGTCATTGTCTTGTTGGAAGGTAAACCTTCGGCCCAGTCTGAGGTCTAGAGCACTCTGGAGGAGGTTTTCTTCCAGAATATCTCTGTACTTGGCCACATTCATCTTTTCTTAAATTGCAACCAGTTGTCCTGTCCCTGCAGCTGAAAAACACCCCCATAGCATGCCACCACCATGTTTCACTGTTGGAATTGTATTGGGGAGGTGATGAGCAGTGCCTGGTTTTCTCCACACATACCGCTTAGAATTAAAAAAGTTCAATCTTCGTCTCATCAGACCAGAGAATCTTATTTCTCATAGTCTGGGAGTCCTTCATGTGTTTTTTTGGCAAACTCTATGTGGGCTTTCATATGTCTTGCACTGAGGAGAGGCTTCCTTCAGGCCACTCTGCCATAAAGCCCCGACTGGTGGAGGGCTGCAGTGATAGTTGACTTTGTGGAACTTTCTCCCATCTCTCTACTGCATCTCTGGAGCTCAGCAACAGTGATCTTTGGTTTCTCCTTTACCTCTCTCACCAAGGCTCTTCTCCCACGATTGCTCAGTTTGGCTGGAAGGCCAGGTCTAGGAAGAGTTCTGGTCATCCCAAACTTCTTCCATTTAAGGATTATGGAGGCCACTGTGCTCTTAGGAACCTTGAGTGCTGCAGAAATTCTTTTGTAACCTTGGCCAGATCTGTGCCTTGCCACATTTCTGTCTCTGAGCTCCTTGGGCAGTTCCTTTGACCTCATGATTCTCATTTGCTCTGACATGCACTGTGAGCTGTGAGGTGTTATATAGACAGGTGTGTGCCTTTCCTAATCAAGTCCAATCAGTTTAATTAAACACAGCTGGACTCCAATGAAGGAGTAGAACCATCTCAAGGAGTATCAGAAGGAAATGGACAGCAATGAGTTAAATATGAGTGTTACAGCAAAGGGTCTGAATACTTATGACCTTGTGATATTTCAATTTTTCTTTTTTAATAAATTTGCAAAAATATCTACATTTCAGTTTTTTTCTGTCAAGATGGGGTGCTGAGTGTACATTAATGAGAAATAAAATGAACTTTTTTACTTTTAGCAAATGGCTACAATGAAACAAAGAGTGAAAAATTTAAAGGGGTCTGAATACTTTCTGTACACACTGTACCTCCATCAACAAAACAGTAAAAAAGTTGTGGACTTCAGAATACAGTGACCCCAGGAAAATTGTTTATATTTGAAAAATGTTGTTTTATTTAGCAAAAGCATTAAAACATAATATAAATATATATATATATATATATATATATATATATATATAACCTGTATATAATAGAAATATGGTATCGCTGTAATTGTATGGACCCGTTGGACAATGCTGTCACGTCATTTTTATTGCAGCATAAAGACAAAATGCAAAATCAGGCATAGAATTGTTGTTTTTTTAACACGGACCCCTCCCAAAACATTACAGTAATAAAAGCTAATCAAAACATTATATGTGCCCGAAAGTGGTGTTAACTGCAAATACAACTTCTCAGGCACAGAATAGGCCCTCACACTGCATTGTTGACAGAAAAATAAAAAAAGTTTTGAATTTTGGAAGACAGAGATGGAAAATATAAAAGAAAGTTGCGTAATCAAAGTAGTGACTGTTCCTCCCCCGTGTTGTATTCCAGTGTGAAATCTGACACAAACAAGCACCAAATAACATGTTATATTGTCAATTTGGGTTCATCAACTCCTGCATCGGGCTGTGTAAGGCTATGTTCACATATGTGTTGCAGTCTCCTTCACAGTGTCTGCCTGAAATCGGGAGACAAAAAAGCCCTGCATGGACGGCTTTTTCTTCCTCTGCTTTCAGTTTAAAAATGACGGACGCCCAATGGGATCCATTGGGCTCCATATGTGACTTGGACCAGAGCAACGGAGAACTAATGCTATTGTGAACTAGTGTAAATAGACCCATATACTAATATACAATAATCATATAATGTAAGTGAATACAACAGTGCTTCAGCGTGCAACTATTGTGGCACAGTGTGTGTGTCTTCACCATGAGAATTTTCCATCAAACACAGCTCTAACAAATCAAAGTCAGGGCTACTACATGTAACAAACAAAGCTCTGCTACATCTGCATAAGGGTCTATTTACAAAGCCTGATGCAAGGACTGACAAATGCATATCAGCAATATAATATGTTGATTGCCACTTGTTTGCATCAGCTTTTTACTCTGTTATCTCCACAGCATGTGTCTTCACTATTATCATTGGTTTCGCTGCACTGGTAAATAGCAAGCCACTGAAAAGCTTTTCATAGGAACTCATTTAGATCATACATATATAACATGCATACAGCAGTAATGATCACAATAATAGTAAATGCATGGCATACAGTCATATGAAAAAGTTTGGGCACCCCTATTAATCTTAATCATTTTTAGTTCTAAATATTTGGGTGTTTGCAACAGCCATTTCAATTTGATATATCTAATAACTGATGGACACAGTAATATTTCAGGATTGAAATGTGGTTTATTGTACTAACAGAAAATGTGCAATATGCATTAAACCAAAATTTGACGGGTGCAAAAATTTGGGTACCCTTATCATTTTATTGATTTGAATACTCCTAACTACTTTTTACTGACTTACTGAAGCACAAAATTGGTTTTGTAACCTCACTGAGCTTTGAACTTCATAGCCAGGTGTATCCAATCATGAGAAAAGGTATTTAAGGTGGCCAATTGCAAGTTGTTCTCCTATTTGAATCTCCTCTGAAGAGTGGCATCATGGGCTCCTCAAAACAACCTCAAATGATCTGAAAACAAAGATTGTTCAACATAGTTGTTCAGGGGAAGGATACAAAAAGTTGTCTCAGAGATTTAACCTGTCAGTTTCCACTGTGAGGAACATAGTAAGGAAATTGAAGACCACAGGGACAGTTCTTGTTAAGCCCAGAAGTGGCAGGCCAAGAAAAATATCAGAAAGGCAGAGAAGAAGAATGGTGAGAACAGTCAAGGACAATCCACAGACCACCTCCAAAGAGCTGCAGCATCATCTTGCTGCAGATGGTGTCACTGTGCATCGGTCAACAATACAGCACACTTTGCACAAGGAGAAGCTGTATGGGAGAGTGATGCGAAAGAAGCCGTTTCTGAAAGCACGCCACAAACAGAGTCGCCTGAGGTATGCAAAAGCACATTTGGACAAGCCAGCTTAATTTTGGAAGAAGGTCCTGTGGACTGATGAAACAAAGATTGAGTTGTTTGGTCATACAAAAAGGCGTTATGCATGGTGTCAAAAAACACAGCATTCCAAGAAAAACACTTGCTACCCACTGTAAAATTTGGTGGAGGTTCCATCATGCTTTGGGGCTGTGTGGCCAATGCTGGCACCGGGAATCTTGTTAAAGTTGAGGGTCGCATGGATTCAACTCAGTATCAGCAGATTCTTGAGAATAATGTACAAGAATCAGTGACGAATTTGAAGTTACGCCGGGGATGGATATTTCAGCAAGACAATGATCCAAAACACAGCTCCAAATCTACTCAGGCATTCATGCAGAGGAACAATTACAATGTTCTGGAATGGCCATCCCAGTCCCCAGACCTGAATATCATTGAACATCTGTGGGATCATTTAAAGCGGGCTGTCCATGCTCGCGACCATCAAACGTAACTGAACTGGAATTGTTTTGTAAAGAGGAATGGTCAAAAATACCTCATCCAGGATCCAGGAACTGATTAAAAGCACAGGAAGCGACTAGAGGCTGTTATTTTTGCAAAAGGAGGATCTACTAAATATTAATGTCACTTTTCTGTTGAGGTGCCCATACTTTTACTCCGGTCAAATTTTGGTTTAATGCATATTACACATTTTCTGTTAGTACAATAAACCTCATTTCAATCCTGAAATATTACTGTGTCCATCAGTTATTAGATATATCAAATTGAAATGGCTGTTGCAAACACCCAAATATTTAGAACTAAAAATGATTAAGATTAATAGGGGTGCCCAAACTTTTTCATATGACTGTAGATCTACAATACGACAGCAGGAACATGTCATTGCTGATAAAACCTGCACACAGAAGTTAATCGCTGATGTGTTTAGCATTTCAATCAGACATGGTTCCCCTCATGCTGTTTTACCAGTAAGCCTCAGATCTAGCTGGGCTACAATTATTCCATGTGCTACTTCAGCAATGTAATTTTTCCGGCACAGAAATGCATATTAATTGCTATATCCGCAATGCTTATTTGTCAGAGATTAAAGCAATGTTTTCATTACTCTAACCTCACGTAATTGTAATGTCAGCTGGAATGCTTTATCCTTGAATAGAAAATCTGTATATCATGTTATGGAACATGAAACTAAATATCTGCAATTACTGATGAATACAATTAGCTGTGTTAACATCTTATTCACTTGATAATTACCAAACTATTGTCTATCTATCTGTTTATCTGTCTATCTATCTATATATCTATCTTATCTCTATCAATCTCTAACATATATCTATCTATTTATCTGTATAGAAATCCAAACAGCAGCACTCCAAGTTTAGAAAAACAAGTGAATCACTTTATTCCAGTGCAATGTTTCGGTCCATGTCTGAACCTTTCTCAAGCAGTATATAAAAAGTGACAATAGCAACATTTTATAGGGTGAAAAAAGTCCAAAGTGCCATATGCAATCAATTATGCAAATTAAAACATATCAAAATTCATAATGTATCTCAAAAGTGCAGTCAAATACTGTATTAGAATATCATAAGATCCATATTATTACATACATGGGATAAAGTGCAGAAAAAATGTGCATACTTATATATTTTTAAACCATCTCCTGAGTATAAGGTAAACACATGGGCAGGAACATCTAGGTGGGCGGATAACATATACCAGTGCACACCTGTAGAACAGAAGTTGCAACTTTGGGCATCCCCCCATATATACATACTCACTAATCTTCTGTTTCAGATTCTGCCTAACATTTGATATGTCTAGAGTATAACTGTGCATTAGCGCACTATAGGACAGCACTGACGCTGTCCTATAGTGATACATACAGCATCAATGACATCCATTTAAAACATTTTTTCAAAAAAAAAAATATTATTAACATCATAACAAAATAAGACTGATATATATATATATATATATATATATATATATATATATAGTTGAAACCAGAAGTTTACATACACTATATAAAAAGACACATATGCATGTTTTTCTCACTATCTGAAATCAGAATAAACCTTTCATGTTTTAGGTCAATTAGGATTACCAAAATTATTTATATTTGCCAAATGCCAGAATAACGAGAGAGAGAATTTTTAAGGCATTTTCATTACTTTCTGCAAAGTCAAACGTTTACATACATTTCATTAGTATTTGGTACCATTGCCCTTAAACTGTATGACTTGGGTCAAACATTTTGGATACCCTTCCACAAGCTTCTCACAATAGTTGGTAGGAATTTGGACCCATTCCTCCTGACAGAACTTGTGTAGCTGAGCCATGTTTGTAGGCCGCCTTGCTCACACCTGCCTTTTCAGCTTTGCCCATAAATTTTCAATAGGATTGAGATCAGGGCTTTGTGATGGCCACTCCAAAACATTGACTTTGTTATCCTTAAGCCACTTTGTAACCAGTTTGGCAGTATGATTGGGTCATTGTCCATTTGGAAGACCCATTTGCGGCCAAGCTTTAAGTCCCTGACTGATGTCTTGAGATGTTGCTTCAGTATTGCCACATAATATTCGTTCCTCATGATGTCATCTATTTTGTGAAGTGCACCAGTCCCTCCTGCAGCAAAACAACCCCACAACATGATGCTGCCACCCCCGTGCTTCACAGTTGAGATGGTGTTCTTAGGCTTGAAAGCTTCTCCCTTTTTCCTCCAAACGTATCAATGGTCATTATGGCCAAACAGTTCAATTTTAGTTTCGTCAGACCACAGGACATGTCTCCAAAAATTAAGGTCTTTGTTCCTGTGTGCATTTGCAAACATTAATATGGCTTTTTTATGTTTCTTTTGGAGTTTTTAAAGTGTTTTAGACTGTTTAAAGGTATAGTAATCTTAGTGTATGTAAACTTTTGACTTTGCAGAAAGTAATAAAAATGCCCTAAAAAATTCTCTCTCTCTCATTATTCTGACATGTAGACAAATATAAATAATTTTGGTAATCCTAATTGACCTAAAACGGGAAAGGTTTATTCTGATTTCATGTCAGATAGTGAGAAAAACATGCATATGTGTCTTTTTATATAGTGTATGTAAACTTCTGGTTTCAACTGTATATAGTGATGTCCAATTACAAGTATTGTCTTTAACACCAATAACACGTACTCAGTGACGTGTTTTCAGTCTATAGAAAAAAATAATAATATAAATATCTAAAATTACAACATATTATTTAATATAGTATCTATTTCATATAATTTAGTCATATATTTATCTATTCTGTCTGTTTATACAGTTCTCATCTATCTCTCCATCTAGCTATCTATTTGAGGTGTCTATCTGTCTTTCTGTCTGTATTTGATGTCCTAAAAATAATGGAATGCAATTCACTGGATGAGGAATTATTATTAATCACATCACTGAAAGAGAAGCCATCTTTACCTGATGTTAGATGAAGCAGTGGTTCACTGCAGGATGCAGGAGGCCCAAGAACAGCATCCCAGAGTGCTACTGCTTTAATTGTTTGTCTTTTGTGCCTCTGGGTTGTGTCTCACTTCAGTGTGTAGTGTGGAGCTGAGATGGTGTGCAGAGTATCCCTGCAGACAGCACCTGGACTGGAGCTCAATGGCTACCCATACAGCCTCGAGGAGGATTATCAACTGCCCCAGGCTCATCTAGAGACAGCTCTGTGAAGGGAGTACCACTTTCTGGACATTTGCATTCTGTGCCAGTAGGAGCAGTGGAGCACACTGACAGGAGGAACTCACTCGGGCCTAATCAAAAGGTAACCAGATCCCTGTCAGGACTCCCTGCACCACTGTCCCCAGCATCCTCATCTGGGAGTGGCACGAGAGGAGGAGAAGTTGGAGAAGTTTTCCATAGAGCCTGTGTTATCCTTGGGCACCCTCCTAGAACCAAAGCTGGGGGATTGGACTTTGTACTGCTACTACCCCCATTTGGAAGCTGCCGTTGTACCTGTCCAGTGCGAAATAAAGCTGTTTCCTGTTCAACTGTTACCACTGGCTGCCTGAGTTGTGCCTGCATTACCTTCAGGGCTCTTCTGTCCACCATCACACCAGCTCAAAGAGGAGAGATCTCCTCCAACTGGAAGCGCAGCGGGAGAAACTACTACCACCATCTAGATAGTGCTGCAGGACCCCCCTCAATGGTGTCCGGCCCAGGAGTGGGGCTGGGGGCTTGGTTGGGTGTGCTCGGCCTAGCAGGTGGCATATCATCTGCCACTACTACTACTACCCCTATCCTCCGGCTCCCTCCATCTGGGTTGCGGCACAAGTGATATATGATCTGCCTGTCTACTATCTGTCTGTCACTGTCACTACTATCACTGGAATGCCTCTTTACCTTGAAACGTTTTGTGTATATTGTATTTGTATTGCTTATCTTTGGCATCACACATCTTTGCTGCTGTAACACACTGAATTTCTCCATGGTGGGACTATTAAAGGATGATTATTATTATTATTATTATTATGGAGACTGCACAGGTGCGAAATACTGATAAAACATGCACTCACACACCTGCAATCCTTGAGGGCGGTGGATGCCTAGTATTCTAAAAGCACATGGATAAGGCTTGTATAGGTGTCACATTGATAATATGAAGTGTTCTATTCCGGTTTAAAGTCTGTTAATACCTCCCATACTATTAGATCAGGCAACTGACCATTGCTTCATGTAACAGCAGGTAAATGTGGCCTTTCTTGCAGTGATAAGAATAATAGGATGCAATGGGATGGATGATTTAATGTGGATTTCACGCTGTGATCTGTATGAAAATTTCACCATCTGAACAAGCCCTTATACAGTATGCAGCTTCAGTATTGTAATTATTTTATGCATGGAAGTATTGTTAATTAAGAGGACCTGTCACCTCTCTTTACTTGTTTGTTTTAGTAAATACTTTTATTCCACGTGAAATAACAACTCTTTACAACATTTTTAGGGCTCTACATTCTGCAGTGTCCTACTAAAACCTTGCTAAAGGGTTAATGGTTGTTGAACTGTGAATTTTTCACTTTAGTTGGTGTTCAGTAACTTTAAATCTACCCTCAAATTTAGAAAATTGTAGAAGGAGGAGGAAAAGAAGTTACTTTCTCCTACCTCAGGAGAGGAGTTAGGAAGCTGGAGTGTGTAGTTAGGCTGCCACAACCCTGACAGCTACAAGTCAGCTAAGTGACTTTAAGAAGTCAACTCTTCGTAAGATCTATAGCAACAGTTCTGTCTCATATTATTAAACAAACCCAGATCTAAAAATTCAACTATGATTTGTACCAAGAGAAATAATGCTTTCAAAAAAGCAAAAATCTTAGAAAAATATACTAATCTATTGAAAAGAAAAACATGTACAACATAAAAACATTTAAAAAGCAAAACTGTCACACACACATGATATGGGGTCTCCCCATCATATATCCCCTTTTCTTATTATATTATATACAATGGATACAGACAAATACAGGTTCTCCAATAAGGATGTGCAACTATATCAAGGTAAAATATATATAAATAACTGACACAAAATTTTGCATCAAAACACCAAACTGCCCATGTACATACTGAGCTGACCCATTGTGGATGTGGAATAAAACCCCATACATATCGCTGCACTGGCTACCTCAGTGGTAATGAAGCATACATGGACCATGTAGTCTTGCACCTTTAAGATTATTCATGTAGATCAAAGGGGTTTAATGGCTGGTAACGCTATTACTTATAATATTAGGCTCCTTTATTTAAATGTCAGAAAAAGAAATTGGAGAGTAATAACTATATTAGCCAAGGCATTTGACTCTGTACATTGAGAATTCCTTTGGGCTATCCTGTACAAATTTGGTTTTGGAAAAAGTTTATAGATTAAAACTATTATATTGTAATCCTAGAGCTAAGGTGCGGATAAATAATATTGATTCTCTTTGGTTACGATCTGTAGAGGTACACGACACGGACGTTCCCTTTGACCCCTTTTATGTGCTATATTTGTGGAACTGTTGGCTGCTAAGATTCATTTGGATATGTTGCGTGTTGGACACCCAATAGATTCAGGAGGGGGTAGAGAATTTCGCTATATGCGGATGATGTGCTTTTGTATTTGGCTAATCTGGAGCGTGACTTCTTTAACTGGGATAAATCTTCTTTGTTACATGTGAATGACAAAGGTAGTTATTTCGGTCTTCGACGTGGGATTAGAGTAGTTAATGAAATAACTTCTCTCAGGGTCAGGGTCTCAGACTCTATTGGAGACTATTTTGTGTAAAACTCGGAACTTGCGTGGAAATATCTGAGACTGAGAGCAAGGGCTTGGAAGAAATTACCTATTCCGAGGTCATGTAGAATTACGTTAATCAAAACAGTATTATTACCGAAATGACTCCACTTCTTTGCTAACTCTCCTGTATGGATCCCTATGGGATTATTTTAAAGAATCCTATTAGTTATAGATTAAATTAATTGGCAGGGTAAGAAAGTTAGAATTTCACAAAAAATATTTGATCCTTGCAATTGAAAATGGAGGTTTTCCACTTCTAGACTTTGAGTGCTATATTTTAGTGTGTTAAGGCCATCACTTTGTGGAATGGGATTTATTTAGGATAAGTAAGTATATTATTAGTAAACTGGCTGGGGATATTTGGAGAAGTGTGTTTACTGTACCAGAATCTGTTTTTTTTTTTTGCACTTTGAGACTTCCAGAGTTGTGGGAACATTGCATATTTTAAGAAATACACTGATCACCATTTTTTTTGAAAGTATGGGATTAATTACATTGGAGATCTTTTCAGTGGGGTTAGATAAAAGATTTTGAGGTATTGATTAGAACATTTCATATATCAGCTAAGAAAGTTTTTAGGTATTGGCAGATTCAAGATGCCTATGCTACTATGAAGGGTTATGCTGATTTTAATGTGATTGAAACAGGCATATAAGTTCAAGTATTTGGAAAAAATACACCTAAAGCATACATAACTTTTGTGTATAGAAAAATAATAGTTGTTTGTTTTTTGTTTTTTTTTTTATCCATGGAGACCTCTTGAGTAGACTGGATGTTGGGTTTTGTGAGGCAATGTAATTATGGGTATGGTCCATTGTATTTGGCTATGTATTTGTACAGTCTGTACTGGAGCTATGGTTTGTATATGGAAAATTAAAAAATAAAGGTTAAAGGGGTTATCCAGTTTCTAACATTGATGGCCTTTCCTTAGGATAGGCAATAGATATTAGCTCTGCGGGGTTCTGACACACAGGACCCCTGTAGATCACCCGTACGGTGGCAGAGCAGGAGAGCCGATCTGCTCACTCATCGTACAAACTGTAGTGGTGAGTGTAGGTACTGCAGTATTGCCCCATTGAAGTCTGTTGAAGAACCCTGCAGATCCAATATTGATGGCCTATCCTAATCTTAATCTTAGAAACCGGATAACCCCTGTAAACTTTTTATATGGAAAATTAAAAAATAAACACCTGTAGTCAATGTGCTAATAATTTTATAAGGCAAGAAAACACAACTCTAAGGGTTAGTTACCTCCATAATGTTGTTTGCCGATGCATGCCACATCCCTGGCAGCATGTAAGAAAAACAGAGTTCCAAAGAGTCTACTGCGCATGTGATAGATTAAATGTCATTATTGCATCATACAGTGCATGCACTCTGAAATCTTCAGCCACAGCTGAACTATAGATATCCAGCTACACACAGTTATCCATTGCCACCTCCAAACATTCACATACGTCAGCTGAATACATGCCACCACACATATTTCAACACTATAAGTGTTATACTGCATACACATACACGTATTATACCTGTAAATAGGCCTGATAATGGATAATTTCTCAAATATGCAGGAAAAATGCCATTATTATTCAATTAAATAAATATATTTATATATACTGTATATATACGAACATAATACTAAATACCTATAATCTCATATCAAAATGCGTCATACAATGCATGTGCCCTGAAATTTTCAGCCACAGCTAAACTATGGATATCCTGGGACACATGGTTATCCCATTGCCACTTTCCACTTTGCATGCATCAGCTGAATACATGCCGCCACATATAAGTATACTGCATGCGCATACAAATATTATACCTTGTACCAAATCTATAGACTTGTAAATAGGCCCAATAATCAATAATTTCTCAAATATGCATATATATATATATATATATATATATATATACATATATATACAGTGGGTAAAATAAGTATTGAACATGTCACCAATTTTCTAAGTAAATATACATAATACTAAATACCTATAATCTCATAATCAGATATAGTAATCTGTGATGCACGTATATATCACCTGTCATATATATCCTGACATAAAATATTAAAAAAGTGCACCCATTCATTTGTATAGGTGCTGAAGCAAATAAATTGGTCAAGTGTACCCCATCATCAAAATATTTATCTATACAGTACATTGCTCCCAACAGAATACTCCCCCAAGTCAACTTCTTCTCTTTCTCAATTTGGGTTTTCTCATTAAATTTCGGGCCAATACCTAAAACCAGGATAAGAAAGATAAAATACTTAAAGGGGTACTATCATTAAAAAAAAGTCTTTAAAGTAAAAGCACGTAGGAATAGCCTTTAGAAAGGCTATTCATCTCTTACCTTTATTTTGCAGGTCCGCGCCGCTGTTTTTGAATTTTTCTTCTTTTCTTCATTATGCTAATTGTGCTCAGAAAGCACAGCTCAGAGCACAGCGTTGTCATCGATTCCAGCGCCGCCTCTGTCTTCTGTTCCTGACTCGTCTCCTCCTCTTCACTCCTCTTCTTACACGAGACCACCACAAAATGGCCAACAGAACATGCGCAGGCCGTTCTGTTGACCATTTTGCAGTGGCCTCGTGTAAAAAGAGCAGCAAAGTGGAGGAGACACGTCAGGAACAGAAGACACAGGCGACGCTAGAATTGATGATAACGCTGTGCTCTGAGCACAATAACATAATAAAGAAAAGAAGAAAATTTAAAAAACGGTGTCGTGGACCTGCAAAATAAAGGTAAGAGATGAATAGTTTTTCTAAAGGCTATTCTTACGTGCTTTTAGTTTAAAAACATTTTTTAATTATAGAATCCCTTTATTAATACAAGAGGGGATTAAATAAAAATAATACAAAAAAATTATTCTACAAATGCAAAACAGTGTCCAGTGCAGTGAAAGTAAAACCCTAGGGAATAATAATGATGTTACATTTTTATATACAGTATATATAGCGCCAACATACTCCAAAGCACTTTACAAATTATAGGGGTCATGTGTAGACAAATTGAGACATTACAGTGTAGCAAATCAATTTACACAGTAGAAGTGAGCGCCCTACTCACAAGAACTTACAGTCTATGAGGTAGAGGGGATGACACAAGAGGTAGAAGGTCTTATACAGTGGAACGGCCATTTTTTATAAAATAGGTTACTTTAATTACACAAGTAAATGACTGCATAAGTGTCAGATTAGGAAATGTGATAAGCATGCCTAAAGAGATGTATTTTTTAGAATGTGCTTGAAGTTGTGGAAGTTGGGAGTTAATCTGATTGTACAGAGTAGCGCATTCCAGAGAAGTGGTGCAATTCTGGAGAAATCTTGGAGACGGGAGTAGGAGGTTCTGATAATAGAATTTATTAGCCTTAGGTCATTGGTCGAATGGAGCGCACGGATTGGATGGTAGACAGAGATGAGGGACTAAATGTAGGGAGGTGAAGCCACTGAGAGCTTTGTGGATGAGGATGATAAGTTTATATTGTGTTCAATAGTGAATAAGCAACCAGTCTAGAGAGTGGCACAGGCTAGAAGAATCGGTGTAGTATTTCTTAGATTAAAGCCTGAAAGTCTGAACAGTCACTACATATAAAAATATACACTGTCCCGTTTAGGAGTAGTGCTGGTTGCTAGTGGTTTTTCCTTGTGGCAAGGGGGGTATGAGTGGAACAATGTGTGACTTGGCCTAAACCTGGCTGTGGCAACAAAAAACTACCATAGTCTCAGAGGTGACTGCGACAGGCTGAGTTTGGGACCCAGGAGAACCAAGGGAATCTACTTAAAGGGGTTGTCCAGGATAAATTGATAATTCCTGGTTAAGTCCCCCATACCCCCCCATCCAACTTTCTAATATATCTTTTTTACCCATATTGTATAGTTTTTCAGTAATATATGTAGGTCATATACATATATTACATTTTTTACCTTTCCGCTGATGTAGCGGGTCATCAGTATAATCCATATCCTGACCCATTACGTCAGTGTAAAGGCCTTACCCATCCTCTGGACCCAGGCTGACGCATGATCCAGGGAAGGCCACCTCATCTTCTTCTGTGTGCTAGCTCCCCACGCACGCGCAATATTGCCTGGGAAGCTGGCACACAATACTTACCTATCTATCTTCTCTTGCTTCTGGTCCGGAGCTGAGCCGTGACATCACTTCCAGAAGGAGGCCTGCAGCGTTCCAGGACACGACGAGAAGAAGAGGAGACAGGAAGACAGGTAAGTATTATGTGGAGGTGCGGGGGAGGGATGGGCTGAGTTAGTTAGTTGGGAAGGGCTAGTAGTGGGCGGGCTAGCTAGGGAGACAGGGAGGGGTTGTAAGGGAGTTATAGAGGGATGGGGAGGGAGCAAAGCATTATGGTAGTTGTAGGATAGAAGCACAGGAAGTTACACCATGTAAACAAATACTGAAGATGCCAGGAGCTCCCAGAGAAACACAGAAATCACTCAAAAAACTGCTTAAGGTATTTGGGTGCACTTTTTAACCCGTTATTAGCACTATCAGACCTTTTTTAAAAAAAAGTTATTTTTTCCCAGAATACCCCTTTAATAGTGGCTGGGTACTTACTCTGGTGTACGTGCTTGATAGACTGGACTGAAGACAACAGAGATGCTTCAAATAAGTGGACCAGAACCTGACCCACTTGTTAGGTACAAAAGGTGTATAAAAGACATGCTTAATTGCAAAGCACGATGGCACAAAGGATCTAAGCATGGAAGTCCAAGGCTGGGTACTGCCAATAAACAGGTCTGGGTGAAGCCTGGAAAGACTTAGAGGGGTACTATATAGGTAGTAGCGATATAGGTGTAGCAAGGCCATTGTTACAAGGTGCTACATCAAGATATATTGTGAGTATGTGAGCCAGAGGGTGCCGTGGAGAGACCCAGGCCCAGCCCTGAAAAGGCCTTCAGCCACACCTTTGGGCGTGGCATGTAACTCCAGAGGACTGGAGTATCCTGCTTGGAGCAGGAGATGGTGGACCCAGCTGGACAGATAGACGGTCTGTGCCAGGAGGGCTGAGGTCCACCAGGGACTTTTGCTAGAGTTGAGCAAGAGTCAGGCTAGTGAGGGGCTCTATGAGTGAGTTAGGGCCCTAACGGTGGCCTAGGTTTTTTTGTTGTTTTTGTTATGTTGCAGTTGAGCTGAATAAAGCCACTTTTATGTTTCACTTGGACTGTCTGAACCCTATATTTCCGGCGCCCAGTACCACGAACCACTGCTGTTGGGACCAGGAGCCTGCCGCCATTTGAGTCTAATTCCCCAAGTTGTCACATATGATGGAGAACGCGCACATAAACAGATCCACGCAAGTCCTGGAAGACAAGTGTTTGGTGACTGCAGTACTGCTAAGTGTGCATTGTGGCCTACAGCTGGAAGAAATCTGTGATTTCAACTGAAGAAACCCAGGAAGGGGTGAGTGAATTGCAACATAGCAAAGTGTGTGCAAAACTGGTGAAAGTAAAACTCTGGAAGAGGAATCCAGGGAATGGACTTTGTGTATACTGTGGCACAGAAGTCTGTTAAGTGCTTGCTGATGGCAAGGAAGTATGCAATGTGTGTAGAAGCTGAATATTGCAAACAGTCTATGTGAAAGGCTATGGTGCCATGTTGGTGTTTTCTGTGGAAGATAGAAGAAAATGCTGGTTGTTGTAGTGCCACATAAGTTAACTGTTTGAATACATGTGACTGCAGAAGATAGAAAAAAGCTACTGCTGGTTGAACCCAAGGTTGCTGTGGAATATTGTGTAATCTTGTTAGTAAACCATGGGCAAGAAAAAGAGAATTTCAGCTTGTAAAAAAGGAAGAGAGGTGGGGGGGGGGGTTAGGGGTGCGGCAGTCTGAATGCAGAGAGACACAAAACCCGGAACAGATCATGTGGAGTGCAAGTAAAGATAAAGGGTTGCATGACGGTGACCAATTTTCTAAAGCACCTCTGTTCTATGATGCAATATGTCCCTGCTGACTGTATGTCTCATATTGGGGTGGAAAGCGCCAAAGAAGAAAATAATATTGGGGAGGAGGCTCAAGGAGGGGATAAAACCATCAGGTTCATTGATGAGGATAATATATCTGATTGGAAACGGCAATTTGAGGTATTAGAAAAAGAGAATTAAGTGAACTGAGTAAAGAAAGAGAGGAGAACAGCATTGTGAAAAGGGACTACTGAAGGACGTGATAAGAAGGAGTGCTGAAATGAAAGTGCATCTAATGAATCATACAGAGTCGTAGCAAAGCAAGGAGAAGCAATCAGGATTAAAGGAGCAGGTTCAAGACCCATGCCAAAGAGAGTGCATGAAAAATAAGGTGACTTGAAACACTAAACGTGAAAGACCGATTCCGGCAGCGGAATATTTGGATGAACAAGTCAGGATGTGTGAAAAACTTTCGGCTGCATTAACTGACAAAGAAAATGAAATTGCAGAGCTGAGGAAGCATGTGTCTGACCGAGAGAGTGATTTAGAATCTGTGGTGCAGACATTGCAGTCAGAGCAAAACTTGCATGCACTAAAGCAGGTTCGCCTAAATAGTGAAATCCATGAATGGCGAAGCAGAGCTGGAGTTCTGGAACAAAAAGAAAGGGAACTCAAAGCTAGAATATGTAGCCTGGAGAGGGCGCTGTCAGGATCTTGTGAAGATAAGGAGAAATTGTCTGTTTTGGTGCAAAATAAAGACAAAGAATTGATGGAGATGTCGTCTGTCCATGCTCAGAAAGTGCAAGCCTTACAGGAGAGTCATAAAAAAGTAGAGACTCAACTTCAAGAGCTACAACTAAAAGTCACAGAAGGGGACAGGTTTCAAGCAGAACTGCTAGACAAGGCAAACGGTCTACAGGTGGAATTGAATAATGTCACAAGGCTTCTTTCTCAAGCAGACAGCAAGTTTATTAAACTTTCCAAAGCGTTGTCTACACTAGAATCTCAGCTTCAGGACACTCAGGAACTTTTGCAAAAAGAAACTCGTCAGAAGCTTGACCTTAGTACAAAACTAAAACAAATGGAAGATGAGAAAAATGGTTTCCTTGAGCAACTAAAGGAAGAGGAGATAGCAAAAAGAGATTTGACAAAGCAGATTTCAACACTACCGGCTCAGGCTACTGATATGAATTAAAAAATGGAGGATAGTACTGGGTCCTTGGACTCTGTTGAAGAACTAAAGGAAAAGTTGCAAAAGGAGCTAGACGCTACAAAGCAACGGTTTGAAGAGAAGGCTGCTGCTTATGACAAACTTGAGAAGACGAAAATTAGACTTCAGCAGGATCTAGAAGATATAGGTGTAGATCTTGATCATCAACGTCGGATTGTGTCAAATTTGGAAAAGAAGCAGAAAAAGTTTGATCAGCTGCTTGGTGAAAAGAAGACTCTTTCTGCTAGATATGCAGAAGAACGTGACCGTGCTGAAGCAGAGGCCCTTGAATTGAAGGCCGAGTTAAAGAGGCTCAACAAGCAACTGCACACTGAAATGGAGGATTTGGTTAGCTCCAAGGATGAAGTTGAGAAAAACCTGGAATCTGTGCAGATATTGTATGAGAACAAAGCTAATGCTTATGACAAGCTGGAAAAGGCCAAGAGAGAATTGGACCTCCAGGTAGCAGACATGAGGATTCAGTTTGAGGAAAAAAAGGTCTAATTTATCTGCTGAGATTGTAGATCTAAAAATGCTTGTTGCTAAACTAAAGGTGCAAGTGAACAAGCAGGAGGAAATTGCACGCATCAAGGAACAGCTGGAGTTTCAAATGAATCAAGTGAAGCGCGAGTCAGAAATAAAGTTGGAAGAGCGCACTTTGCAGATTGAACATTTAAAAACCGAAGTGGAATCTAAAAGAGAATAATTGGATCGATTGCAGCAGTCTTTATCCAATACTGAACAGTCGGCATCTGCCCTATCTTCAAAGCTGGCAGCACTAGAAGCTGAGAAGGATTCGCTGCAGAGCCTGTTAACCTCTAAAGAATCAGAGCTGTTATCCATGAGAAACGTGACTCAAGAGAGAGAGTCTGTATTCAACCAAGAGCAAGATAAGAGAGCCACTGAGATACGGGACTTGAATGAAAGACTTGACAAAAAGTCTGCAGATGAGCAGAAGCTGTATCTGAATGAGCTGAAGGATAAGCAGTCTTTAATAGATGCTGACCTGACAAATGTTAGAAGAACACGGCAGAATATCCTTGAATTGGGAGACATGGTGGATAAAGAGATGGCATCTACATCTGCTGCCGTAGAAGATGCAGTGCGACAGATTGAGGAAGATCTGCAAGTCGCAATAGTAAAAACTGAGATGGAGGCTGCTCAGGAAAATGTGGCAATGAAGAAAGTTCCGGAACTGGAATCAGACATTTGTGCGCTACAGAAGGCGGTAGAATTGGAGAAAGCTGCCAGCATAGAGGCAGAGAAAGCAGAGCCATTAAGGCAGCCAGAACATGTAACCAAAAAGCATCTGGGTACTGACAGAAAAAACTGATGGTGAAAACTTGGAATCCCAGTCCTCCGGTGTTAGCACAGGGAATGAAAATAACTTGAAGAATGTTGAGATGACGATATCACCAGCTCCTGTACTGTCAGAAAGGGGTTGGCACGAAAATTCTTGCAATCTATCACAGTATCGCAACATGCCTCCAAAAAGTTGTGCATATGAGAGAGAGGAGGTAAGACTAGAGTATGGAAGTGTTTCTCCTGCTGCCGTACAGGTGTGGAAGCATTATACAGAAACTATTCCAATATATGATGTGGCAGTTGTTAAAGACATACCAGAAAATGTAGTTCAGCGTGAGCTATTTTGTGAGGGTGTACTGTATGGCCCTTGTGCAGAAGGAGAAGATATTGCAGTACAGAGCTTGTGTATCTCAAACAAAGCGGAGAGCAAGCGGCCTATGTCTCCTAAACTTCTAAGCCTTGATGGTGATGTCAAAGTTTGCTTTGAGATGAAGGTTACAGAAAAGGTACCCGTGAAATATTTATACTCTAAAGACATTGATGTGCATGAAGTACGTGTTAGCTGGTATCTGAGCTCCTGTGGATTCATGATAGGAGAAGATGAAGATTCTTACGGCTATTCACTAAATGAATCAAAGTCATGCAATGGGATGGCTAAAGACTATGGCGAGAAATGTGATGAAAATGATGTGATCCACTGTATGGCGAATTGTGAAGGTGATGAATCAAAACTTGCCTTTGCACAGAATGGCCAGGATCTTGCCGTGGCATTTAAAGGGAGGAGAAAACTGAGAACTCGACGGAGCGGTATTTGGAAGAAGAGACCGCCAGATTGGGACTTCTGGAAAGACACTGGACAGACATACTTGATTGAAGAGGGACTTCTTCATAGGATGTCTCGTCCCATTGTAGCTCACCCCATGGGTAGTGAGCTGAGGGGGAGGGTATGTGAGTATGTGAGCCAGAGGGCGCCGTGGAGAGACCCAGGCCCAGCCCTGAAAAGGCCTTCAGCCACACCTTTGGGCGTGGCGTGTAACTCCAGAGGACTGGAGTATCCTGCTTGGAGCAGGAGATGGTGGACCCAGCTGGACATTTAGACGGTCTGTGCCAGGAGGGCTGAGGTCCACCAGGGACTTTTGCTAGAGTTGAGCAAAAGTCAGGATAGTGAGGGGCTCTATGAGTGAGTTAGGGCCCTAACAGTGGCCTAGGTTTTTTTGTTGTTTTTGTTATGTTGCAGTTGAGCTGAATAAAGCCACTTTTATGTTTCACTTGGACCGTCTGAACCCTATATTTCCGGCGCCCAGTACCACGAACCACTGCTGTTGGGACCAGGAGCCTGCCGCCACTTGAGTCTAATTTCCCAAGTTGTCGCAATATGTATTATATACTACACACAGAAATACAGGTTAAGGCCTCTTATCAAATGTTGGCCACTAGAATATACATAAGGCACAATCTTTTTTTTCTTTTACAATGACCCCACCAATCTCCCAAGAACCTTGTCCACATGTGGACAACTTTTGACTATCTTACAACTCTTAGAAATGTATAAATTTATGAATGTATTGGCAATTGGGTATTATGAGATTAGGGGGGTGTCACTAAACACCTGGAAGTGAAATCAGTGCTGACAGTGTCACATTCCTTTGAATAAGTAAGACCCAATTCACACATGCATTTCCAAGAGGACTAACAGAGGAATAACACAGAGTTGTAAGAGTAGAAGACCCAGAATTGCTAATAAATTGGGAATAGAAGCAGTTATTAAAATAGATATCTCAGGAGACCTGACAGATATTATATATAATTCGGGATTTTTTTTCATGAGGTCAGATATGGCTTAAGCAAATCTGCTGTGGATTTTTTAAAAGAATTCACAGCAGATATCTGAGACTGAACCTCAGATTTTTACGGTGGATGTGTCAGCAGATCACGCACACTCTAGCCCTATTATAATTCAGTCAGAAGCACTGCCTCTAAATCCTGACAGGATCCTGAATTTGTGAACATGGCCTTAGAGGCTTTTATTTTAGAAGCAAACAGAAATGGTTGCAAAAATGATCCACTCTTTGCATAGTGGATTACCACACTACATGTAATAGAGTTTACCTCTTTTTACTTTTCCTGTTTTTCTCTTCAGTAGTTAGGTTCATTTTGTTTTCAAGAAATGCAAATGTGCAGAAGAAATGTACATATGGGCATATGGATAGTCTATTTATACTCTGGGATAAATAACATTTTCTCCCTGAAGGCTCTTCTCAATATAAATGAAAATATCTTATTTTTAGGAATCAGAAGATTTATTACATTCAAAAGTACATTTGATACTTGCAAGATATTTCTCATGGATGGTGTCAGTTGTTCCAGATTATAAATGTGCATGTTTAGGTGGAAACCTCTCAGGCCTTTAGTAAAATCTAAAATATGTGCATAACTCTGCATATAGTTAAATCTATCTATAGAAATTGACATTATCTACAAAATATAATAGTGAAAATGTTTTACACATTGCTGTCTGAATATAGCAAATAGCATTAGAAAAAAAAAGAAGAGATCTACACCCATTGACAAACTAGATAGGAAGAAAAGAGATGAGTGATTAACATGACTTTGCTTCTCTAACTCTTGGTTCTACACTGGGATCTATATTTTGCATGTCCTTAGTACTTTTTTTAGGTGTACATGGACACAGACACTTTCAATCTCACCTATTTTCCAGCCAAGTCACTTCCCTTAACAAAACCTAAAGCAGTCATAACTATGTGCGCCAAAACAGTGCTAGCCACAGGGCCCCATTGCATTGTATCCACTTACCATCTTAATATTGCTAACCACATGTTGGATGTACAGTCATGGCCAAAAGTTTTGAGAATGATACAAATATTAATTTTTACAAAGTCTACTGCTTCAGTTTTTCTAATGGTAATTTGCATATACTCCAGAATGTTATAAAGAGTGATCAGCTTAACAGCAATTACTTGCAAAGTCAATATTTGCCTAGAAAATGAACTTTATCCCCCAAAACACATTTCAACATCATTGCAGCCCTGCCTTAAAAGGACCACCTAACATCGTTTCAGTGATTGCTCCATTAACACAGGTGTGGGTGTTGATGAGGACAGGGCTGGAGATCAATCTGTCATGATTAAGTAAGAATGACACCACTGGACACTTTAAAAGGAGGCTGGTGCTTGCCATCATTGTTTCTCTTCTGTTAACCATGGTTATCTCTAAAGAAACACGTGCAGTCATCATTGCACTGCACAAAAATGGCCTAACTGGGAAGAGTATTGCAGCTAGAAAGATTGCACCTCAGTCAACAATCTATCGCATCATCAAGAACTTCAAGGAGAGAGGTTCCATTGGTGCCAAAAAGGCTCCAGGGCGCCCAAGAAAGACCAGCAAGCGGCAGGACCGTCTCTTAAAAGTGTTTCAGCTGCGGGATCGGGCTACCAGCAGTGCAGAGCTTGCTGAGGAATGGCAGCAGGCAGGTGTGAGTGCATCTGCACGCACTGTGAGGCGGAGACTCTTGGAGCAAGGCCTGGACTCAAGGAGGGCAGCAAAGAAGCCACTTCTCTCCAGAAAAAACATCAGGGACAGACTGATATTCTGCAAAAGGTACAGGGAGTGGACTGCTGAGGACTGGGGTAAAGTCATTTTCTCTGATGAATCCCCTTTTCGATTGTTTGGAACATCTGGAAAACAGCTTATTCGGAGAAGAAGAGGTGAGCGCTACCACCAGTCTTGTCTCATGCCAACTGTAAAGCATCCTGAAACCATTCATGTGTGGGGTTGCTTCTCAGCCAAGGGAATCGGCTCTCTCACAGTCTTGCCTAAAAACACAGCCATGAATAAAGAATGGTACCAGAATGTCCTCCAAGAGCAACTTCTCCCAACCGTCCAAGAGCAGTTTGGCGCTCAACAATGCCTTTTCCAGCATGATGGAGCACCTTGCCATAAAGCAAAGGTGATAACTAAATGGCTCAGGGAACAAAACATAGAGATTTTGGGTCCATGGCCTGGAAACTCCCCAGATCTTAATTCCATTGAGAACTTGTGGTCAATCATCAAGAGACGGGTGGACAAACAAAAACCAACAAATTCAGACAAAATTAAAGCATTGATTCTGCAAGAATGGACTGCTATCAGTCAGGATTTGGTCCAGAAGTTGATTGAGAGCATGCCAGGGAGAATTGCAGAGGTCCTGAAGAAGAAGGGTCAACACTGCAAATATTGACTTGCTGCATTAACTCATTCTAACTGTCAATATAAGCTTCTGTTACTCATCATATGAATGCAATTATATTTCTGTATGTGATAAAAACATCTGACAAACACACATAAAAACCAGAGGGCAGCAGATCATGTGAAAATATAATATTTGTGTCATTCTCAAAACTTTTGGCCATGACTGTATGTATTCCCAGCTTTGCAGGCAGAAGGACAATTAGCTGGTTCCACTGAACCACCAAAGTTTTAACAACAGCTGTAGATCCCAAAATCAGCGACAGATTCTACCCCCCATTGTTTTCAATGGGAGACAGAGATCAGTGCAGGACACTGACAAAATAGGCATTTTTGCTCGATCTTGCTGTGGATTCCATGGCTGATTCAGACTCCCTGCATCCATCTGGCCCTAATCAGCAGCGGAAAGCCACAGTGGAATGCCAATGTTCTGCTTCACATTCTGCCCCAGGGAGCGAAAAGGGGGGGGGAATGAAGAGGAAACTGTCCACCTTAAATTCCTTTTAATTCTCCAGCTTAGAAGGTTTAGTATATGGGCACACATAATGAGATCCATGTCAATTCTCAAGTGGGGATTTTAACTCTGTAACCCATCCAGCCATGTACAGTACTTCTAGCCATATTACATACCAGAATTTTAAAATACTGTTTTATTTGCACCTACTGTGAGTCAATTTGGACTTAACTTTTTACAGTTGAAAGAAATCAGGACTAAACTTGAAAACTAAATGTGGTGTCCAGGTAAATATTTGATTTTCTATATAAATCTTATAACCTACCTGTAGCCTGTCACCCCATTGTTCATGTTTCATCAAGAAATATAAAGGTGCCTGTACACCTTCAGTACATCTGTAGCTGTCATCTGAGTAGCTTGTTTGGCTGACTGTTACTGTATGCTCCTATACACATATACTGTACATGCTCGGTTTGGCATGGTAAGCTGTTGCCAGACACCTCTGGTGGCAGCTTATCCTCAGGGAGTGCAAAAAGTTCAAGCATTGAAAGTCACCATTTCCAATTCTTTTTCCTGACACAATCTGTTTCAGCTGAATAACAGAGGCATATTTGGAATCTCTGGAATCACCTATACAAGGTACTGGGATCAGGTTTATAACCAATTTACTGCAGACAGACTCCTTTTAACTCTTTCCCGACATCTGCCGTAATAGTACGGCGGATGCCGGGTCTTTAAAGAAGGCGGCACAGCCGCCATAGCAACCGGGTCTCCGCTGACCCGGTGCTAATGCCCGCGATTAGAGCTCACTCTGATCACAGGCAATGCAGACCAGAACACCTCCCCCTTCCCAATGTTAAAAAATAGCCCCTGGGGACAGTCCCCACCAGCCCCGTACCTTTATTGTTGCAGGCTCCGTAGGCGAGATCGTGGGAGCCGACCTGTTCTTCCAACAGCCGAGAGCATTATGAAGGCTACCAGGCTTGTCATAGCATTATAGCTATTGAGGCTGGTGTATGCATACAGGTGACATGTCATTATGGCTGCAGAGTGAACGCCATAAAAACAAAGCCCATAAGTCACACAAATGCACTTTTTCTTCAAATCCCCCCATTCTGAATTTTTTTTTCAAGCTTCCCAGTACATTGTATAGAATAATATATGGTAGCATCATGAAGAACAATTTGTCCCACAAACATTAAGCCCTCATATGGCTCTGAGAATGGAAAAATAAAAAAGTTATGGAGTTTGGAAGGTGGTGAGTAAAAAAACGAAAATCGAAAAATGTCACTGGTGGGAAGGGGTTAAACCATGCTCAAATTTTTTTTGGTAAATTTTATAAATGAGTAGTGCAGATGATAATAGTAAACTGTGTAAAATATTTTTACTGTATCATAAAAGTTTGGGTGTGCTTTAATACTTTAGTATTCAGGAACATGGTCTTCAAGCAGCCATTACCTTTTGTTTAAAAATTCACAAAATATAGATTTATACTATACCAGAAATACAGATGTGTCCACCCTTACCTTTCCACAATTTTCATTAAGGACTCCAATATCTCATAATGCCACTTCAATACATTATTGCAAGATGCTAGCAATACCTCAGACAGGTTGCCATTCTTTCACATATAGTATAACATAATCATCTCCTAACAGAGCCACAAAATCATATTTTTTTTCCTTAAAGCTGCTCATCTCATACTACACATCTCTAGATGTATTTGAGCCAAGAAGGATGAAAATGTACAGAATGTTGTTCAAAGGTAGGGGTAGCAACTTCTAGAGTATGGGTGATGTACAGAACAAAGTTTGGAGGCAGTTTTAAGAGTAGCAAACAAGAGAATAGCAAAGAAGGTGGTGAGTACTTGAGATTACATTTGGAGATGTATGGAATAGATCATCTTGTAATGTAGCGATTGGCAGAGGAGAATTATCCCATTTATCGTACACCATAGCAAATGAGTTTGCAAGTCAACATTTATAGGTCAACAGATTGTCGATGAGGGTGTTGGTAAATGAATTAAAATATTGGACATGATCATATTGGAAATCATTTTTCCACTTCATTTTGGTTTTCAGTGATGGAAAGATGTTATGACATGTGGACAGATAGACATCATTACATTATGTATCAGGCATGTTTTATAAGCTAGTTGCTGTTTGTAGTAAAATGATGGCACAGAATACAAATAATGATAAAAGTAATAGTCTAAAACAGACCTTAAATGTAACATATCTCTTCAATACAGGTGTATACAAAAAGGGAGAAGAACATAACATTGAATCCCACATTGTGCAATTGCCTGGTGAATGAGGTTGAACATGTATTTTTTGGTAGAAACCAACTACCATCTAATTTTCCTGCATAACTATGGATGCTAGCATTGGCCCATGTCTCCTAGGGACATTTATAAGAGTCTGATTCTAAGCTATAGTAATATTAGGGCCTTCTGTGGGTATAAGGGCAGCACTAGAGGATTATCCAGATACCCCAAATCCCTGATCTGCTACAATCTAGGAAATATACAAGTTAAAGAGAAATTCACTTCCGGCATATAATAGAGACTTGTTCTAAGCATCTTGAAGGTACATCATGATGCAAATAAAAGGGTGGATCATTTAGAATAACAAAAGTTCTTGGAGATAAAGTCTGTAAAGGGGGTATTTTATGTACAAAGCAATTATCCCTAGAAGCAGCTCAATTCTATACATGCAGCATCTAATAGAACATGTCATAATATTTTACAGATTTGTCTTCATATAGTATAAATGCAAATAAGTAATATCAAATTGACATAAATTAATAGACATTATATTTGTTAGGGAATTGCCTGTTGAACAATTCCCCAGTAGCTGATGCTGAAACCTGGGAGGAAGGGAATGACAGAGACAGTGAGTCCTAAACTTGACCCAGCCCCTGTCCCTACCTACTTGCCCCAGCTATCCTAATGACAGGGACAACTGGGCGGCAGTCCCTTCTCTAGATAAGTGTAAACACAAAATGTGGACAAGACAACACAACACAGAAGAGGAGTCAGCAAGCCAAGGGACAAAGCCAGAGAGACAAAGCAGTAAAAAACTCAATCCAAAAGAGTAGTCAAATGCCAAAAAGCAGAGGTCAGTAATACAATAAAGAGCAAGGAGAAAGGCTTAGCAAGGACAGAGTCACAATAGCCAGCAACCATGTGTGGACTGATGGCAGTTTAAGGAAGTCCAGAACCCACCCAAGGCTTGATTGGCAGATAGGCTGTCAATCACAAGTACACAAAAGTTAACTCCATAGTTACCAGAGGACAATAGCACTGGCTAAACTGAAACACTGCAACAAATACTCAGCTGTGCAAAAACAACAGGAGCAGAGGATTATATATGGACACGCCTCCTGCACCGTAGCATGCAGCCAGAGGATGGTGCAGAGGTCCGAACAAGCAGGGATGTTACAATATTCTAAATAATTAAGTTGTTACTCAGTATTTTAGTGATCTGACAATGGCAGTCGATTTTCACAATACAGTGGGGAAAAAAGTATTTAGTCAGCCACCAATTGTGCAAGTTCTCCCACTTATAAAGATGAGAGAGGCCTTTAATTGACATCAACGACCCTATGGAGACATGACACCGACACATTGTCTGTTTTTAAAGAATGCAAATTTGGTGGAAAATAAGTATTTGGTCAATAACAAAAGTTCATCTCAATACTTTGTTATATATCCTTTGTTGGCAATGACAGATGTCAAATGTTTTCTTTAAGTCTTCACAAGGTTGGCACACACTGTTGCTGGTATGTTGGCCCATTCCTCCATGCAGATCTCCTCTAGAGCACTGATGTTTTGGGGCTGTCGCAAAGTATTGAGATGAACTTTTGTTATTGACCAAATACTTATTTTCCACCATAATTTGCAAATAAATTCTTAAAAAAATCAGACAATGTGATTTTCTAGATATGTTTTCTCATTTTGTCTCTCATAGTTGAGGTCTACCTATGATGACAATTACAGGCCTCTCTCATCTTTTTAAGTGGGAGAACTTGCACGATTGGTGGCTGACTAAATACTTTTTTTCCCACTGTAAATTATCTATTGTACTGCAGTGTAAGGGTGGGTTCACACCTGCGCTTGGTGTCCGTCCGTCGCCAATCCAGTGAAAATCTCGGCGAACTGGATTGGCGTCGGATACAGACCGGTCAGCGGCGCATTGGTTAAAAACCCATTCATTTGAATGGGTTTTTAAAGCAGTGCGTGTGGTGTGCGCTTACACCCTCTGCGCTGCCAATCCTTTTTTTTTCGTCAGACACGAAGTCCTGCATGTCCGACTTTGTTTCCGACGAAAAAAAAAGGATTGGCAGCGCAGAGGGTGTAAGCGCACACCACAAGACTGCTTTAAAAACCCATTCAAATGAATGGGTTTTTAACCAATGCGCCGCTGACCGGTCTGTATCCGACGCAAATCCAGTTCGCCGAGATTTTCACTGGATTGGCGACGGATGGACACCAAACGCAGGTGTGAACCCACCCTAACCCGCATAAGGGAAAAATCTCCAAATTATAATGTGACTTTACTGTATTTCTTGCAGATATTTTGTATTTTGTAACAAATGCCCACATATCCAGTCAGTGAGCTTGAAATCTGAAATATATCTACAGCTGGCAATATTATCTATGTGCCAACTTTGCAGAAGTTCTAAATACTTGGCAGACTTGTCTTCATTCAATCTGGTTTGATACTTTACATGTTTTGTAGTTTTAGAGGAAGAATTGGAAAGAAAAAAAATGCCACCACTTAAAAAAAACAGGCAGGAATATAGGCAGATGTTCCCACAATTGACGTCTCCCACAGAAATATTGAATTGCCATTGGCATTTTAATGAGGAAATTATCTGAGCCATGGGGAAGATCAGTTACTGTGTATAGCAAGTACAGTATCTAGTGGAGTATGATCAGAGTGGATAATTGTGACCGGAGGCCATTGTGTGTTTGGTCTAATTATTCACACAGCCTTTTGTGACATAATGGCTGTCAGATTAATTTCTTATGTTCTATTATTTAACACTTAGAGGTTCTGTTTGATATCCTTATTTTATGTTCATATTTAATCAGATTTTATTACATCTTTTTTGAAAATGTAGATCAGTAAACAGGTTAAACATAACAGAATGGGAAATATAAAACCATATCAGCACATACTGTAGTGTGATAAGACAGATTGCATTACATGGTAACACATCATTATGAGGGCTTACAAATCTTTAGCCTTCTCCCTTCCCTCTACCCTCTTTTTTCTCTTTTCCTCTTGCCACTTTTTTTTTTTTTCTAAAGATCACAGAAATACAATTATCTATTTTTCTTAATTTTCTTACTTTAAAATTGTAATGTGGGCTATATCGAGTTATTTTGCCTTATTTTACTATAATATTTGATCTTTTCAGAATTGTATTCCATATATGTGATCCTATATATTGTTATGCAACTTAGCATGTAAAATGTAATAAACATTTCATCAACGAAAACATAAGTAGGTAAAAAGAAACTCGTGCAGTTTATAGAGGCAGTAGTTAGCAGAAAAGCACAAAAGGGAGGAGGAGATTTCTGTTACTCTAGGGCTGGGCTTCTCATATATTTTCTACTTGTATTCTTTTACTACTAGTGCACGGTACCAAACAAATACCAAAACTGCTCTGCAGCATCCAAATACCACTGTTCGGTGAACAAATTCCTCTTGATATTACCAAAAATACCAACAGTGCAACACTGACACAAAATCTAGTATTGCTGATCAATTTCAGAGCAGTACCTCCTGACACTTAGTCGCTATGAACTAAAGTGCCAGTAGGAAAGTAGAATTAGCTGCTGGGATCAATCAACAGTATTGTGCTTTCGGATTTCCTTTTTTCTGTCAATGCTAGAGCAGAAAGAGCACCTTACTCTTTGAGAAGACATGCCTTACATTTTGAGACACACTGCTGTTGATGAAATAAAAGAGTTAAAAGACAGTAAGAAAGTTGAAGTAATTCTAAAGAAGAGAATAAATAAGATGCACTAAGGCTGTAGAACAGGGCCCTGGTGCAAAAACTCAGTTTGACCCTTCCCCTCATGCATCTGTACATTTTAGCAACATTTCCCTTTCCTCCTCTGACTGGGCCCAAACAACAATATAGACTTCACAACATATCTATGCACACAAGCTTCCCATCATTGTCTGTCAGTGCCCCCCACATAGTATTTATGCCCCCTTTTGTACCACAGCCTCCCGCACAGAATCCCTCCTTGAGTATGTCCTGACCAACTGCTCCTTTTGGCATTCAAGAGGTAATTTTCTTATTTCTGATAGGAAAAGTCTGTGTATTATAAATCTTCTTCACATGTCTCAGTCTAGTGCACCAGAGGACAGGAGTGATAAATTTAGAATGCATAGACTTCCAGCCGTCAAAGAAAATCAGAAAGGAGATCAAAGAAATTTAATCAGCCTAAGTTTGGTTAGAGTGAGCTGTGGGCCCCACTGGCTTAAGGGCCCAGTCGTAACTGTGATTCCTACGGTTACGCCAGGGCTTAACCACTTCCCGACATCTGCCATATTAGGGCTAATGCTGTAATCAGTGTCCGCACTGATCGCGGGCATTATGGCCCCCGGCGCCTCTGTCTAAAATTATTAAAATGTAAATAAAAATAGATATAAATTTGGTATCCCCGGAATTGTACCAAGCCATAGAATACAGCTATAGAATAAGGCTTCACAGCGAATGCCATAAAAACAAAACCTTTAAGAAAGTTGCACAAATGCAGTTTTTCTCTAATTTCACCCCATTCTGAATATTAAATGGTGCCATTATGAAGTACAGTTTGTAAAACAAGGTGAAACTAGATGTCATATTGCTGTTTAAAAGGTATTTCAATCATAGTTAGTCAAAGATGTAGCAAAAAAAATCAAAGCGCACTGACTTCTCAAAGACACTTATGCAGGTTTCATCACCACTTACATACTGTAGGTGTGCACACATCACAGTTAAACACAGTTAAATGTGTAAGATTTCTTGAATTGGAGGTGAGTGTGCACTGCCTTTTTTTGCTACATTTTGGATATCTTCAAGGAAATGATGCTTCCCAGTGGTAACGCACATCGCGGTTTCATTGTGTAGAGCAGGGGTCAGCAACCTCCGGCACACGTGCCAAGAGCGGCACGCGAGGCATATTTCCCTGGCACAGCGACCCGAGTCCTCACCCAGCAGTTTTGATCGGACCAAACACGGCCAAAACGAAACTGCTGTTATTATACTCGGGAATCTCTTCAGACCCCCGAGTATAATAAGTGGACACTCAGGAGAAGTGATGAAACATAAAAAAAAACAATGTAAATCACCTTTCCTGCGCTCCGCAGCCGCTTTGTTCTCTTTGGGCGCTTCTGCTTGACTGACGTAAGAGATAGCTGACAGGACCTCTGGGGTCACGTCCGACGTCATTACGCATAATGACATGACGTGACCCCTGAGAACCAATCAGCGGTCGCTGACTACAGGCAGAAGCGCCCGAAGAGAACACAGCAGCTGCGGAGCATGTAATGGTGAGTACATTGTTTTTTTATGTTTGTCATCTCTCTTGGCCCAACGCTTATTATACTCTGGGGTCTGAAGAGACCCCACAGTATAATTATAGCTAGTGAGTGGCGACAATTATAAAAGTTAGAATGTTATACCGTGTGCAGGGGCCGCTATGAGACATAATACGGTGTGCAGGAGCCACTATGAGACATAATACCATGTGCAGGGACCACTATAGGGCATAATACCGTGTGCAGGGCCCACTATGGGACATAATACCGTGTGCAGGGGCCGGTATGGGACATAATACAGTGTGCAGGGGCCGCTATGGGACATAATACAGTGTGCAGGGGCCGCTCTGGGACATAATACGGTGTGCAGGGGCCCCTATGGGACATAATACGGTGTGCAGGGGCCGCTATGGGGCACAATATGGTGTGCAGGGGCTGCTATGGGACATAATACGATGTGCAGGGGCTGCTATGGGACATAATACGGTGTGCAGGGGCCGCTATGGGACATAATACGGTGTGCAGGGGCCGCTATGGAACATAATACGGTGTGCAGGGGCCGCTATGGGACATAATATAGTGTGCAGGGGCCGCTATGGGACATAATACAGTGTGCAGGGGTTGCACTATGTGAACGCAGATTTACATCAAGCTAAAAGTTCCAGTGGCCATAGTACATAGTGTTTTTTCACCATAAGAATGCTGTCATACGGTGCTCCTGGACACATACATTTACCACTAATTGGCGGCTGTACATGTACAGTACTTTTATTGCTTGTAATCGGAAAGTACAGGAGAATCCCAGGAAATAGCAGTAAACGCATGTGTCCTAAAGCATCTGGTGGCAGCACTTCTGTATTATGGTTTGTGGTATATGACTTTAGTTTAGGGGTCGTCAGACTTACAATTATTGACCAGCCCTCTGAGTACCTCATTTTTGATTTTTTTATTAAAATCGGCACGCCAAACAAAAAAGGTTGCCTACCCCTGGTGTAGAGTTTAGTAGAAAGCACTGTAACCACCTTTATGTTTTTGGATACTTTGCCACCTTCTTGTATTGCACCCTAGGTACCTTCCCCATTAGTAAAGTAATAGTTTCAATCTTTTTTGTTTCTAATGTTTCATTTTACATTGTTCATGGTACATGTACTATGTATATTAATAGTAATATTATTTTTTACAGTCAGAAGGTACTCGACTACAGAGGGAGCTGCGAGCATATTTGGCTGCTATCAAAGGTAAGTTGGATCCAAGTAGAATTTTCAGTGTATAAGTTACCTATGTACAATATCTTAAATAGAAACTTCATCTACAGAAAACATGAGTAGCTTTGTAAATACAGTATATTACATTATTTGTTTTATCATAGCTTTGAGTTTCTATTAAGGTTTCAACTTCTATTATATTTCAGAGTTGCATTATTGATTCTGCTGTCTCCATTGGTATGCAACTATAATTACATATTTTAGTATCTGCTTTCATTTCATAGGTCCTACTGACGCTAACACACTAGCGTTCGACTCTCCGTCGTTTGGATCTGCTGGGGGAAAGAACGACGGAGAGTCCTTCCGCTAAAACAGCAGTTTCCGGCAGACCCATTAGACTATAATGGGGTCTGCTGGGTGTCAGGTTTCCGCCGTTTTTATACAAAAACCGTCAGAGGCAAAAGTCCTCCTCCTATGGAGACTCCGATGCAGATGTGAACGTAGCTTAAGCCAAACTTAAATTCTTATAGAATTCTATAATGAGCTAGGGATACTTCAGTAGAATCATGGGGGGGGGGGGGGGAGGGGTCAGAGTGTTGTGGCTATAATATGAACAGCAGAAAGTGGACCTAACAGCTATAATTTAACAACCGCCCTTATACATACAGTGGCATGCAAAAGTTTGGACACCCCTGGTCAAAATGACTGTTATTGTGAGCAGTTAAGCAAGTTGAAGATAACATGATCTTCAAAAGGCATAACATTAAAGATGACACATTCCAAATGTATTTTTTGGAAAAAAAAAATATTGTCATATTTTACATTTTCAAAATAACAAAAAATGGTTAGTACCTAGTAGCACCCCCTTTGGCAAGTATCACAGCTTGTAAACGCTTTTTGTAGCCAGCCAAGAGTCTTTCAATTCTTGGTTGAGGTATTTTCATCCATTCTTCCTTGGAAAAGTCTTCCAGTTCTGTGAGATTCCTGTATTGTCTTGCATGCACTGCTCTTTTGAGGTCTAGCCACAGATTTTAAATGATGTACAGATCAGGGGACTGTGAGAGCCATGGTAAAACCTTCAACTTTCGCCTTTTTAGGTAGTCTATGGTAGATTTTGACGTGTGTTTAGGATCAATAAAAATTTGTAGAAGATGGTGTTATGTTTACTTCAAGAATATTTTGAAATTTCATTGAACCCATTCTTCCTTCTACCCATGAAATGTTCCCTGTGCCATTGGCTGCAACACAACCCCAAAGCATGATTGATCCACCCCCGTGCTTAATGGTTGGAGAGATGTTCTTTTCCTGAAATTCTGTGCCCTTTTTTCTCCAAACATACCTTTGATCATTGTGGCCAAAGAGTTCTATTTTAACCTCATCAGTCCACAGGACTTGTTTCCAAAATGCATCAGGCTTGTTTAGATGTTCTTTTGCAAAACTTCTGATGCTGAATTTTATGGTGAGGACACAGGAGAGGTTTTTTTCTGATGACACTTCCATGAAAGTAGTGTAGGTATCGCTGAACAGTAGAACAATGTACCACAACTCCAGAGTCTGTTAAATCTTCCTGAAGGTCTTTTGCAGACAAGCAGGGGTTCTGATTTGCCACTCTGGCAATCCTACAAGCAGCTGTCTCTGAAATTTTTCTTGGTCTTCCAGACCTTATCTTGACCTCCACTGTTCCTGGTAACTGCCATTTCTTAATTAAATTTCGAACTGTTGAAAGGGCAACTTGAAAACGCTTTGCTATCTTCTTATAGCCTTCTCCTGCTTTGTGGCCTCCACCGTTTTCAGAGTGCTAGGCAGCTGCTTAGAAGAACCCATGGCTGCTGTTTTTTGGCACAAGGTTAGAGGAAGCTGGGTATTTATAAAGCTGTAAAATTTGCATCACTTGGCTTTTCTTAACAATGATAGTGAACAAGCCATAACCCTAACTGGCTAATTAAAGTCTGATACCTTGGTCAAAGTTATCTGAGCACACAAATATACAAGGGTTCCCAAACTTTTGCAAGATACTCCTGTGAAGGATAATGCCTTGCCAAGCCGCTTGGCACACCTGCGACCAACCTTCTTTACCTCCCACTCACACACCGTGAGTGGACCAGGTTCATAGGATAATATGAAACAAGCTTTATAAATTTTATATATTTATTAACCCCAGTGGGTCAGTACTAGGCACTAACATATACAGAAATATATATCAGTTATCAAGCAAATACGGGTAAAAGTAAAATACAGCACAGCAAATAAAAAGGGAAATAAAAGATATAGAAATACCAGAACAAGTTTGTAGTCAGTTTCTCTGAGCCCCCATGTGGTGGGCCTCAGGGTTCTTCCTTAAGCAAGTTACAGAGCATGTGTCTCCTACATGCGGTCACATCTTCTCCAAAATAACAAAGACTTCTGTTCCCCCCAGGTGAGACTGTATAACTATCCCCAGTCTCCTCCCTGCATGATATCACTAGGAGAGGGAGCCCCGCCCTCCTTCCTAAAATCTCTACAACAATGTTTAGTTATATTTCCTCGCCCAATGACTGTAGAGTCGGGCAGGAGGTATGATAGGGTTCGTGGCGAGATCCCCATCATGTAGACACCAAGGATGACACCTGAAACCCCTTTCGGTAAGGAGTTCAGTTTCTGGGCTCTAAACGTGTGCCTAGGCCGGGCGCATCTTGGGAATTTATCAGGGTGACTGTAAGGGATTCCCCGGGGCAGATATTGTCATAAAACCATAATCCTTTTGTTCTGTCGCTGGCTCCAACTTGACTGGGGTTTCCACCTCTCTGCAGGAAACCCCTGTGGACGTAATTAGTGTAACAAGGGTATGCTAATTGAGCTATACGTTGGACTACACAAGGTCGTTGATTAAAGAGTCGACATACCACATTCCTCAAGCCTATGACAAAATGGCTGATAAAAGACAGGAACCACACAATATGAGCGGTAGTAGTAGTACAAGATATACATATCTGGGGTTCTTATCACCACAACTCCTTTCCCTTTTTTACTCTAAAATTGTACTCAAACATAATAATACATTGACATTGCTTAAAATTATAGACAAGTGTGTTTAATCTTTAACTTTATGCATTTTAAAAATAATTTCATCTTCAACTTGCTTAACTGTTCACAATAACAGTCATTTTGGAGTGCCCGAACTTTTGCATGCCAAATATATACTGTTATATATATATATAGCTATAAATGATATATGTAAGTGATTACAATATTATGACGAAAGGATAAGTTTATTGGGGAAAACTGTACAATTGAAAGGAAGCTCTAGTACCATGTTGGGCTGCTTTAGCCTGGATACAAGATGAGATACAGTTAGGCATGGATACATACAGGTTCTGATTGGTATCCTGCAGCACATTTACCTAAAAATGTTGCAGTTGGGCCTGTAGATTCTGCACCTCCCTTGTTTCCTGAAGCTATTGTCTCAGGCCCAGTCACATGCCTCAGTGGCCTCTGACGTCATTTATGACGTCTCTATGAGCAGATGAAGCCCAAAGACCCCCACCGGAGCCCAGGAGAGCAGAGTAACACTGTTTATTATGTTTAATCATCTCCACTGAGCCTCCGCTCATTGTACTCTGGGCTCTGAAGACACCCCAGCATATAACAATGGTACATGGGTGGTGAACCAACCAAAATTTCGGGTTCTTCTGAACCCAAAATATTTGGAACATTCATAAAGAAAACTGCATGGACCACTATGGTACATTATAGTGTGTAGAGGGGCCACAATAGAGCATTATAGTGTGTGGAGGGGCCATTACGAGACTTTATACTGTGTGCAGTGGCTACTGTGAGACGTTATAATTAGAGATGATCAAATCGAAGCTGACGAAGTGGAATTCGATCCGAATTTCAGGAAATATTCGATTCGCATTGAATCCAGATTTCCTCACACTTCGTGGTAACGAATCGCACAGCTCCGATCGGGGTTTTTATTATATATTGGGGTCCCGATCGGCCCCCCCTGCGACGTTTTTGGGGGGTGCCACTGCTCCTATTCGGCAGCTCGGGGGCTGACCAGTGACCCCAGTTCTGCCCCATCCCTGTCCCTCTGCATACCTGGCTGATCCTGCTTTGAATGGAGACTGTCATCCTATGCGTCTGTATGGGCTGACAGCCTCCTTGTATTGCAGCTTATACCTGTTGAAGCAACGATCAGAATATCGATGCTTCAACCGGGGGGTGCTAAAGGACAGTGTCAACCATATGAATTCAGCGCACTGTCAGCTTTGTAGCGATATATAAAACCACATGTGCATGAGGACATGAAAGGTCCTCTTTAAAGAGGTGTAACATTAAGAAAATTAACATACTCACCTGTCCCCAGTATTCCAGTGTCTGACACCACAGCTCGTTTGGTCGCACACCGTGCCTCATTCCTCCTGCACCCCACGTGACCGCTGAGGACAATTAGGTGGTCGCTGGAGAGGGACCAGTGATGTCACTCACTCACATATGTCACCGGTCCCTCTCCAGCCTCCATACTTGAACCTGACCGTTGATGGTTCCCAACAGAACCTGGATTAGTCGCAAAAGACTATAAGGTCGCAGTCCATAGAAGTCCAGGTTTCTCATTCACATTAATAATGTCGATGGTGGCTGTATGTCAATAGCAGGGCATGACACATAATGAGCACCATGACACCAAATTTCCTTCTGCTAGGCACCTGGAAATGGTTCAGGGACAGGGGTGTGTGATTAAGGTGACACCGGTGTCTGGATGGTGGACAAGGAAATTGTTGGAGCTGCTCATGCTTGTCGGTGGATCAAATAATTCTCTCTACTGGTGATCTGTCTGGGCTGTGCGGAAACTGTTTGCCGTGTATGTGCCTTCATGTAACCACTGGTAGCAATACCTCCTTATAGCTAGGTCAGGACAGCCTAGATAATAGGTAAATCCTCTTTACTTGTGGTCTGTCTAGGCTGTTTGGAGCCTTGGCACACACTATTGCTGGTATGTTGGCCCATTCCTCCATGCAGATCTCCTCTAGAGCAGTGATGTTTTGGGGCTGACGCTGGGCAACACGGACTTTCAACTCCCTCCAAAGGTTTTCTATAGGGTTGAGATCTGAAGACTGGCTAGGCCACTCCAGGAACTTGAAATGATTCTTACGAAGCCACTCCTTCGTTGCCCTGGCGGTGTGTTTGGGATCATTGTCATGCTAAAAGACCCAGCCATGTTTCATCTTCAATGCCCTTGCTGATGGAAGGAGGTTTGCACTCAAAATCTCATGATACATGGCCCCATTCATTCTTTCATGTACACGGATCAGTCGTCCTGATCCCTTTGCAGAGAAACAGCCCCAAAGCATGATGTTGCCACCCCCATGCCTCACAGTAGGTATGGTGTTCTTTGGATGCAACTCAGCATTCACTCTCCTCCAAACACGACGAGTTGTGTTTCTACCAAACAGTTCTACTTTGGTTTCATCTGACCAGATGACATTCTCCCAATACTCTTCTGGAACATGCAAATGCTCTCTAGCAAACTTCAGAAGGGCCCGGATATGTACTGGCTTAAGCAGGGGGACATGTCTGGTACTGCAGGATCTGAGTCCCTGGTGGCGTAGTGTGTTATTGACGGTAGGCTTTGTTACGTTAGTCCCAGCTTTCTGCAGGTCATTCACTAGGTCCCCCCCCCCCCCCCGTGTGGTTCTGGGATTTTTGCTCACCGTTCTTGTGATCATTTTGATCCCATGGGGTGAGATCTTGCATGGAGCCCCTGATCGAGGGAGATTATCAGTGGTCTTGTATGTCTTCCATTTTCTAATTATTGCTCCCACAGTTGATTTCTTCACACCAAGTTGCTTGCCTATTGCAGATTCAGTCTTCCCAGCCTAGTGCAGGTCTACAATTTTGTTTCTGGTGTCCTTCCACAGCTCTTTGGTCTTCACCATAGTGGAGTTTGGAGTGTGACTGTTTGAGGTTGTGGACAGGTGTCTTTTATACTGATAACAATTTCAAACAGGTGCCATTACTACAGGTAATGAGTGGAGGACAGAGGAGCCTCTTAAAGAAGAAGTTACAGGTCTGTGAGAGCCAGAAATCTTGCTTGTTTGTAGGTGACCAAATACTTATTTTCCACCATAATTTGCAAGTAAATTCTTAAAAATCAGACAATGTGATTTTCTGGATTTGTTTTCTCATTTTGTCTCTCATAGTTGACGTCTACCTATGATGACAATTACAGGCCACCCTCATCTTTTTAAGTGGGAGAACTTGCACAATTGGTGGCTGACTAAATACTTTTTTTCCCCACTGTATATATATTTAAGGGACAGAGCTGCAATACCCTGCACAGCTGCTGTTAAGTCAAATCATGCAGATGTATTGAGCAGTTTTAACAATGAAGAGGCTGTAACAGTCACCCAAGTGCAACCCTTTAAACAGCTGATCAGCAGAGGTTGGACCCTCACTGATTAGACATTGATGGCCTGTCCTAGGGATGGATCCTATTTGCAATACTCTTCCATCTTAATTTTTTTATAACTCTTTATTGAATTTTGCACAGCATATATGAAGAGTGGTTTACATACATTTTGTAATCTCAGGAAGGGTTAAATCTGTAACAAAGAGTAACAGCTGGCACATAACAACGCCAAGTTGATAACATAAGGGAAAATTAACAATGTGTGCTAAGTGACAATATGGTGATTGACATAAGACTGGCACTGATTTACATAAGGATGTACTGAATACCAAAAGTTATGAGCTGCCTGGTCAGTACAGATGTAGTAGCAAGTATACTAAAAATAAGCCTGTAGAAGCGCGTAAGCGCAATCCGGCTGTTGCCATTGTGTTCCGCACCCGGCTAAACCTTTTTTACTGCTTTACAAATAAATAATTTAGAGTCTGGAGAAGATTGCCGCTGCTGTTTTTTCTTTTTTTGTGGATATACTAAAAGTAAGATTTAGTCATGCTCAAGGATAGGATGGTTATTGCATTTCCAAGTGAAAAGGGAAGAGGGAGTGGTGCAGTCAGGATTGTTTCAATATTCAAGGTACCATTTGGGTCTCCAGGTGATACCATGAAGTATGTTTAAACGTCACCAAATCTGCTATTTCATTTTGTGTCTTCTATCTTCTTATCTTTTGTATTCATTGCAGTGTTAGGCCTCACGTTGTGGAAATTCAGCATTTTTTCTTGCAGATTTTATTGCAGTTTTTTGAGCCAAAGTCAAAAATGGCAGAAAAAGTAATGGGAAATATATAGGAAGCTCTTATAATTCTACATTTTGCTCAATCCACTCCTGGTTTTGGCTCAAAAAAATGCAGCAAAATCTGCAACAAAAAACGGTGCTATCCGCAACATGGGGCCCTAGCCTTAGAGATGGAAGCAATTTGATTAATGGGCTCAGTGTGTATCAGACATCTGCTTGTAATGTAATTCCTAACAGGGTTGTGGAGTCAGAGCTTGAAAAAAGTTACTGACTCTGATTCCGCCTTCAAAATAGATTGATTATATTATAATATAAAATGAGCTATATTGTATAATTATTTGGACAGAGCTTTCCGGAAGGGCAAAGGTTAATTTCACTCCCCTTACTCTGTGTCTGAATACACAAAAGTGGATTGTTGACGCTCTTTCTGATAACCAGCACCCGGGGCACATGATCTGCTTGCCCCTCCTAGCTATGTCCTTGAACACCATGTATAGCATGTTGCATGTCTACTTTCTTAGGAATTCAATCACTAGACTTTTTCCTGAATTAGAGGATCTTTACTGCTTCTGTCTGACAGTGACTGTTAGCCATTTATAAAGATGTCAGAGCAGGAGTTGGAGTGGGGTTGTGGAAAAGTAGAAGAGTCAGAGTTTGTTTGGCCTACAGAATTCACAGCCCTGATTCCTAAAATGCAACTATAGGTATACCTTTCCAGTTATGACCTAACTGTTCTAAAGAATAAACAAACAATCTTTATAGATTATATATAGAAATAATGTAAATTGAATTACTTTGTAAAGATAGCTTATTATCTGCATTGATCCTGTGTTTCCTCCTGTATAGGCCATAGCTCTATAATATACACATCTCAAACCGTTTGGCTGAGCTCCCAGAATACAGCAGGAGAATTAGGGGTTTTTTTCTGCATCTACATCAGATTACTAAACTGTGTTTTGTGTAGAATGCAAATTCACATAATGGGATCTGTGCTGAATTTTAAACAATTATGAAGATTTCTGCTCTGAAGTTTACAAAATTGAGAATGCAGCTTTTCATGATATTGGAGACATTTATATTAAAACTGGGATTTTCACTTTTTAATGGATTTTTGGCTTCTAAGTCTAATAAATTCAGTACTACATTCTGTCTGCATGTCCTGTAAATATTTCATGAGCCGGCACATCACACCTGCCAATTGACCCTGGGTTATTTTACAATTATCTCTGCCATCCTCCTTGTGCACCTGCAAGTACCTGGTCAGTTCTAGTCATGATATTGACATGTTGCATGGGTACAGGAGAAGTGTCTATTTTCTTCACCTTTTTGATGTCTTTTAATTTTAAGATCAACTAAAGCCACAAATTATAGGAAAATCCATAGTAAATAGTGAAGAAGTAGGAGTACAGCCACTTGCTCCGTGCAGCCCAATGCCTGGCTGCCTGTAGTGGCCAATTAGTGAACTCCTGCAGAAAGAAAACGCAACGGAAACGCATTGTGTTGTTTTCTGCAGCGTTTTTCATAGAGTTTTTGCTGGATTTTTGCTGCAGTTTTTCTTCCCTTATTAAATCTATAGGGAAAACGCTTGTATTTCTGCAGAAAAAATGACATTTTTTAAAAATGCAGCTTTTCAGCAACATTTTTTTCTGCACTGTGTAATTGGGATTAGCCAGAATCTCACTGGCTTTGCTGGTAATGTAAAACACAGCATTTTTTCTGTTGCGTTTCCACAGCAGGCCAAAACGCTGCGTTTCTGCAACGTTGGGCTTAGCCCTTAATAAGGGAAGAAAAACTGCTAAGAAAAATGCAGCAAAAACACAATAAAAAACACTGCAGTGTTTTTTACGTAGCTGCATTTTGCTACTGGGGCTGACACTGTCACTTGGCAGCAACAAATGAAAACAATGTAGGCAACTGGGGGTGCTGAATAACCTCTTTAATTTAATACTCCTACTTACTATACAGTACTGTATGTGCTTTAACAAGCAGTAGTAAGCATTTATAGCCAGTATTAATTAGATTGCATGCAATGTTCCATGAGATGGAAATGTTAGGTCTTAAAAATGTCCTTTTTAAGTCTTCTTTGAAGTTTTATAAGCATCTCATCTCTTTGAAACATAAGTTAAGTACCTTAACTTATGCCAAGATAATATTTTTCATTTAGAAGTAGAATGTATTCAGCCAGGCATACATGTCCTATTGTAGCATGTCCATGCTTCCAATTCTGCCATGTTTCATACAAGGTGTTCATTCAGAGGGAAAGATAATGCATTTTTGTTACACTCCATGTTTATTTTAGATGTAAAAATGTATATTCAGAAGCATGAATGTCAAACCTAGCAGCCCTTAAAATATTAACATGTGACAATGACAAACATACTCGATTTTCTTACACAAGGGACTCAAAGTGCAGGGGCAAATGTGGAGTAGGAGAGTTAGTGGCTGCCATACAGGCACTCATCCCCAACACCTAAAAGGGTCAGTTGTTTTATGGGACGCCAATTTACCTATTTATATATATATATATATATATATATATATATATATTTGTCATGGGGGAGGAAACCAGAGTACCTGGAGGAAACCCATGCAAACACAGGTCAAACATACAAACTCCATGCAGATGTTGCACTTGGTCGAATATGAACCCAGGACCCCAGCGCTGCAAGGCCACAGTGCTAAGAGTGAATTATGATAATACTTTTGTTTTTAAAGGAATGCAAGAAGCTTCTCTGAAGCTCACAGAATCACTTCATGAAGTATATGAACCCGATTGGTATGGAAGAGATGACGTTAAAATGGTAGGAGAGGTGAGTGCAGTATATAATACATTATACATTGTATGGCTGCTAAGTAAACAGACACTAGTAAATATAATCTAAAATGGCTGATGCAGAATTTTCCTGAGGGTATTCACCAGAGAAGATAGTGTGGGGACGAGAGAGCACCCCACATACATTAAAATGCCAGCTTATTGCTCCCTCATGATGTAATAATTTCCTTAGTGCCTCTATACATAACATATAGTGCCCCCATGCGCAGTATATATTCACTTGTGACCCCTACATAGTATAATACCCACTTACACCCCCTACACAGTATAATTCCCTATTTGTACCCAATGCAATATAATTCCCTCTTGTGCCCACAGTACAATGCCCCCAGCCCCTACATAGTATAATACCTTGCCCCCAGCTCATTTCCCACTCATTATAATGCCTGCTGTACTCACCCATCATATTGCTCTGCTCATCTACAACACAGTAGAACGCCCCAGCTCATCACCCAAACAGTATAATGCCCTCACCCAGCACACAGTAAATGGCTTAGGGAATAAGTGATGAGTTTGCTTCTTAGTGCGTACTAATCTTAGGACTCCCTGTTCCTTCTCTGCTCCTGGCACCATAGCATATGTTACAATAACATCGGCGCATGGTGCAGAGAAGGAGCTCGGAGTCCTAAAGGCAGTATGTACTGCTCACCGCTCATTCCCGAGGCCCCACTGGTAACCATTAAGTATTTCTGTCGATAATAATGGAAGCGCTCATTAGTTACCGGTGGGGCCTAGTAACCAATTAGTTGCTAATGGTCATCATAATCATTCAGGAGTAGAGTCTGGCCAAGGTCAGCAAAGGAACAGTTTTAACCGTGAAACCACCCCCTTGTGTACTCCTCCTTTTGTCTGTATACAGTCATATGAAAAAGTTTGGGCACCCCTATTAATCTTAATCATTTTTAGTTCTAAATATTTGGGTGTTTGCAACAGCCATTTCAATTTGATATATCTAATAACTGATGGACACAGTAATATTTCAGGATTGAAATGAGGTTTATTGTACTAACAGAAAATGTGCAATATGCATTAAACCAAAATTTGACTGGTGCAAAAATTTGGGTACCCTTATCATTTTATTGATTTGAATACTCCTAACTACTTTACTGACTTACTGAAGCAAAAATTGGTTTTGTAACCTCACTGAGCTTTGAACTTCAAGCCAGGTGTATCCAATCATGAGAAAAGGTATTTAAGGTGGCCAATGCAAGTTGTTCTCCTATTTGAACTCCTCTGAAGAGTGGCACATGGGCTCCTCAAAACAACTCTCAAATGATCTGAAAACAAAGATTGTTCAACATAGTTGTTCAGGGGAAGGATACAAAAAGTTGCTCAGAGATTTAACCTGTCAGTTTCCACTGTGAGGAACATAGTAAGGAAATGGAAGACCACAGGGACAGTTCTTGTTAAGCCCAGAAGTGGCAGGCCAAGAAAAATATCAGAAAGGCAGAGAAGAAGAATGGTGAGAACAGCAAGGAAATCCACAGACCACCTCCAAAGAGCTGCAGCACACTGCGCAGATGGTATCACTGTGCATCGGTCAACAAACAGCACACTTTGCACAAGGAGAACTGTATGGGAGAGTAATGCGAAAGAAGCCGTCTGAAACACGCCACAAACAGAGTCGCCTGAGGTATGCAAAACACATTTGGACAAGCCAGCTCATTTTGGAAGAAGGTCCTGTGGACTGATGAAACAAAGATTGAGTTGTTTGGTCATACAAAAGGCGTTATGCATGGCGTCCAAAAAACACAGCATTCCAAGAAAAACACTTGCTACCCACTGTAAAATTTGGTGGAGGTCCATCATGCTTTGGGGCTGTGTGGCCAATGCCGGCACCGGGAATCTTGTTAAAGTTGAGGGTCGCATGGATTCAACCAGTATCAGCAGATTCTTGAGAATAATATACAAGAATCAGTGACGAATTTGAAGTACGCCGGGGATGGATATTTCAGCAAGACAATGATCCAAAACACAGCTTAAAATCTACTCAGGCATTCAGGCAGAGGAACAATTACAATGTTCTGGAATGGCCATCCCAGTCCCCAGACCTGAATATCATTGAACATCTGTGGGATAATGAGCGGGCGCCATGCTCGGCGACCATCAAACTAACTGAACTGGAATTGTTTTGTAAAGAGGAATGGTCAAAATACCTCATCCAGGATCCAGGAACTGATTAAAAGCTACAGGAAGTGACAGAGGCTGTTATTTTTGCAAAGGAGGATCTACTAAATATTAATGGCACTTTTCTGTTGAGGTGCCCGGACTTTTGCACCGGTCAAATTCTGGTTTAGAAATGCATATTGCACATTTTCTATTACTACAAGAAACCTCATTTCAACCTGAAAAATTACTGGGGGCATCAGTTATTAGATATAAAAAAAAGAAAAGGGGGGGGGGAACACCCAAAAAATAAAAAAAAAAAAAGAATAAGAATAAGAGGGGGGGGCAAAATTTTTTAAAGGGGGGTGAGTAAAAAAAAAAAAAAAGGAAGGGGGGGGGAAGGGGGGGGGGGGGGGAAAAAAAAAAAAAGGGGGGGGGGGGGGGGGGAATTGTTAAAAAAAAAAAAAAAAAAAAAAGGAGAGGAGGGGGAGGAGAAAATTTGTCATTTTTTGTCAATTTTATTTACTTTTTACAGAAATGTGATGCACTGTGGGAAGATTTTCATCAGAAGTTAGTTGATGGAGCTTTGTTAACACTTGATACATATTTAGGACAGTTTCCTGATATTAAGGTAAGAAAGAATGCACCAATCTTGTTTATCTCTGTTTCCCTATCCTCTAATACTCTGATGACGCTTCTGTAACATGAACGGCTTTCTTACTTAGTTATAGCACTAGGGGACGGAACTATCATTGTTGCAGTGGAGGACAATTTAATGAGCCCTGATTTGGGGTGGCAGACAATAGTCAGTACTAGTATTGTATGACAAGAGCTAATTTTGGCCCTGATGAAAGTCCCTGGCCAATTTATATCTTCGTGTCATCTAAACTGAATAAGGCAACTGCATGTAATTTTCTTGTTGGGATATTTTTGGCCTTATTCATAGTCTCTGATTCTGAAGATAGAAGATCACTTACTGTACACTTATACAAGAACAAAACAGATGAAACATGTTAACCAAGGGCTGCAGCTAGCATTGTAGCAGTGGCTTCTGCAACAGCATGCAAAAAAAAACAGAGGGGCTTTGACTGGTTGTGTCTTTCCACTGATGCTACAATCTGTTACTCAAGTCTCCTACAAAGCTGCATTGTCCCAAGCAGTTGACAGTATGGGTCACTATGTAGCTTCAGGTCATTGGTGCTGACACAGGGCGCTACTCTTACCTCCCAAACCTTTCTACTTCTAACTCCTAGCTTGCATTGATCTTGTCTGAAAAAAAAAAAAAGAACAAAATAGATTAGAGGGAAAGGAAGAGCTGATAATGAAAGCTTGGCAGAATTCAGGGGTGGAAGAGAAACGCCATGATCTTGTATAATTCTTTAGGAATGGACAAGATGCATCTGCATCTGAAGCATTTGAATGTGAAGGTGTGACGCATGAGTGGGCAAAAGTAAGCAAAGTTATCATATGAGTGGTAGCTAAATGGTGGTGATGTGCAGAAGTAAAGTATCTTCTGCAGTACTATGGGTACAGATGGTATGGAGCCTATATCACAAGGAACTCAAATGTTTATAGCGTCAAGTGGCACATTGTCTATGCATAATGATGGCTAAAGATGGTTTGAAAACAAAAGTATGGGTTGTTTTTTTGTTAAAGAGGCTCTTTCACTACCTCCACCAATAGCAACTGGGGCAGGCCTCCAGCTTCAGGTGCACTGCTGTTGTCATTTAGACCGCTACCATTGTCTGGCACATGCAGTGAGACTTGATTCTCCCACTGCTATGACATTACCCATCACTTGAACAGCAAGAGGCACTTCCAGGGCTTAAGGCCCGCTCCAGAGCACAAACTGCCTCATTTGCATAAGACTACAAAGTTGTTTTTCATCAAATCTACAGAAGTGATATACATAACAAATATAGGTTCTTTATTACTTGTAATGTGCTCTGTAATTGGGTGGTAGAAGTTGACTATACTTGGGGAAGGTGGTAGACTTTCTTTAATAGGTGCTGCTCCACTGATTCTGGTGCAGTTGGAATTTTTTTTCTCTAGCCCCCAATGTTTCTTAGCTATTAGTGCTGTGAGTTTCAGCACCCAATATGCTTATTAGCAGACCAACCAGGAACACCGACATGACAATATAGACCCTAATTAAGATATAGGGTGCTGAAACTAACTGCATTGATTACTCAGGAAAGGTGGAGACTAGAGAAAACAGTTCCAACTGCCTCAGTATCAGGGGAACAGTGACTATTGAAGGTTGCAAAATTGATTTGATTGATTTATGTGGAGGTGGTGAAAGGCCCTCTTTACTTTTCTATGAGTTAATTGGGATACAATTCTTGCCAAATGCCTAAAGTAAAGAAAAAAGTTAAAGCCTCAAGATGTGCTATAAAGATATATAGGAAATACCTGCTTCTGCTGCTATGGATAGGACAAACACAGTTACAATAATTGAGCAACAATTAAAAAAATGGCCTCTTGATTAGTATTTATGGCCCTAGTCAGAGAGTCAGGGCACTTGGTAAATGGGGTACTTTGAACATTTCATCCGCCAATGGGATGGTGACGTGAGCCTTCTGATGATTGCTGAGTTTCTTTTCCATCCATGCACTACACTAAATGAAAACATCTAGAAAGGAAGGATGTGAAGATTGACTATGATGTGTCATCAAAATCCCCATGGAAACATGAAAAAATACAATTGTTATGTCCATGGAAAATCATTTTTCAATGTTATGGCAACATTAAAGTCCAATAAACTCATATCCCTGACTGCTACATTTTGACAAAATCTATAGGGATACTGTACAGGAACCAACAGGCTCAATAACATTTACCATTAACCTATTCTGCGGCAAGAAATCTTCAATAAAGCAGAATACATAACTACAGTAAATAGGGAATTCTGATCTCTTTTGCCCATCCTTAGTTTCAGGTATAGCATATTTTACATTTATTGTTGGTTCCTCATTGCTGTATAAATCTTTCATGTTATACTTTTTCAGCTACATAGATTTATAAAACATAAAAATGACTATTACAATTTTAAACAGTCTGAATGGTGAGCACTGATGCATTGATTTGGAGTATATTGTACTGTCAGATTTGTTAAAGATATGGAAAATATAATATAAAGGATATAATAAGTTTTTCAAGAATGTATTTTTTGTTCAAATACTGTGCGGGCTAGGCAGCGTGAAAATAGCCAGAGGGCAACTTGATCTCCAGAGACCAGTGTAAATAATAATAATAAAATTATTAATGTCAGATTGAAGAAAAATGTATAATACAGTGTGAGCTCTCCCTCACAAAGCCAATGCTTGTAAAGCTTGAGGTAATGTGTTTGTGATGAATAATTTGATGTTTACTTAGTATGTAGGATGAGAAGTGTTAAAGGGGTTGTCCAAGATTTAGGTTATTCGGTTATCTGTTCATTGAAGGGGCCAACGGGTGCCGCCTGCACTGATCAGCTGTACAGGCTCATATCCGACACTTTTAGTATACACAACATAAGGCTGGAAACAGTTGGCTCCATGCCCTATATAGTGGCTAGGTACCAGAGATGTCAACCTAGGAGAACTTCTTACAGGGTGACACCCAAGCTACAGAATACAATTATATACTATAATCGGGTGATCCCTGGTGGCTGCATGCAATTACCAGTACTTAAATAGCAGGGACACTGCTATTGACCATTGCATACACAATATGTAAATCCCAGTGAGGTAGAAAAACAGAGGCATAATTCCTGAGGTTACTGGCCTAATGCCACGCCAACAGGATCAGGCCCCCAACCACCCCACTGAGAGCACAAGAGAGAACAGCACTGTAAACCCACAGTAGGGAATCCAAGACCCTACTCGTTTCTTAAGTCAATTAAATCATCAGGGGTCGATATCTTAAAGCAGTGAAAACTGCTGTTGATACATAATGGCAAGATTTGCCTACAAAGTAGCATGCCCGCATTTGATGAAAGTGGTCAAAGTAGCATGCCCCCACTTTTTATTGCTTGGTTATGTACTTTGTTCCCCCTTTATGTCCTGGTATAGCTGTATGGTTAGCGTGAACATCATTCTGGTATATTTGTCTGGTTGTTATGTATGTGGCCAGCTACCCAACTCTCCAGTATACAATACCATTATTATTCCTAACGAGGTGTATGGTAAACAACGGGTCCATGTATGTTTTTTTTTACGGCCGAGTTGCCATTTTAGTATATATTAATAGTTATAATAATTAGTTTTATTTATATTTCTCTATAATCTGATACTTCTCACATTCCCTCTCAGTGAATTTAGTTTTTGTAGATAGATAGATAGATAGATAGACACAGATATACAGTGGGTACGGAAAGTATTCAGACCCCTTTAAATGTTTTCACTCTTTTCACTGTTTCATTGCAGCCATTTGCTAAAAGCAAAAAAGTTAATTTTATTTCTCATTAATGTACACTCAGCACCCCATCTTCACAGAAAAAAAAAACAGAAATGTAGATATTTTTGCAAATTTTTAAAAAAAGAAAAACTGAAATATCACATGGTCATAAGTATTCAGACCCTTTGCTGTGACACTCATATTTAACTCACATGCTGTCCATTTCCTTCTGATCCTCCTTGAGATGGTTCTACTCCTTCATTGGTGTCCAGCTGTGTTTAATTAAACTGATTCAACTTGATTAGGAAAGGCACACACCTGTCTATATAAGACCTCACAGCTCACAGTGCATGTCAGAGCAAATGAGAATCATGAGGTCAAAGGAACTGCTCAAAGAGCTCAGAGACAGAATTGTGGCAAGGCACAGATCTGGCCAAGGTTACAAAAGAATTTCTGCAGCACTCAAGATTCCTAAGAGCACAGTGGCCTCCATAATCCTTAAATGGAAGCATTTTGGGACGACCAGAACTCTTCCAAGACCTCCACACATACCGCTTAGAATTAACGCCAAAAAGTTCAATCTTCATCTCATCAAACCAGAGAATCTTATTTCTCATAGTCTGGGAGTCCTTCATGTGTTTTTTGCAAACTCTATGCGGGCTTTCATATGTCTTGCACTGAGGAGAGGATTCCTTCAGGCCACTCTGCCATAAAGCCCCGACTGGTGGAGGGCTGCAGTGATAATTGATTTTGTGGAACTTTCTCCCATCTCTCTACTGCATCTCTGGAGCTCAGCCACAGTGATCTTTGGGTTCTTCTTTACCTCTCTCACCAAGGCTCTTCTCCCACGATTGCTCAGTTTGGCTGGACGGCCAGGTCTAGGAAGAGTTCTGGTCGTTCCAAACTTCTTCCATTTAAGGATTATGGAGGCCACTGTGCTATTAGGAACCTTGAGTGCTACAAAAATTCTTTTGTAACCTTGGCCAGATCTGTGCCTTGCCACAATTCTGTCTCTGAGCTCCTTGGGCAGTTCCTTTGACCTCATGATTCTCATTTGCTCTGACATGCACTGTGAACTGTGAGGTCTTATATAGACAGGTGTGTGCCTTTCCTAATCAAGTCCAATCAGTTTAATTAAACACAGCTGGACTCCAATGAAGGAGTAGAACCATCTGTAGGAGGATCAGAAGGAAATGGACAGCATGTGAGTTAAATATGAGTGTCACAGCAAAGCGTCTGAATACTTATGTCCATGTGATATTTCAGTTTTTCTTTTTTAATAAATTTGCAAAAATATCTACATTTCTGTTTTTTTTCTGTGAAGATGGGGTGCTGAGTGTACATTAACGAGAAATAAAATGAACTTTTTGCTTTTAGCAAATGGCTCCAATGAAACAAAGAGTGAAAAATTTAAAGGGGTCTGAATACTTTCCGTACCCACTGTAGATAGGGGAGAGATATACAGATATAAAATAGAGATATATGGATAGAAGACAGAAGATAGATAGATATGAAATACATAGATATTAGACAGATGATGATGGTAAAAAGATAAATATGAGACAGCTAGATATGACCTACATAGGGATAGATATACAGATATAAAATAGAGCTAGATAATAGAATGATACATACACACGTGGACAAAATTGTTGGTACCCCTTGTTTAATGAAAGAAAAACCCACAATGGTCACAGAAATAACTTGAATCTGACAAAAGTAATAATATATAAAAATTCTATGAAAATGAACAAATGAAAGTCAGACATTGCTTTTCAACCATGCTTCAACAGAATTTTTTTTTAAAAAGAAAACTCATGAAACAGGCCTGGACAGGAATGATGGTACCCCTGAAAATAATGTGACCAGAGGGACATGTTAAATCAAGGTGTGTCCACTAATTAGCATCACAGGTGTCTACAATCTTGTAATCAGTCAGTGGGCCTGTATATAGGGCTACAGATACTCACTATGCTATTTGGTGACATGGTGAGTACCACACTCAACATGGACCAGAGGAACCGAAGGAAAGAGTTGTCTCTGGAGCTTAGAAAGAAAATTATAGACAAGCATGTTAAAGGTAAAGGTTATAAGACCATCTCCAAGCAGCTTGATGTTCCTGTGACTACAGTTGCACATATTATTCAGAAATTTAAGATCCATGGGACTGTAGCCAACCTCCCTGGACGTGGCCGCAGGAGGAAAATTGATGACAAATCAAAGAGGAGGATAATACGTATGGTAACAAAAGAGCCCAGAAAAACTTCTAAAGAGATTAAAGGTGAACTTCAAGCTCAAGGAACATCAGTGTCAGATCGCACCATCTGTCGTTGTTTAAGCCAAAGTAGACTTCATGGGAGACGATCAAGGAGGACACCATTGTTGAAAACAAATCATAAAAAAGCCAGACTGGAATTTGCCAAACTACATGTTGACAAGCCACAAAGCGTCTGGGAGAATGTCCTATGGACAGATGAGACAAAAATCGAAATTTTTGGCAAGACACATCAGCTCTATGTTCACAGACGGAAAAATGAAGCATATCTTGAAAACAACACTGTCCCTACTGTGAAACATGGAGGAGGCTCTGTTATGTTCTGGGGCTGCTTTGCTGCATCTGGCACAGGGAGTCTTGAATCTATGCAGGGTACAATGAAATCTCTAGACTATCAAGGGATTCTATAGAGAAATGTGCTGCCCAGTGTCAGAAAGCTTGGTGTCAGTTGCAGGTCATGGGTCTTGCAACAGGATAATGACCCAAAACACACAGCTAAAAACACCCAAGAATGGCTAAGAGGAAAACATTGAACTATTCTGAAGTCGCCTTCTATGAGCTCTGACCTAAATCTTATTGAGCATCTTTGGAAGGAGCTGAAACATGCCATCTGGAAAAGGCACCCTTCAAACCCGAAACAACTGGAGCAGTTTGCTCATGAGGAGTTTGATTCAAGTGATTTCCTCAAAATGTTGTGCAACAAAATATTAAGTTACGGGTACCATCATTTCTGTCCAGGCCTGTTTCATGAGTTTTCTTTTTTAAAAAATTCTTTTGAAGCATGGTTGAAAAGAAATGTCTGACTTTCATTTGTTCGTTTTCATAGAATTTTTATATATTATTACTTTTGTCAGATTCAAGTTATTTCTTTGACCATTGTGGGTTTTTCTTTCATTAAACGAGGGGTACCAACAAAAAGATGGCTATCTGCTTATAGTGACTGATACTGATATAATGCTTACTTTCTAAAGCAGGTACTAGTACTTAGCAGACTCCGAGCACATTTTCTCTGCTTCCTGTCATGGAGTCTGCTGACCACCTATGTTCCCTAGTGTACAAACAGGGAATCCACCATTTGGGAACCCACAAGCAATTAGGGACATCGTGCCTTTTCCCTTTCTCATGCTTGCTCCACTGCCTCTGCTTTCTCTTGAGTCTGAGTAAAGGCACTAATTCATCCGGTTACAGGGTGAGGGGCCCTAAAATCTGGGTGACTCACAGTTTTTCCGGATGAGTTGACATGTCTGCAGTACTGCAACTCAGCTCCCATTGGATCTGAGCTGCATTACCAGTGACTTGCCGCTATACAGAGAATGGAGCTATCCGCTTCCAGTCTTGTGTTGTGTATAGTACTGGCATCAGAAACGGCCCTGTACAGCTGATCGGTGCAGGGGCCGCCTGTCAGTACCCACTGTTGAGATATTTAGGACCTATCCTAAGGATAGGCCATAAAAACCTAAATCTTGGACAACCCCTTTAAAAATGGCTCCCTGGTTTATTGTAATATATGTGTTGCTTATAGCAGGATTATATTATGCAATTAAATGATATTAATGGTTAGGCTACCATGTGTTGTCGATATGGCCAGTTCAGCAGTGGCGACCATAGTGTACTGTATAATACATGAAATGCATTGAAAATAGAAATTCATTATGCAGTTTTGGCTGCTGTACATACAGTCCTGATGTTATGACAACGTATGACAACATGCAACATGTAAAGTGCAGTAAAGCCTTTAGTAAAGAAAACAGCAAAATAGCTAGAGATATGTCTGGTATCTGAAGAAGAGGTATACTACCTTGAAATGTGTTACTTGGAGATAACAATAAAATGCACACTGTTTTTACATTCTGTCTGCTCAAGCTTTAGTCTTTGAGAGATGTTGTCCAAGATCTGGGTTCATATTTTACTTATTTTAATTGTCTGTATTGAATAAATAAGTGGCCTTTAATATATCAAGTCTTAATATCATGAGGTAGCCACCAAGCATCTGATTAAGATGTCTCCTGCCATGTGCCTTGATATGGAGAGATTGGTGGTGACAAGGAGAGCAATAGAGCAATGTCAGCCGCACAGGTAGAGTTCCTGTTATATTAGAGATGAAGATTTTTGGAGCATCTTTTCTAGACTCCTGACTTGGCACTGTCTGATGTGCCTTCTCTTCTGAAGCTGAGGACACAACTTTGATGTAAGATATTTCAGCCTGGTTTAGATATAAAAAGGGGGGTCCACAAATGGCTACATGAGTGGGAAAAAATCTTTTCACGGGCAGGGATTTGGCTGGGTTAATTTCCTGAACAGAAAATATACTAAAAAATAGACAAGGTGTACTTTAACATCATCTAACATCTTTAGTACTCAGAGTCTTTATTCTTCTCCATGCACTTTACAACATGAGACAGCCACAAAGTTGAGACGTATTTGTCTTAGTTTATTGTATTTGTCTTAGTTCTTAGTAGCATACATAATTCAGAATTAACTGGTTTCTTTGTCGCTGATGTACTGTATCCCGTAATGTTACAGTGGAAGAAATTGTGAATAACACCTAGTTTATTGGCAAAGAGGATTTCAGTGCTTATGCTGTATGTGAATTGTGTGCGGTGTTAATCACAGCACTGAGTGCTATATATGGAAACTCTATTTTAGCACTGTAGGAAATAGCACATTTTCCATGGTAACTCATAAAACAGGCACTATACAGATCAGATACAGTTTCCAATCCCCTGATAATGTCTTTTGTAAAGACTTCTGTGCCCATTTTGAAGCCTGCATAGTGCATCATCATAGAAAGAACAAATAAGGGCTAAACAACACCTTATTGTCATAAGAACACTAAACATACTGTACATTGTAGCACATGATAGCTACAGAATCTGTATAAATGTCATGTGAGATGTCCAGACAGTATTAATATGTATTATAGTTTTTGGCTTTAGCCAAGACCACTATCAGAAGACCTGGTAATAGCCATAGACATAGCATGGAGGGTTATTGTTGAAATAAAACCTAAATAGAAATAAACATCTCCTATAATTTGTCTTTAATATATATTTTACTGTATTTTTACTAAAAAATTGAAACCCCATTTTATCCCTTGTAAAACAAGCTTAGATTTCAAACTACTACATTATATTATTGTCAAGGGACCACGATAGCATGTAGGTGTGATTTTAGAATACTTTTCCAGAGATTTCGGCACTCTGTCATAAGAGGTGGTTTTCAATGGTCAAGGGTTCAATGTACTTTCATGATCCTGTAGAGCATTTATGGGGTATATATATATATAAACAATGTCTGTTATTTCATCTCAAAGTTGTATAAGCTCCACACACCAGGGCCAGGTGGCAGCATTATGTCTTTATGTTTAGATGACCTTCTGCTGCCAGTCATCTCTAAGGGGGCGTTCACACTACCGTTGGTGACCGTCATTAGTGTCCGTTGCTATTGTCCGTTACAAGATTTTAGCATCGGACACTAGCTGAACCGTCAGAAATCCGTTAAAATTTCCATTCATTTCAATGGGTTTTTATAGTGTCCTTGTGTCCGTTTACATGCAGGACTTTTTGTCCGTTTGAAAAAAACGGATTCTTGACGGACAGCAAGTGTCCGTTATTTTTTTAACATTGAAGTCTATGGATAACAGACTTATAACAGACAGTAACTGATAGCCATCAGTTACTGTCCTTTATTTTATGTCCGTTTTTTTTCCTGCGCATGCTCAGAAAACAGAGAAAAAAAAAAAAGGACAGTGTTAAAAAACGGACACTAACTGATGCTATAATGTGTCCGTTTTTTTTTAACTAATCCATTAATTGGATCAGTTAAAAAAACGGACACATTAACATCAGTTAGTGTCCGTTAATGTCTGTTATGATAGGTGTCTGTTTTTTTTTGTTTTTCTTTTTTTTAACGGACACTATCAGAACGGACATCAACGGTAGTGTGAACCCTGCCTAACAACAATTGAAAAGTATAAGCAGCACTCAGAAAAGGTTCCTTGTTATTAAGATTTATTGAATTCATCACCATCGCTTTGATGGTAAATCTTAACTGCAAGAGTATTTAGAAATAAGATGACCCTGAATTTCAGATTTAAGCATTTTTATCTTTGTTTAAAGAATCGAATTGCCAAGCGGAGCCGAAAACTAGTGGATTATGACAGTGCAAGACATCACTTGGAAGCATTACAGAATGCCAAGAGAAGAGATGAAGGGAGAATTACAAAGGTATTTGCCAAGTCCATATGTTTAATATATGTTTCTTATATTTTACCTGTGACTTATCACTAAAAATAATCTATCAACAGTCAGACCTCTTTATATTAGAGAGCATATATGTTAGAGTGAGTCAGTGCTATGGGTGCTATTGTACCCTCTGAATAGTACCCTAATCATAGGTTGAAGAGCATGCTTTGTTAAGGTGTCCATACATCTTCAGTAACTGTCAGCCAAAAACCTACTTGATTGGCAGCTATTCCTCCCAACTGCTCCATCAGGCTCGGACTGGCCCACCAGGGTACTGGTGAACCTGTCTCTACCAGAGCCTACTGCTTTTCTAATAGGTCGAAGCAGAGCTTTACCCACTGATCAGCCCTTACTGGCTCCAACATAGTATAAATCCACCTTTCCTGGTCCCCACACATGGTATAACACTCCCTTTTCCTAGCCCCCACACAATATAACACCCCCTACATTGCCTCCTTTACCCAGAGTGTTCCCTGTTCCCCTGATATAAATTATACCCCCTTATATTGAATGAGTTATACACCTTTCTAATATTGCTAGCCTATCTTTAGGATAGGTGAGGATGCTTTTTAAAAAAAAAAAAATTTACACCTCCCTGCTTGGACAAGCCCATTTATATTCCCCCTAATGGCCCACACACTTTGTCTCCCCAACAGGATATTGGACTCCATCACTGCACCCACACAATATAATGGCCCCTCCACTGGTCCCTCATACAGTGGCCTAATTACTGGTCCCCATACAGTATGGGGTGGACCACTGAAGGGGACACTGTATGGTGGGGACCATACAGTATAGTTCAGGCAGCAGTCGACTAGTGAAACATGAGAGGGTGCATGTTCTGTGAGGGGCTGATCATCTCTCCACTTGATTTCTCAGAAAAACAAAATTGAACCGCACTCCAATCGAGGTTATGCTTCTTAATATTTTAATTATAATTACAGTTACAACATTTTGGGTTAAACACCCTTCGTCAGGCAAGTGAAAGTTAATTGATGGTTCATGAGCAGTAAACAGTAGATGATGATAAGATGAACCGGTCATTCCGTAACTTGGTCCTGCCCGGACTCAGGACCGCATATACTCCAACATAAGCGTCACACCTGACCCACAGGACCTGTACTTACACATGTGGCCAACCAGCCGAACCATACAGGTGGATCACTCAACAGGATTTGTTCTTCCAAGTTATGGAGTGACAGGGCCTATAACCTAGCAGTTCATCTGATCATCATTTACTGTTTACTGCTCATAAACCATCAATTTACTTTAACTTGCCTGACAAACAGTGTTTAACCCGAAATGTTGTAACTGTAATCTATGGCAAAAGTCTGCCTCAATTTCTCTTCATTTTCCACTATATGAACAGGCCCTTATTGTCCCTTGAACCTCTGAGCACTACAATCCCCAGCTCCCCTAGATCTTCAAGACCTGCTGAGAGTTGTAGTTTTATTCTTGCCAACCACTGTACCATTATGCTGCAGTGGTAGTGCCTGTTCTAACGGCAACAATCTCAGCCATTTAACGCTCAGATATTGGAGTCAATACAGACTGCAACAGAAAATTTAAGGGCTGGTTTACCAAGAACAATGTTTTCCACCTGCCAGAGTGTTCAACTAATTTATAACGAAGTACACACCTCATCATTTATCAGGCGCATCCTTCTGGGTCCATGTGCCTAAACAGAACTCCACACCAGCTCCTTGCTGGCGTAGTATTCAGGCATCATTTATGCCAGAAAACTGGCGTAATGATAATAAATTTGATGGAGCCAGAAAAGTGGCGTTACTTTTTTTTATGACTTGTACGCCAGTAGTAGTAGTCCTAAACTACTGCTACAAATGTATGGTGCTAAACACCATATCTTTGTTGTATGTCACTTTTGTAGATTTGTAAAAAAAAATCAATTTTGAAGTCTTATGCAAATGAGGCAATTGGTGCACTGGGGTAGTCCTTTATCTCCCCGGATCATTGCCTTTGCCACTCAGACCCCTACTATTACCTGCATGCACCACCCCGAGCAGTGAGAGTTGATCCGCCCACTACTGGGACATCAGCCATCTTAGTTTAACAGCAGGAGCCCTGTTCCCAAATCTGAAGGCCTGCCCCCCCCCCCCCCCCCCCGGCCCACCGAGTGCACCAGCTGACTCAATTGCATTAAAATTCAAATTTGTTTTTCTCCAAATCTACAAAAGTAACATACATAACAGAGAAATGCTGTTTATCACTGTAATGTGCTCTGTAATATGGTAGTGACAGTTTAATATGCCTGGGGAGGTCGTAGAAATAAAGTAAGCATGAACTAACAGTGTGCCCTTTGTAGGCAGAAGAAGAGTTCCAGAAGGCACAAAAAGTGTTTGAAGACTTTAATACAGATTTACAAGAAGAACTGCCTTCTTTATGGTCCAGGTATTTCCTTTTGTATTTTTTTAAATTCAGGTTTTGTTTTGTTTTTTATAAATATAATAAATAAAAAAATATAATAAATAATAATAAAAAAAATAAAATAAAAAACATATAGTACTATATACACTAACAGGTGAATAAGGAGCATGTAGATTCTTTGTATGCCTTATGCCAGTCATACAGCTATACAAGTACAAAATATACAAAAGAACATGAATGTCAACAACCATTCTTTCCACAGTAAAACAATGTTTTACCCAAGATAATTACTTCTCAGAAATGAAAGGAAATGAAATTATCATATTGATAATGAGAGATGGTAATACCTGTTCACAAGTCCCAACAACCAGAACAGAACTTACAAAAACAGCTGAGAGCTAACTTGCCTGGAACTGAGAGACTATGTATACAAAGCCAAGACAAATCCCCTGAGTACATAAGTGCTCCAAAAAGTCTTGTACACACTCCAAACAGTCTCAATTGATGCCTCTAAATATAACTTTAAAATCCATACAATTAGAGACCAATATTAGTTTACAGTTCTTCATGCACACGACTGTAGTCTTGTAGTCTTTAACTTATCCATGGAACATGGAATGGACAGCACACAGACGGTACCAAGCTGCAAAAATGGACAGGAATAGAACCTGCTTTACATTTTTGGCTTTTTTATGGCCTGCGCGCCCATCTGTAAAAAATACATTAACGTAATTGGGGGTCATAGAAATTAATAGGTCTGTATACTATCTGTAATTATGGATCTGAAATTATGGATAATATATGATAGACCCTTCAGTTGTGAGCTTGAATCTTTAATGCATACAAAGATGATCCTGAATTGTTTTAGTGAATTTACAATGTTCTGGTATTTATGAAATACTGTAGGAAACTATAGCTTTACAGCCATCCGCCAACAATTAGTATAGCTCTGTTTACATTTTGACAAATGCAAAAATAAGTGAAATATACAGACATGCAGAACTTTTCCTTGGCTTCCTTTACTAAGAAGCAATATTTGTTTTCCCCAAATCATGCTGCTTAGTATTAGAATTAGTATTACTGTATGGAAGATTTTTTATTTATTAATCAATTAAAATTGAACTTGACACTGAACTTTTTTAACAGTTTTGATTTTATGCATAAAATCCAATAAAGTGTGAACTAATGCTTAGTCTTAGTAGCCCAATGAAAGTATACAATAACCTGCTTTTATTTTTCTTGCCTCTTACTGCGACTCATCAACAATCCAGACGAATTGGTTTCTATGTGAACACGTTCCAGAACATATCAGGTCTGGAGGCAAAGTTTCATAAGGAAATCACAGGGGTAAGCAATTTGCTGCAAACATTTGTCTTCATAAAAACTGAATTATACTCTAAAGGTTTGATATGTTTTTGTACTTTTTCCTCATACTTGTTAAGACTACAATTTTTAAACCAGGCTAACAATGGGTTAAAAACATTAAAGAAGCAACTAACCTCACCAATCCCCTACCACTCCCGTTGCAGTGCTTACCAGGTCCCGGGTGGTCTGTGATTCCTGGGCTGGTCTCATCATACATGAATTTCCAGGAAATGCCTGCTCAACCAATCACTGAATGCAGTGGTGACCTGTCTAGTCAGTGACTGGCTGAGCAGAGATTTTCTGGCATTTCCTGGGGGTCGACCCAGTAACTGTCAGAACGAGAGTGATGTTGAATGGCCGTGCTCTGTCTTTTATCATTTTAACCCATTGTGGGCTGCACTAGCTGTTTATTATTATGCAGCCACATGAGGGTACTTTAGTTTAAAGGTTTACATAGTATTCACACATACATTACTATCAGAGGTTCCCTTCTCTTTGTGCTGATACAGGAACACATCTTCTTTACTAGTTGTGTAATCCTTGACTGATTGTCAGACTGTAAGGCATCCCCCTCCAGCTGTTGTTTAGGTTCGGTATAACTGGAGGTAGAGCATTGACGGGAGCATTATATACTAATATCTACTGCTGTACAGCTCTTTCACAGTCTTTGTTTAGCAACAGAATAGATTCCAACTACACTTGCATCGCATTGTTATACTGTACAGTATTTCTGTCTACATTTATTTGGAATGCTTCTTGTTGGAAATGTGGTGCAAGATATGACATATTGGAGGAAATTTATCATCCCATTTACTCCAGTTTTATGACATAGATGGGTGATAATGTGGCACACATTTAGCGCAAAGCCCTTTTTTGCATCAAATGTGTGCCACATTCCCCATTCTTCCTCTTGTTCACCACTTTCCGTGAATGTTGGTAGAGCAGAAATCAAGGTGGGCCAAGGCATATTTATTATAACTCAAGCTTGTTTTCTGGCGTGAATTACACAAGAAATCTACACCACTTCCTGAGGTAGCCTTTCATTTTGGCACATGGGTGTGCACATGATTTATTAATAGGCCAGAAGCTTTTGATAAATCAGCCATACCTTGTGCCTGTTGAGCCCTTTATTAAGACTGGTGTACAAAACTCTAGTATTATTAAATGTGCCCCATTGTTTACCATATTATGGCGTGAAATGCAGGTGATCATATAATAATAATACATTTTATTTATATAGCGCAAACATATTCCGTAGCACTTTACAAATTGTAGTGTTCAAGTACAGACAAAAAGATACAGAGCAATAGTCAGTTCACACAATGGGACTGAGAGCCCTGCTCGGAAGAGCTTACAATCTATGAGGTGTATATTTATGTATAGATTAGGTGAATATATACCCATAGGTCAGTGATGGCGAACCTTTTAGAGACTAAGTGCCCAAACTGCAAACCAAAACCCCATAAATTATCACAAAGTGCCAACACGGCAATTTAACCTTAATACTGTGCGGATCCACAATTGCGGACAGTTATGGACCAGCAAAATACAGTCGTGTAAATGGGGCTTTACAGAGATTTCAATGATACAAAACAACTTTGTACTGAAAGATAGAAGTTTGCATTTGATACTTTTGAACAATTAATGTTCACTATTTACATCGCACAGATTTGTTTTGTAGTGACTGTAAAATGTTATTACGGCCTGTACTAATATCACGTCTGCTATAAAACAGATACTGTGTGATATAAATAGTGAAGGGGTCCCCACACAGTACAATGTGCTAAACAGTGACCCCCAGACAGTACAATGCACTCCACAGTGGCCCCCAGACAGTACAATGTGCTCCACTGTGGCCCCCAGACAGTACAGTGCATTCCACAGTGGTCCCCAGACAGTATTATATGCTCCACAGTGGCCTCAAGACAGTAGTATATGCTCCAAAGTGGTCCCCACACAGTATTATATGCTCCAGAGTGGGCCCCCACACAGTAGTATATGCTCCACAGTGGGCCCCCACACAGTATTATATGCTCCACATTGGGCCTCCACACAGTAGTATATGCTCCACAGTGGGCCCCCACACAGTATTATATGTTACTTACCTGCAGTCCCGGAAAGAGCTGGTAAGTAGCGTCCTTCTTCTTTTGACTGCAGGCGCTGATGACTTACGTCATCGCGCCTGCGTCGGGGCAGAGGTCACACTCTTCCGTCAGTGTAAGCCGTGGTCGTGCGGACCTGCTGCCTACACTGACACTTTTAAGCTGTATGCGCATTTGCATATACAGAGTCTGAATGAGGCGATGGCGCACATGCCAACAGAGAGAGCTCTGAGTGCCCTCTCTGGCACGCGTGCCATAGGTGCGCCAACACAACTATTGGTCATTAAATTAGATCATGTACTTTATTAAATGACTTGATCAAAGTAAACAAGCGGCCCCTGAAGTGCCTCTGTTAGGAGTACATGCATATCAGTAGCATTTTACAGATCCATTCATTACTAGTTATTTGATGTCTGTCTTGATATAATTTTAGACTTTTATTTTCATTGATATGTTAAGTGAATCACTGTGTAAAGAAAGTGTCCTTATCAGAGACAGATGATGATCAAAAGGGAAACCCATCTAAGAAACATCTGTTGACTTGTCAAAGTGAAATGTGAAAAACAATGTTAATGAGGGCTATGAGTTAATGTAACAACCAATTTCAGCAGACCTTGGTTGTTCAGTTCCTTAGTAGCTTGCCATAGATTCCCACCACTGGAAATCTGACACAATTCTCACTCTACTGAAAAGTCAGAAGATTCTTTTAGGGTAAGTTCACACTGTTTTTGTCAGTGACCCAAAGTAGCAAATTGCTGCAAAGAAAATGCTGTGGAAAATACCGCTGCAGAAACGCATCATGGTTTTTTCCGTACCGTTTTTCAAAGAAAGTCTGCAGAGTTTTCCTCTGCAAAGTTTCTTTTTCTATTTTACCTAAACAGAAAATGCCAGCGTTTCCGTAGGTATAATTGATATGCTGCAATTTGCAAAAACGCTTGCGTTTTTGAAATCGCATCTATTCTACTGTGGATTTTTTTCTGCAGTGTGTGTATAGAATTATCCAGAATCCCATCTACTTTGCAGGTAATGTAAAACACAGCGCTTATTGCAGCAGCATTTCCATCCACAACGTTGCTGCAATAAACTTTATTGCTAACTTTATCGCTTTAATGTTTTCACACAGGTTCATTAGATATATTTGCCTTATGATATGTTAACAAATTGCAAACATTATCCCAATTAGTGTATGCCATCTAAGGCTAAGGCCCCACCTTGTGGAAAAGCAGAGGTTTTTTGAGCCAAACCCAGGAGTGGATTGAGCAGAAGGGAGAAGTATAAGTACTTCCTATATATTTCCAATTCCTTCTGTAGTCTCTACTAGGTTTGGCTCAAAAAATCACAGCAACATCTGCTACAAAAGAAGCTGCTTTTCCGCAGCTAAGGCTATATTCACATATTTCACGTACGTATGTCTGCATTTTTTGTAGCTAGCATACATATCCATTAATTTCAATGTTTTCTTGCAGATGTCCCCCGACCATGGGTCTACAAAATAAAAAATATGAAAGCAGGTTTTTGCTTTTTTTCCACTGATGTGGATACATCATGGATACATCATATCAATAAGAGTAAATGGGTCTGTGAATACAAAAATGGTGACTGTATGTATTTGCATTTTGCAGATCCAGAGATATTGAAAAGTACAGTTAAACGTTTAAAATAAAAGTTGATCCATTTTCACATATGTGAAAAACGGATCACCAATGGATTGCACACCATCTGCAAATTAGCAGGGTGCGGTGCTGTTCATGAAAAGTACAGACATCACACCTCTGCAAAATATGGAAGCGTTAATACAGCATTAGGCTAAGGCGTCACGTAGCGGGCCACAGCAAAAAAGCACTGTGGGAAAATCCGCAGCAGCAATGCATCGTGCCCCGCTGCCCCAGCCTTAAAGTGGTTATCTGAAATAAGAAAAAAACGCTTGACCTTTTTTCCAGAAACATAGCCACTCTTGTCCATGGGCTTTGTCTGCTATTCACTTGAATGGGACTGAGCTGCAATACCAGGCACAGTTCATGAATAAGTATATTCATAAATATCATCATACCTGTATGTTAAGTTTTCTATTTCAGTATATGTTTTTTGTTCTGTAAGTGGGGAGATATCAAGGAATGAAAACACTACAGGAATACGTACTAGCACTATCTAGCACCGTTATCGCAGACATGGAAAAGTAGAGCCAGGGGCTGCATGGTGAGTGTGTGAGGGCTGCATGAGACCCCTAAGTCTCTGGTTGCTCACCATTGTAAAAAAGGAAACCAAGGAGCTGCATAGTGAGCAACCTGCATGAGACCCGAAGCCTTCGGTTGCCCACCATTGTAGAAAAGGAAACTAAGAGTCTTGTGGCACCTTATAAAATCACTTATTGTGTTTCCCACTAACATACCTCCCAACTTTCAAAGGACAGAAAGAGGGACAAAGTATGCGGTGCGCTATGTGCGCCACGGCAAATTTAGCTCCACACACTTCTACATTGACTCCGCCCATTCTCATCTTTTTTTCCATGTGCCCCCACACAGTATAATGCTCCCACAGTCACCCTAACATTATATGCCCCCACATTATAATGTTCCCCTCCAATTGCCCCACAGTATTAAGTCCCTCTCCTCGTGCCCCAGTTTAAACTGGCAGAAACTAGAGGGGGACATTAAACTGGGGCAGCTGGAGGGTGACATTAAACAGTGGGGGTAGTTGGATGGTGACATTAAACTATGAGGGTAGTTGGAGGGGGACATTAAACTATGGGGCAGCTGGAGGGTGACAGTAAACAGTGGGGGTAGTTGGAGGGGGACATTAAACTATGGGGCAGCTGGAGCTTCAGCTACCCCCCACAGTTTAATGTCCTCCTTCAGTTGCCCCCAGTTTAATGTCACCCTCCATCTGCCCCCAGTTTAATGTTCCCTTTTATCTGCCACCATCTTAATGTCCCCCCTTCATCTGTCACCAGCTTAATGCCCCCTTCATCTGCCACCAGTTTAATTGTCCCCTCCATCTACCACCAATTTAATATCCCCCTTTATCTGCCACCAGCTTAATGCCCCCTTCACCTGCCTTCAGTTTAACTGCCCGTTAATCTGCCACCAGTTTAATTGCCCCCTCCATCTACCACCAATTTAATGTCTCCCTTTATCTGCCACCAGTTTAATTGCCCCCTTCAAGTGCTTTCAGTTTAATTGCCCGTTCATCTGCCTTCAGTTTAACTGCCACCTACATCTGCCCCCAGTTCCCCCCTCTTGGTCACACATGCTGTCTCTTCTATCCTCATCTTCGATCACTCTCGTTCCCAGCAGCTTCCTCTGTGTAACATCACACTGTCCAGCAGTATCCAGAATAGCTCCGACCACACAAGAGTCTGATCACATGGTCATGACATCATCAAAGGTCCTTTAGCCACTAGGATTTAGCATCTACCATTTAGCCTTTACCCTACCCTAATAAAGTTTTTTAATAGCAAAACACTTCAGGGGCATAGCGGGACAAATTGTAAGCTATGCGGGACAGCAGTGTAAAATCGGGACTGTCCCGCCAGATGCAGGACGGTTGAGAGCTATGCCCAATAAGAACAAATAACACATATTGTATCTGGCACCTTCATAATACTTTTCCCTGATTAGATTATATAAGGCTTTGCTGAAAAAAAATATAAATTTCTTCTACTTTGTACCCCTGAGCTTAGGCATGAAAGTCACTGCAGGGCTGCAAGGACAGGCTTATATAAATGGTAGAATTTCCTGTCCCCAGTGTCAGTACATTCTAAAGCATTGTACAAATCTGAGGAACAAATGTTCCTCTCTGGAGAGAGATTTACTCCGTTTTGCACTAACTGTTTGTGCTGTGTTTTCATATATTCAGTTGCTGTCATTTTGCCATCACTTTGGGTATAAAATCTATTTTATACCAACACACATATTACAGGAAGCAGAACTGCTACATATTTATTGCTTTACTAAATTCAAGCCTCCCGGCTTGCAATATTTAATATTTCTTTGTGAGAGAGAAAAATAAATGCTGAATTATTTTTTATTGGTTTCCTCAACTGAGTTCTGGAAAAATACAAGCTATTCTATAGTGACTGAGCATGATTCCGTATAAGGCTGTTTTCACACAAACAATCCATTTTGCGGGCTATAATAAAATGGATGTTTTCAATCCTAGTGTATTTTCATGTTTGATCTGTATATCGTTTTTTGTCTTCTTTTCGTCATCAGAAAAACAGATGAAACGTGAACAGTGCACAGATGACGTCTGTTTGCTGTCTGTTTTTTTTTTCACTGCCCCATAGACTTGCATGACGAATGGAGAAAAAATATTATATGCCACAATTTTTAATGGGTCAGTGTGCTGTCTGTGTTCAGTCTGTATTTTTCACAGTCAGCATTTGGACAGAAAAATCATTAGTGTGAGAGGACTATAATATGCATCATACACTTTATGGACAAAAGTGTACACCTTCTGGCATTAATATGAAGTTGGTCTCCCCTTTCTACTGTTCTGGGAAGACGTTTTACAAGATTTTGGAGTTTCTGTGGGTATTTTTGCTCATTCATCCAGAAGAGCATTTGTGAGGTCAGACACTGATTTTGGTTGAGAGTGCCTGGCTTGTAATCTACGTTCTAGTACATCCCAAATGTGGTCGATGGCATTGAGATCAGGGCTCAGTGTGGGTCAGTCAAGTTCTTTCACACCCATGCCTTTATGGACCTTGCTTTGTATACTGGAGCACCATCAAGATAGAGCAGAAAAGGGCCTTCCATAAAAGAGCCTTCACAAATGTTTGTAAGGCAGAGTCCATGACTAGGGACTGAATCAAACATACTTTTCTCCAGATATTGAATCTTTTATGTTTAGCTTAATTTATATTATGTGTTTCATTTCTCAATTGCTCTCGCTAAGAGAAATTTACCGTAGCTCCATCTGTGTGTGGCACTTCCTGGTGCCCTCCATTTAGTCAAAAGAAAAAAGTCTGGTACCGTGTTAGCCAGTTGAAAAAAAATTTGATGGCTTTATCATTATTTTTTTGGAATTTTGCAGTAATACACAAAAAAATTGTTACTATTTAGGTAGTCATAAAAAATATTCTGTGTTACAGACAAATAGGGTTATGTCAAAAAGTTCAGTCTCAGATCATATTGCTGTGTTTATTCAGGAGGTCTCTTGGCTGACTTTTCTTTCAAGAATGCTAAGCCAGGGTGCCAAATAGAGATGATAAAAAATTGTGTGTAGCATGATACATTATGATAGCTCTAATGATGAGTATTTATTGCTTTGATTCAGAAACTTTATTTCAGATACTGTATTGAGGAACTATGAGCTAAAGAGTACCTGCAATATCTCCTGACCTGTTTGTTTTAGTAAATGCTAACTCTAGAGCATCTTTTCATAGATTTTTACATTGTGCTGTTCCCCTATTCTGCTTTATGGAAACCTATGAATAAACTGACCACTGGATATTCCCAAAGTCTGACATTGTCCATTAATGCTGACAATGTCAGATTGCGCAGGGACATTTGATAAGGGAAATAGTAACACCTAATTGTCAGTGTATTCCTAATTATTCAGTAGGAGTAACAGAGGAACGGCACAACAAAGATTTCTGAAAAAAACATGTTATTTTACGGCAAAGTATTTACTGAAACAGACATGTTAGACTAAGGCCCCACATTGCGGAATGCAAATAAAAAAACACAGAGTTTTTTCCGCAGTGTTTTTCATAGCGTTTTTCTCTGCGGTTTTTCTTCTCTTATTAAATCTATAGGGAAAACATACAGGTGCATCTCAATAAATTAGAATATGTTTGAAACATTTCTTTCTTTCTGTAATTACATTAAAAAGTGACCTCCTATATTTTCTAGATTCTTTACACACAAAGTGTTTTATTTCAAGTGTTTTATTTCTGTAAATATTGATTATGGATTACAGATAATGAAAACCAAAATCTAAGAAAATTAGAATATTGTGAAAAAGTTCAGTATTGTAAATTCAGTGTGTCACCTGCCAAGGTTTCCTAAGCCTTTAAATGGTCCCTCAGTCTGGTTCAGTAGGACACACAATCATGGAAGACTGCTAATTATGAATTGTATTACTGAATTACTGAAATGAATGAACGTTTCAAAAATATTCTAATTTATTGAGATGCAGCTGTAAGTGTTTCTGCAGGTGACATGCTGCGTTTTTCAAAAATGTGTGCGTTTTTCAAAAATGTGTGCGTTTTTGAAAAAGTAGCTTTTCTGCAGCGTTTTTTTCCGCAATGTGTGGATGGGATTAGCCAGAAGCGTTTTTTTCTGCTGGTTGGTGACAGATCCTCCTTAATGATAGAGACCCCCATTGAGAGTCCTAATCTATTAAAGCAGTAACCAACAAGAAAGAAAGAAAGAGCGAAAGAGTTTGCAATAGTGTAGAACTTCCAATCACAGATGAGTGCAGGAGTGGACTGCACAAGTTGTATTACACTAGTATTATGGGCATTGGGCTATAACAGCAAAACTTTGGTGACAGCATGTAGCATGTGAGCTTATGCCCAGCTGCTGTACCTTGTTTTAACTAAACAGTGGATAGTGCACGAGTGTGCTGTAGATGAGCCATTAGATTGAAAGATGAGGAGTTGCAGGTCCTGTGGACAACAGGAATCAAATACCAAAGTCAATTATTGTGTTACATAAAATACCTGACTTTGATATCTGATTCCTGGTGTCAGCATTACCTGCAATGTAATGCTTTAATTTACCTGTGGTGGTGCTGTAGGGCATAGCTATGGAAACTTCAGCTCTTTTTAGTGAGCTTGATCATTTGGATCTGCTCACTAAAAAGAATCCCCTCTTTTGGCTACTTATCAGTTACTATTGTCTACGATGTGTAGACACTCAGACTCCCCCATCCACTCCTCCTTTTAACCTAATGGTATGACCCCCTGGCTACTGTCAGCCACAGGACGTCATAATCTGAGGCTGAGTGACCCATTTGGAGGTGGGGCTAGCCACCAAGGGGGCAGGGTTAAGTGAGCCAGTAGCCCACTGCCAATACTAATAGGGAAAGAGGAAAAACATAAGACCGAGAAACCTTAAAACACAAAAGTGTGACAAGACATTATTGAGTAATATTATTGACAGGAATAAAATTCAGGTTGACTGCACAATTTATTAATGTATCTATGCAGGAAAATATAAAAATGAATGTGAGATATATTTCAATAGTGCAATATTCATTTTCTGTGTTTTCAGCTGTGTCACAAACTGTATGAAGTGATGACCAAGTTAGGAGAACAGCATGCCGATAAAGCATTTACCATTCAAGGAGCTCCAAGGTAGGTATACAGATTGAGCTAATTCGGATAGGCTTTGGCTGAAATTATCTTTTCATGTCTAATTTGAAGACTAGATGTTATAGTTGCCTGACATCCTTCTTGCATAAAAAAAATATACAGCTTTACTAAAAATCATTTTGTTTCTTTAATACTGCCACAGAAAACGATGGTGAGTGCTTTGCTTACCTCCTAGGTCCAAGCATTAGATTATGAGTATGATTGAATGTCAAGCTCTTGGTCATGCAGAATGATACTCAATAGAATAGTGAACCCTTATTGCCCTACTAGAATACACTTTACAATTGTATATTTATCCAGAGTATCTTATTAAAGATGAACATCTCCACAGTGCAGAATTGTGTGCTTCCTAAATCTATATGAAAGTATCTTTATTTCAACTTTATTAGTGACTCAGGTCCACTACGCATTGCAAAGACGCCATCTCCACCCGAAGAGTCACAGATACCTAGTCCATTAGCAAGTCCTAACCACACATTAGCAGCACCTGCATCTCCTGCACCAGCAAGGCCTAAATCTCCTTCACAGGTATGTATATATCCTAATGTACTAATTCTTGCTATATATGCTATATATATTCATGTAGTATATACAGTGGGTACGGAAAGTATTCAGACCCCTTTAAATTTTCCACTCTTTGTTTCATTGCAGCCATTTGCTAAAAGCAAAAAAGTTCATTTTATTTCTCATTAATGTACACTCAGCACCCCATCTTGATAGAAAAAAAACAGAAATGTAGATATTTTTGCAAATTTATTAAAAAAGAAAAACTGAAATATCACATGGTCATAAGTATTCAGACACTTTGCTGTGACACTCATATTTAACTCATTGCTGTCCATTTCCTTCTGATCCTCATTGAGATGGTTCTACTCCTTCATTGGAGTCCAGCTGTGTTTAATTAAACTGATTGGACTTGATTAGGAAAGGCACACACCTGTCTATATAAGACCTCACAGCTCACAGTGCGTGTCAGAGAAAATGAGAATCATGAGGTCAAAGGAACTGCCCAAGGAGCTCAGAGACAGAATTGTGGCAAGGCACAGATCTGGCCAAGGTTACAAAAGAATTTCTGCAGCACTCAAGGTTCCTAAGAGCACTGTGGCCTCCATAATCCTTAAATGGAAGAAGTTTGGGACGACCAGAACTCTTCCTAGACCTGGCCGTCCAGCCAAACTGAGCAATCGTGGGAGAAGAGCCTTGGTGAGAGAGGTAAAGAAGAACCCAAAGATCACTGTGGCTGAGCTCCACAGATGCAGTAGGGAAATGGGAGAAAGTTCCACAAAGTAAACTATCACTGCAGCCCTCCACCAGTCGGGGCTTTATGGCAGAGTGGCCCGAAGGAAGCCTCTCCTCAATGCAAGACATATGAAAGCCCGCATAGAGTTTGCCAAAAAGCACATGAAGGACTCCCAGACTATGAGAAATAAGATTCTCTGGTCTGATGAGACAAAGATTGAACTTTTTGGCATTAATTCTAAGCAGTATGTGTGGAAAAAACCAGGCACTGCTCATCACCTGCCCAAAACAATCCCAACAGTGAAACATGGTGGTGGCAGCATCATGCTATGGGGGTGTTTTTCAACTGCAGGGACAGGATGACTGGTTGCAATTAAAGGAAAGATGAATGCGGCCAAGTACAGAGCTATCCTGGAAGAAAACCTCCTCCAGAGTGCTCTGGACCTCAAACTGGGCCAAAGGTTCACCTTCCAACAAGACAATGACCCTAAGCACACAGCTAAAATGACAAAGGAGTGGCTTCGGAACAACTCTGTGACCATTCTTGACTGGCCCAGGCAGAGCCCTGACCTCAACCCAATTGAGCATCTCTGGAGAGACCTGAAAATGGCTGTCCACCAACGTTCACCATCCAACCTGACGGAACTGGAGAGGATCTGCAAGGAAGAATGGCAGTTACCCAAATCCAGATGTGAAAAACTTGTTGCATCATTCCCAAGAAGACTCATGGCTGTACTAGCTCAAAAGGTGCTTCTACTCAATACTGAGCAAAGGGTCTGAATACTTATGACCATGTGATATTTCAGTTTTTCTTTTTTAATAAATTTGCAAAAATATCTACATTTCTGTTTTTTTTCTGTCAAGATGGGGTGAGAGTGTACATTAATGAGAAATAAAATGAACTTTTTTGCTTTTAGCAAATGGCTACAATGAAACAAAGAGTGAAAAATTTAAAGGGGTCTGAATACTTTACGTACCCACTGTAGCTCGTATCTGTCTGCCTCAATGATCTATGTGTCATTATCATCTGTCTAATATCTATGTATATACTTTCTGTACCCACTGTACATTTATATATATATATATATATATATATATATATATATATCTTAGCTTTAAGCCCTGGTAAAACTTAATACCTACATACATCTGCCTTTTTACACAAGTGAGGAAATCCAGAACAAAGATTGGCACACTTCTAATCTTCCTGGGTTTGGATATTAAAAGGCCCTTGTGCAAGAAATACGCCTGGGCTTTTTTGCCATTCAGTATTAAAAACAGTACACAGTATAGTCACTGGCCACCTGACACTAACACATAAAACACATTGTGCACAAGTTACTAACAGACTGGACTCATTCTGAACACACCACATTTACACTGCACACCATGCTCACAAAGGACACATGCAGCACACATCATGCTCATACTGGACATATGCAGCACACATCATGCTCATACTGGACACATGCAGCACACATCATGCTCATACTGGACACATGCTGCACACATCATGCTCATACTGGACACATGCTGCATACATCATGCTCATACTGGACACATGCTGCAGACATCATGCTCATAATGGACACATGCTGCATACATCATGCTCATACTGGACACATGCTGCATACATCATGCTCATACTGGACACATGCTGCACACATCATGCTCATACTGGACACATGCTGCATACATCATGCTCATACTGGACACATGCTGCACACATCATGCTCATACTGGACACATGCAGGACACATCATACTCATACTGGACACATGCAGCACACATCATGCTCATACTGGACACATGCAGCACACATCATGCTCATACTTGACACATGCAGCACACATCATGCTCATACTGGACACGTGCTGCATACATCATTCTCATACTGGACACATGCCGAACATATCATGCTCATACTGGACACGTGCTTCACACATCATGCTCATACTGGACACATGCTGCACACTTCGTGCTGGACACACCAAGCACACACTGACTACATTCCCCATATTTTGGGATGCATGATGCTAAGCCCTAAGACTCAAGCTGCACACACCACACTCACACACTGGAAACATGCCCCACACCTCAGAAACATTAAGCATATGCAACACACAAGCTTTTCACACAAAATACACATGTTACTCATACATTGAGCCTTATATTAACATTACGCATCTTTCTCTAGTACAGCAATTATTCATTAATCATTTGAACACAAAATGTACAGTAAGTTACAGTGTTGTACTTACCAGTTCTATTTTGAATACTTACACATCTTGCGAAGCGGAATACTAGCAAGATACCAACACACATCCGCACCATCAGCTGCATACCTGCTAAGCCCCACCCCTTTCCACAGCTGCTGGGCCCTCCTCTCTTTGGGGCCCCTGTGCAGCAGTCATCCCATGATATTATTGTTAGGAAAAGCACAAGCTCCAACTAAGCTGTAAGAATATTACTTACCTGGGCTATTTCTGAGATTGCAGTCATGCTGGTATCTAAGGAGCTTTTTTTTCAGAGCACTGCTGTTCATAAAATAAAAACTTAGCTAAAAAGCTGCAGAATTAGTGTGTAAATCAAAACATTAAAAGCTATAGCAAATTTTTGCAGTGCATTTTGACCTTGTATCAAATTATTCAGTGTACATTTACAAGTGTACATACACATCACATACCTATACTGTACCTACCCATAATGTAATTGAACCCAGCCATATCCAGGGAAATACAGCAATAGAGTGTGCAGAGGTTGCAATTGTGCCCAAGCCATAGTGCCTCTGCCATGGAGTTCTTTGGGCCCACTATAGGAGGTGATCCTGAGAGGCCCCTTTTATCTATACGGAACATGTGCATGTCCACGTTAAATTGCATGTAATGTTTATTATTTATATTGTACACACAGGACATGTCATCAATAAGGGTTATTTATAAGACATGCCTTAAGAAATGAAGCCTAGTGGTTGGCTTCAAAGTCACCTCCATATGGCTTCATCTCTTTATAGTCACACCACTGATACACATCTTGGTCATGTGACACTGTTGCAGCATTAGTACTGTAACACAGAATATTGATGATGATAATGATAAACGGCAAACCATGAAAGAACAGCTCAGATCAGTGCGGGCCAGGCTGTTAAAGGAGATCATTGGTGTCTCAATTGCTTCTTTTATTGCCTATGGAACATCCCTCTGCTCAACACTACTATAACAATATCTAGAGATGCGCAAAGCATGTTTTATATATTATATATATATATATTGTACAATTTGGTGTTTTTTCCTTGATGTGTGTGTGATATTGTGTTTTTTCATTCTCAAGTTTCCCGAGTTAGATTTGGTGAGTTACTACAGTACAGTAGCAGAAGATTACAGAAAACAGTAGATGATATATAAATGTAGCACTATACAGCATGACTTTTCCCTCTTGCTTTTTATAAGTAGTAGCAGATTTGCATGTTATGAACCCCATCTGGCCTTTAAGCTGCTCGTAGGTTGACATAGAATTACACATCATAATGTACTTACCTTTGTGGGTTGTATTACATTTATATTTCTCATGTGTGGTGAGCCAGATGTTCATGGCAATGAGGTAGTTCTGTTGACAGCAGCCATGTTAAATTCTTGATGATGTTATTTTGTGCTTTGGCTTCAACTTTTAATTTTTTATTTAAAGAGGATTTCCAGGGAGTAAATAATATTTAATATAATCCAGTATGCTAAAATTGTACCCATATACTTTTAGAATTTCTCAACATTCCTATACTGCTGCTGTTCTGGGGCCCTCTGAATCTGTTTACACAGCAGTGTGATGTGAGCGGCTACAGTCACATCATGACCATAGTAATATTACTATACCGGGCAGTGATGAGCTACTTCATTTACGTCATGTGTTGTCTGTATGGATGCAGACTTGTAAACAGAAATATAACAGGGGACCCAAACACTGGCAGTCGAGAGGTGAGGAATTCTGAAGGTACAGTGGGGAAAAAAAAGTATTTAGTCAGCCACCAATTGTGCAAGTTCTCCCACTTAAAAAGATGAGAGAGGCCTGTAATTGACATCATAGGTCCGTGATGGCGAACCTATGGCACGCGTGCCAGAGAGGGCACGCAGAGCCCTCTCAGTTGGCACGCGCGCCGTCACCATATCTCACTAACGGGGAATCCAGTACAGGATTCCCCGTTAGTGAGTGATCGCTTCTTTCAGCTGTATGTGCAAATGTACATACAGCTGAAAACTGTCAGTCTAGGCCGCGGTCCGCAGGACCGCTGCTTACACAGTACATGCTGAATTGATAAAGGCTAAACGCTGTACTCTGGAAGGACCTTCTGACGTCATAAGGTCACATGACAGGGTAGGCGTGTCTTTGCTTGTAAGAAGGTCCTTCCACATGAAGAAGTATCCCGAACAGTGGAGGAACATGGAGAGGTGTGGGGCTCAGGGTGTAGTGTGGGGGGAGAGATGTGGGGCTCAGGGTGTAGTGTGGGGGGAGAGATGTGGGGTTCAGTGTGTAGTGTGGGGGGGAGAGATGTGGAGGGGAGAGATGTAAGGTGCAGGGTGTAGTGTGGGGGGTAGAAATGTGGGGGGGAGGGTGTAGTGTGGGGGGAGAGATGCAGAGTGTAGTGTGGGGTATAGAGATGTAGGGTGTAGTGTGGGGGTTAGAGATGTGGGGTGCAGTATGTAGGGTGTAGTGTGGGGGTTAGAGATGTGGGATGCAGGGTGTAGTGTGGGGGGAGAGATGTAGGGTGCAGGGTGTAGTGTGGGGGGAGAGATGTGTGGGGTTGCAGGGTGTAGTGTGGGGGAGAGATGCAGCGTGTAGTGTGGGGGAGGAGAATGTGGGGTGCAGTATGTAGGGTGTAGTGTGGGGGTTAGAGATATGGTGTGCAGGGTGTAGTGTGGGGGGAGATGCAGGGTGTAGTGGGGGGTAGAGATGCAGGGTGTAGTGGGGGGTAGAGATGCAGGGTGTAGTGTGGGGTGCAGAGATGCAGGGTGTAGTGTGGGGTGCAGAGATGCAGGGTGTAGTGTGGGGTGCAAAGATGCAGGGTGTAGTGGGGGGTGCAGAGATGCAGGGTGTGGGGGGGGAGATGCAGAGTGTAGTGTGGGGGAAGATGCAGAGTGTAGTGTGGGGTCCAGGGTATAGTGTGGGGGGGAGAGATGTGGGATGTAGGTTGCTTGCAAGAGGGGGGAATGGGGGTACTGGCTGCTTGAGAGCAAGAGGGGGGATGCTGGGGAGGCAGGTTAATTTAAGGTGAAATTGCCGTGTTGGCACTTTGCGATAATTTAGTGGGCTTTGGGTTGCAGTTTGGGCACTCGGTCTCTAAAAGGTTCGCCATCACTGTCATAGGTAGACCTCAACTATGAGAGACAAAATGAGAAAACAAATCCAGAAAATCACATTGTCTGATTTTTAAAGAATTTATTTGCAAATTATGGTGAAAAATAAGTATTTGGTCAATAACAAAAGTTCATCTCAATACTTTGTTATATATCCTTTGTTGGCAATGACAGAGGTCAAACGTTTTCTGTAAGTCTTCACAAGGTTGGCACACACTGTTGCTGGTATGTTGGCCCTTTCCTCCATGCCGATCTCCTCTAGAGCAGTGATGTTTTGGGGCTGTTGCTGGCCAACACAGACTTTCAACTCCCTCCAAAGGTTTTCTATGGGGTTGAGATCTGGAGACTGGCTAGGCCACTCCAGGACCTTGAAATGCTTCTTAAGAAGCCACTCCTTCATTACCCTGGCGGTGTGCTTTGGATCATTGTCATGCTGAAAGACCCAGCCACGTTTCATCTTCAATGCCCTTGCTGATGGAAGGAGGTTTGCACTCAAAATCTCACGATACATGAACCCATTCATTCTTTCATGTACACGGATCAGTCGTCCAGGTCCCTTTGCAGAGAAACAGCCCCAAAGCATGATGTTGCCACCCCCATGCTTCACAGTAGGTATGGTGTTCTATGGATGCAACTCAGCATTCACTCTCCTCCAAACACGATGAGTTGTATTTCTACCAAACAGTTCTACTTTGGTTTCATCTGACCATATGACATTCTCCCAATACTCTTCTGGAACATCCAAATGCTCTCTAACAAACCTCATACGGGCCCGGATATGTACTGGCTTAAGCAGGGACTGTAAAATGCTTCAGTTTTTGTCGCAGTGTTTCCGTCGCAGCCAAACCGTGGCATTTACGCCACATGGGGCCTCGGCCTAAGGCTAAAGCCCCACATAGTAAAATGCAGCTAAAAACACTGCGGAAAAAAAAACGCAGCAGAAACACATCACGTCATCATTGCATTTTTGCTGACTTTTTCTCTGAGGATTTTCTTCCCTTAATAAACCTATAGGGAAAACACAAGCATTTCCACAGGTATAATTGACATGCTGCGAATGAAAAACTGCAGCTTTTCCGCAGCTGATTTTTTTTTGTGTGTTGTGTGGATGGAATTAGCCAGAATCTCATTCACTTTGCAGGTACTATAAAACGCAGTGTTTTTTTTTCCGTGGTGTTTCCACAGTGGCAAAAACACTGCCTTTTTCCAATGTAAGGGGTTTAGCTTCAATGGGTAAAAATGATGCCTGTCTTTTCTATTTCTGTTCAGATTTCCCACTAAAAATCTGCAAAATACATCAGTCTCATGTTAATGTAACCAGGGCCGGTTTTAGACAAAGTGGGGCCCTGGGCAAAATTAAAAGCGGGGCCCTAATTGCTGATATGCAAACAACACCATCCTCTTGCAGTGGCAACCCCTATAATAATGCCTCCTTTCTGCCAACAAAAAAAGTAATAACAAGCCCCATTTTACCACACACAATTCAAATGAGCACCTTTGTATCACCTAATAGATTTTTGCACCCAGTCATCAGTTATTATAGCGCCTCCTTATAAATAATAGCCCCTGCTTATAAATAATATTACACCCTTATCAGTAATAGCGCCCTTAGAAATGATAAATAGTGCCCTGTATCAGTAATATTCCCCCTTATCAGTAACAGTCACCCCGTAAAAATAATGCTGCTCCCTTATTAATAATAGTCCCCTCATGAATAATAGTTACCCTTATAAATAATAGTCCCCATTATCACTAATAGCCCCCTTTATAAATAAGCCCACTTAACAATTATACCCCCCTTATAGTTCCCCTCTTATAAATAATAGCTCCCCCTTATAATGGATGCCTTATATATAATAGTTTCCCCCCCCCTTATAAATAATAGCCCGTCTTATAAATAATAGTTCCCCCTTATAATAGCCCCCTCATATTTAAGTTTCCCAATTATATATAGTAACCCACTTTTATATATAATAGTTCTCCATTATACAGTGTCGGACTGAAGGGCCTTAGGCCCAACAGAGGAACTTGTTCTGGGGCCCCACCCAACAGCTTCCTGCTAATAACCTACACCTGCTCCTTCACTGAAGTCTTACATATGTGCTGACTATTTGGTGTTACTGAGTATGTTCCCAGTATAGTCAGCCCCTATACTACTGTGCATGCCCCAATAACTCCATGGCCAGTTCATGCACAGTACTGTATGGGGAATAACATGGCCATGGAGCACTACACATATGTGCAAGATTATAGTGAGGGAGCTGTGATGCAGACATAGCACACAGCGCTGCCAGCAGGAATTTTGAGCCCCCCCATAGTATAATGCTCCACATGGTATATAATGCTCCACGGTATAAAATGCTCCCCTGAGCTCTCCACAGTTTCCCCACATGGTATATAATGCTCCACAGTGGACCCACACAGTATAAAATGCTCCCCTGAGCCCCCCAGAGTTTCCCACCTCTTAGTGGCCCCAGACAGTACAATATGCTCTCCAGCAGCACCACACAATATAATATGCTCCATACAGTATAATATGCATCCCACAGTGCCCCCCAGTATAATGCTACACAGTGGCCTAACACAGTATAACATGCTCCACAATGGCCTCCACACAGTATAATATACTGCCCAGAGGGTTTCCCCCAGTATAATGCTCCACAGTGGTCCCCCACAGTATAATATGCTCTCCACAGTCCCCCCAATATAATGCTCTACAATGGCCCCACAGAGTATAATATGCTTCCGAGAAACCCCACACAATATAATAAACTCCACAGTGGCCCCACAAAGTATAACAGGCTCCCCACACTGCCCCTTCCCTACCAGTATAAAGCTCCACAGTGGCCCATAGTATAATATGCTCCCCAGAGGGCCCCCGCTAGTATAATGCTCCACAGTGCCCCCCCAGTATTTTGCTCCACAGTGGCCCCACGCAATATATTATGCTCCCCAGAGTGTCCCCCCAGTATAATGCTCCACAGTAGGCCCCACGCAGTATAATATACTTCCCAGAGGGCCCCCTAGTATAATGCTTCACAGTGGCCCAAAACAGTATAATATGCTATCCAGAGGGTTGCCTCCCCAGTATAATGCTCCACAGGGGCCCCACACAGTATAATATGCTATCCAGAGGGACCCATCCAGTATAATGCTCCACAGGGGCCCAACACAGTATAATATGCTATCCAGAGGGCCCCTCCCCATTGTAATGCTCCACCGGCCCCACACAGTATAATATGCTATCCAGAGGGACCCACCCAGTATAATGCTCCACAGGGGCCCAACACAGTATAATATGCTATCCAGAGGGCCCCTCCCCAGTGTAATGCTCCACAGGGGCCCCACACAGTATAATATGCTATCCAGAGGGCCCCCTCCCCAGTATAATGCTCCACACGGGCCCCACACAGTATAATATGCTATCCAGAGGGTCCCCTCCCCAGTATAATGCTCCACAGGGGCCTCACAAAGTATAATATGCTCTCCAGAGGGCCCCCTCCCCAGTAAAATGCTCCACAGGGGCCCCACACAGTATAATATGGTATCCAGAGGGGGCCCCAGTATAATGCTCCACAGTGGCCCTACAGACTCCCTTAGTTCTAGTATTATATCATACTCTGGGGTCTCTTCAGGCCCCAGAATATAATTATCGAAGGCCCAGGGGAGGTAAGGGAAAATAACAAACAGTTATACTTACCTTGCCTTACCTCTCCTGGGCCTCCTCGCGCTGCTCCGCTATCCTGCCCCCCGCCGGCGCCAGACTTCCTCTTCTATGCGGCTGACGTCACGCGTTGTGGACAACGCCGCTGAAGCCTGTGATTGGGCCTCAGCGGTGACGTGAGCACGCCCCACGTGATCGGTAAGGCTAAGGCCTGGCCTCAGCAGTGATGTCCGGAACGCCAGAAGATGACGTCAGACTCAAGGACAGGTGAGTAAAAATGTGTGTTATTTTTACTCACCTCAGAAAGGGGCCCTGCGGCACATGACGCTGGGTCCCTTTCTGTTATCGATATGGCCGATCCTGACTCCGGGATCCGGAGTCTGATGACTCCGGATCCCGAGGGCCCCTTTGGGGTCGGGGCCCTGCAGTTGCCCAGATTGTGCCCCCCCCTAACGCCAGCCCTGAATGTAGCCAAAAACTACACTGCCATTTATTTTTTTTGAAGATGATTTAAAATTTTTATAATTAAAGTGACATGTAAACAGTTTAAGTAATTTTTTTTTATTCCTTTAGGCCAGTTTTCCAGCATAAAAAAGTCACAAACTGGGGGTTTGCAACTTTTCAAAAACCAGTTGCAACAAAATTTGTGACAGGGGGTTTGACAGGGGACAGGTCAGGGGCAAGGCCTTGTGTCTCAGCAGATTCATAATCATTCAGCAGTTTTCTGACATAAATGATGATTGATGTCTTGGAGCACAGACCCTGTAGGATGCTCCTAATTTTTGTGCATATTGCCATAAATTTGGTACATTCTATGCTGGCACTGGGGATATGAAGACCAGTGTGGAAAATGCCAGTCTTGATAAATTCCCCCATTGTGTTTTTTTTTTGTTACCTAAGCTTTCGGTTATGGACTACAAAGACCTCTATGGGAATATTTTGATCCATGTGCCCCAGCTTTTAGTACTGTTATGAGTACATTCTGTAGGTTATATATCACTGTCCACTGTTTGGATATGGAAAGTGTTATGAACGAGAATTTGGAACCCACAATGAGTAGTATTGGCAGATCTGTATTACCACTGTACTGAGGCACAAATATTGTTATAAAAAAATGGGAGCTGGGTTGTAATAATACAACAGTTCCAGTACACAGGGTATAGAGCCACCTGCTTCCAGCTCCATACACTTAAAAACAGCTCAGATCAGTGTGGGTCTGGGAGTTGGGCACTCACCAGTTGCAAATCAATGACCAGAAGCACTGTGTGTGCTTTGATGCTTAAAGGCTCTCTGTCAGCACCAAAATCGTTATTAAACCATCCCGCATACCGTTCGCCGGGCCCCTTTTCATTAGATGCCAGGCCAGGGGAGGTGATTAAAAATAAAAAAATGCTGATACTCACATGTCCTGGGCTCACCATCTACTCCGGAGCTCTTCCGGCCGGTGACTGAGGTCCTGCTCCCCAGGCCTCACTGCTGGGGCCTGTGATTGGGCCACAGCGGTCACGTGGAGTGCGTCGGCGTAATGACGTCAATCACAGGCCCCAGCAGTGATGTCAGGGGAGCAAGAGCTCAGTTGCAAGGAAGAAGAGGAGCGAGGAGGACTCTGCAAACTTCCATATACCCAGAAGAGGTGAGATAAGGTAAATATAAGTGTTTGTTATTTTTAATCACTGGGCCTCTGATTATTATACTCTGGGGTCTGAGGAGAGTATAATAATAGCACCAGCTCTGGGAAGTGGGGTTAAACACTTTTTTAAAAAAAATTTTTTGACATTTTTCTTTTTGTCCCCATAGGGGATTGAAGTAACGATATTCTGATCGCTGCTTCAATAGGTATACACGTGTATTGCAGTGTATAGGAGGCTGTCAGCCCGTGCTAATGCATAAGCTGACAGTCTCCATTCAAGGCAGGATCAACCAGGTATGCGGAGGGACAGCGATGGGGCAGACCCGGGGCACCCCCCCAACCCCAATATATAATAAAACCCCTGAGATGCCGCAGTAATGTTTGACCGCGGCATCTCAGTGGTTAACACCCGCGATCAGAGCTCAGCTCCGACCGGGGGTGTTAGAGGACAGTGTCAGCCATTACATACGGTTCCATATGTACATACATACATACGTTACATACAGTTTCTGTGTGCACACCATGCTTCCGGCGTGGTTTGCGGGAAGTCCTTTCCGGCAGCGCTGTACTATTAGGGCGGATGTCGGGAAAGGGTTAACGCGATTGGCTGCGAATTAATTTGGATCGAAACGAATCATTACGGAAAATTCGGCAAATTGGCCAAATTGAATTTTTGAAAACTTCGCTCATCTCTAATTATAATGTCCCATAGTGGCCTCTTCACACATTATAATGTCCCATAGTGACCCTTGCACACAGTATAATGTCCCATAGTGGCCCCTCCACACAGTATAAAGTTCCGCAGTGTCAAAAAATTTGGGTTTATTAGAACCAGAAATTTTGGGGGTTCCCCACCCACAAACTATTATTATACTTCCTGCTGTCTTCGACCCTCTTCAATGACGCCCTTACGTTGATTACATTGGTGTCATTATGTGTTGTGACCCCAAAACACTTCTATTCTTAGATCATTTACATAGGAATAAAAGTAGGTTTTCCTCAAAACTAAGTGCCCATTCTACAAACAAATTATAGTATTGTGCTCATGGCTCTGAGCACTATACGATATCTGGGGCAGGTTTAATAGCATTTTTGGTGCTGACAGGCTCCCTTTAAGTGTTTCCTTAATTTTTTTGAGCAGTGTAGTATATGCTTTTGTTACTTGTTACTTCATATGTGCATTGTGTGTTTGCTTAAATGTACCACACATTTGTAGATTTGTAAATGAACATGTTACAAATTTTTCTCTTCTTCAATCCTTCACCTAGCTGAGGAAAGGTCCTCCTGTACCGCCACTACCTAAGCTCACTCCATCAAAAGAACTACAACAAGAAAATATCATTAGCTTCTTTGAAGACAATTTTGTCCCAGAGATCAATGTGACAACCCCTTCACAGGTACGTAAAATTCTCTACAGGGTTGTCATGCACAGTTGTCATGCTTTCTTAGGACTATGCACATTTCATTAATTTTCCATGAATCGCTGTGTTGTTAATATTCTGAATATTCTCTGAAATAACAATGGCAGCTTTTTGTCCATATCAACATGACTGCTTTTTTAACCCTCGTCAGGCTGCATAATTTTACAACATTACAGGCTGCATAGGAATAGGTACAATTGTACCTACTCAGCCGGACGAGGGTTAAATGAAATTTCTTTGAGAATATTGTGACTATTTGCATTTGCCTTATTTCTGCAGCATAGTGCACTTATTGTAAGAATACCCTTTAGGTTGCAAGGAGCTTAAGAATGTCCTGAGACTATAGCCACATAATGAGCTTTCCCTCTCAGAGTTATTGCAGCAGCGTACACAAGCAGTTTGCAGAGCAGATGGTTAAGTGGATACCTGAGACTAATCCTAATTATTTTGTTTCTTATAGAATGAAATGGCAGAGGAAAAGAAAGTTGAATCTTTACTAGATCTGGACTTTGACCCTTTCAAACCAGAAGCTGCATCAGCAGGAATAACACAGGCTCATTCACCGATGTCCCAGGTATGGGTATCTCTCTCTATCTTTCTATCTATCTTATCTATCTAAATTTCTATCTATCTTAATTTTTATCTATCTAAACTTATCTATATAAAATTAATTTAATTCAGACTTTGATGGTCCAAATAGTCTAATAATCTAGCACCTATTTCCACTTTTCAGTACTGTTTTGAAATGATAGCATTTTTTTGCCTGTATTTCCTGTTACAATAAGTTTTCTTCCTGGAGATTCCTCCAGGAGAATGCTGCAGGTGAAATGTAGGGTTACATGGTTAGTTGGATCCACCAAAGCTAGTGCTTCTGATCTCTGGCTCTCCACACTGACTAATACATGGTTGGCCCAAATAGGGATCTTTATGACATCCCTATGCCCCAGTAGCACATATGGAAATGGCTTGACTTAGTATACCTGAATTGCAATACATTTGTACAGTAAAGTAGGATAAATCACTGGTAGCCACATGGCTTTAGATTTGATTTGATCTTTAGATTTGAAGTGTTCTTGTGATATTTTCTTTGGGCACAGAAGTTTCATAGAGTATTACTAATCTGTATATCCAATCCTTTTTAACTACTGCACAATTTTTTTTCATTTTATAAGGGTGTTAGTTGATGAAAATGGAAAAATACTAGTCTGTGTTTTGTGAAGTTCTCAAGAGTAGAAGTCAAGCATAGAATATATCTTGACATTTAAAGGTTCTTGAATTTATGACAGCTTAATTATAGTCAGTCTTTATTTTGTATTTAAGCACAGTGGATGCATTTGTCATATCATGGATATACTGAATATATGCATTTTTTCAGCAAAAAGTACATGATTAAAATGTGTAAATGATGTGTCTAGACGAAATGGTACCACAAAATTATCGGATCAGTCTTCTTCAGTTCTCCAGTTAATAACTGTCATTTTCTGTGAAAAGTGCACACGGAAACATAATTGGCCTACCCTCCTAGATAAGTTGCATAACCTTTTCTGCTGTTTTCAATGTTTTTCTTTTTACATACTATTTAGCTGAAACTCTTATATTATGTATCTTTACAAGACATGTATAGGCAGTGGTTGTTATTAAAACCATGTAAAAGAGAAAGAAAAATAAAAAGATATCACTGAAAAATCTGGGATTATATCAATGGCATAAATAATAAAAAAGATAGAAACTGCAGCTAGTTAAAGAAACAACTGTTTGCTTAAACAATGACTGCATGTAAACTGCAGATACTATATTGTATATACTGTATATATATTTTGTAGAATATACTGTATACTACCAATCAGTAAATCTGAACAAGCCACTCAGATCAGTTGTAAAAGGTGTACACATTTCTATTTGACTTATTATTAATAGATACTGTATCATGACCTTGACCCGTTTCCAGTTCTTAGAATTTGTTAATAGGTGCTGCTCCACTAATTCTGGAAGAGTTGGACATTTTTGCTTTAGCCCCCACTGTTCCCAAGCAACCAATGTTGTTAGTTTTGATGTGTGATATTCGATTTAGGCTCTGTACTGTCAAGAGGGCAGTGTCAGGCAGGAGCAGGCAAGGGGTGTGATTCTGACTTCCAACTGTGGTTTTCACCCCAACAGTGTTTTGTTTTTTTATTTATACTGGTAACCTATTGAATCAGTTGATCCAGCTCTCTTGTGGCATTGGAAGCTACTGCTGTGGATGGCACTGGAAGCAGTTTTGCTTCTATCACTGCTATATAGTAGATGGGGCTTTAGTTATATGGCTATCACTTAAATAGGAGCAGAGCTGCTTCCAACCCCATCCATGGCAGTAGCTTCTAGCACCTGGTGGCTGTTGGAACAACTGACTGGTGAAGGGTCTGGGTATCTGGCTCCCATCATTCAGATACTGATGGCCTATCCTGTGAATACAACCTCGGTATAAAAAATGGTGTTGCTGCAGCAATATCCAGGATATTAAAATATTTTGTCTATCCTTAGAATAGGTCATCAATATTATATTGGTAGGGATCAATATATATTGATGACCATCAATATTATATTGGTAGCCAGTTAACTGTTTAAAGGAGCCACAGCACTCGGGAAGGCATTGAGACCTTGTAACTGTTTACATTGCTCCTTGCTGATCAGCACCATACTTTTGGGAGCAGTTATTCTTTGTTTCGCATTTAGTGGTACAAAGCTACAATACCAAGAGCAACCACTACTAAACGTACAGTGTTGTATAATAGGGAGCAAAGTAAACAGTAAAGAGGTTGCAGCACTCACCTGAGTTCTGTGGCCCTTCAAACAAGTAATCTGCAGGTGTGCTAAAAGCCAGACCACCACCAGTCTAATGTTGATGTCCTATCTAAGGGTCATCAGTTTTACAACTCAGGATAATTCCTTTAATCAATCATAATGAACATTTTGTAGTATAAAATTCATACATTTACTAGAGTGCCTGTGGTCACAGAGAAGAAGCATTTTAATAAATGCCATTTTCTGGTTTTGTATCAATATAGTTTTTTTAATATGTGTTTGTCATTTACATTTTTAGACGCTGCCATGGGATCTCTGGACGGTAAGAGCACTTTTTAACTACCAGAGTACTGTATATAATTTTATTTGTAGTTAAAGCTGTTTTTAATAAAATCTTGGAAACCATTGGTTAAATAGCTGACTAGCTTTAGCTATTAGCTGTAAGTAGCATCTAATAATGGATGAACACTTACTAATGGTAGACAGCCTTCTTTATTGACAGGTGCACTTTCATGACCAAATTAGCATTAGCTGGTTTGGGTATGTTTTTAGATTTAAAGGCAATAATAATGGAGTATCTACTGCTTCCTGTGTAGTCTCCAGGAATCCTAAAACCAAAAATCCAACCATACATCATTTCTAGTGCCATTTGCATTTTCTAGTAACATTTCCATTTCTTTCCCATTTCTCATTTCATCATTTACCATTCTTTACCGTTACCATATCTTTAAAAGCTCCAGATACACAACTGTTGGATTGGTTTTAACAGAGATTTGTTTTTACACAAAATACATTACAACTATATTAGAAAAATAGTTTTTAAAAACTTACTTAGTCTTTAAAATGAAGGGATTACTAGGCTATAGGATGAAGGTAAATGTCATCCCATCCTCTAGACAACTAGAGATGAAGAAATGGGAACTTTATTTTTTCACTAGTAAAACATTTTTAAAAACAAGGGTTCTAGAAATATGTACCCTTTATCAGGATTAGGCAGCATGTGAAAAAAAGTCTCCCTATAAAATAAGTAGACTAAGAAAAAAAACACATAATCATAAAATTAAACCCATAAATATAGACAATAGAAGACGTATTGATAGAAGTAGTGTCACAGACTAGGCTCAAACATGGATCTGATAATAGGTTTAAAAAAAAAAAACCATCATCTCTGGTTCTCCTTTCTTGGATATTTATGAAGTTTACTCTTAGGATAATTACATTTGACTCTTCACCGGAGTGCTCTGGCTGTTAGAAGTGTCTTCATTGTCTTCATTCAAGTGTCTTCATTGTGTCTTTTCTGGAATGTCTATGGCCGTATTCTTGTGATTTATGTCCCTTTTTTTAGTCCCATTATGGATCATTTCAGTTTTTACACAATATATAAATATATCAAAATGACAAATACTTATGTTGAGCAATAAACATAGAACAAAAAACAATGTTATGCACATACACTTTTAATCTCTTTTATAACTTAGTAATGTGATCTTACTTGTCCTAAATGTAATTTTAGATATTATACATTCACTACCTTAAAGAAATTTTGTCAAACTATTATACTAATCTAAAGCTTGTCTGAATATCTGATATGCTCAAAACGATTTTTTTTTCTTAGACAAACAATGAATTGGTGCAGCCAGTAAGTATACTTCTAAAGTATACTATACTTTAAAAAGATTAAACTGAAGTTCTACTGTGGAGCTCTAAAGAATATATTAGGGACTTCCATAAATAATCCAGTAAGGAAAACTGTCATTGTACTTGCAATAGGACCATCTATCTAATGTCAGAAATTGTTAAAAGGAATTTCAAATTCTACTATCATTCTCTTGCAAATGTGTCACCAGTCGCAGACTGTTTAATGACAGCTTGCAGTTTTCACTTCAGTCACAGTCTACAACCTGCCAAAAATAGAGACAAATTTGCAGGGTATTCTCAAAGTTTCTTCAGTCTTAGAGATGTTACTTTATGTTTCTATAATTATGTATAAAGGTCAATATTTGTGATTCATGTGACACAATGTGACTCAAAGTGGGACTTCACTTTAAAAAAAAATAGTTTAGTGTACTACCGAGTTCATTTTACATTGTGTTCATTACATTACTTGTGTTTCTTTCATCATTTCCATAATTTTTCTTATCTTTTTTTTTCCTTCCTTTTACCTGTCTGCATGAAGTCTGATTCATCAAAAAGTCTGTCATTATGTAACCTTGTTACAGCTGAAACCCCGACTTGTGGGTCAGCAAATGATTTAAGTAGTGATGTAGCTGAGGGTACATTGAGTTTTCAGGATAGTGATGTCATACATAGAGACAAAATTTCAGATGATGATGAAGCTTCTGATGTCACTGCCTTAGAGGAACCAAAAGAGGTCTTCTCAGTGAAGTCATATGTGGATAATCAAATTATGGAGGGAGTTTCAAGCCATGAAATAATAACTATGAGTGGTGATGAAGATAATGTATTTGAAGATCAGTATCAAGAGGAGGACAGGAGTGTGGAAAAGAAAAGCAAAGTAAAAAAAAAACTAGAATGTCTGCCAAAAAGCACACATTTTCCAGAGCAGAGCCCAGAAGATTTCTGTGATGAACTTTATGAAGATTATGATGAGCAAAAAAGTCATATGTCTGACACCAGCATGGAGCATACAGCTGATGATACTGAGACAAATGCTTTAGATAATGACTTTGCAAGAGATGAGTTAAATGATGGAGATAGTACCATTCATACATATGTAAAGGAGAATATTGATGAAACCAAGAGCATCAATTCCACATTTCCAACACATGACAGCTGTGATAATTATCAAAATGTTATTGATACTATGGACGATTGTACCACTTTGCCTCAAGAATCAAACAACATTGGAGATAGCTGTGATCTTTCACCTCCTAGAATAAACCACCAAGACATAGTTCAGGAAGGAAGCCAGTCCCAAACTGGATTTAATAGTACTGATACAGACACAGACCAGATATGGCCTCATAACTGGGAACCAACCTGTACAACAGAATCATGGGGTGAGTCTTATGAAACAGATTGCCAAACACATGAATTCTGGAAGTCAGAGCAAAATTCAGCAGAATTTAACTCATTTTGGTATTTTCAAACCACTGATGACACATCCATTTCCAGCGAACAAGAAGCCCAAATTAGCTTGCCTGTAAGTGATGACTTCAGGAATGGCACTGAAATAACTAAGGAAGAAGATAGCACTCATCTAATCCCATGTATAAAAAATTCCCGAATTCCTAACTTCGAATATTCATCTAACCTCAGAGAAAATGAGGCCAACAGCTCAGATTTGTCAGAAGATGAACTAGCTAATCGAAGATATGGATCTCTCTATCAGGATATAGAGCATGAAAAAGAAGAGGTATCTCTGTTCCCTCCTGTGTAGATTAGTATAGATAGATATTGGACCTTGTGCTTTATGCCCTTTCCGCTATGTTGTCCTATATTATAAAAGAAAGAAGAAAAGTGAAATTAGTACTCCTTAGTATGCTAAGTGCTATTTTAATGTTTAGATTTTGTTAGAAAACAGTGCACCTAATTTATTACAAGGTGCATACCTTTTAATAATTAGATTTTATCTTGGACAGTCTTTTCATATGTAATTGAAATCTATGCCTGCTAGGGTAAGTGGCAAGCAGTTCAATACTACGAATTCCTGTGTTTCAGTGCTAGGCAGAGGAGAGACCAGCCCCAACTCCTCATCCACCTGCCGGGACTCCTTACAGCAGGGCAGGACACCTACAGAAGAAAATAAGTATTTGATCCCTTGCTGATTTTGTAAGTTAGCCCACTGACAAAGACATGAACAGTCTATAATTTTAAGGGTAGGTTAATTTTAACAGTGAGAGACAGAATATCAAAAATAAAATCCAGAAAATCACATTGTATAAATTTTATAAATTTATTTGCATTTTGCAGAGAGAAATAAGTATTTGATCCCTCTGGCAAACAAGACTTAATACTTGGTGGCAAAACCCTTGTTGGCAAGCACAGCAGTCAGACGTATTTTTTGTAGTTGATGATGAGGTTTGCGCACACGTCAGGAGGAATTTTGGTCCACTCCTCTTTGCAGATCATCTCCAAATTATTAAGATTTTGAGGCTGTCATTTCGCAACTCGGAGCTTCAGCTCCCTCCATAAGTTTTCTATGGGATTAAGGTCTAGAGGCTGGCTAGGCCACTACATGACCTTAATGTGCTTCTTTGTGAGCCACTCCTTTTTTGCCTTGGCTGTATGTTTTGGGTCATTGTCCTGCTGGAAGACCCAGCCACGACCCATTTTTAATGTCCTGGCAAAGGGAAGGAGGTTGTCACTCAGGATTTTACGGTACATGGCTCCATCCCTCCTCCCATTGATACGGTGAAGTAGTCCTGTGCCCTTAGCAGAGAAACAGCCCCAAAACATAAAGTTTCCACCTCCATACTTGACAGTGGGGACGATGTTCTTTGGGTCATAGGCAGCATTTCTCTTCCTCCAAACATGGCGAGTTAAGTTAATCCCAAAAAGCTCAATTTTTGTCTCACTTGACCACAGAACCTTCTCCCATTCATTCACAGAATCATCCAGGTGTTCATTGGCAAACTTCAGATGGGCCTGCACATGGGCCTTCTTGAGCAGGAGGACCTTGCGGGCACTGCAGGATTTTAATCCATTACAGCGTAATGTGTTACCAATGGTTTTCTTGGTGACTGTGGTCCCAGCTGCCTTGAGATCATTAACAAGTTCCCCCCGTGTAGTTTTAGGCTGATCTCTCACCTTCCTCATGATACCCCACGAGGTGAGATTTTGCATGGAGCCCCAGATCGATGTCGATTGACAGTCATTTTGTATTTCTTCCATTTTCTTACTATTGCACCAACAGTTGTCTCCTTCTCACCCAGGGTCTTACTTATGGTTTTGTAGCCCATTCCAGCCTTGTGCAGGTCTATGATCTTGTCCCTGACATCCTTAGAAAACCCTTTGGTCTTGCCCATGTTGTAGAAGTTAGAGTCAGACTGATTAATTGAGTCTGTGGACAGGAGTCTTTTATACATCTGACAATGTAAGAGAACTGTCTTTAATGCAGGTAACGAGTTGATTAGGAGCGTCTAACTGGTCTGTAGGAGCCAGAACTCTTAATGGTTGGTAGGGGATCAAATACTTATTTCTCTCTGCAAAATGCAAATAAATTTATAAAATTTATACAATGTGATTTTCTGGATTTTATTTTTGATATTCTATCTCTCACTGTTAAAATTAACCTACCCTTAAAATTATAGACTGTTCATGTTTTTGTCAGTGGGCAAACTTACAAAATCAGCAAGGGATGAAATACTTATTTCCTTCACTGTATACTGCAGAGACCTAACTTCCCCCTCACTCAAAATTTAGAATAAATGGTCTCAAACCCAGGACTTTCTGCATAGGAGGAAGGAACCCTAGCAGTTGAGCCCCAGCTCAGCTGTTGCATCTAGATTTTTCTCAGACTAAAAGCCAAATATGTATACATATATATCTCAATAGACACATGTCAGTAATGCCTGATTCATCTGCTTTTCATGTTTCTGAAAAGCAGCTCAGCATTTTTTGTTTAATTTTTTTTATATATTCATTTTTTGTGTCCCACTTTTATATGCAGATGACACGTGGATAGACTTTCATTGGTGTGATGTTTTCATGATGCATCAGCACCAGTGAAAAAAAGGACATTCTTGTTGTTGTTTGCGGACCTATAGTCTGCAAAAAAACAACCGATGTCTGAATAAACACATTGACATAAATGGGTACGTATGACGTCTGTGAAAAATACGGACATCACACGTGAATATGCGGACGTGTGAATCTGGCCTTTGGCTTACTTTAGAACATTACCGCATATTGTGGCAGAAAACCGGTGCACACCAGTAATAAATCTGGTGCATTTTGGTAGTCGACAAAAAACACATACAGTTCAGTACTATATATAACACTGAGATCGGTTTTAACTAAAGTTTTTCTTTGGCTGATACCCAATGTTATGGAAAGCTGCTTTTATTGTTGCAGATTTTGCTACATTTTTTTTTGAGCCAAACTTAGGAGTGGCTATACATAGAATGGAAAACTTAAAGTAAGTACTTGCTCTTTGGCTCAAAAAACTGCAGCAAAATCTGCAAAAAAAATCAGCTGTTCTGTTATGTGGGGCCTTAGCCTTTCACTGCTTCACTTTCCCAATCTGTAGATTTACATTCTAACTGTGAATGAGGTGTGCTGTTTGTGTTTGTCCGTTGTATGGACAGGAACCGCAGAAACTAACATGTCATAATGTAGCTGTTTAGACAAAACATACTCATTATCTTTAGAAGCAAAAAGATTTTTTGCAAAAAGTAATTTAATGAAGCTGTAGTGAATGTAATATAATATTTAATATAATATTTTAAAAACATTACTCCAGTACCCCAACAGTCAGCCAAAATCTGATGGAAACCTGGCAGTGCATGTTTCCTGCAATGTCACCTCAGAGGATTATCCAGTTTCCATTACATCATTTACATTTCACTGGGAGTTTAATGGATGGACATATCACTACCTACAAAGCTTGAGATGATCTTTGTAGTTCTTCTCACTGGTCACCGGACCCCGTACTCTCAGTAGGCAAAGGTTTCAGTTCTACCACAAAAGTATGTGGTGAGTTCACAACAAATCCATGCATTCCTTCTGCTGAAAACCACTTTAGCTCACAGAATGCAATATGTGTCAGCACTGCAGCCCTGTGGTGTATTCCATGGAAATAGAAATGTTGCACCCATGAGACAGTAAAATATTGTCATATCAGGCAAACCCCTGTCTATGTGTCCTACCAAAACATAAGGATGCTATAAAGGGGTGCCCTACTTTGCATTCGCCTCTAAGTACCAGAGCAAAAAGCCAAAAACAAGCAGTAGGTCTTGGTTTGACATACTTTCTTCCATCCATGTAGTCTGGCATGGCTTCCATTTAAAACTTCATCTAATACTACAAACGTCTGGCTGTGGATTAACACAGCAAAAATATAGTTGTTGCTCTCATATATTAAAGAGCTTGTCTATGAGAACGTGCACCCTTTAAGTTTTAAGGTCAGTTTACAGGCTCCTATAGCAATAATAACAAATAATACAGAATGCATATAAAATATAAAAAGAATTGTATGAAAAATAGTTGCAATAAAAAAAATCCTTAGACTCATCTTAAGTTTTCTTATATTGCTGCTTTGTTAAATGCATTGGCCGCAATGTCTACCCAGAGATATCTTGTAACAGAACAAAATGTTTAATGAAATTTTGAGCTATTTCTTATAACCCGCAGTCTATCACTGAGGTTTAATGCAGACTTAAAGTTCATGTGTTTCATTCTTTACCCTGCTAAATTGATTCCCTCTGATACCACACACAATACTGACAACCTGTCCTTATCATCATCACGTTTCATCAAATGTTAATCTTCTGCCTTTTCATTTCATTTAGGCTTCCAGTAGCGCTTTTAATGGACTGACACAAGTAAGTTCCAAGATAATATGAAAATGTAGAGAAAACGTTCTTAAGCATCATAATGTGGAATACTGTTCAGCAGTAAGGAAGCAGAAAACACAAAGGCCACAAGCTTAAAGGGGTTCTCTGAGGAGTAGAATTATGCCTTGCTGATAACTCAGATTCATGAGCCACCATGATAGCACCAACACCGGAGAGATTGACCTTTAACCCTAATAGGAACAGGAACACAGAGAGATTAAAAGCACACACTCCCCCTCACCTCCTCAGTGGTTTTTGAAATAATAGGATCACCCATATATGGTACCATAATATAAACAAGGGAGGGAAATAAAAAGATGCTGTCACAGTGGCTTGTGAAACTGAATTATCGGTAAGGCACAATTCTACCTTTAACCTCGCCACCATGACAGCACCAACACGAGAGAAATACCAAATAACACTTACTTTAGGGAGGGGCTACCACCTGCAAGACCTTATGCCCAAAGGAGAAATCTTGAGACGATGACAGGTCCAGCCTGTAGTGTTTGAAGAATGTATGGGGAGTAGACCATACTGCTGCTTGCTTTGCTCGAGTGACGCTGCAGATTTTTGAGCCCTGGATACTGCGACAGCCCCTGTAGAATGAGATTTAAGCGGCAATGAGGATCCTAGCCAAATGCCTTATAGGCTTCACAAATTGCTGATTTTAGCCATCGAGCTATAGGGTCTTTATTAGGGCCCTGGAATTGGATGAAGGGATTTTTATCCAGTCGCCAAGAATCTGTTATCTGAAGGTAGGTAATCGCTGCTCAGCATACATCTAGGGTGTGGAAAAGACTCATCTAACTTGTTGCAAGTTAGAGGGTAAAACAATATTTCGAGGCCTGTGGAAATCGGTGACCACTTTTGGAAGGAAAGCTGGGTCAGTTTTTAGGATGATTCTATCCTCCAAGATGATAAGGAATGGTTCATTAATAGAAAATTCTTGGATCTCGTTTATGCATTGAAATGTGGAGAATTTTTAGAGAAGAATCTTCTAAGGGTTCAAAGGGATTTCAAGTTATCCTTGACAATACCCAATTCCGATCCCATGATGGAGTTAAGTTGGATATTTTTGGTTTCAGCCTGCCGACCACTTAACAGAGCCTTTTGATCCAACCATGTTCTGCCAATGGAGTATTAAAGATTGCCCTTAAAGGTGAAATGTGTACTTTTAGGGTACTGAGAGAAAGACCTTTCTCTAGACCCGCTTGAAGGAAGTCCAGAATTTGAGAAATGTTAGGTCTAAACAGATCCGGAGGAGAAGACCCGTACCATGAATACCATTTTTTCCCTATTTTATAATAAATTGCAGATGTAACCTTTTTTCTGAAGACAGCAAGGTAGGACCCTCCTCTCAATTTCCACGCTGTTCGATGGAGATTTGGTAGATTTGGATGATACACTGGCCCCTGGATCAACAGGTCGTTTTTTACTGGAAGAGGGAAGGGTTCATCTACTGCTAGATCCTGTAGTAGACTAAACCATACTCTCTTTGGCCAAAAGGGAACCAGAAAAAATTATGTGAATGTTCTCTCTTAATCTTCTGCAGAGCTCTTGAGATTAACGAAAGTGGTAGAAAGGCGTAGCCTAGATTGAAGTTCCGGGTTTGGATTAGAGCATCCACTGCCGTAGGATTTTCGATTCTGTTCAGAGAAAACAACTTTTCACTTTTCTGTTTTTTCTTGAAGCAAAGTGGTCTATTTCTGGACACCCCCTTCTTTGGGTGAGGAGAGCAAATACGTCCTGATTTACAAATTATTCTCCTGGATCCAAGTAATTCCAGCTGAGAAAATCGCTACTAGATTTTCTTTGCCTTTCAGGTGTACTGCTGTAATAGTTCGGACATTAGTTTCCGCCCAGCAAGATATTTTTTTCTGACAGGGATTGGAGCAACCGGTGTTTTGTTCCTCCCTGATGGCATTGAAATGCTACCACTGTTGAGTTGTCCAAGTAGATTTTGTTGATTGATAAGAAGATATTGAGACTTTTGGAATGTCTCCCATACCACCCGCAGTTCTTTGTAATTGGAGGATAGCGGTGTTATGTGGGGGACCAACAACCCTGCAATAGAGTAGATTAGACTTTTGCTCCCCAGCTCCACTGACTTGCATTGCTAGAAACTGTGACTACTGGCTCTAGATACCAAGGCACCCTGTTACTCAAGTTTTGATCTTGGACCCACAAATTTAAAGATTTACTAGAGAGGGTAGACACATCTTTTTGTCCAGTGAAAATTGAGACCTATCCCATGACTTTAGGAGCTGACTCTGTAAGGGGCGACAGTGAAACTGACTCCTGGCCACAGCTGGAATACAGGCTGTCATGAGCCCCAGAATTGACAATGCCTCTCTAACTGAACAAAAAGTTTTCCTCTGAAAGGCTAGAATTTTCTCCATCGTAAAATTTTTCTTCTCAAGGGGAAAAAAAGGTCATCTGCAATTTCCGAGTGTAGGATTAGGATTTTTTTGAAAGTGCTCTGGCTGAGATCTGATTTCTCCATATTGAGAATCCAGCCCATATCTTGCAGTAAATCGACTGTCAGTATAATTTGACTTTATAGCAGTAAAAACAAGGAGGCTGAGATTAGGATGTCGTCCAGGTAGGGAATCGTGAAAATTTTTTAACCTGAGAAAAGTTGACACTTCCACCATTATTTTCGTGAAAAGTCTCGGAGCTGTAGATATTCCGAATGGAAGTGCCATAAACTGGAAATGTCTTATTTCTTTTTGGAATAGTAGAGCAAATCTTTTTCACCAGTTTTACAGGTGCAGGAGCTACAGAGCATTTTTTTTATAATTACCCGCAATTTTTTTTTTTGCGCATATGGCACCTTTTAAAAATTTTGACTTCACTGGAGGAATCTTATCTCTCTGTAGCAAATAAAAGCATTAAAACATCATAAGCAGATTTTAAAAAGACACTCAGTAAATGATCCTCAAAAGAGATCATGTACTCACAGAAACAGGTACTGAAGCTGACTCCATAGACTCAGACTTGGAGGAAGCTTGACACTCAGCAGAAGACATAGTGAAGTCATAATAGAAGTGCGTCAATTACCTTAAGTACCTTTCTAGACTTTGAATTTGGCACCAACAATGAAGCCCCGCCCCTTCCACAACTCAGCCCGACTCCATAGAGGGAGATTTGCCATAGGCTCTGGTCTATGACATTGTAGATGCTGGCCGGCCCCAATCCTTCCTGGCGGACATAGCGCATCACACAAGCGCCCAAAAAAAAACATGCGCTGTCTGCTACTTTCACTAAGGGAGCACTAAGTGAGGCAGCAGCAGAAGACACCAGGAGGACAAAAAGCAGGGGACCTGGTATTAGGCATGGTGATGCCCGGAACTTAAACCCTCCTGGGGCTCAGTTACACTGGCTTAAGAAGCCTCAGTGCAGGACCTGGACTTCAGCAGCAGTGTACACCTCCTGGAAGGCCACTCACTGAGTAGCGATCCCCCAGCTGAATACTCTCCACCAGAATTAGCTCCAACCACAGAGAGGACTCACTGTAATCTGATCCTAATAAGAACAGGAAAATGGTGATGGGGGAGTGTGTTTTTAATCTCTCTGTGTTAATGTTCCTATTAGGGTCAAGGGTCAGTCTCTCCGATGTTGGTGCTGTCATGGTGGCAAGGTTCAAATAAAAACTAAAAATAATATGTCAGGGTACCTTACCTGATACTTACCTACATCCCCTTAGCAAGATGCAGGAGTTTATTTTTCCCCTAAGGGTATAAGTATTAAAAAAAGAAACACCAATTCTCTTCCATACATAAAATCCATCCTGGACAGAATGTCGAAGGGGTGGAGTCAGGCAGACTGTGCATCAGCCTAACAGGAATTCTGGGCAGTGATCATGTTTGCACTAATACTAGAGATGATAAAGCAGACAAGAAGAGGGGGGGTCCACCATCTTCTGCTATTTGTGCAGCCGTGGTCACTGCCTCAGAAATCATGTCAGACTGGCACAGAGCCTGAACAGAAAACAATGATGTTAAATAGGTTATTCAACTCAGAACCCCACTAGAGAACAGGGGACTTTTGGACAGCACTCCCAATGAAAATACTGCCTGACCACCACTCCATATCATAGCCCTAAAGGCAAAACAAGCACCTGCATCTTACTAAGAGGATGCAGATAGGTATCATGGATGGAACTCAGACATGTTTTTTAGCTTTTATTTTTTTGGCCAGTTCCTGGAGAAACCTTTATTACAAACCCTCACTACTAGACAACAGGGTAAACTGACCAGTGTATTAAAAGTAGATAACACATAAGCCGTAAATTATTGTAACAGTTTGTAACCTCCAGTTCTGATGTGAACCTAGATTAACTTTTGGAGGGTTGCTGTACGACAGTTCCAACATTTTGTCTTCTTAAAACTCTCTACTTAGTCAGTTACACTATGTAGTCATCAATGAGAAGCTCCAGAATATTGCAACAATAAAAACATAAACATTTAAAAAATAAAAAATAAATAAAAGATACCAGAGTTTTAGTGCTGTATGTATATGGTATTTTAAGTAAAATTAAGGAATGATAACAATCAGGATTCAGTTCATTGTGGATTTGTTTCTTTCTAGCCTGATGCACCCACATCCGTCTTCACAGTGCAATCGGAGCAAAGCACTGGTGACTGGACAGTAAGTAGACTGGTTTCTCATTAAAAAAAAATAAAAAAAGAGATTTATGGTTATGTATGGCACATTGTGGGGAGTCAGAAATCAATTTTGTTTTAAAATATTCTGTTATTTGGGTTTCAGTTCATTACATTTTTTAAGATCTTTCTTGCTTCCAGTGAAGGTAAACATATACAGTTGTTACAGTGTGCCAGTTTAAGGGCTCATATCCAAGAAAAATGTTGTGATGTCCACTGACTCTGTACAGCAATGCACCCAGTGTGCCTACATATGGCATCTCCATGAGAAACTTTACAGTACAACGTGTGATGGAGCATACTATGGAGTGTTATTCACAGATTCTTACAGAATCCTTTAGAAAAAAAAAAAACCCTATGTGTGTCTATGTAAATCATGTGTGAGAATGACATATAGGACAGGTGTGAGATTTGTACAACTACTACACAAAAAATATTATTGATATATAGTAACAAACGAAGCTGTCTGTTGAAGACAATGTTAGGACAAGTTTTCAACCTCTTGGTGTAAACAGTAGTGTAACAATTTACTGACAGTGAGAAATGTTAAAAATGGTAAAGAACTAACATGCAAAGAATATAAGAATGATCTAGGACTTATGTTGGTTATACTGTGATCAGGCTTTGGTCACAGAGATGCCCTTTAAATGTTGTCTTTTGTGAGTTAGGTCCAGTATATGGACCTTGTACATGTTACACAAGAAAGTTGTATAACATAGTAAAATTCATTCTTTTTCTATTGTAACATTTACTCTCCTTGGTTTATTACCTAAAGAGGACCTTTCACCACCTTTACGAACTCCAGTTATTTGAATTTATTCGTAGACAGCACTCCGTTGATTCCAGATGGAATTTTTTTTCTATAGCCCTCACCATTCTTGCAGTGCTGCTCAAGATGCTACTTTATGCTACTTAGGTTTCCTACTGTCAGGTGGGTGGTTTTGAACCAGAGTAGGTAGTCTGGGACTGCGCAACTGACAATAATGGGGCTTAATTAGCATAATAACTGATATTAACTGATATGATTGCTCAGGAACGGTGGGGGCTCGAGAAAATTCCAATTGCGCTTGAATCAGTGGAGCAGAGCCTATTGAATGGTGAACAGTTGGTGGGGGTGGTGAAAAATCCTAATTGTTAATTTATTTGCTAAAGGGTTAATGTTGATTTTAAGGCTCTGTTCACACTTGACAGTTTTGTCATGGTATTTTGCCTCAGTTCTTGCAAGACAACAGAAAAAAAAAAGCAGCAGAAAATTGCTGTGAAATTGTTCATCAAAACTGGGAGATGTGATCACAGCCTTAGCTAAATAATATTTTCACACATCAGTCCTGTTAAAGCCTAATCCAGTTTTCCATGCTGATATGCTTATGAACACTATGTCCTGGGAATGTGAACCTTATCAAAATAAATTATTTTATATTATATATGAGAAATGTAAGAAAATATATTTTCTTGATAGCTTGAGTATTGACTGCTCAATATGAATATTGATGTCTTTTCAAAGTCCACAAAGTTTTCTAAATGCATTTTACATGGATGTTGTGCCCAAAAAATGGAAGGCTTAAAAAATACATGAATCCAGCTAGTAAATATTTTATATTGTGACACATAAGGTGGAATCAGATGTAGCTGCTTCAGTGGAGGCCAAGACTGAGGAGGCACAGCCTCTACCTGTTGCTCCTGCTGAGGATACTAAAGCTGATGAGCAAAATGAATTAGCAGAGAGGATACCGGTGAGTCAGAAGAAAAATCAGCCAAGCATCAGCTCATGTCTTCCATTTCATTACATTCCAGTCATCCATCCATGGCTTTACCGTGATCGCGCTCTAATTATATTATTTCTGAATGTTATTAGTAGTATTTAGAAATACGTTTATTGCTTGGTTGGAAATTGCAAATAGCACATATATACAGTAGCCTATAGCAGAGGCACCCTGTACTATGATATATGATACATAGGGGAATATATAGGGGAATCTTTCATTATGTATGAGGAATAAAGCTATCATTGAGTATAAGGGGTCTGTCACTTTATACAGCAGAACATGGAGATATGCAGCTGTCTCTGTTCTTACTTTTTACTTTGACTGTATATGTGGGCCATGGCTGTCAATGTATATGATGGCTGTGGGTTTACAACTGGCGTGAAATTACAACTGGCATCTGTCACTGTTATTGAAGGAGCTACTGTAAGGCGGACCATTTAGATATCAATAAAAGTGAAGAATAAGTAGGTACCAATACTGTATATCAAGTTCATGTTGCTGTCAGTGTGCATAGGGACTTGTGATTCTCACTGTGTTTATGGGGGATTTTGTCTGTCAATGTGTATATGAGGGTCCAAGTGCTGACATCACCCAAGTCGCTGTGGTTACTACTGGATAGGTGTTCTCAAGCAGGCACAGAAGTTTTTGTATAGGGTTTACCTATGTCTGAATAAGTCTGTGTGGTAGACCTAGAAGACAGGTTAAAGGGATATGCAGTGTAATCTGCAGATAGCATGTTATAGAGTTGAGTAGATTGATGTATAGTTTTGTTGGAATATAGTCTCTATAACTTGTCATTTATTCATTATCTGTGCTCCCTCTATGATTGGCAACGTATCAGTAATTGGCAGCTATATTTGTACACAAATGACTCTTTTTCCACAAACCTATATATCAATCTACTCACCCCCCCCCCCCCCCCCCACATTCTATAACATGCTGCCTGCAGATTATTCAGCATTTTCATGGGGACAGGTTCCCTTTATGTCCACTTACAAAAAGTTTGATCTCCTCAGACCCCAGAGTATAATAAGTAGAGGCCCAGGGGAAGGGATTAAAAAAAACAAACACTTATACTCGCCTTGCCTCACCTCTCCTGGGCATCCTCGCTCTCTTCAGCATCTTCTTCAGTCCTCTTCTGCCTGCAACTGAGGTGACATGCCCCAAACGTCGCTGCTGGGGCCAGTGATTGGGCCTTAGCAGTCACAGGCCCAAGGGCCCGGGAGAGGATGCTGAGAACTGTCAGAAGCCCAGGAGAGGTGACTATAAGTATTTCTTATTTTTAGACACCTTCCCTGGGCAGGTATTTATTGAAAAGTGGCCCAGCAATATGTATAGCGGTGAGGAAAGCAGGCTTTCCCCGAATGCTATCATGGTGGTCCGCTGTACCCCTCCAGGCTCAGTCGTGGTAACATCCCCTGCCACTGCGATCATTATGCCCCTGGTTGTAATCATACTGACCTGCTTGGAATACCTAATTTATATAGTTTTTATATGTTTTGCTTATTTTACACAAAAAATTATTTTGAAAAAAAAAAGTGTTTTTAAACTACCATCCTCTAAAGCACAAAATAGTTTTTTTTTTATCAGTGGAGATAGTTGAGAACTTTTTAGGACAACCATGTGTACTATTTATACAGATAATACAGAAATTACGTCGGATCCTCCAATATAGCAGTCCCTAAGAAAGGGTATTTAAAACCAAAAAAAAAAAAAAAATTGTACAAGAGACTCAAAGAGGTTGTTCCGTTAAGGATACTTATCCCCCATCCACAGGATAGGGCAGTGATGGCTAACCTTTTAAGCTCGGTGTGTCAAAATTAATAAAAAAACCTAGCTTAACTCGGGTGGCGTGTCACATCTACAGTCATGGCCAAAAGTTTTGAGAATGATACAAATATTAATTTTTACAAAGTCTACTGCTTCAGTTTTTCTAATGGCAATTTGCATATATTCCAGAATGTTATAAAGAGTGATCAGCTTAACAGCAATTACTTGCAAAGTCAATATTTGCCTAGAAAATGAACTTTATCCCCCAAAACACATTTCAACATCATTGCAGCTCTGCCTTAAAAGGACCACCTAACATCGTTTCAGTGATTGCTTCATTAACACAGGTGTGGGTGTTGATGAGGACAGGGCTGGAGATTAATCTGTCTTCATTAAGTAAGAATGAAACCACTGGACACTTTAAAAGGAGGCTGGTGCTTGCCATCATTGTTTCTCTTCTGTTAACCATGGTTATCTCTAAAGAAACACGTGCAGTCATCATTGCACTGCACAAAAATGGCCTAACTGGGAAGAGTATTGCAGCTAGAAAGATTGCACCTCAGTGAACAATCTATCGCATCATCAAGAACTTCAAAGAGAGAGGTTCCATTGGTGCCAAAAAGGCTCCAGGGCGCCCAAGAAAGACCAGCAAGCGGCAGGACCGTCTCTTAAAAGTGTTTCAGCTGCGGGATTGGGCTACCAGCAGTGCAGAGCTTGCTGAGGAATGGCAGCAGGCAGGTGTGAGTGCATCTGCACGCACTGTGAGGCGGAGACTCTTGGAGCAAGGCCTGGTCTCAAGGAGGGCAGCAAAGAAGCCACTTCTCTCCAGAAAAAACATCAGGGACAGACTGATATTCTGCAAAAGGTATAGGGAGTGGACTGCTGAGGACTGGGGTAAAGTCATTTTCTCTGATGAATCCCCTTTTCGATTGTTTGGAACATCTGGAAAACAGCTTATTCGGAGAAGAAGAGGTGAGCGCTACCACCAGTCTTGTCTCATGCCAACTGTAAAGCATCCTGAAACCATTCATGTGTGGGGTTGCTTCTCAGCCAAGGGAATCGGCTCTCTCACAGTCTTGCCTAAAAACACAGCCATGAATAAAGAATGGTACCAGAATGTCCTCCAAGAGCAACTTCTCCCAACCATCCAAGAGCAGTTTGGCGCTCAACAATGCCTTTTCCAGCATGATGGAGCACCTTGCCATAAAGCAAAGGTGATAACTAAATGGCTCAGGGAACAAAACATAGAAATTTTGGGTCCATGGCCTGGAAACTCCCCAGATCTTAATCCCATTGAGAACTTGTGGTCAATCATCAAGAGACGGGTGGACAAACAAAAACCAACAAATTCAGACAAAATTAAAGCATTGATTCTGCAAGAATGGACTGCTATCAGTCAGGATTTGGTCCAGAAGTTGATTGAGAGCATGCCAGGGAGAATTGCAGAGGTCCTGAAGAAGAAGGGTCAACACTGCAAATATTGACTTGCTGCATTAACTCATTCTAACTGTCAATATAAGCTTCTGTTACTCATAATATGAATGCAAATATATTTCTATATGTGATAAAAACATCTGACAAACACACATAAAAACCAGAGGGCAGCAGATCATGTGAAAATATAATATTTGTGTCATTCTCAAAACTTTTGGCCATGACTGTAGAAATATCAATAATTTTGTGATATTTCTAGCTCTAGTAAAAAAATAAAAAAAGTTATATTTTTGATATATGTATTTGTATTATATGTATTTCTGGTCCATCACACAGTATATGACCCCCTTTTTCTGGCCCATTACACGGTATATAACCCCCTTTTCCTGGCACATCACACAGTATATGACCCCCTTTTCCTGGCCCATCACACAGTCACAGTATATGACCCCCTTTTTCTGGCCCATCACACGGTATATGACCCGCTTTTTGTGGCCCATCACATGGTATATGACTCCCTTTTTCTGGCCAATCACACGGTATATAACCCCCTTTTTTTATAGCCCCCACACAGTGTATGATGCCCTTTTTTTGCCCCCACAGTATATGAGCTCCTGTTATCCCCCCACCCCCACACAGAGTAGTGGCCGATACTTTTTACTCACCTGTCCTCGCTCCAGTCCTGGCCGCCCTCTGCTGCCGCGTCCAAGGTGCGCTATTGCCGACGCTGAAAAAGGTCAGGTCACTGTACGTAGTGTCCTAGCATTCTTCAGCATCATGACGTCAGTGTATCGCCACCTAGAGGAGGCAACGGCCAGGAGCGTGGACAGGTGAGTAAAAAGTATCAGCAGCTGCTTATTGCAACACAATAAGTAGCTGAGGATGCGTGCCACCCAAAATGTCTTGGTGTGTCACAGGTTCGCCATCACTGGGATAGGGAATGTGTCAGATTGCCGGAGTTACAACCACCATGTCTTCTAGCAATCAGGAGACCTGAAAGTCCCCCATGCCTCCTCCAAGGGAATGGAGCATCAGTGCACTTGCATGATCGGCACTCCATTCACTGCTATCTTGTTGCTGGGTCTGAAATCTCTGGCAGCGCCTGCAGCCCTATCACAGTGAATAGAACACCGGTCATGCATGTGCACTGGCACACCATTCACAATGAGGAGGCATGGGGGACTTTTGGTCCCCCATTCTCCTGATGACTGGGAGACCTGGCTGTCAGACCCCATGTGGATAGGAGAAAAAACACAATCCCTTTACAAGACTGTGGTCGCATGCAAAATTATTAACATGCATCATGGCATTTGCTGTTCATGGAATTGCACATTTGCATGTACATGTACAGTCATGGCCAAAAGTTTTGAGAATGACACAAATATTCTATTTTCACATGATCTGCTGCCCTCTGGTTTTTATGTGTGTTTGTCAGATGTTTTTATCACATACAGAAATATAATTGCATTCATATTATGAGTAACAGAAGCTTATATTGACAGTTAGAATGAGTTAAATGCAGCAAGTCAATATTTGCAGTGTTGACCCTTCTTCTTCAGGACCTCTGCAATTCTCCCTGGCATGCTCTCAATCAACTTCTGGACCAAATCCTGACTGATAGCAGTCCATTCTTGCAGAATCAATGCTTTAATTTTGTCTGAATTTGTTGGTTTTTGTTTGTCCACCCGTCTCTTGATGATTGACCACAAGTTCTCAATGGGATTAAGATCTGGGGAGTTTCCAGGCCATGGACCCAAAATCTCTATGTGTTGTTCCCTGAGCCATTTAGTTATCACCTTTGCTTTATGGCAAGGTGCTCCATCATGCTGGAAAAGGCATTGTTGAGCGCCAAACTGCTCTTGGACGGTTGGGAGAAGTTGCTCTTGGAGGACATTCTGGTACCATTCTTTATTCATGGCTGTGTTTTTAGGCAAGACTGTGAGAGAGCCGATTCCCTTGGCTGAGAAGCAACCCCACACATGAATGGTTTCAGGATGCTTTACAGTTGGCATGAGACAAGACTGGTGGTAGCGCTCACCTCTTCTTCTCCGAATAAGCTGTTTTCCAGATGTTCCAAACAATCGAAAAGGGGATTCATCAGAGAAAATGACTTTACCCCAGTCCTCAGCAGTCCACTCCCTGTACCTTTTGCAGAATATCAGTCTGTCCCTGATGTTTTTTCTGGAGAGAAGTGGATTCTTTGCTGCCCTCCTTGAGACCAGGCCTTGCTCCAAGAGTCTCCGCCTCACAGTGCGTGCAGATGCACTCACACCTGCCTGCTGCCATTCCTCAGCAAGCTCTGCACTGCTGGTAGCCCGATCCCGCAGCTGAAACACTTTTAAGAGACGGTCCTGCCGCTTGCTGGTCTTTCTTGGGTGCCCTGGAGCCTTTTTGGCACCAATGGAACCTCTCTCCTTGAAGTTCTTGATGATGCGATAGATTGTTGACTGAGGTGCAATCTTTCTAGCTGCAATACTCTTCCCAGTTAGGCCATTTTTGTGCAGTGCAATGATGACTGCACGTGTTTCTTTAGAGATAACCATGGTTAACAGAAGAGAAACAATGATGGCAAGCACCAGCCTCCTTTTAAAGTGTCCAGTGGTGTCATTCTTACTTAATCATGACATATTGATCTCCAGCCCTGTCCTCATCAACACCCACACCTGTGTTAATGGAGCAATCACTGAAACGATGTTAGGTGGTCCTTTTAAGGCAGGGATGCAATGATGTTGAAATGTGTTTTGGGGGATAAAGTTCATTTTCTAGGCAAATATTGACTTTGCAAGTAATTGCTGTTAAGCTGATCACTCTTTATAACATTCTGGAGTATATGCAAATTGCCATTAGAAAAACTGAAGCAGTAGACTTTGTAAAAATTAATATTTGTATCATTCTCAAAACTTTTGGCCATGACTGTATATGTCATAAGATTTTCATGCTTATCTGAGGTCAGTATGTGTACTAAAAACAGCATTAATAGATAATTCAATAGGTGACTAATGGACACTTAAAAAACAGTATGCACTTAGAGAATTCGCATCTGTTGTATAGTCAACATAATTTTATTTTTGCTTGTCTGGAAAACTGTGCCATATGCCAAAAACATTAATTATAAAAACAGCGTGCATGGTATAATTGCAATCTGCAGAAGTTAATTAGTGGATAAAACAGTAGACATCTAGTTTTATAATGAGTGCACATTTCAGGGTTCCCCCAGGTCCAGTTTTCCATTCATAGTATGTGCAAAACCGTAGTTCCAAATATTTTACTTTAATTGGTTTACTTTATTTCCTTGTAGTCAGTCATATGTACTGCATTATGCAAATGTTTTTCACTCTCTTCCACCGTGGAGCCTCTGTAATAAAGGGCATTGGCATCAGCTGGCACTGTTAAGGGGTACTGTTGCAAAATTGATACAGACTCTCTCTAGTATAGATGTACATTTGCAGGCTATCTTTAACCCAGGGTTACTGCTGAAGGACAAATCTTTAATAGGAGCATTGTTAGTTCACTCTGTAATGTTGGATTGGTTATGGTTGACCTTTGTCCTATGATTGGCTCTATTATGTGGCCACTGTTGTAAGTTCCAACGCTTTATGGCTGACAGTGTAATGCAGTCAGTTGGCCCATTTATGGGAACAAAGTGGTTGACACGTGTATTGAGACATTGTGGCTCCTGAAAATATATCAGGGCTAACACTATTTGTGTTCATCGTTCAAAGGCTAGAGAATTAGATTTGTTAACATTGCTCAATTGGGCAATATAACAATATATAGCATATGTTGAGAGTTAGATACTGTAGATAGATAATATAAATATATAGGAAAAGATAGATAGATAGATAGATAGATAGATAGATAGATAGATAGATACTATAAATGAGAGGGTGTGAACCTAAAGTGTGGTGGAACGAGACCCAAAAACAGGATTGAAAAGGACCTTGACCACACTCATCCCTGGCCAAACTCCAGAGATAGCACTCGTAGAGGAGTGCTGTTTGTGTCCTGCCAGGTGCAGGTAGATTGTGGACCAATTGAAGACAGACAGGTGGTCTGTCTTAAGAGGACTGGCATCCATGGTTGAGCTCAGTGTGAAACAGAGGGTTGAGGAGAGACCTCAGTAACATTTCTACAGTCATTTAAAAGCTGAATAAAGCCATTTCTTTTGGTTTACCTTTAGTTTCAAAGCTATTTATTTGTCAATCAGTACCACAAATACCTGTGTAAAGTCCAGGAATCTGCGACTTTTGATGCTAAATTAACCCCAAGTGTCATTATTGATAGATACAATAGATAGATACATAGGTCATATAAGATAGAAATTATAAGTAAGGTTTGTCCTTTATATATATATATATATATATATATATATATATATATGTCACCATTTTATTTTCTAAAGTGCCACTTGTAAATGGTTTTATTAATTATTTTTTCACCAATTACTTCATCATCCATTCCATGGCCATTCTTACATTTACATGTTTGCTATTATACTGTATTGAAAATCATATCTGACATGGCTGCTACACTGTTTCCTACCTGTGAAGGAACCTATTGAATCTGAAGATATCAAGGCAGCTGATGAAGCTGAAACGGAGGGTAGTAAGGTAGGTGTTTGCCCTGGAAACAGAGAATTCTACTGGGTTCATATTTCTTATTTTGGCTAAAATGTTTTTCCCTTTCATTTGAACATGTGAAGATCATCACGACATAAACATCTTATTATAAGATAAAAGTAGAGAATATTCTTTACATACATTTCATCCAATGCATAGTATGTCAGTTATATCATAATCATTATTGATTCATCCTTTGAATCTGTCATCCAGAATTTAATCCCCTGCAAAAATCACATTAGCAAAAATTCTAAGCATACCTTTGATTCCCCCAAACATAGGCTAATTGTCGACAAAATTTGTTATCAATAAATACAAATGAGGCTGGAAGTGTAATAAAGGCATCACTAGAGTGCCACAAATCTCCAGCTCCCCAGCACTAATACTACCCAGCACCACTCTGCACTTCCCATCTAACCTGGGTTCACTCCTTCCATCACTCCGCTCCCAGATGAAATCTTGTACCTGCATTCTATTGACCATACCTGGCACATGCATGGTCCAGCAGCTGACACTAGCTGCGGCATCAGAAGAGTAATGCAGGGAGAGGGAGGAAATGTAGATGAGTGGCGCATAGCAACACTGGGCAGGAGTAGTGCTGGGGAGCTGGAGACTTACCGTTTTTTGGAGACATCACCGCTGCATTTCAAGCCTCATTTGCATATTACTAAATAAGAAATATCATTCAAAATAAGCCTGCAATTCAGGAAACAAGTACGTTTTGAAAATCTGCTTATAGCCCTATATGTAAATGTACATATTTGGGGGGTTAATTCTTGATGATAGATTCCCTTTAATCCATCCAATTTATATTTTTTAATTTACCTATTAGCCATTATACTCTTTTGATGGTTATGCCTGACATGGTTGTTACTTGTTACACTGTTTCCTTGCTGTGAAGGAAACTATTGAATCTGAAGATATCAAGATAGCTGATGAAGCTGACACAGAGGGCAGCAAGGTAGGTGTCTGCCCTGTAAACATAGAATCCTGCTGGATTCAGATTTCTTACATTTGATTCAAATGTAAGTGTTTTTCCTGCCTTTTTTACATGTGAAGGTCAACACAGCATGTGTGCAGGCCTTTAATAGTTATTAACAGTTATGGAAACATCTTGCAATAAGCTTTAAGTAGATTACAGGTATTACATTAATACAAGCTAGTCAAAAAGACAATAAAAATAATGAAATAATGCAAAATAATCCGGATTTTACATTAATTAAAAGTATAATTGGTGAGAACCATGCTATTGAATGGAAACAGTTGCTTAAATAATCATTTAGGCCGGGACCCCACGTGGCATAAACTCCGCGATTCACCTCCAGCAGAAACGAAAAAATTGCAGCGTTTTACAGTCAGAGCAAAGTGGATGGGATTCTAGCGAGGGAACCTCTGCGAACTTTGTCTAAAGCGCTGTGGGAAGAACCGCAATGCGTTCCCACCGCAGTTTTTCCCGCAGTGCTTTTTTGCTGTGGGACGCCACGTGGGGCCTTAGCCTAAGAGGCATACATCTACAGAACTGAGCATTTTTTTAGAGACTGCATAGATGCTTTAGCACCGAGCTGTAGGCACTCGCTGTGCTGCTTTATGAACAGTACCATGTAGGGTGATATTTTCCACTGGAAACAATGTATATAGTACAGTAGAATCTCATACGCTGTTCTGTATTACAGGGTTATTACAGACGCTGTATATACAGTGCCTTGTGAAAGTATTCGGCCCCCTTGAACTTTTCAACCTTTTGCCACATTTCAGGCTTCAAACATAAGGATATAAAATTTAAATTTTTTTGGTGAAGAATCAGCAACAAATGGGACACAATTGTGAAGTGGAACGAAATTTATTGGTTATTTTAAACTTTTGTAAAAAATAAAAAACTGAAAAGTGGGGCGTGCCAAATTATTCGGCCCCCTTAAGTTAATACTTTGTAGCGCCACCTTTTGCTGCGATTACAGCTGCAAGTCACTTGGGGTATGTCTCTATCAGTTTTGCACATCGAGAGACTGAAATTCTTGCCCATTCTTCCTGGAGCTGGAGCTCAGTGAGGTTGGATAGAGAGCATTTGTGAACAGCAGTTTTCAGCTCTTTCCACAGATTCTCGATTGGATTCAGGTCTGGACTTTGACTTGGCCATTCTAACACCTGGATACATTTATTTGTGAACTATTCCATTGTAGATTTTGCTTTATGTTTGGGATCATTGTCTTGTTGGAAGATAAATCTCCGTCCCAGTCTCAGGTCTTTTGCAGGCTCCAACAGGTTTTCTTCCAGAATGGTCCTGTATTTGGCTCCATCCATCTTCCCATCAATTTTAACCATCCTCCCTGTCCCTGCTGAAGAAAAGCAGGCCCAAACCATGATGCTGCCACCACCATGTTTGACAGTGGGGATGGTGTGTTCAGGGTGATGAGCTGTGTTGCTTTTACGCCAAACACATCGTTTTGCATTGTGGCCAAAAAGTTCGATTTTGGTTTTATCTGACCAGAGCACCTTCTTCCACATGTTTGGTGTGTCTCCCAGGTGGCTTGTGGCAAACTTTAAAGAAGACTTTTTATGGATATCTTTGAGAAATGGCCATTTCTCTTTGCCATAAAGACCAGATTTGTGCAGTGTACGACTGATTGTTGTCCTATGGACAGACTCTCCCACCTCAGCTGTAGATCTCTGCAGTTCATCCAGAGTGATCATGGGCCTCTTGGCTGCATCTCTGATCAGTCTTCTCCTTGTTTGAGATGAAAGTTTAGAGGGACGGCCGGGTCTTGGTAGATTTGCAGTGGTCTGATACTCCTTCCATTTCAATATGATCGCTTGCACAGTGCTCCTTGGGATGTTTAAAGTTTGGGAAATCTTTTTGTATCGAAATCCGGCTTTAAACTTCTCCACAACAGTATCACAGACCTGCCTGGTGTGTTCCTTGGTCTTCTAGATTGGAAAAGGGCAAATGTGGTCCCCATCTACAAAAAGGGGAATAGGGACGACCCAGGAAATTATAGGCCGGTAAGTCTGACCTCGATAGTAGGAAAAATCTTTGAACAAATCGTTAAAGAACATTTAATTAGGTACCTGGATGGGAAGGCTTTAATTAATCAGAGCCAGCACGGCTTTATGCCTAATAAATCTTGTCAGACTAATCTTATTTCCTTCTATAATAAAGTCACTGAATGGTTGGACCAGGGGAATGCAGTGGACCTAGTATATCTTGACTTTAGTAAGGCCTTTGATAAAGTATCACATAACATTCTTATTGAAAAAATGATCAAGTATGGCTTTGATAAAATATCAGTAAGGTGGGTTCACAATTGGCTAAATGATCGGGCACAACGAGTAATTCTAAATGGCTATACATCAAACTAGAAGAAAGTAAAAAGCGGGGTGCCGCAGGGCTCTGTCCTGGGCCCAGTACTTTTTAATATTTTTATAAATGATCTGGATGATGGGATTAATGGGGAACTAATAAAATTTGCAGATGATATAAAGATAGGAGTAATGGCCAACACTAGAGAGGAGAGAGAGTGCATCCAAAAGGACTTAGACACACTGGAACAATGGGCTGAGGTGAACAAAATGGTATTCAACAGGGACAAATGCAAAGTTCTACATCTGGGTAACAGAAATGCAAGAAGCATATATAGTATGGGAGGAATAGTACTAAGTGAGAGTACAGGGGAAAAGGATCTGGGCATAATAATAGATCACAAATTCAACATGAGTCAACAGTGCGGTGCGGTGGCTAAAAAGGCTAATAAAATTCTAGGATGTATCAAGACGAGCATTGAAGCTAGATCAAGAGAGTTAATTATTCCGCTGTACTCTGCCCTGTGTACAGTTCTGGGCTCCCCAGTTTAAGAAAGACATCGATTTATTGGAGCAGGTCCAGAGAAGAGCAACCAAAATGGTGGTAGGTCTACAAACCATGTCCTACGAAGAAAGGCTAAAAGAATTGGGACTGCTTAGTTTGCAGAAGAGAAGGCTAAGGGGAGACTTAATAGTGGTATTTAAATATCTGAAAGGTTGTCACAGTGCAGAGGGATTAACCCTATTCTCATTAGCTGAAGGAAGCACGAGAAGTAATGGGATGAAACTAAGGGGAAGGAGATTCAGATTAGACATTAGGAAAAACTTTCTAACAGTAAGGGTAGTGAGGGAGTGGAATAGGCTGCCACGTGAGGTGGTGAGTTCTTCATCAATTGAAATCTTCAAGTGGAATCTGGATAGGTATATAGCTGGGATGATCTAGGAATTCCTGCTTTTGCAGGGGGTTGGACTCGATGGCCCTTGAGGTCCCTTCCAACTCAAACAAACAAAACAAAACAAATGATGCTGTCTGTGCTTTAAACAGAACCCTGAGACTATCACAGAGCAGGTGCATTTATACAGAGACTTGATTACACGCAGGTGGATTATATTTATCATCATCAGTCATTTAGGACAACATTGGATCATTCAGAGATCCTCACTGAACTTCTGGAGTGAGTTTGCTGCACTGAAAGTAAAGGGGCCGAATAATATTGCACGCCCCACTTTTCAGTTTTTATTTTTTACAAAAGTTTAAAATAACCAATAAATTTCGTTCCACTTCACAATTGTGTCCCACTTGTTGTTGATTCTTCACCAAAAAATAAAAATTTTATATCCTTATGTTTGAAGCCTGAAATGTGGCAAAAGGTTGAAAAGTTCAAGGGGGCCGAATACTTTCGCAAGGCACTGTACATAATGCCTTTAAGGGGATGTCAGGATTAGAGAAAGGATTTTGCCTTTCTCCAGAAACAGCCCTATGTTTATGAGCAGAGAGCGACTTATCCAAATTTAGGTGAATGGAACTGAACTGTAAAACAGGAGCCAGCTTATGGACGGCTTTGGCACTGTTTTTTTGGGGGAAAAAAAGATTTCTTAAAATCATGGACGCTAGCTCATCATAGTCCCATCTCTGTACCTGTTGGCAATGTGAACAGAATTGTTTATCTAGACCATGATTTGTGTTTTTTTTTTTTTGATTTTTACTAAGACATGATCCTAAAAGTAACACCTCTAATTTTGGTCCACTTTAGTTTTCAAAATAATAGCCTCTTTACATATATTATATTAGTGGTTATTGTGTTTTTCTAAATGTATTGCTTATTGCAAGGTAGTTTAGTAAATTCCTTGTGCTTATATTTATTTTTTGTTTTCAATGTGTAGTTTTCTATCATTTTTGTTCTATGATGCTTAATGCATTTTTACATGCTTATCACTTACTGCAAAATACTCCTGTGATTTCTGTTGTTACTCATTGCTTGGCTTTGGCAGATAGAAGCAGGGTTTCTCAAAGTTCCCTATCAGGGCATTTTAAATGAAAAAAGCCTCTTCTTTAATGGAGTCTCATGGAAGAGGAAATATATACCCCTTTGCATCCTCTTTGGATGCAGTATATCACGCCAAATAAGAAAAAAACTTCAAAAATTTGGTGCTGTTCAAAATTAGATGAGAAAATTTACATTTTTGTATTCAACAAGAAGAAATTGGCCAAGTTCACATTTCAGCCTAAAGTGCATGTACCACCATCAGAATAGTTTCTAAACAATGTATATACTATTGTCGGCTAAGGCCCCACATTGCGAAAACACAGTGTTTTTGAGTGCTGCGGAAATGCATGTAAAAGTGTAAAATAAAGTCTGTGTTTTACATTACTAGAAAAGTGAATTAGATTTTGTTTAATCTCATTCACACATTGCGGGAAAAAAAGCTGTGGAAAAGCAAAGTTTTCAAAAAGCACTTTTTTTTGGAAAAATGCATCATGTTAACTTTAGCTTTGGCATTGCAAGCATTTTTCTCTATATATTTAATAGGGGTATAAAAAAAAAAAAAGCAGAGAAAAACACTGAGGAAAAAAATGCAATGCGTTTTTTGCTGCTTTTTTTTCTGTAGTGTTTTTTTAGCAGTGTTTCACTGTGTGGGGCCTTAGCAGGTGGGTGTCATAGTGAACATAAATTTTATGTGTCAGAGTGCAGTCTCGTTTTAATCCATATGCAAAGGAGAGGTTTAGTGTACCGTGTGGTCATGTCTGCTGAAACACCAGTTTTTTCCTGTGGTCAACACACATTGGGGCCTCTTAATCTTTATAGTAGGAGGTGGTGCTGGCTGATGACCATAGGCAAAAACAGGTGCACCAAACAGTTCATTTGCATATGGATTCAAAGTTTATTGACTCAGAATAAAGATTCCACTTTGCTGTAAAAAAGTATGTTTCCAATGACATTAAGAGCCCCTACAAAAGCATATAAGTAGTTTAGAAGCAATTTTGGTGGTGACAGACTCCCTTTAAAGAGGATCTGTCACTACTCCTGACATGCCTGTTTTATTATATACTTGTGTTACTAATGTTATAACAATTTTGGAGCATCTTTTGTTAGGACTTTTCATTGTTTAATTCCTCTGTTATTCTACTTAGACTTTTATGAATAAATTGACAACTGACTGTTACCATTCCCTTTGTCAAAGGGGTGTGTTCTTACACTTTGTAGCCTATTACTGGCAGCAATGATTGGAAAGTGCTCCGGTTTGTTGTCAGTGTATTCGTATATTTTAGTAGGACTAACAGGGGAGAGATACAATACACAGGTATAAGCAGATTTTTTAAATTGTTATATCAGGGAGAATACAAGTATTTGTTAAAACAGACATGTCAGGAGTAGTGACCAATCTGCTTTAAGGTCACAGTAGTTAGATCACAGATGGTAAATACATAGTAAGAGAACACTATTTATAATGATATATGGTTTTTGTGAGTGTAATGTAAGTCTCTGTGAGGTCTAATGATAAAGTCAGCTATGATGGAACTTCATCTTTGTATTTTTGACAGCCTTTTTTATATTATTAAACAGACATTATATAGAATACAGGTGATGTGTCTGAGATTTGCTTATAGGAGTTAGCCATTTTCATAAAATTGATGGCATATCCTTAAAGTGTGACTAAACTTTCAGATAACGTTTGATTTTCTGGCAGTATTTGTGTCATAAATAAAATTTAAATATACTTTATTAACAAAATTTGGCTCCTTTCTGTGTAATCCTGCATTTTTTCTCTCTTTCCCTTGTTCTGTATTTAGAGCTGTTTCTACCTCTCACTCAATGTTACGGAGTATGGGCTTGTAGTATGGGGCTGTGTAAAATGTAGAGAAAATGAAGGTATGGGAGGGTCACTTCAAGCAGTTATATCTCGGACAAGGTTTCAGAGATATAAATTACTTTCAGAGATATTACTGGTTGAAAACACAGTCGGGATGAATATATTTATATGCAGCTGTATAAGATATATGATATAAAAATCCCAATCCCGACTGTGTTTTCAACCATGTTCATTAATGTTTCGGCACTCAGTAAAAAAATTCCGGCACTCTTAAATCATTTGCACACTCTTAAATCATTTACAATTATTCGAAGTTATGGTCAATAAGAACTTCATCAGATATCGTACTGTAGTATGGAAAAAGTGAGAGGTCTGTGAGGAAAGTTATATGCGTTAGCTAATAGCTCAGGTGGATGAGCAAGGACCTACCTCTCTCCTTCTACATACTACAGACCAATATCTGATGATTGTCTTATTGACCAAAACATCAAATGATTTGTATCTGGACTGCAAAACTTGGGAGTTATTTGAACATGATTTAAGAGTGCTGGAATGTTTCTTTGTATGTGTTTTCTACCAATGATATCTCTGGAAATAACCTTAATGTCATATGAAAGAAGTGTATATCCTCTTTCATATGACATCAATAGCAAGTTTGTGCATTTTATAATGACCGAGATATCTGTTTGAAGTGACCCTCCCCTACCCTCCTTTTCTCTTCATATTAAACAGCCCCCTACTCCATACACATTAACATTCAGTGAGAGGAAGAAACAGCTCTCAATATATAAACAACAAATGCAGGATTTCTCAGAAAGGAGCCAAAATCTGTTAATAAAGTATACTACAAAATTTATTAATGACACAAATACTGCCAGAAAATCAAAAGTTGTCAGAAATTTCAGTTACCCTTTAAGAAAGGCTAACAATTATAGATTTGCTTGAGTATGACTGTCAGAACTTCAAAGATCATCTGTTTTTACCAAACTGCAGTTCCTGTCATTGTATACATGCCAGGAACTGCAATGCTTATTTGCCATTTCTTTCTCAGTTATGAGTTACTGCTGTGGTGTCCCATTTAAGTCTATGGGACTGCCCTACAGTAACGCATAACTGCAGTGAGTGACCATGCATGGTATGGTATGTAAACCATGCTTCGAAACGTGGTCAGATAAAACAGCTGATCTGCAGGGTTCCTGACAGTCAGACCTCCCAAGAGTATAGAGTTGATGGGGTATCTTAAGACTAGGCCAGTAATTTTATGAAAGTGGATAACTCCTTTTAATGAGGCTGAAGTTCAATACAGCACCTTAGTTTGTTTGATCCTAGGAATCCAAGAGATGTGTCATCAGTGTCTCATGTCTATAAAATAAACTTTAATTATATCTAATCATGAATGGAATTATGGATGTTTAAGATCCAATGATGGTTAGTTCATAAGCCTCATAAGGATCATACTACATTAGTATTGTGTTAGCATTTATTCATACATACTGCTTCATTGATATTTTAGGCAAAATCTGACAGTACAGAAGAAAAGCTTAATGAAGCCATCCCAAACACTGCTGAAGAAGGGAAAGACGATGGGCTAGACAATCGTAAAGATACTGATGTGACTCAGGTAACTACTTGTAGTAAAGATTTTTTTTTCTGTTTGCGTATAAGTTTTACTTTTAGATTCCCCCAAAACACTTGTCTAACTGCAAGTACCACAAGGTTTTACTGTGAGCAAATATAACAAATTCCTCTTCACTTTCAACATAAAAATAGTACAGTGTAGTATTCTTCATATACAGCATATACATCCTCTTTAAATTCTATCAGGACATAATATAAAAATGCGTGGTCCTCAGAAGGTCTTAAAATTAGGCAGCTCCAACATCAGATGAACAATAACACACAACAAATTCCACCAATTCATTATTTATTTAACAAAAATGAAACCAAAATGGAAAAGTGAAGTTTGAAAAAATAAGTACACCCCATGAATAGCTTGTAGAACCACCTAAGGCCCCACATTGCGTCCCGCACGTGGGCCCCCGGCCTTAAACAGCAATAATCAGAGGGTAATGGTTTTCTGTATGATTTTATTAGTCTCTCACATTGTTCTGGAGGAATTTTGGTCCTCTCTTCTTTACAATGTTGCTTCAGATCATTGAGGTTTGTGGGCATTCACTTATGCACAGCTCTCTTAACCAGTTCAGGATCGGGCCATTTTCCTTAGTTCAGGATTAGACACATTTTCAGATTTTTACATACATACGGTTTTGAGGGCTCTAATATTTTTTCCTTTAGGTTATTCAAATAATTTTTGCATTTTTTTGCGGTGATATATATAGGTTACTAACAGAAGGACCCAGCTTCGCCCCATAAGATTTGGCCAGTTTTGCACTTGACATCCAGTATGGCAGTCTAGTATAGGTACAGACTATTTATGGCTGTGTTGTTATGGAAACCTGGTAAATGAAATGTGAACTGATATTGGCTGATACACGTCATATGACTGAATATTTAAGGATCTGCGAACTGCTATTGACGCATACAGGTCATAAATAGCTTGGTTGCTATGGAAACCTGGTGTAAAGCTGCGTTAATGTCAAGACTGAAGAACCTGCAATTTTCCATTGGTCCATAAGCGCCATGTGATCATGTGTATCTCAGTTTGGATATTATGTGTATCTCAGTTTCGATATCAGTGAAAAACCTGAGATCAGTTGTTATGGAAAACCTGGAGTAAAGCTGTGTGTATGTGACCTTGTGTAACAGTGTCATCCCCAGTGCCCTGCCTCTTAAAAGATGACCTATAGCAGTGAAGAAAAATGTCTGAGTTGTTATGGAAACATGGAGTGCAGCTGTGTGCATGTGGCTGACAATGCCTTGTCAGATTGGAGATGGGCTTGGGTCTGCTGAGAGTTTTCATTAGCTCGAGCAGCAGCCATGCGTTTTTTTGCAGGAGTCTTGCGTCCAGCTGCAGTTTTCCTTTTTGGAGGCATGAGTAGTTTAAATACTTTTCAATTTATAAGAATTCTGACATCCAGTATGGCAGTCCAGTATAGGTACAGTCTATTAATGGCTGTGTTGTTATGGAAACCTGGTAAATTAAATGTGAACTTATATTGGCTGATACACATGACATGACTGAATATTTAAGGACCTGCGAACTGCTACTGACAAATACAGGTCATAAATAGCTTGGTTGCTATGGAAACCTGGTGTAAAGCTGTGTTCATGTGGAGACTAAGCGCCTGTGAGCTTCTATTGGCTAATAAGGGACATGTGACCGTGTGTATGGCAGTTGGAATATGAGTGAAAGACTTGCAGGCTTGTATTGGCTAATGCAGGTCATTTTTTGGGAATACTGTATCTCAGAAACGGTACGTCTTAGAAAGCTGAGACCCAGTCTAAAATCTGATGTAGCTGTGTGCCAAATTTGGTGAGGATCGATCCAGTCATTGTGCATAAAGGACAGACAGACAGACAGAAACTCATTTTTATATACAGTATAGACCAAAAGTTTGGACACACCTTCTCATTCCAAGAGTTTTCTGTATTTTCATGACTATAAAAATTGTACATTCACACTGAAGGCATCAAAACTATGAATTAACACATGTGGAATTATATACTTAACAAAAAAGTGGGAAACAACTGAAAATATGTCTTATATTCTAGGTTCTTCAAAGTAGCCACCTTTTGCTTTGATTACTGCTTTGCACATTCTTGGCATTCTCTTGATGAGCTTCAAGAGGTAGTCACCTGAAATGGTCTTCCAACAGTCTTGAAGGAGTTCCCAGAGATGCTTAGCACTTGTTGGCCCTTTTGCCTTCACTCTGCGGTCCAGCTCACCCCAAACCATCTCGATTGGATTCAGGTCTGGTGACTGTGGAGGCCAGGTCATCTGGCGTAGCACCCCATCACTCTCCTTCTTGGTCAAATAGCCCCTACACAGTCTGGAGGTGTGTTTGGGGTCATTGTCCTGTTGAAAAATAAATGATGGTCCAACTAAACGCAAACCGGATGGAATAGCATGCCGCTGCAAGATGTTGTGGTAACCATGCTGGTTCAGTATTCCTTCAATTTTGAATAAATCCCCAACAGTGTCACTAGCAAAGCACCCCCACACCATCACACCTCCTCCTCCATGCTTCACGGTGGGAACCAGGCATGTAGAGTCCATTCGTTCACCTTTTCTGCGTCGCACAAAGACACGGTGCTTGGAACCAAAGATCTCAAATTTGGACTCATCAGACCAAAGCACAGATTTCCACAGGTCTAATGTCCATTCCTTGTGTTCTTTAGCCCAAACAAGTCTCTTCTGCTTGTTGCCTGTCCTTAGCAGTGGTTTCCTAGCAGCTATTTTACCATGAAGGCCTGCTGCACACAGTCTCCTCTTAACAGTTGTTGTAGAGATGTGTCTGCTGCTAGAACTCTGTGTGGCATTGACCTGGTCTCTAATCTGAGCTGCTGTTAACCTGCGATTTCTGAGGCTGGTGACTCGGATGAACTTATCCTCCGCAGCAGAAGTGGCTTTTGGTCTTCCTTTCCTGGGGCGGTCCTCATGTGAGCCAGTTTCTTTGTAGCGCTTGATGGTTTTGGCCACTGCACTTGGGGACACTTTCAAAGTTTTCCCAATTTTTCGGACTGACTGACCTTCATTTCTTAAAGTAATGATGGCCACTCGTTTTTCTTTACTTAGCTGCTTTTTTTCTTGCCATAATACAAATTCTAACACTCCATTCAGTAGGACTATCAGCTGTGTATCCACCTGACTTCTGAACAACACAACTGATGGTCCCAACCCCATTTATAAGGCAAGAAATCCCACTTATTAAACCTGACAGGGCACACCTGTGAAGTGAAAACTATTTCAGGTGACTACCTCTTGAAGCTCATCAAGAGAATGCCAAGAGTGTGCAAAGCAGTAATCAAAGCAAAAGGTGGCTACTTTGAAGAACCTAGAATATAAGACATATTTTCAGTTGTTTCCCACTTTTTTGTTAAGTATATAATTCCACATGTGTTAATTCATAGTTTTGATGCCTTCAGTGTGAATGTACAATTTTTATAGTCATGAAAATACAGAAAACTCTTGGAATGAGAAGGTGTGTCCAAACTTTTGTTCTGTACTGTATATAAGAGAAAAATAGGGGTTTTTTATGTTGCTTTTATTTTTCCATGGTTTTTCTTTATTTTAGTATCCGAGAAAATGTAAACAAAAAAGATAGGAAATGTCTCTGTTTTTCACATTTTTCATGTTCGTTGATAGCACAAAGTGCTACTGAAAAAAGTCTTTCTTCTCTGTTACAGACATTTCTACATATGTGACACTTATTGTTGTGTCGCCGGGGTGGAGCTAAAACCTGTGACTTGGGTGTGGTAGTGGCATTTTTTTTTTTCACTTATTTTTTTTTATTTTATTTTTATTTATTTTTTATACACATTGTGTCTCCACATAAGGTCGTAATAGACCATTTTGGGGGGCGTTTTAACTTTCACTTTTTGTTTTGCTGATTTCTCCTGAAACTAGCACTCCTGATACATTAGCCCGAGTTCCAGTAAGAATACAGCCTCCTAACTTTTACTCCAGATTTCTTCTGGGTCCTCTACAATCCAGCAGTTTATATAGTTCCTGTCCCCAGTGGTCATGTGGTTAGAGGGGAGCCGCATCATGGTTCATTGAACACTGTGTACACAGCAGATGGGAAGGCAGGGACGGTAAAAAACTGTCCCTGTCTTCCCTATAAGAGCTTTGGCTGTTGTAACAGCCAGCTACACCTGCAGCTATCCAGCTCCTACATGCGTACAACCCCACTAGTATCAGGACCCCAACTAATATTTCAGAATTATTAACGTATTTCTTGCAGGATGCAGCCAGGCCCTGTCATGTTGCTGTTGGGAAAATGAGGTGCTGGTACTAGTGGGGTTCACGCATATAGCTAGAGGGCAGCCCACCTGATCTAAAAGTATGGCTGCCATCAAAAGACTTTAAGCCAGCATCATGCACCTCACAGTATCATGTGACTGTCACCTTATATAAGCCTAATCTGTGTGCATTTGGAATGCATGCCATCCACCCCGTCATGGATTGGAGGTTTGGATATTATATTAGTATCTTGCACCTGTGCAGCCTCCACCATATACCACTTGGCCATGCAAATCTCGATAAAGAGAGGACAAGTTTATTAAGCAGTTGTAATACCATTTACATAAGGACTAGCTAGGCTATGTTCACACTACCAATATTAATATCCATTTCTTGCATCCGTCATAGGATGACAACAACAGACATTAATGGTATCTGAGTTACTAACACAAACAGAGCCCCCTCCATCTGTGTCCATTCCCATTCACTTTAATGTAAACAAGATGATGGACTTCCATCATGTTTGTTTACTTTTGTAATAGAAGATAAAGTTCTGCATGCACAATTTTTTCTTCCATCAGAAAAGTAAAAAACATGATGGAAGAAAGGGTCATGTTTACAATAAAAACCACATACAGTTTTTCAGTAAAAAACTGTTTCAACCCTGGGAGACTCCTACCATCTCCTGCCTTCGCCACCCCAAGGGTTGATCCGCCCACTGCTATGACATCACCAATCCTACTTGAGCAACATGCTCCTATTTTAGAATTTTAATTAAAAAATTTAACAAAATATAGTATTGTTTTTATTATTATCCCATAGACAGTGACAATTGTTTTAATCATGTACATATATGTGATGTTTCAGCAGGAGATTACATGCATACCATCAGTTGTAATAGAACCAGCATCAAATCATGAAGATGAAGGAGAATATCCTGAAGAAAATCTTGCACAAGCTAAAGATGAATTTGATGCCATCCAGGATTCATCTGCTGGGCAAACTGAGGGCACCACCAATGAAAGTAACAATCTTCCCACATCTGAAAGCACTATATCTCAGGAGTTACCTACTGGCTTCCTGTACAAGGTGAGATTATCAACTTCTTGCTGCTTTATCTGTTGTAAAATGTAGTCTGTAGATTTTGTTTTTCCACCATTCTATGTAAACTATCACTCATATTCAAAACCCTCAGTGAAAAAAAAATATATACATTGCATTTGAGGGACAGTCCTTATTCACTGACTGTGAACCTATGTTGCATGTGTATAGAATGAACAAGACAATACTCCAGTCCATTTTTACATGATATTCATGAGACCAACTATAAAAATACAGATGGTATCCATTATTATGTGAAATTTGTTGCGTCTAGCTTTTTTATTACATTAGTATGAAAATTATTTCTTTCATAAGGATATGGATGCTTAAAGGGGTTTTCCAGTTTCTGACTAATATTGAGACACAAATATTATTCTTTCTATAATAAAAAGTTATACAATTTCCAATATATTATCTGTATCGATTCCTCATGGTTTTCTAGATCTCTGGTGCGCAGGTCACAGCACAGTAATCAGACATCTGCCTAGTAATGAGCTGTGCACCTGTGTGCTCATCACATGACCATGGACTGTACGTCACATGACCATGGACTAATTTTTATACACTGGAAGTAAGCAGAATTAATAGCAGCAAGCAGAGATCTAGAAATCAGTGCACAATTGATACAAAATTGTATACCTTTTTATTATACAAACAATAACATTTGCCTCTCAATATTTTTCTGAAACTGGTTGAAAGGTTGAGATGGCATCCTCTACAGCAGGGGTACTTTTAGTAAAGGTCCACTGACGGTCTGCCACCGACGGTCTGCCATCAGCTGGAGGTCCACACTGAACACGTCCAGTATTTACCGTATTTTTTGCATGATAAGACATGTCTGACTATAAGATGCACCACAGATTTAGGCAAGAAAAATTAGGAAAAAACATTTCATATTAATCTAAGCTTCCTTGTTGGTCAAATGGAGTGGAGGGGTCAATTTTACTAACTAGTAAGGGGGTACTAACGGGGCATTACATTGTGTGGAGAGGCACTAATGTGGCATTATAATATTTGGGGGATACTAGTGGGGCATTATAACATGTGGGGAGCAATAGGGAGCTTTATACTGTGTGGGAGCATTAACATAGCATTATACTGTATGGGGGGAACTAAGGTAGCATATTGTTTAGATGGGCACTAATGTGACATTATACTGTGTGTGGGCAGTAGTGTGGCATTATACACAGTATAATTCTCCATTACTGCCTCTACAAATAGTATAATACTCCCCCACACAGAATGGACACTATCATGTGGTTGGGATAAAACAATCATTTCCTACTGTTATCTCCTAAATCCAGTTACCTTACAGTAGCAATGTATGTGGGGGCTTAGAGGATAGCGGGTGGGAGATAAATGTTTCTCTCGGCCGCTGCCATAATGAAGGTTTAGGAGGAAGAGGCCCAAACAGCTGACAGTTGCCTTCTAGGTTCAATATATAGGGTGCAATGTATAAGGATACGTATAAAGACTATATACTGAAGCCTATATACTGATCCCTATAAATTGCACACTTTATATTGATTTCCTATATATTGATTTGCATATTGTTGATGACCCCAAGGCTTGGACACAAAACTGCTGATAAAACAGGGTCTCTACTCAGATTCCCACACACACCCTGCTTGCCCTTCCCCATACTCACTGGGTGGAAAATCTCCAGGCCAGAGTGGAGGAAGTAACTGCCTTTGTGCAGCGCTTTTCCAACTCCCCTACTCTGTCTGCAGACATGCAGGGGAGTAGGAGTCAGGCTCACGTCATGTGAGTTCCACCTCGGGTGGTGGGGGAGGAGACCCAGGAGGACAAAAGTGTTTAGCACTTTGGAGGACAAACTAAAGCAGGGTATGGCAGGAAAAATACACAACCTGGGATGGAAGGACAGCAGTGCAAAACCAGGACTGTCTGGCTGGATCTGGGATGGATGGGAGCTATCCAGTGGCACTAGTAACCTTTATCTTTCCCCATATAACTCCTTTAAACTCTGGTTGCTATTCTTATTGGTATTTTTTATTATTATTTGCTATTTCCTTGTTTTAGGAGGTACAGTAGACCCGATAGCAGTGAGTAGTTTGCCTGCTGTCTGATTGCTGGAACACCTAGGGAAGCTGTAGATATAGTCACCCACCCATAATATTATTATGAGTGGGTGACTATATCTACTATTTGCCCTAAAACAGCATTGCCCTGAATGGACAGACGTATTACTTATCACATACAGAATTAGGAGCCAATGATACAATTCACACATTTTTTTAAAAAACTATAGATTTTCCTATCAGAATATATATGTGAAGGTAATGAAATCCAGCCACCTTGAAACACCATTCATTGTAGTGACTGCAGTGCTATAAACATATATACTATTATTTTTATTGTGTGTCTTTTCAGGCTGAAGTGCTGCATGATTTTGAGGCAGCGAATGATGATGAACTTAACCTTAAAAGAGGTGATATAGTTATAGTTCTCTCCTCCACAACATCAGCTGATCAGGTAATATATCTTGAATGAACATATGTATGCTATGTATAGGGTGTTATCCTTTGAGACATTGTAATTAATCTACCATTATATCAGAAAACCTAATCATACACTATAAATTGGGCTAATTCTCAATATCCCAGTCTCTTCTTCTAAATTTCCTAAAATATCCTGTCTAAAATCTAAGATTAATTAACCACTTTAGGAACAACATATTTTGGAACCAAGCATTTTTATGTTTCATTGTTACATGTATTGCAAGACTCTTAACTTTTTTTTAATTTTTCCGTTGACATAGTTGTTTGATGGCTTTTTTTGCAGCCCAAAATATAGTTTATATTAGCACCATTTTGGCATACATGGCACTTATTGATTAAAGAGGTTGTCCAGGATAAACTTTTTTTATATTAGGGCGGGGAAGGTAAAAAAAACCCCAAAAAAACGAACATACTCACCTGTCCCCGTTGCTCCAGTGTCTCCCAGCGCAGTCCGGTCCCGCTGCTATGGTGTTTTTCCTGAGGCCAATCAGCGGCCTACGCAAAGGACACGGGACATCACAGCTAGTCCTTTACTGAGGCCACTGAAACACCAGAGCATCAGGATCGGACCGCGCTGAAAGACACCAAAGAACCGTGGACAGGTGAGTATGGTTTTTCAAAAATGTTTTCACCTTCCCCGGCCTAATATAAAAAAAAAGTTTATCCTGGACAACCCCATTAACTTGAGGGTTGGGGTTGCTATGTTCACAGCAATACCATGTGAATTTTAAAAATCCTTTACAAAATGAAATTATGTTTTATGGAAAAATGTTTTATTTTTTTGATACTGCACCATTTTTTTTTTTTATTTCACCTTGTGTAGTGAATTTGTTTTAGTTTCACTATAGGCAACTATAGGCAACCTGTGATCACACTTTGGGAATGCTTTTGGAGGAGCAGAGGGAGCTCCCTCTCTCTGTAAGCTCCTTAGATGCCATGGTCAGCATTAACTGTGGCATCCATACAATTGAATGGCTGAGATTTCATGTATATGAAAAAAAGGGTCAGCCACGGATATTCACCTTTTATAGTATGCCAAATTACTGGTCACCTGGTCATCACTCCCAGGGGGCTGACCTGTATGTGTCTCTTATTGAAGAGAATCAATACTATGCAGTGGTCCCCTGAGTTCCAATATTTTCAACATACAATGGTCTTTTTTGGGCCACTGTAACTTGAAACCAGACTCAACATACAATGCCCCTGAATTAGTGAAGTGTATGCACTGATTAGCTGACTAGTAGCGCCTCTCTACAGTAGGGTACAGTACTACATGTTCTGTACTTCTCCTTACCTGTGCCTGGATGAGCTGCTCCTTATGACACCAGGTGAAAGAAGCTCCAGGTTTTGTACTGTGTATACTTTTAAGGACCCTGATAAAGCTTCTGTCACCATCATGGAACATGATTTACAGTGTCTGGAAGATTTTCTAACTTTAATGTGTAAGGCTATATCTGTATTACATATCTGATAATTTTTCTTTAATTTTTGCCACACTCTGGGGTTTTCAGAACCAATTACCAGTTTTCTATATAGTTATGGTCTCAAGTTACAATAGTTTCACTCTACCCTTGTCCTCCCAAAACAAGTAATATTGTAACTTGAGGGTCCACTATACAGTCATGGCCAAAAGTTTTGAGAATGATATAAATATTAAATTTTACAAAGTCTACTGCTTCAGTTTTTCTAATGGCAATTTGCATATACTCCAGAATGTTATAAAGAGTGATCAGCTTAACAGCAATTACTTGCAAAGTCAATATTTGCCTAGAAAATGAACTTTATCCCCCAAAACACATTTCAACATCATTGCAGCCCTGCCTTAAAAGGACCACCTAACATCGTTTCAGTGATTGCTCCATTAACACAGGTGTGGGTGTTGATGAGGACAGGGCTGGAGATCAATCTGTCATGATTAAGTAAAAATGACACCACTGGACACTTTAAAAGGAGGCTGGTGCTTGCCATCATTGTTTCTCTTCTGTTAACCATGGTTATCTCTAAAGAAACACGTGCAGTCATCATTGCACTGCACAAAAATGGCCTAACTGGGAAGAGTATTGCAGCTAGAAAGAGTGCACCTCAGTCAACAATCTATCGCATTAAAAAAAACTGCAAGGAGAGAGGTTCTTTTGGTAAAAAAAAGGCTCCAGGGCGCCCAAGAAAGACCAGCAAGCGGCAGGACCGTCTCTTAAAAGTGTTTCAGCTGCGGGATCGGGCTACCAGCAGTGCAGAGCTTGCTGAGGAATGGCAGCAGGCAGGTGTGAGTGCATCTGCACGCACTGTGAGGTGGAGACTCTTGGAGCAAGGCCTGGTCTCAAGGAGGGCAGCAAAGAAGCCACTTCTCTCCAGAAAAAACATCAGGAACAGACTGATATTCTGCAAAAGGTACAGGGAGTGGACTGCTGAGGACTGGGGTAAAGTCATTTTCTCTGATGAATCCCCTTTTCGATTGTTTGGAACATCTGGAAAACAGCTTATTTGGAGAAGAAGAGGTGAGCGCTACCACCAGTCTTGTCTCATGCCAACTGTAAAACATCCTGAAACCATTCATGTGTGGGGTTGCTTCTCAGCCAAGGGAATCGGCTCTCTCACAGTCTTGCCTAAAAACACAGCCATGAATAAAGAATGGTACCAGAATGTCCTCCAAGAGCAACTTCTCCCAACCGTCCAAGAGCAGTTTGGCGCTCAACAATGCCTTTTCCAGCATGATGGAGCACCTTGCCATAAAGCAAAGGTGATAACTAAATGGCTCAGGGAACAAACATAGAGATTTTGGGTCCATGGCCTGGAAACCCCCCAAAATTAAACCCCATTGGAAACTGGGGGCAAAAAAAAAAAAAAGGGGGGACAAAAAAAAAAAAAAAAAAAAAAAAAAAAAAAAAAATTTTTTTTTCTAAAAAAATGGCCTTTTTTCTGTTTTTTTTTTTTCTAGATTTTTATAAAAATTTTGGGAAAAAAAATATGGGTTTTCAAAAAAAAGAAAAAAAAAAAAAAAAAAAATTTTTTTTTTTTAAAAAATTTTTTTAACTGTCAATATAAGCTTCTGTAACTCATAATATGAATGCAATTATATTTCTGTATGTGATAAAAACATCTGACAAACACACATAAAAACCAGAGGGCAGCAGATCATGTGAAAATATAATATTTGTGTCATTCTCAAAACTTTTGGCCATGACTGTACAGTTGTACTTAGGTCTCTCTTTAGTGCCAATGTTCTAAATTATTTAGAATGCTAGTTTTTAATGATATTGCAAGATGAGTACATTTAATAGGGAAGACTCGCAAAGACCCTATAATGATTTTTTTTATCTTAAGTTGTTTTTATTCAGTAAGCATAATGATAAAATAACATAAAGGGAACATATGCATTCTGTGACATAACCACAGTATGATATATAGAAAATATGTGGTTGTACAAAACCATATACAACATATTGGAGAAACAGAAAAAATCAGTGTGATCTGCACCATTTTCACAGACTGATCAGATGCCTCAAATGAAAAACATTCTGCTATTTATATATTTAATAAAAGGGAAGATTCCCAACACAGGCACCCTATGACCACCTTATAGGGAATGTATGCAGACTAGCCCAGGGGGTTAAAACTTTTACTCATTTAACAATTATATATTTGAGTAGTGGAGTACTAAAAAGGCAATATCTCTACAATGTAATTGACTAATTCATATAGAAGGTTCACTTTTAACTATGAACTCTATTTTTCAGGAGGCTGGCTGGCTTACTGGCATGAGGGACGTGGACTGGCAACAGCACAAGGAGATGGAGGCTCAGAAGGGACTCTTTCCAGAAAACTTTACTCGTAAATTAGAGTAGTTAATGTGAGGGACAGTGTTGGTGAAAGCTTCATATTTAGGTTTATTGACCTTCTGAGAAGACAGATACATTTGAGACTATAACATTAACTGTTAAAAACTGGTGCCTGCCCAGATAAAGCTGGTGAACCATATGAGAACAAACAAAATCAGCATGAAAGCCAGATGTAAGTTATATTCTACTAATGTGTAAGTGGAGAAAAGTTGATGTTGTTCACTTGTATGCAACCACTGGTTTGTTTGTGCTTTGTCAGAATAAAGGTTAGGTGAACCTTTCCTAAGATCCTTAGTCCAACATAAATCCCAACTACTCTGAATTAAAAAGGATTTCATTTATTTGGAATGTCATTTTTGATATCTATCGTAAAGTACACTGGAAGAAATTGATAAGCGAGGACTGCGTTCAGGACAGCAGCATCTGTTGGGCTTCTATCTTATACTTGCACTCTAATGGTCATCTGTATACACTTATTTCATTCTTTCAATGAAGTTTAACATCAGTAATATGTAACATCATGGGTCTACAATTGTTCTGTTGGGGGACAGAAGCTCATGACAGATACAAAACCATGAGTGACCCAAAAGTTCATTCACATATAAGACTTGTCATAATGCATTGTGCATATCGAAAGCTTTCACATCAACATAGTACATGTTTAATATATTGTAAACTGTTAAGTGGGACTAAGATGTACCCTTTATCAGCATACAAACCTTAACTTATGTGCACTGAGTCTATATTGTATTGAATTGTTGCATTTCAGATGATCTTACTAGTAACTGTAAAGTAACAAGAGCAGAATGAACAATACCCTCACAGTTTTAAGTCTTAATACCAAGGAACTGCTGCAAAACCTATTTCTCAGTGTCCTTTGCAGACATATCTAATGCAGTTATGTATCATGTATGTTGTCCTTTACTGTAGTTTCTTAAGTCTGTAGTATCATTGACAAGTGCTTTGCTTTGAACTCTTTTTGGCATTGCGGTGTTTACTAGTTTGCTGCTATAAAGCACGACTAGCGTCCATTGCCAAAGCATTCAACAATACGTCTTCGTAAATAATGTGAAATTTTCTTTATAGTACTGACAGAAAGTGAAAGTAACATGAACGCACAGTTATTGGTTCTTTCTAGTTTACAAAATATTAGAATTATCTGGGAGAAAAGATATTTTACCAGCTTACACTAAATACAAGATTTCAACTATATGATGTATTCAGTATGGAAATGACATCTGTATCTATTATGTTTCTTTCAATGTTGTGTCATCTCTAATAAACTTTTTGTTCAGCCACACATCATGACTAATCGTATGTTAAAGTGTCAGGAAATGTTGACCAGAAAATATTTAAGGTGCTTCTAAGTGAGTCAGGTTATTTGCATATTTCTTTTCATCCCTGAAGATGTGCCGTCTTCAGGGATGAAATAGGCAGAATATAAAAGGAACTTACCTATTTTATTGTCTTAATTTTTATAGTTTATAAGTTTAGACATTTTTTAAGTTTTAAAAAATGTAAAAAAAAAACCCATAGAAAATAAAATTTAAATTACCATCCCTAACCCATTAAACACATAGAAGCATAATGAACATATTAGGCAGAGTTGTCAAAAAATGCTCATACTATTAAAATAAAATATATTTATCCCATACTGTAATGGGGAAAAGCTCCAAAATGCTCAATTTGCAGGTTTTTTTTAGCACCATTGTCTACTAAAAAATTTAGTAAACAGTGATCAAAACATCATACCTAAATGGTATCAACAAAAATTTATTTTGAAAAAAAAAAGAGACCTTACACAGTTCCATAGATGCAAATAGAAAATAATTTTGAGTTTGAGGATATAGAGATGAAAAAAAATATTTTGTTAAAGGTATTAAAACAACAACAATATAAATTTGGTATTGCTGTAATTGTACTAACCCAGAAAATTAAGGTAATGTGTCTTTTTTACTGCACAGTAACTGCTGTAAGAACAAAACCAGTAAGAAATCAAAATAACCCTTTTTCCAGTTCCACATATTTCAAATTTTTTTAAGCTTTCCATTACATTGTGTTGAGTATTATATGTTGATCACTGTATAAGCTGCTGTGACTGCCATGTAATTTGCAGCTAGTGTCCCTGTTCCTGAACCATGGAGAGGTGTTAGGTGGCCATTAATAATTGATTTAACTACTGGAAACCCCACCAATTGTTATATATGGTTGTTTTCAGTTTACCATAGAGTAGACTGAACACAATGTGGACTCGCCACATGTAATGTAATTTGAAGACATGCGATAGATTCTAGGGCCACATTCTAGGCTGCATTTACATCTGTGTCAGATTGTGTCTGGCATGGTGTCCATATAAAATCATGGATGTAAAAGACCTGCAATAACTTTTTTGGTCCACCGATATCTGGGGGGGAAAAAAGAGGATACTGGACAGACCCCAATATAATCAATGGGGTCCCTTGGGATCCGTTATTATCCATCATTACTGCATTAGACAGATTGTTATTTGTTCTGTTGGTCTGAAGAACAGATTAAAGTACACAGTTGTGAATGCACCTAAGGCTCCTATAATGTGTTGGGTTCTTACTTTATTAAGCAGGGACAAGACAAGCATTCTTAGTGTCCAAGGCAAAGGCTTCAAGATGCACTCCCCTCCTTCCCTAATACATATTTGATATATACTAACATTTATGTCATCACATGTACGCTATGCTTAAATACAGTATTGCTTACACAGCCACATACCACTAGAAAGCCGACAAAGCACTGAATTCAGCACCCTGTCAGCTATCCCAGTATGCATCCCAGTGCTGAATATATCAATTTCTCTCCACTGTCAGAAAGGTGGGCCTTATAGTCTAGTGTCACCTCTGGGCTGTGAGCAAGCCCCCCCCCCTTCCCGACAGTACAAGGCTATGGAAGAAAACTGTCGGTTGGGGGGTGGGGTGGTTGCTCAGAGTCCAGAGATGATGCTAGGCTTGCTTTTCTAACGACACTGATATCTCCAGCACCAGGGTACATACCGGGAAAGCTGACAGTGCACTCAATTCAGTAATACTACCCATCTCTGAGGACATAAAAGGTCCTCTTTAATCCTTTGCATTGAAAAAGTTAAAGGTTGCTGTTTTATACCTGCAGCAATAACTGACGCAGGTTTAAATCACAAGGGATTAGTCGCCAGTGAATTCATGGCTGCTAATGCGCTATGAGTATGATCCATGTGCTCAGTCCAGGAGTTTGATAAATGTTGACTGTATTCTGTATGGGCACATTTTAAGGCCACAGCCCCAAATTTGACAGCAGTTTTACATTTTTTATACAAACTTCTGTATATATCCTGTATATATAATTTTTTTTTGGGAGGGGCACAATATATTTACCACTAGTGGGAGCTCACTAACTTGGTGTTTGCCACACAGTTCCAGGCTGCACAGTCACTGTTTAACAACTACTGAGCACTTTTCTGCCCTGCGTGGGAAGCACTCATTATTATACACAAGCATCCAATGTACAAGTATAAACATCTGCACAGACACGGGTCTGAGCAACTGCAGAGGAGATGTAGAGTCAGTCAACTTTGATAACTTGAACCACTTAATGTTGAAAGTTTACCTGAGTCCTAGGAAGGAGTCTGACCTTTCCAACCCATTTTTCTGATCCTGCTGTTAAGTACTGTGATGGTCCATAAAGCAGTACAAACACACTGCTTCTTAAAATACACTGCATACTATTAATTTCATTTGTCCACAAAAAAAATGCGTTCTGTGTCATTGAAAGGATTGAGGTTTGTGATCACAGAATCTATTTTGTGATCAAATAATGTTTTGTGCACACAGAATTCATTTTGTGATCACAAATAATTTTTGTGTGTTCAAAATCAATGTGTTATTACAGAATGCACAAAAATTATTTTGTGATGCTGTTTATTTTGTATGTTCAGAATTCGTAAAACCTATTTTTGAGAATAAAATATAATTTTGTTGCACAAAATACAATTTTTGTATTACAAAAAATGGATTTTGTCATACAGAATTAATTTTGTCTGTTATGGAATTGTTTATAAAGCAGAAAATGCAGAAAATGATAACAGAGAGCAGTAGAACAAGCATCTTAAATCTGCCCTGGCAGATAGAGTCTAAGGCTACCCAGACTTCTTCACCAGAGTTAGTGTAAAAAATCAGTGCAACTGCAGGCTACAGAAAAAAAAACTCACAAACTATGTTGAACCAGGAGAGCAGAACTAAAACAGAACTAAAGGAATAAATGTGTCCAAGCTGAGGTCAAGTCCAAGAGTTAACGGTCAAAGCCAAATCAGTAAGCAAGTGGATATCCAGTAAAAAAAGCCAAGGTCAGGAGTACCAACCAATGTGTTCTGAGCACAGGAACCTATTTAGTAACAATTAATTAATAGTTGGCACATAAGAAGTTCTGACCAGACTTTAAATACCTCTCTTCAACTGGTGATTGTTTCAGCATGTCAGAGCTGTGACTAGCTGTAGAGTCAGTAAAAGCTTTGTATGTCGGCATGGTATCCTTAAGGTAACAGTAGTGAGCAGTACTGCAGTGAAAAGAATACATGCTGAAAATCCTAACATGATCACACAATGTTATTTTGTGGCACAGAATGTTAATTGTGAACCTTCTTTGATACAGAATGTTATTTAGTTGCACAGGATTTTATTTTGTAAGACATAATGCATTTTCTAAAGCCAGTAATACAAAAGTGTTTCTATCACAAAATAAAACCATGTGTGATGAAACAAAATTCTTTAGGACAAAATAACATTCTGTGTGACAAAATAAAATCTATGCCACATAATTGCTTGTTTAAGCACTATATAAATTATGTGAGCACATAAATATTCCGTAAGTAGTTTGTGCATACAGAATGTATATTGCATTAGTGTAATACATTTTGTACTTATGACTTATTGCTGTATTTTGTGCTTGCACAATACATTTTGTCTTGCAGGAATGAGGGGAATGCGGTTTGTTGGGGGGGGGGTCCCTGTCAAATGTTCACCTTGGGGCCCAGCCATTCCTAGTTACACCACTGGGCATACCCAGCATCATGCTGTCACTTGGATGCAGCAGAGAACTGCGTTATAATACAGAATTTTACAAGACTAACAGGTTGAGCAACGAACCATTTAGGAAATGTCTCTATAATACAAATTTAGAATGCCCTATGTTTGGTCTTTATTTAGTTTGCTTACATATATAGCGCCATCATATTCCATAGTGTTATTGAGATATTGGCAATACTATCCCAAAGGCTCACAATCTAACTTCCTTATACAGTTATCCTTTTCCCTTGTAGATGTCGTCCTTAGCTGGATTTGAACCTAGGACTCCAGCGCTTCAAGGACACATTGTTTACCACTGAGCCACCAAGTTTTCAACTCTTAATAATGAATATTCTTGACTTTTACGTGAACATTTTATAATTCAGAAGGTTTTAATTAAAATATTTTACTGTATATCCTAACTACATATGTAAGGTACAACCATTACATCCATTTACAACCACAAAACTGAAACCACTGACAGAGAAAGTGTAAAACATTGGTTATCTGTTGACAATATTACTTGCCATGGTGTGCTTATAGGAAGAGAAAAGAACAGAGAGGGCGCTTAATAAGGCAACACCCCTGGTATACAAAATAACATGAAAACATAAATCTGTAGTATATGCTCACTTTATTAGGTTGTGTATTATTAGTGCCTACCAGAGGCAGGTTCATAGTCTCGGTGTATTCTGTAGTTATTATAGGTAGGTCCTCCTTACAGCAACTCCATTCTAGCTGTGTCACTACAGAACTGACTAGAATGGAGTTGCTAAAGGTAGGTTCATGGTCTTGGTGTATTTTGTAGTTATTATAGGTAGGTCCTCCTTACAGCAACTCCATTCTAGCTGTGTCGCTACATAACTGACTAGAATGGAGTTACTGCAGGTAGGTTCATGGTCTTGGTGTATTTTGTAGTTATTATAGGTAGGTCCTCCTTACAGCAACTCCATTCTAGCTGTGTCGCTACATAACTGACTAGAATGGAGTTACTGCAGGTAGGTTCATGGTGTCGGTGTATTCTGTAGTTATTATAGGTAGGTCCTCCTTACTGCAACTCCATTCTAGCTGTCTCACTATAGAATTGACTAGAAAGGAGTTGCTGCAGGTAGGTTCATGGTGTCGGTGTATTCTGTAGTTACTATAGGTAGGTCCTCCTTACTGCAACTCCATTCTAGCTGTCTCACTATAGAATTGACTAGAATGGAGTTGCCGCAGGTAGGTTCATGATCTCAGTGTATTCTGTAGTTTCTGCAGGTAGGTTCATAGTCTCTGTGTATTCTGTAGTTACTATAGGTAGCATGGTGGCTCAGTAGTTAGCACGACAGCACTGGAGTCCTGCGTTTGAATCCTGTTGAGGACAACATCTGCAAGGAGTTTGTATGTTCTCCCCGTGTTTGTGTGGGTTTCCTCCGGGTACTCCGGTTTCCTCCCACACTCCTAAGACATACTGATAGGGAATGTAAATTGTGAGCCCTATATGGGACAGTGACTGTCAATGTCTGTAAAGTTCTGTGAAATATGATGGTGCTATGCAAGTAAGCATAATAAATAAAGGTAGTGTTTTGCCAAGGGAAAAAGATAGTTTGGATTCCGTATAATAGAATAAAGTTATAGAATAAAACACCTGACTATCAACAATAGTTTAACAATTTATTAAGAAGAGTATAAGAAGATATCAAAAAGGTCTTACAACAAGGAAAAGTATAAAATATATTAGAATGTAATTAAATCCACACTTTCAACACTTAAAGGTATATCAGAAGGTATATCAAGGTTAATCAACCTGTGATATGATCAAAACCTGCAATAAAGCAAGGTATAGCAAGATAATCAAAGTTAAGCAAACTATGATATAATCAAATCCACACTTAAAAGTATATTGAAAGGTATATTAAATCAACACTTACAACACGGCCAAGCTTCATTGATGAATTCTAATCAAGGTATCTGCAGGAAAATATCACCAAGCCATTGTGACAGGTCTGCAGCATCAGGCGTCCCCAATCTGCTGTTAAGGTTGCAACATATGGCTGGGGGTATCATCCATCTTTATATACCCTTTGTGTGTGTCATAGAACTGGCGGTTACAGAAGTGTATACACCTCTATAAGGCTTTACTCATCTCCAAGCTCACATTCTTGCGAAAGAGGCCAGTTTTCACCAAAATATGTCTTGTGACACTTAGCTTCATACAGAGTTAATCTGTAAGCTGGCGTTTATGGACATGTAAACATAAAGTCAAACAGAGTTGCACTTTTGAGCTGATTTTTATGTCTTATGTAGACATTAAGTCAAACAGAGCTGAACCTTCAAGCTGTCCATGTAAACATCACATAGAACAGAGTTGAACTCTGATCTTGCTTTCTGTTTAACTAGACATTACACCATACAGAGTTGAAGTTAAGGTTACATGACTTGGCTTCTATAAACATCTTGTCAGCCATTTTATCAAGGGCAGTCATTTTGGTTTTTAGCATTACAGGTAGGTAAGTAGGTCCTCCTTACTGCAACTCCATTCTAGCTGTCTCACTACAGAATTGACTAGAATGGAGTTGCTGCAGGTAGGTTCATGGTCTCTGTGTATTCTGTAGTTACTATAGGTAGGTTCATGGTCTCGGTGTATTCTGTAGTTACTATAGGTAGGTCCTCCTTACAGCACCTCCATTCTAGCTGTCTCACTACTGACCTGACTAGAATGGAATTGCTGCAGGTAGGTTCATGGTTTCAGTGTAGCCTGGTTGGTCCGTATAGGGTCTATATCTAACGCTAAGCCCCCCATACAGCGATATTAATAAAACAAACAACGTCGACATTTTAAAAAATATATTTGATTGAAATAAAACCCTCCGCACAACCCTCATTAACCATTTTATTTATTTATCTTTTTTTTTTTTTTTTTTTTTTTTAATCCCTTAAGGACCCGGCCATTTTTCATTTTTGCATTTTCGTTTTTCCCTCCCCACATTCCAAGAGCCATAACTTTTTCATTTTTCAGTTCACAGAGTCACATGATGGCTTATTGTTTGCGAAACAAATTGTACTTTGTAATGGCACAATTCAATATGCTGTGCAATGTACTGGGAAGCTGGAAAAAAATTCAGAATGAGGTGCAATTGAAGAAAAACTGCATTTGCGCCAATTTGGGAATCGCTGTAGACCACAGGCTTGTAGTGGCTTGCGGCTTACAGGTTCCCTAGCGACAATTAAGACATCATCGTCCTGGCACAGGCGGGTGCAATGACACCGCTACATAGAGCCGCCTGAGCTGGGACATAGACATGCCTGATACAGCAAGGAGAGCCGGTGGTGGCAAGTCCGAGCAAGGAAATCTTAGGCAGGTGAGTATTATTGTTGTTGTTTTTTTTTGTTGGGGGAGGGGGGAGGCCTTAAAAATATTAAGGGCCAATAAATATAAGGGATCATTAGGGCAAGCAGAGGTATTATTAATATAAGGGGCATTATTAATATAAGGGGCCTATTGACAGTCAGTATTTATGTAAGGGTGTAAGAGGGTATTGGGCTATACTAATTTAAGGTGGGCATTAGTGGTTTAAAGGGGTTGTCCAGGAATTACAGTAATTGGGAAGAAGGCCAGGGAAGGTGAAAGATAAAAGAACCCAACATACTCACCTGTCTCCAGCACTCCGATGCCCCCCAACACTGTCAAGTCAAACGCCGCCCACGGGCTTGTTCTGGCGGAAGTCCTCACCACACGTGACTGCTGAGGCCAATCAGTGGCCTCAGCAGTCACAGAAAAGGAAATGGGACGTAAGCGAGTGACGTCCTGGGTCCTTTCCTGTGACCGCTGAGAACACATGCAGCAAGGACTTCTGCCAGAACAAGCCCCCGGGCGACGCTGGACCTGACAGCAACGAGGGGACACCGAAGTGTCGGGGACTGAAGAGTATGTTTTGTTTTTTGTTTTTCTTTTTTATGTTTCACCTTCCCCGGCCTCCTGCCCCAGTTCTGCATTTCCTGGACAACCCCTTTAAGGGAATATACAGAAGAATTATTAATTAGGGGGCATTATTGGCTGAGGTATTATTAATTTAAGCAGGCATACAGGAGTATTTTTTGGGGGGCACAATAGGCATTATTGATTTAAGGGGCATACAGGAGTATTATTAATGGGGGGCACAGAGGCATTATTAATTGAGGGGCACTATTAATTTAAAGGGTTGTGCCTATGATAAATTTTAAAGCAAGCAGCAAGCGAGCGTTATAATGTACAATCTCCCCTGTACCTGCACTGGGCTGTCTGTCACCGTTGCTTGTATACAGAGCGGCTGCAGAAAGATGTCACAACAGTGGAACTGCGGCACCCTAACACTATATACTGTTGTACTGTAAAGAGCGGGGATTGGCTGCAGTGGTCTCCTCAACTTTAAATCAGTGCTGTAGCCGCTCCGTATACATATAGTGCAGTGAAGGTGATGGCTGGCCCAGGACAGGGACAGAGGGGAGGATGCAGGTAAGTGTCAGTGCATTTTTATTTACAACCCTGGCCTGCTGCCTGCATTAATATTTCTGATCCCGAACAATCCCTTTAAGGGGCACAAAGGGGCATTGTTAATTACATACATAATGCGGGTATCAATCATTTACAGGGGATTTTTATATCATGTATTTTATAATAGGGGGTAGCAGCAGGATGGGGACTTTGTATAGGCAAGGAAAATATGGGTCAGGTGTCTGGAAAAGTGAGGAGCCAAAGATGTCTGTGTTGCAAACTTTACAGAGACAAGTTGTGGCTGGAAGAAGTGGTCTAGATGAAGGAGACGAGAAATGTGAAAGATTACAGTTAGAGAAGTCACCTGTAAGTCACATTTCCCTATACTGTATTTACTTCAACTGTACGCAGAGCCCTGTGTACAGCCAGTATATCACTATACGGTCACCGTAAAGTGATAATATTGGTATATCCAGGTAGGGGGCTCACTTGCATATGTTTTACCCCCCCTGTGCCAATCCCCTAGCTATGCCTCTGGTGCCCACCTAAGAAGTGAATTCAGAGCACTGTCAGCTTTCCAGTGGCATATAAAACCGCGGGTGCCAGAGGGCGTGAAAGGTCCTCTTGAAATTGGGGGAGAGAAAATTTCTCCATGCAGGATTTTTGTCTCTGCCGATTTTCATCGGTTTCTGGAGACTCTGGCGCAGATGTGAACTTAGTCTTAGTTATACATGGCTGCAACATATGGGGAACTACATGACCTGATTCTGCATTGGTTGGGCAGGTTGGCCATCTTCTAACCGATCATATCCTTTCCTCAAATGTCTCATCTATATACCCACTGACATAATTTACTGATATATAATGTCCCATAGTGGCTCCTTCACAAGGTATAATGTCCCATGGCGGCCCTTTCACACAGCTTAATGTCCCATGGCAGCCCCTTCACAAAGTATAATGTCCCATAGTGGCCCCATCACACAGTATAATGTCCTATAGTGGCCCCTCCACACATTATAATGTCCCATAGTGGCCACTCCACACAGTATAATGCCCCATGGCAGCCCCTCCACACATTATAATGTCCCATAGTGGCCCCTCCACACAGTATAATGCCCCATGGCAGACCCTTCACACAGTATAATGTCCCCTACAGTGTTTGGTATAAATATTACAAAAATTTTGGGCTTGGCAGATCACAACCCATGAACTATTATTAGAACCCAGAGTATAATGTTTGGAAGCCCAGGGGGGGGGGAAAAAAAATAGTCTTGCTACTTCCTGCTGTCTTCAAAGACTTCACAGATGTGGGTTACGTCAGTGTCATTGTGCGTCAATGACACCAGCTGGACCCACATGGTGTCTGTAACATCACTGAAGAGGGCTGAAGACAGCAGGAATTCGCGTTGGAGCACAGCAGAGGTAAGTTAAACCGTTGTTTTTTTTTTTTTCACCTTCCCGGGCATCTGAACATTATACTCTGGGATCAGAAAATACCTCAGATTATAATAATAGCAGTTTGTTGGAACAAAACTGCCAGACAAACCTCGGGAGACAGATCCTGCGAGGTTCGTCCAACAAATACCAAATACCACAGCCATACTTTCGGATCTCCATGCATTCCGAATCAAGTCCCTGTCAGCCAAGTCCTGATGCTGTTCAGTGTCAGTGATGTGATATGGGACACACGGGGCTCCCTGGAGGGCTGAAGGGGAAGCGGGGGTGCAGCATCCCAGAGGCTGCTGCTTTTAATTGTTTGTCTTTTGTGCCTCTGGGATTGTGTTGGTTTGTTCCGTTCTATGTTAAATGTGATTGTTGTGCAGCTATCCTCTGTATTTTCCCCCCTGCATTGTTCAAACCTTGCCTTGGTTCAGCCCTGGCCTATCACAGGCCACTGGGCGGGGTTGTAAGGAGACCTAGTCTCCCCGGTGACAGTTGGTCTTCAGTCAAGTGTGTGCAGTCAGCTGGAGAAGGTGTGCAGCGTTTCCTTGCCACCAGCTTCTGGACTGAGGCCCAACAGTCGCCTTCACAGAACAGGAGGGTTAACATCAGCCCCAGGCTCGACTAGAGACAGCCCTGAGCAAGGGAGAGAATCTGTCTAAGCTGCTGGACTTATTCGGTGCCGTGCCAAGAGGAGCAGGAGAGGACCCTGACAGGAGTACCACGTTCGTGCCTAGTCTACAGGTAACCAGATCCCTGTCAGGACTCCCTGTGACTCCATCCCCAGTATACCTGGCTGGGAGAGGCATGAGAGGAGGAGTAGTGGTGGATTATTTTGTGGCGCCTGTAACATCCCTGGGCATCCTCCTAGAACCAAGGCTGGGGGATTGGAAATTGTACTACTACCCCCATTCAGAAGCTGCCGTTACCTGTTCTCAGTTGTTCTAATAAAAACTGTTCCTGGTTCAACTGTTACCACTGGCTGCCTGAGTCGTGCCTGCTATAACATCAGGGCCCTTCCGACTTCCACCACACCGGCTCAGAGAGGAGAGGTCCCCTCTCCAACTGGAAGTGCCCCGGGGGAAAAAAATACTACCACCACCATCCGGTAGTGCTGCAGGACCCCCCTCAACTCAGTCCAGCATAGGAGTGAGGCTGGAGTGGTTGGTGAGTGTGCTTGGCCTAGTAGGTGGCACATCTTCAGCTACTACAACTCCCATCCTCCGGTCTCCTCCATCTGGGTTGCGGCAGGGGCGGCTGTGGTCAGAAGTGGGGACCAGTAAGTAAATAGTAACAGCAGTTAATGGCCTATTTAAAAAACAAAAGCACCAGGCCCCCTATGGTCACGGGCCCCATAGCAGCTGGTGGTAGTTCCGCCACTGGGTATGTCTTAGAATTTAGGGTCCCACTTGTAAACTTTGTCTAAAATTGCCCTGGAGATAACAGACACGGCTCCCAGGGCCCTTTATCAGCAAACTGTAATTAGCTGAACTGATTGTCCTGCCAGCAGAGCTGTAGATATCAGTGAGAGCCAGGGGTGTAACTACCGGGGTAGCAGTGGTAGCAGCTGCCACAGGGCCCGGGACATTACGGGGCCCCGCGGGCCCCCTATGCTTTTTTTTTTTTAATAGGCCGTTACCTGCTGGAGTAACCCCAGCAGGTAACGGGCCCTATATACTTACCGTTCCCCGGGGTCCCGCTCACGGCCGCCTGCGCTTCCGATTTTGCGGAGGCGGCTGTGAGCACAACAGAACACCACAATCTCTGCTATCATTATACTCCGGGGTCTTTGAAAAGGCCTGGCTTCTCCAGGCTTCGGGCCTGTTTGGTGACGTCCCAGACGTCAGCGGACGTCATTTTGCATCGCGACGCTGGCCCGCATTACGTGACGCTGGCCTGGTCCAAGATTGAAGAAGGCTGAAGTAGCAGGAAATAGACCGGAGCGAGGAACAGGTAAGCAACGTTGTTTTTTTATGTTTCTATCCTCCCCTGGGTCTCCGATCATTATACTCTGGGGTCTGAAAAGACCCCAGAGTATAATAATTGTTCATGGGTGGTCCACAATGGGACATATAATAGTGTGTGCAGGGGCCACTATGGGGAATAATAGTGTGTGCAGGGGCCACTATGGGGCAAAATACTCAGTGCAGGGGCCACTTTGGGGCAAAATACATAGTGCAGGGGCCAATATGGGGAATAATAGTGTGTGCAGGGGCCACTATGGGATATAATACTGTGTGCAGGGGCCACTATGGGGAATGATACTGTGTGCAGGGGCCACTATGGGGAATGATACTGTGTGCAGGGGCCACTATGGGACATGATACTGTGTGCAGGGGCCACTATGGGACATGATACTGTGTGCAGGGGCCACTATGGGACATGAAACTGTGTGCAGGGGCCACTATGGGGAATGATACTGTGTGCAGGGGCCACTATGGGGAATGATACTGTGTGCAGGGGCCACTATGGGACATGATACTGTGTGCAGGGGCCACTATGGGACATGATACTGTGTGCAGGGGCCACTATGGGACATGATACTGTGTGCAGGGGCCACTATGGGACATGATACTGTGTGCAGGGGCCACTATGGGATATGATACTGTGTGCAGGGGCCACTATGGGACATGATACTGTGTGCAGGGGCCACTATGGGGCATAATACTGTGTGCAGGAGCTACTATGGCACATAATAGTGTGCGCAGGAATGTGTTTTTTTTTTGGGAGGGGGTTGGAGGGGGCGGTCCGGGGGGGGGGGGGGGGGCGATTGGGGGGCAGCGGTTCGCCTTGGAGCCCAGCCATTCCTAGTTAGGCCACTGGTGAGAGCCTCAGCCCACCCCCCAGAGAGCAGTGACTCATGTCATCTGTCCTGCTTATCATTTAGGCCATGCTCCTTGGAAACGCTGTGTAAACAATAGGGGGATAATTTCACATAGCAGGCAAACAAAGTAGAATTGCTGAATAATGTATTTGGGAAAAAACTCTTTAATTTACATAAGCTAACAGTATAGATAGGATCCTTGAGATGGGAATACCCCACTAAGACCTTGACAGTGAAAAACTGCCATGTGACGGCTGTTTTAAAAACAATGAGAGTGAATGACTATATTCGCATGCTCATTTTTCTTAATATGGACCATTTTACATGGCTGTCAAAAAAAATGGACTGTTTTTATCTTTATTTTGATGGATACAAAAATAGACAGCCTGTCATGGGCTTTAAAACCAGCGTGTGACCTCAGTACAAAAAACAACCTTCACAGGGTCGTTCTTCAAGTCATGTCAATAAGATCAAATTACAATGCATATACTGTGTTTCTGTATTACTCTTTATTGCATGTTGTCTATTTCTTATTGTAAATGCTGAAGCCTTACATTGCATTGTATATTTGTATGCTGCTGCTGCTCCTGCTTAAACTTTTGTTGCTGAATCATTGGGCACTTTCCAGTCTGGCATGTTCTGCAAGGGGATGGCGTGATGATTCCCCCCCAGAGGTTGCCTTCTTGTGGTGGATACCTTACCAAAGTATGATGTACATGTTTGTATATGTACTTGCTTGGCCATGATCTGTAATGTTGCAGTGTTCACTATTGACATTAGGTGTCACTGTTGTGCTTGATATATAAGGCGTATCAGTAGGAAGCAAAAGCAGAGCTGTGAACCTGGGAGAGCTTTTCACAGGTTTTCACAAATGGCAGATTGTGGTGGAAATGGGAGTGGCCTTTTCAAGTGGTTTGGCCTTTATAATAGAACACTAAATATATTGAGACCTCATATAATAATATCAGATCCCAGAATTTTACTAGTTAAATTAAATAAACAATTGCACCATTTTATTTATGCAGCTCATCAATCGCTATAAACATTGTGTTAATATATCACTATAAATATTATGTGGTGTTCTCAATAAAACAAGTACTCAGAATGCACGTTAAAGTGTCTAATGAAGTCAGCAAGCACATAAGTCCCCTGAAAAACTCAAATAATGATGAGAGAGCAGAAAATCATGTATTTTATGTTTCAGCATATTAGACAGGACCAGGTATCACATCAACAGGAACAGGCCTAGACTGGGACTAATAAAACAGCCATGGTACTGTACACAAGATGCTCCAACTCACATACATACCCATAGGGGGCGCCAACTCTTTTTTACTTCCGTGGTGACCTGCACATTTCCTAGTTCAAGATGACCCCGTCATTCTTGGTCATGAATGGCATCTTTCTAAATCTTTTCTTCTTGTTCCTAGTTGCATGCAGCATGGTATCACTTTAAATCGTGGTCCTTAGCATGATTCCCCTCCAATTCCTAGTCCCCAGTATGGTATCTGTTTAAATCATGGTCCTCGGTATGGTTTCCCTCTCGTTACTAGTCCCCAGCATGATATTCATTTAACCCCTTCCCGCCAGAGGCATTTTTCGATTTTTGTTTTTGACTCCCCACCTTCCAAATCCTACAACTTTTTTATTTTTCCATTCAAAGAGCGTTATGAGGTCTTGATGTTTGCAGGACAAATTGTTCTTCATAATGGGACTACTTATTATTGGGAAGCTGAAAAAAAAATTCAGAATGGGGTAGAATTGGAGAAAGAATGCATTTTTGCAATTTTCTTATCGGATTCGTTTTTACGGTGTTCACTGTGCAGCCAAAATGACATGTCACCTGTATTCTATGTTACAGTATGATTCCGGTGATACCAAATTTATATAGTTTTATTTACATTTTAACCCCTGAACAAAAATCTAAAACTTTGCAAAAAGAAAGTCACCATATTATATTTCCGTGTACGGGAATGCATAGGGCATCCTTTTTTGTGAGGCCAGGTGTACTTTTTAGTTATACCATTTTGTGGAATGTCTATTGCTTTGATCACTTTGATCAGTTCGGCACTTTTTTTTTCCCACGACTACGCTTACTGTACAGGAAAAATATTTTTATAAGTTTGTACACAGGCATTTTTGGACACAGGGATACCTAATGTGTATGTGTTTCACAGTAATTTTCTAGATTTCATAAATTTTTTTTAGATGTAATCTAAGGCGGAGGGGGTGAATTTTTTGAAAGGGGGATGAATTTAAATTTTTAATTCTTTTTCATTTACTATATATATATATATATATATATATATATATATATATATATACACACACATTACTGACTTGCAGCACCACACCATGTGAACAGATCTCAGAAAGTCCACCTTACCATATGGTCTCAGTCAAAGGACTGAGAGTTAGTAGGTACCAAATCCATGATGGAGTATCAGAGCCTGTATTCAGACTTCCAAGGAACCATCTTTGATCTGTCAGCAGTTTACAGCCTTAAGGTTTTGTACTCAGTGTCGGACTAAGGGCCTAAGGCCCACCAGAGGAACTTGTTCTGGGTGCTAACCCAATAGCTTCCTGTTAACAGCCTGCACCACGGCTCCTTCACTGAAATCTTACATATGTGCTGACTATCCAGCATTACTAAATATGTTACCTGTATCATCATTCCCTATAGTACTGTGCACACCCCAATAGCTATATGGCCTGTTCATGCACAGTACTGTATGGGGAATGACAAGGCCATGGAGCACTACACGTATAGTACAGACCAAAAGTTTGGACACACCTTCTCATTCCAAGAGTTTTCTGTATTTTCATGACTATAAAAATTGTACATTCACACTGAAGGCATCAAAACTATGAATTAACACATGTGGAATTATATACTTAACAAAAAAGTGTGAAACAACTGAAAATATGTCTTATATTCTAGGTTCTTCAAAGTAGCTACCTTTTGCTTTGATTACTGCTTTGCACACTCTTGGCATTCTCTTGATGAGCTTCAAGAGGTAGTCACCTGAAATAGTTTTCACTTCACAGGTGTGCCCTGTCAGGTTTAATAAGTGGGATTTCTTGCCTTATAAATGGGGTTGGGACCATCAGTTGTGTTGTTCAGAAGTCAGGTGGATACACAGCTGATAGTCCTACTGAATGGAGTGTTAGAATTTGTATTATGGCAAGAAAAAAGCAGCTAAGTAAAGAAAAACGAGTGGCCATCATTACTTTAAGAAATGAAGGTCAGTCAGTCCGAAAAATTGGGAAAACTTTGAAAGTGTCCCCAAGTGCAGTGGCCAAAACCATCAAGCGCTACAAAGAAACTGGCTCACATGAGGACCACCCCAGGAAAGGAAGACCAAGAGTCACCTCTGCTGCGGAGGATAAGTTCATCCGAGTCACCAGCCTCAGAAATCGCAGGTTAACAGCAGATCAGATTAGAGACCAGGTCAATGCCACACAGAGTTCTAGCAGCAGACACATCTCTACAACAACTGTTAAGAGGAGACTGTGTGCAGCAGGCCTTCATGGTAAAATAGCTGCTAGGAAACCACTGCTAAGGACAGGCAACAAGCAGAAGAGACTTATTTGGGCTAAAGAACACAAGGAATGGACATTAGACCTGTGGAAATCTGTGCTTTGGTCTGATGAGTCCAAATTTGAGATCTTTGGTTCCAACCACCGTGTCTTTGTGCGACGCAGAAAAGGTGAATGAATGGACTCTACATGCCTGGTTCCCACCGTGAAGCATGGAGGAGGAGGTGTCATGGTGTGGAGGTGCTTTGCTGGTGACACTGTTGGGGATTTATTCAAAATTGAAGGAATACTGAACCAGCATGGTTACCACAGCATCTTGCAGCGGCATGCTATTCCAACCAGTTTGCGTTTAGTTGGACCATCATGTATTTTTCAACAGGACAATGACCCCAAACACACCTCCAGACTGTGTAAGGGCTATTTGACCAAGAAAGAGAGTGATGGGGTGCTATGCCAGATGACCTGGCCTCCACAGTCACCAGACCTGAACCCAATCGACATGGTTTGGGGTGAGCTGGACCGCAGAGTGAAGGCAAAAGGGCCAACAAGTGCTAAGCATCTCTGGGAACTCCTTCAAGACTGTTGGAAGACTATTTCAGGTGACTACCTCTTGAAGCTCATCCAGAGAATGCCAAGAGCGTGCAAAGCGGTAATCAAAGCAAAAGGTGGCTACTTTGAAGAACCTAGAATATAAGACATATTTTCATTTGTTTCACATTTTTTTGTTAAGTATATAATTCCACATGTGTTATTTCATAGTTTTGATGCCTTCAGTGTGAATCTACAATTTTTATAGTCATGAAAATACAGAAAACTCTTGGAATGAGAAGGTGTGTCCAAACTTTTGGTCTGTACTGTATGTGCAGGATTATAGTGAGGGAGCTGTGATGGAGACATAGTACACATGACTGCCAGCAGGAATTTTGAGCCTCCCCCCAGTATAATGCTCCACATGGTATATAATGTTCCACAGTGTCATCAACAGTATAAAATGTTCCCCTGAGCCCCCCCCCATAGTGGCCTCACTTGGTATATAATGCTCCACAGTGGCCCCAAACAGTATAAAATGCTCTCCTGAGTCCCAACACAGTGTAATGCTCCACAGTGGCCCCACACAGTATAATATGCTCCCCAAATCCCCCACACAGTATAATACCCCTTAGCAGCACCACAAAGTATAATATGCTCCTCAGCAGCCCCATACGATATAACATGCTCAACACAGTAGAAAAGGCTACCCACAGTGCCGTCCCAGCATAATGCTCCACAGTTGCCCCACGCAGTATAATATGCTCACCGGAACCTGCCCCCATCACAGTATAATGCTCCACAGTGGCCCCCACACAGTATAATATGCTACCCACAGTCCCCCCCAGTATAATGCTCCACAGTGGCCCTATAGAGTATAATATGCTCCAGAGAAACCCCACACAATATAATATGCTTCAAAGTGACCCTATACAGTATAATAGGCTCCCCATGGTGCAGAAGAATAAATTTCAGAGTATAATAGGCTCCCTACACTGCTCCTCCAGTATAAATTTCCACAGTGTCCCCACACAGTAAAATATGCTGCCCAGAGGCCCTCCTAGTATAATATGCTCTACACAGTGGCCCCACACAATATAATATGCTCCCCAAGGGACCCCCTAATATCATGCTCCACAGTGGCCCCACATAATATAATATGCTCACCAAAGCGTCCCCCCAAGTATAATGCCCCACAGTGGCCCCACACAGTATAATATGCTCCCCAGAGCCTCGAGCTGCTTCAGGCAAACCCCTCGAAATTCCTTTTGGTGAATATTTATGAGGTTTCCTGTTCGTTTCGATGCTATTATAATAATCGGAGGCCCATGGAAGCTGAGGGAAAATAACAAACAGTTATACTCACCTTACCTTACCTCTACTGGGCATCTTCGTGTTGCTCCGCTGTCTCTGCCAGCTTCTTCTTCAGGTCTGCGACTGACACCAGTGTGCCCCACATAACCACTGAGGTCCAATCACAGACCTCAGTGGTGATGTCCACAATGCGTGACATCAGCTACAGGTAAGACAATGACATCAGATGCCCTTGGAGAGGTGAGTAAAAGTGTTTGTTATTTTCACAGACCTCCCCTGGGCAGGCTTCTGTTGATAAGGGATCCTACGGTACATGATGCCGGGCCCCTTTTCATTATCAATGTGGTCAGCCTGACTCCAGGATCCGGAGTCAACAGGATCCGGGTCTCAGGGTGCCCCTTTGCGGACGAGGGCCCTGGGCATTTGCCAAGTCTGCCCACCCATCCTAACGCCAGCCCTGCCTAAAGACATAGGGCCCACCGGAGGATTCACCTGGTGGGCCAGTCCGAGCCTGTATGTACCTCTCACTCAGAGCCAGAAGGCAAGACAGAGAAAGGTAGAAACATCGGCTCTGAATTCAATAACAGCTTCTACTTAAATTTTTCACATTTGTTATGCAGCCACTACCTCTTATGAAAACACTTAATAAAAATCCCATGTCCCATAGATAAATATTCAACGGGTCCCAACAGTTCCTCCTGCTATGTAACAGCTCAACTAAAATTGTCAAAGCTAGGGAAAAGGCCCTGGAGATTCTTCATCACTTCCACTTGTCCCTCATCTGGAATCCCAACCCAACCAAAAAATTTCTAAGACTTGTCAACATAACATTGTCACATAATCAGATGCTTAACCCTATAAGTGTTATAACTATGGACTGATTAAGCTGGTCTTGGAGTTTATTTGCATGTGAATTATGTGGTTTACTGAGTGCAATACTTGTGTTATGTTCTATGCATATTGCAAAATATTACTTCTCTTGCTTTGTTTACAAGCACTGCATAGTACCACTTCTCTTGCTCTGTGTATATGGACACTGTATAGTTACCAACAGTCCAAAATTTTTAGAAGCAATTCCAGCAAACTTAACCACATCTCAGTCCAAAAAGGAACCCCTTCCCCCCGTAGTGGATGGATCCACTTTAATTAGGTGTGGAACTGGGCCAAGTTAGAGGCAGGACCAGGACCATTCTTGTGGCATAGATTAAATATACCAATGTTGGTAAGTATTGACAATGCACAGTACCACTTTTCTTGTCCTCAGTTCCATTCACATACCGCAGACACCTTCACCAGCGCTGACCGCGAGGTCAGTTGGGCTTTGCTGTATCTGGGAATTTGAATTGTCACCAAACAGTAACTGTACCAGTAATAAATGCTCTACAAGCTGAAACCAACCAGAACCCACAGTAGATTTACAGGGAAGATCAGAAACAGAAGAATAGTTGTACAGGAAAAGGGTGAAAACCAGGAGAAGACGTCAGAGGCCGAATCAGGAGACAAAAATGAAATCCAGTAGAAAACCAAGGCTCAAATACAATTGGGTATGTCAAAGGCAGAATCAGCAGGCAAACAAATATCCATAGAAAAAGCCAAGGGGTCAAAATGATGCAATCCAAAAACACATACTATAACATACGGAGCCAAACTAGGAAACTAAATTAGTCAGGAGGGAGGGATCTTCTATATGCCTCCTCAGCCACTAATTGTACAAACCCAGGAAACTTCTGAAACTAACGAACCTTCCCAGGTTGACACGGTAACCTTAAAGATATAGCAGCTCAATTGATACTCCTGATATCTGCACTCAGAAAAATTGTGTTATATTAGGCGGCAGTGGTAATCACTGCATGGTCTACTAATTTAGCGCTGTATATCATATCAAATACCAATGATTAAATATATATATATATATATATTTATGCCTAATCAGATCACCTTGGCTGTGGCGTAGGGTCGTTGAGTATTTTAATGAATATCCTTAAAGGTTAAGTTTTAGACTTATTTTAGTCCCAATTCCCCTGTGATTTAATTTTAGTTGTTATTTGGGATAGCACCTTTGGTGAATTACGAAATACATTATGGACAAATGGCACCCATAATTATACATGTCATTGATGGAGAGCAACAACTGATTGGAAGCTAAAATACAATTATGGTGAAGCTACAACAACAAACATTATCATAAAGTAAAGTAGGTTGAATTTGTACAATTTTCAGGTACCCTCAATTAGAACTCTTTACTTACTTTTACCAATTAAGTCAATGAAGCTGATTTACCATGAGATGATTTTTTTAAACGCTTTTCTGACTTGGTTTATTTTTTTACTAGTGTGGTTTTTTGCTACAAACTTAGCAAAATTTCTCACACTGGTTCCTAAATTTGTCACATTTCTCTAGGGGGAAGGAACCAGAGTTCACAAAAGATTTTTGATGCCTTTTTTAAGTCAAGTTAGAATTGCGTTAATACATTAGGCTTGAGCTTATGCGCCATGTAAACCAATGCCACATTGTAAGACAGTTTTGAAAAAATGTGCATTAGGCACAGAGCACTAAAAATGTGGTAGGACCATATTCAATTTATTAAATGTGGTGCAATGAAGAAAAGAAGTCACAAAAAACACTAAAAAGGGCCACAATTCAGGTGAAAATGGAATTATTTATATGGGTATATACACAACGATTGAAAATACTCACCAAGAATGGCACTTGTAAGCTCTGCCATGAGAGGAGTGTCGCTCCACAGCAAAGGCAGGATTAATAATAATAATAATAATAATAATAATAATAGTCCTTTAATAGTCCCACAGTGGGGAAATTCAGTGTGTTACAGCAGCAAAGATAAGATAAGATAAGCAGATACAAATACAACATGTACAGGAATGTACCAAGGTGAGAGGCATTACATTAATAGCAGACAGACAGATAGGACGTGGCAGAGGGGGGGGGGGGGATATAACAGGCAGAGAGATATTTCAGTTCTCTGTGTGTAATGATCTCCGCTTAGGTCGGTGTTGGTTGTACAGCCTAACCGCGGTGGGGAGGAAAGACTTCCGATAGCGCTCCTTCTCACACCTAGGGTGGAGCAGTCGGTCACTGACAGTACTACCCAGCGCTATCACAGTCTCATGCATGGGATGGGACTTCTTCTTCTGCATGGAGCTCACCACGAACAGTATCCTTCTGTTACCCACCACCTGCACTGGGTCCAGTGGGCTCCCCAGGACAGAGCTGGCCCTTCTAATCAGCTTGTCAAGTTTATTTCTGTCCCTGGTTGATATACTGCTCCCCCAGCAGGCCACTCCAAAGAAGATGGCTGATGCCACTACTGAGTTGAAGAAAGTCCTAAGAAGTGCCCCCCGGATTCCAAAGGCTCTCAGCTTCCTAAGCAGGTAGAGCCTGCTGTGGCCCTTCCTGTACAGGGCCTCCATATGATCTGCCCAGTCCAGCTTATTATTAAGGAGCAAACCCAGGTACTTATAGGTGTTCACAATCTCGATGCCCGTCCCCAGGATGTCCACTGGTTTTGGAGGGCATCTGCCTTTACGGAAGTCCACCACCATCTCCTTGGTCTTCCCCGCGTTAATCTTCAGGTGGTTCTGGTGGCACCAGTCCACAAAAAACCGGTTCAGTTCTCTGTACTCCTTGTCATCATCGTCTGTGATGAGGCCTACTATTGCAGAGTCGTCAGAATACTTCTGTAGGTAGCAGCTGGATGAGTTGCACCTAAAATCTGCAGTGTACAGTGTGAAGAGGAAAGGGGCGAGAACCGTACCCTGAGGTGCCCCCGTATTACAGATCACGGTACCTGACACACAGTCTTGGGCTCTCACGTATTGAGGTCGATTTGTGAGGTAGTCTAGGATCCAGTTGGAGAGGTGGTGGTCCACTCCAGCAAGGCCCAGCTTGTCTCTCAGTAACCTGGGCTGTATGGTGTTAAAAGCACTGGAGAAATCAAAGAACATTATTCTCACTGTGTTCCCTGGTTTCTCCAGGTGAGACAGAGCCCTGTGCAGAAGGTGGATGATGGCATCATCTACCCCAATGCCCGGTCGATAAGCAAACTGGAGAGGGTCCATAGCGGGGCTCACTAGAGGGCGAAGATGTGTGAGAACCAATCTCTCCAAGATCTTCATCAGGTGGGATGTCAGTGCTACAGGTCTGTAGTCGTTGAGGTCCATAGGGTGAGGTTTCTTTGGAACTGGTACCACACAAGAAGATTTCCATAATTCAGGGACTATTTCCTGCCTCAGGCTCATATTATACATATATGTAATTATACCACACAGCTGGTCCCCACAAGTCTTAATTAGCCTTGCACTGATGTCATCTGGCCCTGCGGCTTTCCTCGCCTTGATCTTTTTCATCTCCTTCCTCACCTGGGCCTGTGTGAAGGTCAGACTGTGGTCAGATAAAGACAGATTTCTGGATTTACTGGTCTGTTGGGAAGTAGCCACATGGGGTGAATGGGGTGAAGTCATTGTGGTGAGGGGAGCTGAAGGACATTCTGGGGTGGGAGGAGCTGGTGTGTGATCAAATCTGTTGAAGAATAGGTTTAGTTCATTAAGCCAGTTAACATCTGCCTCAATCTGGCAGACCGACTGTTTATAGGATTGAAGCGTTCACCACAAGCCCTCTGCACTCCAACTCGACTGTCATTGGATCTGAAACAGAACCTGTATTTGTTGTTTAGACAAGACTGTTCCAGTCCATACCAGCCCAGGTTTCCGGTTTATGACACCACAACAAACAAATGCAATAGTAGGGCATGTAATGGCTGGTGTGACAACAAATTTCCTTCTGTTCAGAGCCTGAAAATGGTGTGGGCAGGTATGTAATGAAGATGCCACCGTGTCTGTATGGTAGACTAGGACACTGTATGAGCTGCTTGGGTTAGTCAGAGGATCAAACATTCCTCTCTATTGGGGGTTTGTCTGGGTCATTCAGAACCTGTTCACCGTACATATGCTGTCACATACACACTGCTCCCAAAACCTTCAAACAGCTAGGACAGAACAGCGTAGATGGTAAAAAAAATTCATCAAAATGCCCACCCTGCTTCTCTCAGTCCAGTAATGCGCCCCCTCTTAAAGTCTGTGTAATGGGCAAAATACCTCGTTGTGTGTTGTAGAGACATGTCTAGCACTCAACAATCTCTTATGGGTGAAGCACTTTTGTGCCTTCTTGTGGCAAGACCCGGCATCTAATCCATCCACTGCAGTAATAATTTATATATGTGCCTGAGACATAAGTGTACGCAGAGTTTTGCAACAATCAGTTATATCGATCTGGGTGCATTATTTTTTGGCAATAAAAGTATATCACTTTTCCACCATGTTTCACAGATCAGTGATGGATAAGTCAACTTTGCAACACATTGTCTTCTGCAACCGCTGTGCCGCTCCATTTACTGATTAGGGAGCCATTTTCCTCCTGAAGAGATGTATGCAGGAGGCTCTGTATATTTGTTAGTGTGACAGGACTTCAAGTCACAACAAGAAGGGTGTTGCATTGTTAAAGTAGAGAGCAGAGTCTAGAATGGAGTGGTGGTTTAAATCAGGTGTATTGTGGATGCAATAGGTGACACTGCCTCAGTTTCGGGAGCGTTAGCTGTGTGGTCTGGTGGGCTCCTAACACACCCAGTGCCTCTGTATTTTAATTGTTAAAGTAGAGACTAGCTATGCCTCTCCTACAGGTGCATCTCAATAAATTAGAATATCTTTGAAACTTTTATTTATTTCAGTAATTAAATTAAAAAAGTGACCTCCTATATTTTCTAGATTCTTTACACACAGAGTGTTCTATTTCAAGTGTTTTATTTCTGTAAATGTTGGTTATGGATTACAGGTAATGAAAACCCAAATCTAAGAAAATCTGAATATTGTAAAAAAGTTCAGTATTGTAAATTCAGTGTGTCACCTGCCAAGGTTTCCTAAGCCTTTAAATGGTCCCTCAGTCTGGTTCAGTAGGACACACAATCATGGAAGATGCTGATTATGAATTGTATTACTGAATTACTGAAATGAATGAACGTTTCAAAGATATTCTAATTTATTGAGATGCACCTGTAAATGTCAAGTGAAGTGAGTGTTTTGAAAGTGAGTGCTGTGATGGGTGATGGGTGTAATTCTGCCCCAAAGACTCCACAGTACCACTTCCACTGCCCTATATAGACACTGCATAGTGCCACTTCCATTGTCCTATATAGAAATTGCATAGTACCACTTCCATTGTCCTGTATAGTAAGCTTTCGAGAGTGCTAGTTCTCTTCTTCACACATGGTGTCGTACAAGAAACTGAAAATTCACAGATTTTTATACACACACAAGACATGGATCTTCAAAGGATCTTGGAATGAAAAAGTTATTTACAACAGGTCAGGAAATAAACAGTCTGGAAAACTTGTGGGGCGTGACGGAGGGATACATAGTGTGACATGAAACTGGCATGAATATTAAGTCCAAATTGCAGAGTTTGAAATTTTTGCATTAACTTATATTCCCATTCCTTTCTCTCCCTCTGCATCTTAAAATGTCCCATTAAAACCACAACCCGCAAATCTTCAATAGAGTGGTCTTCCCCGGAGAAATGTGCGGCCACTGGGAGATCTGTTCTGCTGTTATTAATGTTGAATCTGTGTGAGTTCATGCACTGACTAAGTCTCTGCCCTGTTTCCCCCACATAGAGGCCTGTGGTGGGACATTGCACACACATTATGAGATACACCACATTGGAAGACCTGCAGGAAAATGTCCCCCTAATTCTGTGCACCTGTTGTGACTGTGGGATAGGTACACTGGTAGCGGTGTGGATGTGCTTGCAGGTCATGCACCTGTTTTGCAGGCAAGGTGAGGTGCCATTTTCAGTTGGGGCCTTCAGGGCACTCCAGACAATAATACGCCTCAGGTTTGGTGGTTGTTGAAAAGAAAGGAGAGGGGGGACTGGAAATATGTCTTTGAGTCTGTTGTCCCTATGTAGCACAGGTTGGAGCTCCTTGGCAATCCTTCGTAGGATCTCCAGCTGTGGGTTGTAGGTGGCAACTAGGGGCACTCGGGCTTCTTTCTGGATCTCTTTATATGTGAGCAGACTGTCTCTGTTAATGGCTGCCGCTTTGTTTAATTGGTTGTCCATCACTTTTGGTTTGTATCCCAATCGGAGAAATTTCGTCCTCAGATCCTGGAGGTGCTTGTCCAGGTCTGCTTTGTCGGAGCAAATACGATTGTATCGTATAGCCTGGCTGTAAATAATAGATTGTCTTGTGTGCTTGGGGTGAAGTCATTATGAATCTATTATTTACAGCCAGGCTATACAGGTTGGAGCTCCTTGACAACCACCAAACCTGAGGCGTATTATTGTCCGGAGTGCCCTGAAGGCCCCAACTGAAAATGGCACCTCACCTTGCCTGCAAAACAGGTGCAAGACCTGCAGGCATATCCACACTACTGACAGTGTACCTGTCCCACAGTCACAACAGGTGCACAGAATTAGGGGGACATTTTCCTGCAGGTCTTCCAATGTGGTGTATCTCATAATGTGTGTGCAATATCCCACCACAGGCCTCTATGTGGGGGAAACAGGGCAGAGACTTAGTCAGCGCATGAACTCACACAGATTCACCTTTAATAACAGCAGAACAAATCTCCCAGTGGAGAAGACCACTCTATTGAAGATTTGCGGGTTGTGGTTTTAATGGGACATTTTAAGACACAGAGGGAGAGAAAGGAATGGGAATATAAGTTAATGCTAAAATTTCAAACTCTGCAATTTGGACTTAATATTCATGCCAGTTTTATGTCACACTATGTATGAAATGTGAGGGTCACAAATCACCACCTCATTGCAAACAGATAACAGATCCCTCCATCACACCCCACAAGTTTTCCAGAATGTTTATTTCCTGACCTGTTGTAAATAGCTTCTCTACTTATATTGCATTTTGTTATTCCAAGATCCTTTGAAGATCCATGTCTTGTGTGTGTATAAAAAGTCTGTGAAATTTCAGTTTCTTGTATGACACCATGTCTGAAGAAGAGAGCTAGCACTCTCCAAAGCTTGCTATCAAATATACTCAGTTAGCCTCTAAAAGGTATCACCTGATTTCTTCACTCTTCCACTACTTTCTATGGCTAACACGGTACAACATTATATTACTATTGTCCTGTATAGACACTGCACAGTACCGCTTCCATTTCCCTGTATAAACCATCACAGTACTACTTCCATTTCCATTGCCCTGTATATAGACACTGCACAGTCCTGCTTCCATTTCTTTGCATAAACCAGCACAGTACCACTTCCATTTCCATTGACTTGTATGGACACTGCACAGTACCTCTTCAATTTCCATCACCCTGTATTGAGACTGCACAGTACCACTTCCATAACGTTTTTATTTTTAACTACCTTGGGGTCTTATCTGGGGTCTGTTTTTATTTGAGATCTATCACTATGTTCTTGCATTGCAGCTAAAACTGTTCAGATATGCTGTTGGCACACTATGTAGATTTTTGTAGGTAACCTGCAGTTTTACCCACAAAACAATAGATAACATCATGCGACTAGGATGGATCAGTGTATTAGTGCTGTGTAAAATATGAGGCAGTGTAGCATTATTATTATAGGGAGCCCAACATTTTTTTACTGGACGTCATAGTTTACTGTATACTCTATAATAGCTCCTGACACATACGGTAAATGGATCCATAGACCATTACTCATCCAATAGAGGCTAAAAAGACTCAACTTAGGCAAAAACTGGTGGGTTTGCATTTTTTCATGGAATATTGCAGAAGGTGGTGCTATTCCAAACAGTTGCTTCCAATTAAAAAATAATTTCCATATGCACACCATATATACCATATACATACTATGGAGGATGGAGGATGCTATCAGTCCGAAGCTTTCCCAGCACATATGTTAGACTGATGTATAGAAATACTGTGATGCGAAAGCTGCATAAGAGAGCGCCCACTTTAGATGTGGCCACAGCTTAATGCTCATAATGTTACTAATAATATTAATAATGCTGCATTATTAGATCTACCACCATTGTGATTATGTCTAATAGTTTGCTGACCTGCAATATAAGCCCGCTTTTAGATTTTTTTTCACTTTCAGTTCCCCTGTCTGCATTTACCAATTCCAGTGACTGTACAGTATATAAGTAACATATACTGTATAGCTGGATCCTGGCCTGGCTGGATCATAACAACCCACTTCTTGGGTAAACGTAAATAAAATATTAATGTTTATGGAAGATCTTGATACACATAAAGCAACAATTGGTAATGTTTTGTTTAGCAAAGGTTCAGCAAAAGTCTTGGGAACTATTTCTCAGACCTTTACTTTTAACTCCAAATGTGTGAAGAAAGAGGAGCATCTCCCTTTGTACATCCTGAAGCTGCTCCATGTCATGGACATTCTTCTGTGAGGCTTGTGAGATACCATCCAATTACAAGGCCCTGGATTATGATTCAGCACTATTGCTGCTGCATCATTGCTCAATTCAAGGAGTCTCTGACATTTATTGTGCTTTCTGGCCAAGGCTTGCTTTCCTGCATACAGTAAACTGTTTTCGAAGTCACTCCATTGCACTCGGCTCCCTTTAGGACCCCAAAACTTTTTCTTAGTAGACAGTTCACAGTCTTCTATTTGCATGTTACTCATCTGTGTTTGAAATGACACTTGTTAATACACAGTGGGTTTGCAATATGTCAGGTGCTACACCAAGCCATGTGGTTATATTTGCGGCTTGCTGAATGTGACAGAATTTCAAGGTTAAGTGAAGCAAATGGAAAAAAAAAACAGGTCATTGGCTAGAGCACTTGCTAAAAGATCAGCAACAAGACACCAACTGCAAGGGTACGTGAGCAAGAAGACATTCAACATGCTGCCATATAACATACTTGTGTGCATTTTTTACGCTGGTAGGTGCAGTACAGTGTAGTCATTTATAAATAATATTATAGTAGTAATAGTAGTGATAAATAAAGTATGCTAATCTATTATTCTGAATTAATTTAGTTTCTTGCCAGGAACTGAGGTCTCTTATACGACCAACAGGAAGAACAGCCAAATTTACTTGTGGTGTTGATGGTGTTCAAGTCATACATCAAGGTCTTCATTGGTATCATCAAGATAGTAACAAGGTTATTAAATGGTTGCTGTTCTACAAACCTGGAAAGATTGAAGCTGTGAGTGATTATAAAACAAGGATATCCCTGGAAATTGCCTCAGAAAGTTCTTGCACCTTAAGTATTACCAATATTAAGCCCGATGATGATGGCACATTCTTCTGTGCAGCCTGGCAGAACACCACTGCCTTATAACCTCATTAGTAAATATCACAATAACCTTTTATGTGTTTGCAGTGATCTCCCTTGTGTTGCACTTCACTTATAAGAAGACTTATTTGATTTTGTATATTGTATTAATATATTGGATTATTTCAGCCTCTACATTAGACATTTATTACTGATTAAAAGGGTTGACTGAGATTACAAGAAATTCCTGCTTTTTGTCTAGTGCCATTCATTTATAGATCACACTGGGGATTGCAGCTCTGGAGAATGGGGTTGGGCTGCATTAACAGGCTAATTCCATGGACAGGAGTGGCACTGTATCAGGAAAATAGAAGATTATTTTTCATAATCTTTGATAAGCCTTTAAATCATCAATTTTAATTACTTCTATCATCTCATATTAAAAAAAATATGCCATGGACATACTAGTGTCAAAACCAGTAAATTTATATTTTGCTCAGTCAATTTAGCTCTATGGGATTTTATTTCAGGAAGAGTTGCATATTTTTATGATACCATTTTAGGGAACAAATGATGTATTAAAAAAAGAAAACTTTCATAATAGTTTTTGGTTGGTAATCTAAAAGCAAATTTGCAATTTTTTTTATTTTGGGTGGTATCATTGACAAGTGGTGCTAGGGTTTATCAATAATAATAATAATCCTTTAATAGTCCCACCATGAGGAAATTCAGTGTGTTACAGCAGCAAAAATAAACAATACAAATACAACATATACAAGAATGTTCCAAGATAAGAGGCATTTCATTGATAGTAGACAGACAGATAAGAAGTAGCGGGGGGGGGGGGGGGGGGGGGGGGAGTATCACAAACTGAAAGATATTTCAGTTCTCTGTGTGTAATGATCTCCGCTTAGGTCGGTGTTGGTTGTACAGCCTAACCGCAGCGGGGAGGAAAGATTCTCACACTTAGGGTGAAGTAGTCGGTCACTGACTGTACTGCCCAGTACTATCACGGTCTCATGCATGGGATGGGAGTTATTCTCCCGCATGGAGCTCTCCACGGACAGTATCCTTCTGTCACCCACCACCTGCATCGGGTCCAGTGGGCTCCCCAGGACAGAGCTGGCCCTTCTAATCAGCTTGTCAAGTTTACTTCTAGCCCTGGTCAATATACTGCTCCCCCAGCAGGCCACTCCGAAGAAGATGGCTGATGCCACTACCGAGTTGAAAAAAGTCCTAAGAAGTGCCCCCTGGACTCCAAAGGCTTTCAGCCTCCTAAACAGGTAGAGCCTGCTGTGGCCCTTCCTGTACAGGACTTCCATGTGATCTGCCCAGTCCAGCTTATCATTGAGGAGCACACCCATGTACTTATAGGTGTTGACAATCTCAATGCTCATCCCCTGGATGTCCACTGGTTTAGGAGGGCATCTGCATTTACGGAAGTACACCACCATCTCCTTGGTCTTCCCAGCGTTAATCTTCAGGTGACTCCGCTGGCACCAGTCCACAAAATCCCGGTTCAGTTCTCTGTACTCCCTGTCATCTTCATCTGTGATGAGGCCTACTATTGCAGAGTCATCAGAATACTTCTGTAGGTAGCAGCTAGATGAGTTGCACCTAAAATCTGCAGTGTAAAGTGTGAAGAGGAAAGGGACAAGAACTGTACCCTGAGGTGCCCCGTATTACAGATCACAGTATCTGAGACACAGTCCCGGGCTCTCACATACTGAGGTTTGTGAGGTAGTCTAGGAGTCTAGGGTTTATCAGGGAACCCGAATGACAGAGAGCCAGACCACTACTACAGTGATAATAATGGGGTCCGCTGTTTTGAAACTGTAAGCAACTTTTTTCTCCAACGATTTTTGGCAGCATCTGCAACATAGACTCCGTCAGAGACTTTAATGCAAATGCGAACCCAGACTGAGCTTTATTCTGCGAAACTTAAAGGGATTCTATCATTGGGAAACCCATTTTTCACTATGAGTCTTCAGAAAGCACAGGGGGCGTCCCCTGAGCTCAAAGAAGACGCTTTTCCGAAGATCCAGTGCCGCCTCTCTCTTCTTCTGCTGACACCTCTCCACCGCATCATCAGCCGCTGAGTTTCTGTTCGGGATCCAAATCCACATGAAAATGGCGGGCTGGACATGCGCAGTCGGCTCTGTCCAATGCGAAATGGCAGAGCCGACTGAACATGCGTGGGATTTGAATCCCGAACAGAGACTCGGCGGCTGATGACGCGGCGGAGAGGCGTCAGCAGAAGAAGAAAGAGGGGGTGCTGGACTCGGAGGAGCATCTCTGGGGCGGGGGGGCCCCCCCGGGGGTGCGGAAGACTCACTTGCAAAAAGAAAAAAAAAAAAAAAAAAAACAAAAGGGGGGGGGGGGGAAAAAAAAAAAAAAAGAGGGGAAGAGTCTTCAAAGGCTATCCGCGTGGTGTTAGTGAAAATGGGTTTCCCAATTATAGAATCCCTTTAAAGTTTTTATTCTGGCGCTTTTGGTTAGAAAAAGGCCATTAAAAACATCAGTACTGCTAACGGTTTGGCATTTTGGAGCATTTTCAGCAAATAAACTTAGTGAAAAATGCTGCTAAGTCTAAGTTCACATCTGCGTCAGAGTCTCTGCTGGAAACTCCGTTGCAATGTCCGCCTGAAATCAGCTGAAGAAGTCCTTCGCAGAGGCTCCACCATGCTTAGTTTGTAACTGCTATTACAGTGGTCCGGCACTATTTCTGGTCCAACAGACCAGAACAACTGAAAGGTAAACGCTATTGTGAACCTAGCATAAGGTGATAACACTTCAAGAAAACTAAGTGTGAACTAGATATAGGCTGGGGACACATGATGATTTTGCAGTCCATTAGCCATGGCAGAATCACTGGTGGCTAACCCACTGCAAACTATAGTAGCAGTGTTGAAGACGGGTTTTAAACAATCACATCTGCACATTGCAAAAAAAAAAAAAACAACCTCACAGCACAATGGGGCCCATTTATTATTTCATTTGCCACTGAATTGACATGTGTTTTAGGCTAAGGCCCCCACATAGCGAAAAGCTGTGGAAAGAAACGCAGCGAAAACACATTGCGTTTTTTTTCCATAGCATTTTTCATTGCATTTTTGCTGCGTTTTATTTGCAGTTTTTCTTCCCTTATTAAAAATACATTGAAAACACTTGCATTTCTGCAGCTAAAATTGACATGCTGCATGTTTTTAAAAACACATGGTTATGGATGAGTTTAACCAGAATCTCATTCACTTTGCTGGTACTGCAGAGTTTTTTTTTTCTGCTGCATTTCCGCAGCAAACAAAAACAATACGTTTCCAAAACATGGGGCCTTAGTGTTAGTGGATTTTCTGACTTCATTGCGCTACATTTATTATGGCCATGCTCCATTTTTATAGTTCTCCGCCTAATGCACCCTTATTAAAATGTACCTTTATTAAAACGTCTTGCAATGTGGGAATGGTTTACATGGCACATAGCTTCATGCCCAATTTATCACTTGTGACTTTAAAAAGTCACTAAATTTTTGTGCAAGAAAAACAAAGTGTACCCTGGTGCCACCACCTAGAGAATTTCAACAAATTTATGAATCAGTGTGAGACATTTTCATAAAGTTATCAAAAAAAAAAAAAACATTAGTCAAGAATAAGTCAGGTCAGAAAAGAGGCATAAAAAAATCACTTTATGATAAAACACCAGTGTAGTTTACGCTGCGGGTGTAGAAAGAACAGCATGTAAATTATTGCTGCGTGTTCAGCCATGGTTTACAACATTTGTAATGCAGTATCCTCAGTACATTGCATCAGTATTTTTATGCCAATTCTAGGAATGGAATCTACAGAGACATATAGTATAATGACAAGATTTGTACATTTTCTGTGTTTTGGACCATCTCCTTGTTTTGACAAATACTGATGCAAAAAACTGAGCAGAATACTGTCATGTGAACATACCCTTGGGGTGCCTTTACGTGCAGAATATTTTATCGCAGAAGATCTATGTCAGAAAATTAGCTCCATTCATCTGAGTAGATTGTTTTAAACAGCAAACACTTGGACTTCAGCGGAAAAAAAAGCAGTGAAAACACACATTTTTGGATAGGCCATAAAAAAAAAAAAAAAAAAAAAAAAAATGAAGCCAGGACAACCCCTCTAATATTCCCTACCTAACACTTTAATGCCCCCCCCCAAAGGATATTAGCCCCCATCAATGCCTCCACACAATATAATGGCCCCATCACTGGTCCCCATACAATATGGGGGACCAGTGAAGGGGCCACTGTATGAGGGGGGAATCAGTGAATTGGCCACCATATGGGGAGGACCAGTGAAGGGGCCACTGTATGGGAGGGAATCAGTGAAGCGTCCACTGTATGGGGAGGGCCAGTGAAGGGGCCACTGGATGTGCCATACAGTGTCCCCTTCACTGGTCCCCCTTATAGCAGTATTAGGTCATTACTTACCTGTCTGCTCCCTGGTCCCGCTTCTTCTTGTTGCAGGGACACTGTTGTGACATCATGTGTGCCTGGAGGGGTTCAATAGGGCCACCTAAAGGCATGGGACCCACTGGGGGATTCATCGGTAACCCAGTGGGCCAGTCCGTGCCTGTATGTCTCTTGCCTACCAAAGACTCTTGCAAAACACCCATGCTACAGATGTATCCTTCCTTATCTTTGCTCTTGACTTGACAAGACAATCCTCTTTTGTTTTAATATATTGGGTCACAAAGTGATATACTATATGTTTCTATGTGCGACCAAATCAAAGGCTTCACATGTTTTACTTGCGCAACATTCCAGTTGAAAGGGAGAAAGAGGGAACAACTAAAAGAAACCCAAAATGATTGGGGTTCTGTGAAAGGGGGAAAATGGATATAACAAAAACAAACAAAAAAAAAGGTCGATAAATGTAATGAGTAGTATGCAAACAATAAGGGCATGCATTTTTTTCCTGATTTATGCATATTGACATGTATATTTTAAAGGGGTTGTCCAGGCTAAAATACAAATTAACCCCTAAACTAAACCCCCTCTCCCTGTCTAACTTCTAATTTACTTGTATTAAAAAAAAATGTATAGTTACCCATATCCATGGGCAGTCATGTGATAATCCGGTGACGTTCCGTTTCACCGCTTCCGAAATGGAATGTCAATAGTTTTCCCTCCACCACCCCAACCCCATCAATACTTACGTGCCTTCCAGTCCGGGAATGGCTCCTCCTCCCTTTCTCTCTTCAAGCGCTTGCGCAGTCTGGAGGTGCCTGAGAGACATGTGCAGTAGAGATGGCACTCCATCTCTACTGCGCAGGCCTCACAGGTACTTCCAGTCTGTGCACGGGCTAGAAGAGATGAAGAGAAGTGTCTCTAGCTTGCGCACAGTGAAGGAGAAAAGAGGAGCCGTCTCCCAGAGAGGAAGCTAGGTAAGTATGATGCGGTGGGGGGGGGGTAGGTTTAGTTAGTTACTTGTGAAGGGCTAGTAGTGGGCGGGATAGCTAGTGAGAGAGGGGGGGTGTAACGGAGTGAGAGAGGAGGGGGGAGCAGTGAGAGGGAGGTACTGTGGAAGGTACACAGGAAGCTACATAGCAGGAAGCTAACACCATGTAAACAAATGCAGAAGATGTCAGGAGATCCCACAGACACCCAGAAATCACTCCAAACACTGCTAAAAGTATATTGGTGTACTTTTAACCCATTAATAACACTAACAGACTTTTAACAAGATTTTTTGCCGAGAAAACCCCTTTAAGGCTAAAATTAGGTTCCTTGTTTTCTAACTGAGTACTAAGAAGAATGAAAAAATACATACGTATAAAAGTACATACTCATTTTACAGGACCATACTTTTAGAAACGTAACCCTTGACATATATTCCCAGTGAATCGGATCCTCCAATCTACATATAGCATATCATTCACTTTACTGATTCAGTGTTTGTATGGTAGGAGGTTCAGAGTAGTATTTGAGGCCCGCGGACTCACTTATCGATCCCCGCGGCTGCTCACAGCTGCTTCTGCTCCCCCCTTTTGTGTCCCATAGTAGAAGGGGAAGCGGAGGCGGCCACGAGCAGACGCGGGGGTAGGTAAATAAATAGGCCATGGGGTTATCCTCACCTACCTGAGATCCCTTGATGGAGCTGCCTCCTCCTCTTCTTGAACCGTGTCCGCGTCTCAGTGCAGGAGGCGCGATGACGTCATTATATCGCTGCCTGCGCTGAGATGCGGACATCTCGTAAGCCAGCCCAGGAGAGGCCCCACTCAAGTTTTGTTTTTTTTTGTTTTTTTATTAAAACGGACTGTCCTGGGCTGGTTTACGGTAAATAAATAGTAAAAATGCCGCCTGACGGACAGTGCCACCTGAGGCGGCCACCTCACCTCGCCTCATTAAAGGTGCGCCCCTGCTTGCACACAGTCAATGCATCCAGTGCCAGAGGCAGCAAAACAACCCCAAAACATCTTTGAACCTCCACCATATTTGACTGTTGGTACTGTGTTCTTTTCTTTGTAGGCCTCATTCCGTTTTCGGTAAACAGTAGAATGATGTATTTTACCAAAAATCTTGGTCTCATATGTCCACAAGACATTTTCTCAGAAAGATTTTGGCTTACTCATGTACATTTTGGCAAACTTCAGTCTAGCTTTTTTATGTCTCTGTGTCAGCAGTGGGGTCCTCCTGGGTCTCCTGCCATAACGTTTCCTTTCATTCAAATATTGATGGATAGTTTGTGTTGACACTGATGCACCCTGAGGCTGCAGGACAGCTTGAATTTCTTTGGAACTTGATTTGGGCTGCTTATCCACCATCTGGACTATCCTGCGTTGCAACCTTTCATCAATTTTTCTCTTCTGTCCACGTCCAGGGAGATTAGCTACAGTGCTATGGGTTGTAAACTTCTTGATTGTGTTGCACACCGTGGACAAAGGAACATCAAGATCTCTGGAGATTTACTTGTAACCTTGAGATTGTTGAAATTTTTCCACAATTTTGGTTCTCAAGCCCTTAGACAATTCTCTTCTTCTCTTTCTGTTCTCCATGCTTAGTGTAACAAACACAGACACACAATGCAAATATAGTGTCAACTTCTCTCCTTTTTTATCTGGTTTCAGGTGTGATTTTTATATTGCCCACACCTGTCACTTGCCACAGGTGAGTTTGAACGAGCATCACATGCTTGAAACAAAGTTATTTCCCCACAGTTTTGAAAAGGTGCCAACAATTTTGTCTAGCCCATTTTTGGAATTTTATGTGAAATTATGTCCAATTTGGCTTTTTTCAGTTTTTTTTATGTTGTTCAATACAAAGGAAATAGACATGTGTATAACAACACATGTGTAATTGCAATAATTTTGTAGGAGAAATACTTCATTTTCTGGAAAAATTTCTGGGGTGCCAACACTGATTTGTATATGTATACAGTGGGGAAAAAAGTATTTAGTCAGCCACCAATTGTGCAAGTTCTCCCACTTAAAAAGATGAAAAAGGCATGTAATTGGCATCATAGGTAGACCTCAACTATGAGAGACAAAATGAGAAAACATATCTAGAAAATCACATTGTCTGATTTTTAAAGAATTTATTTGCAAATTATGGTGGAAAATAAGTATTTGATCACCTACAAACAAGCAAGATCTCTGGCTCTCACAGACCTGTAACTTCTTCTTTAAGAGGCTCCTCTGTCCTCCACTCATTACCTGTAGTAATGGCACCTGTTTGACATTGTTATCAGTATAAAAGACACCTGTCCACAACCTGAAACAGTCACACTCCAAACTCCACTATGGTGAAGACCAAAGAGCTGTGGAAGGACACCAGAAACAAAATTGTAGACCTGCACCAGGCTGGGAAGACTGAATCTGCAATATGAAAGCAGCTTGGTGTGAAGAAATCAACTGTGGGAGCAATAATTAGAAAATGGAAGACATACAAGACCACTGATAATCTCCCTCAATCAGGGGCTCCACGCAAGATCTCATCCCGTGGGGTCAAAATGATCACAAGAACGGTGAGCAAAAATCCCAGAACCACATGGGGGGACTGTGAAGAGGTAAAATGTTTTGTTTTATGTTTATAATTGATTTCCTGTTTTGTAACCTTAGTTTTGGTACATGGGATGCCAGGTCTGGTAAAGCCTCTGTGTGAATGTTCTTACTGCTTCTTATTTCTTTCTTTCCTCATTAGGCTGGCCACCTAATGCTCTATTTTCTACTCTTTCTGGTCTTGCCATCTGGAAACAATGTACCAAAACTAAGAAAATACTCACAATTTGTGTTTCATAAAGAAGTGTTTTCATTTACTTACCTGCAGTAGTGGAGCTGTAGTAGGGTGTTTCTGCCCTGGCCTTATAAGAGGCAAGTCTGCATCAACTCCAGTGTTTTTATAGAGAAAACTGCATAGGATTATGGGAAATGTCTATGCTATAAAAGGACTCCATTACCCAGCAAGCTCGGTAGTTGTTGGTGGAGTTGACACAAGGATTTCATAGTACACATTTTGGATATGTTCTGATGAAATAATTAGAATAAACTCCTTTGGATTTCTTTTCAATCAAGGTCTGATTGTTTGTTGGAAAATCCCATGCTTCACATATGGTGTAAGAAGTGGGATGATTTTTGGAGTATCGCTCCAAGTACTCCAGTATAAAGAAACCAGGGAGTTATGTACAAGACACGTTCCTGGCGCATTACAAAAAAACCAACTGTATCTGCAAAGCAAACTGCTACAAGCAAGCTGGTGAAAATGGAAAGTCAAAGTGCTAGACCCAGTGCACAGATAGAGGAGGAGGAGGCAGAAGTGCAAGGAGCCACAGCTGCTCCAATAACGACAAGTGTTGCTGGACCTTCTGAAATGACTTTACCTGAGAGCATTGCTGACCTTATGAAATGGTTAACTGTGCAGCAGATTGAAGCAGAAAAAAAGGCAAATAGAGGAAGCCAGGAGAAATCGCGAGGAATTTCAACGTCAGGATGAACGCTGGAGGGAACTGTTCCAAACCCTGAAACCACCTGTTGCTATGTCTCCTTGGAAAGACCCTCGCATGACAAAACTTTCTCCACAGGATGATATTGAGGCATATTTAACCACATTTGAAAGAATTGCACACACTTGTCAGTGGCCTGAGGAACAGTGGGTGGTAAGACTGGCACCATATCTTACTGGACAAGCCCAACTGGCATATAGCCACATGAACATAAACGATGCAAATAACTATGACTTGGTTAAAGAGACTATTCTAAGGCGATATAACATCAGTGAGGAAACCTAGAGGCAGAGGTTCAGAGAATTGAAGTACTGCTACACTGATGGTCCAAGAGAAGTCTTTACTCGCCTGCAAGACTTGTATATGAAATGAATGAAACCAGACACAAAGACAACTAAACAGATCAGTGAAGTGATCATCCTTGAACAGTTTCTACAAATTCTTCCAGCTGATGTTCATGCCTGGGTTAAAAAACATCGGCCCAAAAATGCTGACAAAGCAATTTCTTTGGCAGAAGACTTTCTCCTAGCAAAAAGAGACCTAAGCAGGTCTGCAACAGGCCCATCCAAACCATTCAGAATTCTCTCTGGAGGGAGAGGTCAAGAAGCCAGAAGTCCATTAAAAACCATCACAAGTGAAAAAAAGTGCTATATTTGTCAAGAGAAGGGACACATAGCTAAATTTTGCCCAAGGAAAAGCACTAAAGGCCCAACGTCTGGATCTTTTTGTGCTTGCAGTGACTTTGTGCTGCCAATCCAAATTAATGGACAGACTGTGGATGCTTTGCTGGATTCTGGCAGTAAACTAAGTTTGGTAAAGGGGGACCTAATAACTGAGAAGATGGACTTTCCGAAAGTGTCAATTACTTGTGTTCATGGAGATACAAAAAATTACTCCACATCAAATATTGAACTTCAGTTGGATGAGAAATGTTTTACCATGCCAGCAGTTGTTGTTCCGGAACTACAAGTACCAGTGATCCTTGGAGGAACCACTCCTGGATTCAAAGATTTGCTAATGGGGGAAATCCAGTTGTCTGCTGTGACTACCCGAGCTAAAGCAAAGGCACACAAGAGAGATGAGACTTTGAAGGACATTTTCCCATTTCATGAGGACATCATGGAGCCACCGTCATCAAAGCCTCTGAGCGTTCCAGGACAGCAGGATGTCTTCAGGAAAAGACTTTCCCAGGATGGCAAGTATAAAAATGCTGAACTGTGGGACACTGATATTGCATTTGAACAAAAACAGGACATTGACTTATATCCATTGTATGAACAGGGTTTAACTAACTGTAAAGTGGTGGAAGAAAGTGGTAGGCAGCCTGTTACACCCTTTTATCTAGTTGAAAACAATATTTTATATAGAGTGTGTAGTCATCCAAAAACAAGAGAACAAGTGCAACAGTTAGTTGTGCCAAAAAGGTTTAGATCCGAAATTTTGAAATTAGCGCATGATGTTCCAATTGCTGGACATTTGGGGTATAAAAAAACTTTGGCCAGAGTACTTTATCGGTTCTATTGGCCTAGAGTTTATGATGAAATAACTACTTATTGTCGTAGTTGCCCAGTATGTCAGTACACAGCTTCTGTTCCTCCCAAAGCAGAACTTATACCCTTGCCAGTAATTGATGAACCATTTAATACTGTGGGTATGGATATTATTGGTCCACTAGAAAAAAGTTCCAAAGGTAACCGTTTTATTCTTACAATTGTAGACTACTGTACCAAATATCCTGAAGCCAACCTATGCGCACAGTTACTGCTAAAAGAGTTGCTGAGGAAATTTTGAATGTGTTTAGCAGGGTTGGATTACCTAAGCATATCCTTACTGATCAGGGGAGTAACTTTACATCTTCCTTTCTGTTAGAAGTTTATAAACTTCTTGGTATACAGCCCCTCAGAACTACCCCTTATCATCCACAAACTGATGGGTTGACTGAACGATATAACCAAACCTTGAAAAATATGCTTAGAAAATTTGCACATAATGATCCAAAACTGTGGGACAAATGGTTGCCCTTTTTGTTATTTGCTTATCGTGAGGTTCCACAAGAGTCTACAGGGTTTAGCCCTTTTGAATTGTTATATGGGAGACGACCCAGGGGACTCTTGGATGTTATTAAAGAGGTATGGGAAGGGAGAGCTGGTCATCAGAAAAATGTGGTGGAACATGTGTTGGAAATGAGAGAGAGATTAATTAAATTGATTAAGGTAGCCCATGATAATGTCCGTAAAGCAAAAGTTTACCAAAAGAAATGGTATGATCAGCATGCCAAAAATAAGTCAATTAAAGTTGGAGATAAGGTTCTTCTCTTGCTTCCTAGCAGTGAGAATAAGTTGTTGGCCAGATGGCAAGGGCCATATAAAGTGGTTAGACAAACAGGTCCTGTTGACTTTGAAATTGAAACCCCAGATAAAAAACAAAAAAATAAGGTTTACCATGTAAATTTATTAAAACGTTGGCTTGAACCAGAGGTTGATCCCACAAATAGCATTACCGGTACTATTGTCGCAGAGGCTTCACAGGATATGTCTGAAGAGATTTATGATTTGTTGAAAAATTGTGCACACTGGTCAGAGGTAACTTTGAATCCAAAGTTATCTAAAGGACAACATTGTGACATGAGGAAACTTATTGGGTCTAGTTCACATGCTTTTGGAAGTAAGCCTGGTTGTGTGTCTTTAATTTCTCATGCAATAAATACTGGGGAGCATGCGCCTATCAGGCAGAAACCTTATCGAATACCTGAAAAATTAAAGGGTGAGGCTGAAAAGGAGGTGCAGGAAATGCTTAAATTGGGAGTTATTGAACCCTCCAAAAGTCCTTGGTCATCACCTGTAGTGATGGTTGGGAAAAAAAGATGGGACAATACGATTTTGCATAGATTTTCGTAAAATTAATGCCATATCTAGTTTTGACAATTACCCAATGCCGCGTATTGATGAGCTCATAGATAGATTGGGGTGTGCAGAATATATTTCTACCCTAGATTTATGTAAGGGTTATTGGCAAATTCCACTTGATGAGAAATCAAAAGAAAAAACTGCCTTTGTGATGCCTAGTGGTTTGTATCAGTTCAGAAACATGCCATTTGGTCTTCATGGTGCTCCAGCCACATTTCAAAGAGCCATGGACTTACTCCTGAAGGATCATATGGAGTACAGTGCTGCTTATCTAGATGACGTTGTAATTTTTAGTAAATCATGGGAAGACCACTTGTATCACTTGGAAAAGGTAATAACTGAAATTGAGAGAGCTGGTTTCACAATTAATTCACGCAAATGTGCTTTAGGATTCCAAGAAACAAAGTACCTTGGGTTTATTGTGGGTAGTGGTAAAGTAAGGCCAGAAATATCAAAAGTACAAGCCATTCAATCTGCTACTATTCCAGCCACAAAAAAAGAAGTCAGATCATTTTTAGGTCTTGTTGGTTATTATAGACGTTTTATTCCAGAATTTGCTACCATAGTTGCTCCCTTAACCGACCTAACTAAAAAGAACAGAGGAGAGGAAGTTGTATGGACAACAGAATGTAAGCTAGCTTTTGAACAGATAAAAGAAATTTTGTGTAAGGAACCGGTCCTGCAAAGCCCGAACTTTGACAAACCATTTATTGTACAGACTGATGCATCAGAGGTGGGACTTGGGGCAGTCCTAAGTCAAGAGGATAATGGTGAGGAACATCCTATTCTTTATTTGAGTAGGAAACGTTTCCCCCGTGAACAAAAGTATTCTACTATTGAGAAAGAAGGGCTGGCAATTAAGTGGGCTTTGGAGGCATTACGCTATTACTTACTAGGAAGAGAGTTTACTTTGGTAACCGATCATCATCCCCTCACTTGGATTCATACCATGAAGGACAAAAATGCCAGAATTACTAGGTGGTATTTAGCATTACAGCCATTTAAGTTTGAGATACAACATCGGTCAGGGACGAAGCACCAAAATGCCGATCATTTGTCTAGGTATGGTGCTGAAGTAAAAGTTGTCTGAAGAAGGACAAGCTTCCTCTTAAGGGGGGAGGAATGTGAAGAGGTAAAATGTTTTGTTTTATGTTTATAATTGATTTCCTGTTTTGTAACCTTAGTTTTGGTACATGGGATGCCAGGTCTGGTAAAGTCTCTGTGTGAATGTTCTTACTGCTTCTTATTTCTTTCTTTCCTCATTAGGCTGGCCACCTAATGCTCTATTTTCTACTCTTTCTGGTCTTGCCATCTGGAAACAATGTACCAAAACTAAGGAAATACTCACAATTTGTGTTTCATAAAGAAGTGTTTTCATTTACTTACCTGCAGTAGTGGAGCTGTAGTAGGGTGTGTCTGCCCTGGCCTTATAAGAGGCAAGTCTGCATCAACTCCAGTGTTTTTATAGAGAAAACTGCATAGGATTATGGGAAATGTCTATGCTATAAAAGGATTCCATTACCCAGCAAGCTCGGTAGTTGTTGGTGGAGTTGACACAAGGATTTCATAGTACACATTTTGGATATGTTCTGATGAAATAATTAGAATAAACTCCTTTAGATTTCTTTTCAATCAAGGTCTGATTGTTTGTTGGAAAATCCCATGCTTCACAGGGACCTAGTGAATGACCTGCAGAAAGATGAGACTAATGTAACAAAGGCTATCGTCAGTAACACACTACGCCGTCAGGGACTCAGATCCTGCAGTGCCAGACGTGTCCCCCTGCTTAAGCCAGTACATATCTGGGCCCATCTGAAGTTTGCTAGAGAGCATTTGGATGTTCCAGAAGAGTATTGGGAGAATGTCATATGGTCAGGTGAAACCAAAGTAGAACTGTTTGGTAGAAGGTCCTGGAGTGGCCTAGCCAGTCTCCAGATCTCAACCCCTTAGAAATCCTTTGGAGGGAGTTGAAAGTCTGTGTTGCTCAGCGACAGCCCCAAAACATCACTGCTCTAGAGGAGATCTGCATGGAGGAATGGGCTAACATACCAGCAACAGTGTGTGCCAACCTTGTGAAGACTTAGAGAAAACATTTGACCTCTGTCATTGCCAACAAAGGATATATAACAAAGTATTGAGAAGAACTTTTGTTATTGACCAAATACAATTTCAAACAGGTGCCATTACTACAGGTAATGAGTGGAGGACAGAGGAGCCTCTTAAAGAAGAAGTTACAGGTCTGTGAGAGCCAGAAATCTTGCTTGTTTGTAGGTGACCAAATACTTATTTTCCACCATAATTTGCAAATAAATTCTTAAAAAATCAGACAATGTGATTTTCTAGATATGTTTTCTCATTTTGTCTCTCATAGTTGAGGTCTACCTATGATGTCAATTACAGGCCTCTCTCATGTTTTTAAGTGGGAGAACTTGCACAATTGGTGGCTGACTAAATACTTTTTTTCCCCACTGTATACGACACTTCAAAAAGCAAGACAGCACTCCACAGATAAGTGTAAAAGTAAGAGTACTTTATTGCCCCATACCAGCAACATTTCAGCTCATATTCCTGAGCCTTTATCAAGCAAAATAAATAGCACATGGAACATAATTATCATGAATCAATTAGCAGATCAATAAACACATCAAAATAATGTGACACATCATAAATTAATATTCTCAATTTATCAAATATGCTGTGGAAATCATGCACAGTGTATCAAAGATTGTTATAAGGCAGTGAAAAAAAGCACAAAAGTGCTTAATGAGCTAATTAATACTACTAATTAATGTAGCCATATTAGTAATAATAAACAATGTGTAAATATCACCTTACTAGGACCAGATACTCACACTGAAGTGGATGTACTCCATTACAGAGTTTGCCGATCCTGATCTCTATGGAGACTCAGCGCATATGCCATAGAGTCAAATGAAAGAGAGGAGCCATAATGACTAAGGTCAAACTGGATATACAGTCATATGAAAAAGTTTGGGCACCCCTATTAATCTTAATCATTTTTAGTTCTAAATATTTGGGTGTTTGCAACAGCCATTTCAATTTGATATATCTAATAACTGATGGACACAGTAATATTTCAGGATTGAAATGAGGTTTATTGTACTAACAGAAATTGTGCAATATGCATTAAACCAAAATTTGACCGGTGCAAAAATTTGGGTACCCTTATCATTTTATTGATTTGAATACTCCTAACTACTTTTTACTGACTTACTGAAGCACAAAATTGGTTTTGTAACCTCACTGAGCTTTGAACTTCATAGCCAGGTGTATCCAATCATGAGAAAAGGTATTTAAGGTGGCCAATTGCAAGTTGTTCTCCTATTTGAATCTCCTCTGAAGAGTGGCATCATGGGCTCCTCAAAACAACTCTCAAATGATCTGAAAACAAAGATTGTTCAACATAGTTGTTCAGGGGAAGGATACAAAAAGTTGTCTCAGAGATTTAACCTGTCAGTTTCCACTGTGAGGAACATAGTAAGGAAATGGAAGACCACAGGGACAGTTCTTGTTAAGCCCAGAAGTGGCAGGCCAAGAAAAATATCAGAAAGGCAGAGAAGAAGAATGGTGAGAACAGGCAAGGACAAACCACAGACCACCCCCAAAGAGGGGCGGCGTCATCCTGGTGGGGGGGGTGGCGGTGCGGGGGGGGCGACAATAGCGCACACTGTGCAAAGGGGGGGGGTGGGGGGGGGGGGGGAGGGAAGGAGGCGGTGTCGGAAAGCACGGCACAAACAGAGGCGGGGGGGGGGAGGAAAAGCACAGGTGGGGGAGGCAGGCTTGTTGAAGGAAGGGGGGGGGGGGGGGGGGAAAAAAAAAGGGGGGGGTGGGGGGGTCATACAAAAAGGCGATGCAGGCGCAAAAACACAGCATTCCAAGAAAAACACTTGCTACCCACTGTAAAATTTGGTGGAGGTTCCATCATGCTTTGGGGCTGTGTGGCCAATGCGGCACCGGGAATCTTGTTAAAGTTGAGGGTCGCATGGATTCAACTCAGTATCAGCAGATTCTTGAGAATAATGTACAAGAATCAGTGACGAATTGAAGTTACGCCGGGGATGGATATTTCAGCAAGACAATGATCCAAAACACAGCTCCAAATCTACCCAGCCATTCATGCAGAGGAACAATTACAATGTTCTGGAATGGCCATCCCAGTCCCCAGACCTGAATATCATTGAACATCTGTGGAATAATTTGAAACGGGCTGTTCATGCTCGGCGACCATCAAACTTAACTGAACTGGAATTGTTGTGTAAAGAGGAAGGGGCAAAAATACCTTCATCCGGGAGCCGGGAAGGGATTAAAAAGTAGGGGAGGGGGCAGGGGGGGGGTATTTGGGGAAAAGGGGGAACCAAAAAAAAATAAAGGTTTTTTTTTGGGGGGGCGGCCGTTTTTTTATAATGGTTAAAATTTTGAAAAAAAAAAAATAGAAAATTTTTAATAAAAAAAAAAAACAAAATACAAAACTAAAAAAATAAATAAGCAAAAATAAAAAAAAAAAAAAAAATAAAAAAGAGATGGAAAAAAAAAAAAAAAAAAAACAAAAATGATTAAGATTATAGGGGTGCCCAAACTTTTCATATGACTGTATATGTTAGAATCCACGTAATTTCAGAATATAGAGGCAGATGGCAGATGTATATACTATATACTAATTGAAAGAGGGGGCATCCCTTTAGGACAAGGAATAAATGGCTAATTACTAAATACTTTATCATGGAGGCAGTCCTTATATTGAAATAAATAGATCAGTAGTGTACTAAAGGAACCAAAAAGTGTCTACTGATCCCACATCTATATACAGTCACAGCTATCAATGCATACCCTTGGTCAACTGGGAAGGACTGTTCATATGAAAGAGGAAGGGGAGGACTCTCCTGAGCCACAGTAGACCAAGGAGTCCTGCTCTAATAAACCACTTGCAAAGACAACATCCATACTGGGACCCATACTAAGACCCCAGGTTCCACTAAACATAATCACCAACATTTTATGTAAATAATGGAGGCCCCATATCAGTGAAAAATAAGTCATATGAATGTACTCTCCACAAGCCCAATATGTATATGGTCTTAAATAATAAAGAAGTTAATAATATAATCGGGATACATGAAATGCCACAAAATAAAAATTATAAAAAATATGAAAAAAACTGCTAATTTTATCAGTATAAATATATACAAAAACAAAATGAATCCTTGGAGATTAGCAGTTTTCTTCCAATACCTAGTGTTGGTCAAGTCTTAAACAGAAAGTGTAGAAGAATATTTAGTAAAAGGCTGCAGTTTAATATCACACAACAGCAGACAGGGGCATAGCTATAGGGAATGTAGAGGCAGCAATCCCTTCAGGGGGCCCAAAGGCCTCTCTAAAACATAGGAAGACATCAGTATTATAGATAGCACATTGTAAGTGGGGGCCGCTACATAATTTGCGTTGGGGCCAAGGAGCTTCAAATTATGGTTCTGACAGCAGAATGTACATATTTGCTATTTCACCACCCCAATATAATTGAGCAAGTTTTCTACTGTGACGTTTCTCGTGTTTCAAGGGAATTAATGTCAATGACTACTGATCGGCTCCAATGATTTAAAGTCACTTAACTGCGAGTTACATGGTCTAAGGACATCAAAAAACACTACTATGAAGAAATACTTTACATTCCACATCACTGTTGTGTCACGTAGATTATACTGAATGATACATCTGTATAGTAGGCTGATACCTTCAATAGACAGGACATGAGGTCACTATACTGTATAAAAATTACAGTTGCATTTACCATTCATAGGGCACACATTCCATAAGACATACAGCAATGTTGTATCTGTCTGTTTTGATCGTTTTCTTTATAACATGTAAGTCATAATTTGTTATACTATAACCTCTATAATATCACATAGTGTTGCATGTTTGCAATAATAGTTTAGTAGTGCAACGAGACTTAAAAAATGTTTTTATCCTATTTGTTGACTTACATTATACAGATACACAGCAACAAGAAAGCATAACACAAGAACAGATTTCAGTAGTCAAACGTGCAGATGTACAGGCAACAGCTCGTATAATTTGCCAGGTCAGTGGCACATCATCCTATATTCATTGGTATGTACAGAAACAAAATGAAGGACTGAAGAGGATTTTATATATCAGAAATAACCTAGCTACTTATGAAGATGGAATTAACAAAGAAAAGTATAAAGCCAGTGACGCATCAAGCACACATACATTAAACATAAATCACATTACAAATGAAGACGAGGGCACTTATTATTGTGCATTCTGGATCTATAGGTCTGGAACACAGTGCTACAAACCCACAGGAAGTCTGCACAAATAGTCAAGAAGCAACTCAACAGATGACACAAGAATTTTAGGTACCATATAAAACATTTTTTAACTGTAAATATATTTTTGCCTTTCACTATTGAGATCATGTACCCTTCTTTCACAGAGGCTGTATACAGTACACAACCATTTAAAAAGATGAGCCTGTACTGGTGTGTGTAATAAAATAAATGTATTTATTTATTTATTTTTTAAGTTGGTTTGACCATTTTAACTACATTAAATACTAGACAAAAGCACTTTTATTTGATATGAAATGGCAGGTATATTTTATGGCTAAAAATAGGTTGATTGTTTGTATGTATGTATATATATATATATATATATATATATATATATATATAATTTGCAACGGTTTTGTAAAACCTCATGTTTAAAAGAAGATATGTAAAAGAACACAATCGGATTAGTTAACAACTTCCAGAGACTCACTAAGACTCTAAAAGGGAACAGAGTGTTAATTTAAAAGATCCAAAACATCTCATGCCGTCTTACACTAAGGCCCCAAGCTGAAAATAGGGACTATATTGTTTTGCCATAAATGTATAATTCCTCAAAATATCCCATATATAGGTTTGCAAAATTTTGTGCAAATTTTGTTCCCATTGCTGCACCCCTACATTGTAAGTACAGTGATTATCCTCATTCTTATTTATTTATTTATTTTGTACATATCTCTATTTGTGCTTGATTGTGTGTGGATTTGTTTACATTTTTAGTGCATGGTCACATTGGTTCTTATGTCATGACATTAGGCAAATAGAATTTTTCTGTTGTGAAACTTGTGTGGCATCCCAGAGCTGGCTATGGCTGGGCTGAGGGTGATCTCTGTGCATTGTATTATTTCCTGTTGCTTCATAGCCTGTGTGACATAGCAGGGGGTCCTGAGTCTCACACAACACAGCGCCACCTAGTGAGCCTCACACATGCATTACACCTCCCATAGGATTGAATAGTAACCAAATGTCCAATGGGAGGACATCGCCTGGGAAAAGGGGAGGAGTCAGCTGATCACTGGGTCCCCATGGTAACACCCCTGCAGGAAGGTCCTGTGTGTGAGGAGTGAGAAGTGTGGAGTGTTAGGAGGAGGAGGTGAGGAGATAAGTGTGATGTCCTGTGAAGAAAGCAGTGAGTTTAGTGCAGGAATCTCAAGTCCTAGACAGGCCCAGGAAGGTTGGAGAGCTGACATACTCCAGCTATTCAGAAGATCCTGTCCCCTGTCTGCCTAGCCATCGCCCTGAAGGAAGTCAAGCATCATTATCTTGTCAGCCTGAGACTGTGGAGAGAACATTCTGGAACACGTGCTCCATAGCAAGTATCACAGGATCCAGGGGCCAAGGCCAGACCTGTGGAATATCCTGCCACCCTGACTATTGCACCCCGAAACTCTGAGCTATCAGGACCACATAACGTGAGTGGGGAATATTATGTACTAGTATCACGGTGGGCATCCTCCTATGAGCCAAATAGGAGCCCAGACGCACCTTAGGGCTGTAACACTGAAGTATAAGGGGCTAGGAACACCTTTCACTAAGTCTACCCTGCACCCCAGGACTTTGCTGTGTCACCAGGCGTACCCCGTTGTTTTGTATTGAAGAAACTGTTTAAGCATTTGTGCCTCCACACCCATGGAAGTAAAAGTTCAACTTTACAACCGTTTCTGTGTCTGACTCTGCACCAACAACATCAGGGCGCCCCAAACACCACCAGTCGGCACAGTATAGGGGAAGCGCCCCGGGGGAACAATCACCACCAACATTTGTGCAGCCCCCTCATCACCGGTACCAGTGGTGGTAACGTGGGACAGCACCAGCGCTGTGCCCTCGTGCCCAGAGACCGTGACAAGTCTGCGCTGTTTGCACCCCCGCAATCCCAACTGCAGCGTTACCTTCCATCTGGTCACCGCAAGAAAAACTGGCGTCACGAACAGGATACGGGTGTGTGCCATTTTGAGAAAGTCGCCACGAAAAGTGCGCCAAATTGTCTCCAGAGCATCGGTCTTTATTGTGGACTTTGCTAAGATCAAGTTTATTCCCTGAGAGTGCTTGCCACAAAGAGGGGGAGCCCTAAACCCCTGAAGTAAGCCCTAAAGACTGTCCTCTCAGTGTGTTACAGCCCTGGAAGAGTTAAAACGCCCAGGACTTGTTTGCTGCGCCACATCGCTGTGTAAGAACGCCCACAAAGGGTTAACTGTACCTTGCAAAAGTGCGGGAGATTTTTAGCACTGCCCATGAGGCCAGGAGACCCATCTTTCGCCATCTTAGGAGAGCCCAGAATGCTGAGCGCAATGCTCCAGCGCACCCATACAAGAAAGTGAAAGGCGAACGTGCCAGCGCCATTTCTGACTCTCCGGTGCCGCATCACCGTCCCTGCTGTGCACCGCTGATCTCTGGTCCACGCTGCAGTTGCTGTCAGTGAGTACTGTGCCTCCCTGTCCTTGTCTTCAGTCCTCCCACGGCCCCAGCGAGTGTTTTCCGTGTACAGTGTCCGTGGGGAGTGCCACCATTAAAGAGGGGGAGCACACCGTCAGCCTGCATCACAGTGACCCTGTTAATAGCTACAGCATTCTTAAAGGGACAGAATTCCAAGTTGTAGTCTCCATTCCCTGCCAGCAAGCAGTTGAGTTTCTTAAAGAGACGGCGACCTAATTTCAGTCATACCTGCAAACAACATGACTGAGCAAAGTGACATTGTGCCATCTGTTTCTAGTGATCCAGCAGTGCCCATGGCGAGCAGCCTACCATTTTCCATGCCATTTTACCCTGGCGCACCATGGCTGCCACGCTACAAAGGGGAGGCACATACCCTCAGGGACTTTCGTGAGAAGATGCTGTATCTCTTCCAGTTCTATCCTCTGAATACAGAACAGCAGATACAGATCCTGCTGGGCCAGCTTGAGGGTGCTGCAGCTAGGGGAGGTCAAATCCTGGCCTGCCTCTGACAAAAGAATCCCTGGGCAAATTCTGGACAAACTCCAGGTGAACTTTGACGTGCGATCTGTCTCCGAGGTAAAGATGCGCTTCTTTTCCAGACGACAACTACCTGGTGAGACCCTGCGGGACTATGCTTTATCCCTCCAAGAGGCGTTCAGAGCTGTGGTGCAAGTGGATCCACGTGAAAACGTGGACTCTGATAAAATCTTGCTTGACCGCTTCATAGAAGGGGCGGGTACCACATTGCTCCAGAGTCAGTTGCGAATGCTTGCTGCACAACATCCCAGCATCACATTTGCTGACTTCAAGGCCCTTGCCATCCAGGTCTTGGGACAGGAGCAGCCCCAGCCGAGCCCAGTCATCTGTGCTCCCTCACCTGGACCCTCAACAAGCATTGCTCCAGTTGTCCTGCCACTACCTCTGGGTACCTCACCTGCTGCCCAAACTGCGCAGACTACACCAGCAGACTCCAGAGATGACCTTCTGGCCCGAGTGGATCATCTGACCCGTGCCATGGAACAGATCACCGTACGTCTAGATCGTCTGACCCAGCCGTCTTCATCATCCAGTGATCCTTTGCGAAGTCTCAACATCTCACCTGAGTCGCCACCCAGACGTCCGTCTTCAGTGAAACCTCCGCAGAGTGAGAGGCCATACTGTACCTATTGCCATAGATATGGACACACCAGGCCTCAGTGTTTTCAGTTAAACGGGCCACCCCCCGAGGCAGCGGGGCCGCCCCTCGGGAGGAAAGAAGAAGGGCCCAGGTGAATCTTCAGTGCCATTGTCACGCTTCGTCTCAGCCTGCCCACACATCACAATCCGGGTGAACGGCGTCCCTCTGACAGCGTTGGTGGACACTGGATCTCAGGTAACAACCCTGCGCAAGCAGGTGTTCCTTGAACATTGGGACTTAGGTGTGTTGAATAGAACACCTGACACATGGATAAATCTGTGTGCCAGCAATGGACAGCCCATACCACAGCAGGGTTATTGGGAACCCACTATCCAGATTGGGGACTTGAAACTGCCTAGACAGGGTGTAATTGTCACTGATGTAGAGGATGATAGGTTTGCAGTTGTAATATTAGGCATGAATGTTTTACGCCATTGCTTTGCAGAAGTGTTGGATGCCTTGCATGCCTCTCTCCTTACAGCTTCTCCCAGTGACCAGCAGACCATTCAGCGGGCCATTCGTGTACTCAATGCCCAGCACAAGTTCGCCAACAAACAAGGTGAAATTGGTCGAGTCCGGATCCACGATACCCGTCCAGTAACCCTACAGCCTGGAACAGAAACTATGGTGTGGTGCCGTGCCCGTCCGGGCATAGAAAATCAGGACTACGAGGCTTTGCTACAACCCATACAGGTAGATGGCCAACCACTTGTCATGGCTGCCCGCAGCCTTGTCACAGTTTCCAATGGACGTGTTCCTGTCCGCTTAGTCAACTTGGGCGATGCTCCCGTGAACCTCCACAAGTTCCACTCTGTGGCCCTGCTACACCGGTTAGCACCAGAAGACATTCTCTCTGGTGATTCTACCGCCACACAGCATTCCACCCAAGCTGCTGAGAACATTCAGAATGGAGCCACGAAGTCCTGGTGGGATGAATTGAACGTGGGAGACGCCAATACCCCTATAGAGCACATCAATGGGGTTCGCAATGTGGCCAAGCGTTACCAACAGGCATTCAGCAAACACCCATTGGACTTTGGTAAGACCACGACCATACAACATCGCATTCTGACTGGCGACCACCATCCAATCAAGGAGCGTCACCGTCCAATACCACCAGCGATGTACCAACCGGTGAAAAAGTTGATCCAAGAGATGCGAGATGCTGATGTCATCCGGGAGAGTAACAGCCCCTGGGCAGCCCCGCTAGTCCTTGTCAAGAAGAAAGACGGAACCCTACGATTTTGTGTGGACTATCGTAAACTCAACAACGTCACGCACAAAGACGCATACCCATTGCCGCGGATTGAGGAATCTCTAACGGCTTTGGGATCAGCTACCTGTTTCTCGACCCTGGACTTAACCAGTGGATACTGGCAAGTCCCTATGGCGCCTGAAGATCGTGAAAAGACTGCGTTTACGACCCCGATGGGACTCTTTGAATTCAATAGTATGCCATTTGGGCTATGTAATGCCCCAGCCACATTCCAACGGCTTATGGAGAGGTGCCTCGGCCATGAGAATTTCCAGAGTGTGCTACTGTACCTGGACGATGTTATTGTATTCTCCCGGACATACCAAGAACACCTTCGTCACCTGTCCGAGGTATTCAAGGTACTTATACAGCACGGCCTAAAGTTGAAGCCCTCCAAGTGCTACCTGTTGAAACCCCAAGTTCACTACCTTGGGCATGTCGTGAGCGCACAAGGCGTCCAACCTGATCCTGAAAAGATCACTGTAGTCCAGAACTGGCGAAGACCAACTACCGTCAAAGAAGTCCGAAGCTTCCTTGGATTCGCAGGTTACTACCGGCGTTTCATACCACACTTCGCCCAAGTAGCCGAGCCTCTGAACGAGTTGTTGCGCGGTTGTCCCAGAGAAAACTACAACCGAAAGCTTCCGGTAGACTGGACAGCGCGTCAAGAGGAAGCCTTTCAAGCGCTTAAAGCACTTCTGACGCAACCACCAATTCTAGCCTATCCCGACTACAGTCAGCCATTCCGCTTGTACACAGATGCAAGTCACCAAGGTTTGGGTGCAGTGTTGTCCCAGGTTCAGGACAACAAAGAGCGAGTCATCGCCTACGCCAGCAGGAGTCTGAGAGGCGCGGAGAAGAACGACCAGAACTATAGTTCTTTCAAACTCGAACTTCTGGCGCTTGTCTGGGCCGTGACAGAGAAGTTTAAAGACTACCTGGCTGCCACACCCTTTACCGTGTACACAGATAACAATCCGTTGGCGCATCTGGACACTGCTCGACTGGGAGCCCTTGAACAACGGTGGGCCTCAAGACTCGCGAATTACAAGTTCTCTGTCAAGTATCGCAGTGGCAAGTCCAACGCTAACGCTGATGCACTCTCAAGGTTGCCTGTGGGAGAAGAACCACCCCGAGAAGACATCTGGGAAGAGGTGGAGATGCCACCATTCTACAACAAGTTTGCCCAACAGGTTGCTATTGGTGTCCCTGTAGAAGGAGAATCTCTGGCGAAAACAGCTGCCGAATCCCTCCAGGAGCCATCTCTGTGGAAAACGTTCCAAGAAGAGAGCAGAGTTTTAGGAGAATTGTCAGATTTCCTGCTTACAGGAAGAATACCAACCCGTGTAAAGAGAGGTCTTCATGACGTGGAATTAAAACGCCTTTGGCGACAGAGGAAGCGCCTGTTTGTCCAACGAGGCCTTCTACATAGAAACACTCTTGATCCTGTCACAGGTGAAAGGCTTCATCAGATCCTCGTACCAAGAAGAGACGCACAGATGATACTTGAGGCGTATCATGACAGATCTGGTCACTTCGGGGTACAAAAGACCGAAGCTACCATCCGTCGTCGCTTCTATTGGGTTGGGATGAGGAGTGACATTGAGAGTTGGTGCCGAGAGTGTCCCGCCTGTAGTATCACCAAGGAAGGTCGAAGAGATCAGAAGGCCCCTCTACATCCAATTAAGACTCAAAAGCCGTGTGAAATTGTTGCTCTGGACCATATGAAGTTGGGTCCCACACGTTCCGGCTACAGCTACGCTCTGACAATGGTGGATCATTACTCCAAGTTCCTTGTCATCGTGCCTGTCAGAGATCTTACAGCAAGAACTACGGCTGAGACCTTCTACGCAGAGTTTGTCCGCCATTACGGTTGTCCTGAGCATATCCTCACCGACCGTGGATCGGCGTTTGAATCCCAATTGTTCCGTGAGCTGTGTCAGTTCCAAGACTGCAAGAAGTTGCGAACCACAGCGTATCACCCTCAAGGGAATGGTATGTGCGAGAAGGCAAATCAAGTGATCATCGGCATGCTAAGAACAGCCGCAGTTACACCTGGTGTTGAGTGGTCTGAGCGTATCAAGGACTTGGCCTATATTTACAACAACACACCCCAAACATCTACGGGATACGCACCATTTTATCTAATGTTTGGAAGACAAGGTCAACTTCCTTCAGACTTAACCCTTGGTGTGAAGGTTCCTGACACCATCAATCCACTACCCATAACAGACTGGGTTGTTGAACACCGCCGACGTATGGAGGAAGCTAAAGAGATAGTTGAAACGCGCATGGATGAGGTTCGTAGGAGACAACAGGAGGATTACAACCATCGCGCCCATGCAGCGCCCCTGAAAGTTGGCGACCGTGTATGGTTAAGGAATAACCATCGGAATGGGAAATTGGATCCATTCTGGGAGAAAGAACCATACAGTGTCATCTCCATACCATATCCTGAATCCGACGTGTATGAGATCTCTAAACCTGGGAGACAGCCCCAAGTAGTACACCGAAACCGTCTGAAGCTGTGCCTTAAAGAAGGACTACCCACAGAGGTGCCCCCAGCTGAGACAACGAGTACAGAGATCTTGTCACCTTCTGAGGCGAAAGAGAGACCCCCAACGTTAACTGAGCTTATGTGGGCGCCTAAACTACTACCATTTAGCTGTTATCCACCAATTGCTCTAGTGCAAGAGAACCCTTCGACAGATGATTTAATTGATTTCAGTGACTCTGTTCCTGATTCAAATCTTGTTCCACTTAGGCGTTCTGAGCGTACCACAAAAGGCATACCTCCAACACGCTATAGTGATGCCATGGCTGTCCTTGGGTAAAAGAGGTTAACTGTCTCTGCTTCTGTATATATGTTATTCCTGCTCTGATTACATTAATGTTTTTCCTGTGTGTATATACAGTATATATATAATATCTTGCCATGTAATATAGTATTTACATTTATATGCAACAATCCAAGCCATAGTGCCTGGCTCACCGAGCCAAGGAAGTTCTGTTACCCCATTGCGGTATGGACATTGGTGCTAGAGTGCCTATTCTTCCTTACAGAAAGGACTGTTTATTATTTCTCAGAGAGACTCTCATGATAATGGACACTCACGAAATTTGTGCCAGAGAGCCTCTGGACCCATTTGCACTACTGTTGTTTCTATATGGACTGTCTGATGGTACCGCCAAAAGGTTCCATAAGTCTGAGTTTAATTATCTCTCCGTTACCCTTCAGACTTCTCATGGACATTCCAGGACTATGCCGGGAGGTCTTACCTCAAGTTTCTAAGTATTATATTTTTCTAAACTGTTAGTGACATTTGCACTTTATTCGTATTTATTAACGTTATGTTACATTTCTCACCTTCACCCCAGCCCGTCGCCGAGGTCGGCTCAGTGAAAGAGGGGGGAGTATGTGGCATCCCAGAGCTGGCTATGGCTGGGCTGAGGGTGATCTCTGTGCATTGTATTATTTCCTGTTGCTTCATAGCCTGTGTGACATAGCAGGGGGTCCTGAGTCTCACACAACACAGCGCCACCTAGTGAGCCTCACACATGCATTACACCTCCCATAGGATTGAATAGTAACCAAATGTCCAATGGGAGGACATCGCCTGGGAAAAGGGGAGGAGTCAGCTGATCACTGGGTCCCCATGGTAACACCCCTGCAGGAAGGTCCTGTGTGTGAGGAGTGAGAAGTGTGGAGTGTTAGGAGGAGGAGGTGAGGAGATAAGTGTGATGTCCTGTGAAGAAAGCAGTGAGTTTAGTGCAGGAATCTCAAGTCCTAGACAGGCCCAGGAAGGTTGGAGAGCTGACATACTCCAGCTATTCAGAAGATCCTGTCCCCTGTCTGCCTAGCCATCGCCCTGAAGGAAGTCAAGCATCATTATCTTGTCAGCCTGAGACTGTGGAGAGAACATTCTGGAACACGTGCTCCATAGCAAGTATCACAGGATCCAGGGGCCAAGGCCAGACCTGTGGAATATCCTGCCACCCTGACTATTGCACCCCGAAACTCTGAGCTATCAGGACCACATAACGTGAGTGGGGAATATTATGTACTAGTATCACGGTGGGCATCCTCCTATGAGCCAAATAGGAGCCCAGACGCACCTTAGGGCTGTAACACTGAAGTATAAGGGGCTAGGAACACCTTTCACTAAGTCTACCCTGCACCCCAGGACTTTGCTGTGTCACCAGGCGTACCCCGTTGTTTTGTATTGAAGAAACTGTTTAAGCATTTGTGCCTCCACACCCATGGAAGTAAAAGTTCAACTTTACAACCGTTTCTGTGTCTGACTCTGCACCAACAACATCAGGGCGCCCCCAAACACCACCAGTCGGCACAGTATAGGGGAAGCGCCCCGGGGGAACAATCACCACCAACATTTGTGCAGCCCCCTCATCACCGGTACCAGTGGTGGTAACGTGGGACAGCACCAGCGCTGCACCCTCGTGCCCAGAGACCGTGACAAGTCTGCGCTGTTTGCACCCCGCAATCCCAACTGCAGCGTTACCTTCCATCTGGTCACCGCACTTGCACACAACATGTGATGTTTTGGTTCCTCCCACTATCTTTTTAGTTGTATATATAAACTTTTGGCAGGGCATATTCTATGTAACAGCAAAGAATGTACAGGTTTATGTGTATAAGAAGTGACTTTACTTTTTAAAGCAGTGGTTTCCAAACTGTGGGTTACAACTCCTTGGAGGGTTGTATGAAGAATGTCGGAGGGTCGCGAGCCATCACAAGTAATTATGCTTTGCTGCACAGTCCCAATATGGCTGCATCAGCAGTCATATTGGTAGCAGAGCACTGCACAACTTTCAGTGGGCCGCTGGGTAATGTTGCTGACGTCACGTGCCCTGGGGATCACTGCTGAGTCCTGTGATATGGCCTCAGTGGGCACATGGGTCAATACGTCATGGCATCTTGCTGGATTAATGTGTCATGACACCACAAGAGGCCTGAAGAGGACGTGAGGTGACCACAGGACATAATTGGATGTTACCTAGGATGCCCAATAGAGGTATGGTAAGATGAGTATAAGTGTTTGTTTTTTTTCCTCACCTTCCCTGCGTTTCCATTTATCATACTGTGGGGTCTGAGAAGACCCCAGACTACAATAATTCACTGAAATTAATTGGCCGGAGCAAAACCTCACGAATATTCATCAAAAAATCTCGTGGGGTTTACCCATCTCTACTATTGAAGTAGCCTGAGCCTTGGAGCATTATACAGTGGGGGGAGCATTAATATTGCATGGGGCTACTATGGAGCATTATATGGTGTTGGGCCACTGTGGAGCATTTTACTTTGTGAGGCCAATGTGGAACATTCTATTGAGTAAGTGATAGTGTGTGTAGACACTGGAGTATTATACTGAGTGGAGCATTATACTGTGAGAGGTACTCTGGAGTATTTTATACTGTGTGGGGACACTGTGGAGCATTATAATGTGTGGAGAGCACTGGGGAACATTATATATACTGTGTGAGGCCACAAAACAGGAAACTGTAAGATACATAGGGGAGGAGGGGGGCCCACAAATTCCTGATGGCATAATAGAATAAGAGGAAGAATACAGAGGTAAAAGGCAGAATAAGAGGGAGATTACAGAGGAATAAGAGGAATAATACAGGTAGAATCTAGCACCAAAAAGACTTTAAAAATTAATTTTCAATCTTAATATTAAAATCGCCATGTAGAGGGCCAGTGATGAACGCCTGCTTACGCATTTCGAGGCTGAACACCTCTCAGTCAATGCCATAAAGTCTGATTGCCACCTCAAAGAATTTAATAGCCAAACACCACACCCAATCCAATCACATGACATGGAATATTCTTAAAAACATTAAATACCGGAAACCAGAGTGTTTCAATTAAACACAGATATATTTACCTCTTCTCATAAGAGAATGATTGTTTACATCAATTCAGAAACTGTATGCAAATTATATAATACTAGCAGAAGGACCCGGCTTCTCACAGGTGTAGTTCATTTTTTGTTTGTGTAGCGGCCCCATAAGAATAGGCACTGATCTATTTTGTATGTCGTTTGTGTATAGTTTTAAATACGTTTCAATTTATAAGAATGCTGACATCCAGTATGGCAGTCCAGTATAGGTACAATCTATTTATGGCTGTGTTGTTATGGAAACCTGTCAAATTAAATGTGAACTGATACATGTCATACGACTGAATATTTAAGGACCTGTGAAATGTTTTTGACTAATACAGGTCATAAATAGCTTGGTTGCTATGGAAACCTGGTGTAAAGCTTTGTGTATGTCAAGACTGAAGAACGTGCGAGTTTCCATTGGTCCATAAGCGTCATGTGATCATGTGTATCTCAGTTTGGATATCAGTGAAAAACCTGCGATAGGTTGTTATGGAAACCTGGAGTAAACCTGTGTGTATGTGACCTTGTGTAACAGTGTCATTCACAGCCCCCTGCCCTTTTAAAGCTGACCTAGAGCAGTGAAGACAAATGGCTGGGTTGTTATGGAAACCTGGAGTAAAGCTGTGTGCATGTGGAGACTAAGCACCTGCGAGCTTCTATTGGCTGATAAGGGACAAGTGACCGTGTGTATGGCAGTTGGAATATGAGTGAAAGACTTGCAGGCTTGTATTGGCTAATGCAGGTCATTTTTTGGGAATACTGTATCTCAGGAATGGAACCTCCTAGTGAGCGGAGACCCAGTCTAAAACCTTCCCGGAGACCTGATGTACCTGTGCCAAATTTGGCGAAGATCAGTCCAGTCGTTTTGTCGCGCATAAAGAACAGACAGACAGAAACTCATAAGAGATATATGTATTCGCCCATGCTCCAATAACACAAAGTTTCTTCAAATGAAGAAAAAAATTATAATAAATATGTACAGAAATAAATAAATGATTCCCTATATGTTAAGTCTCTATACAGAAGAATGAAAAAACTATAACAAACATACCATGATGACACACATAAATAAACACATATGTTGCATGGGACAAACTGACAAAATATATAACACGTATCTCACATATTTCAAAGGACACTGTATATGTTAATAAATAGCAACTGATACCAATAATTAAGATAGCATTTAAATTCATGACAATAGAGCACCACACATTAGTGCACATATCATATCTCTATACAGTATACAACTATGCAACACTTGGTATCCCTAGGCATGAGCCCAGAATTAGTGCTTCCTGCTGAAAACCGGATATAGAATTATGTCACGTGCATCTGCATGTGATCTGTAGTAATTGAAAGCCGCAAGTATGAATAACAAGCATAATATAGCCAAAGTATAATAATAGGAACAAAATCTTAGTCTTAATATACTAGCTTTCTTATGCACGTCTTGGGCCACAATATGTTATATATATATATATATATATATATATATATATATATATATATTTTATATTATATTTTGTAACGGGGAAAACAACCCCGGACCGAAAATAAATGCACATCAAAAACCGCATCACTATACAAACATATTCCAATATACAATGTGACTATGACTTAACATCCCTCAACAAAATAATATTAAATAGCAATAAAGCAACCATAAATTGAATCATATTGGTTTCAATTGCCCAACGATGCCCAAATCCACTTGTCGAGATATTACATGACCCCATAAATTACTACACCTTAAGTATGTGTTATATATTTTTTCAATTTGTCCCATGCAACATATGTGTTTATTTATGCCAATTTAAATTAAAAAATCAAAGATGAGGTATTCGGAGTGCTGAGCAATAATTGTAAGGCTGTCGACCCCTACACTAAAGTCATATAATACAAACCACAACATAGGGGTGCTGTCATACTGTGCTCCCAGCCACATGCGTTTACCGCTATTTGCCTGGATAACCTGTACTTTTCAATTAGAAGCAATGGAAGTACATGTGCAACCCGTCCTATACTGCTGCTGTAGCGGAGATCTTAATAGGACACTCCTTCTTCCTTTAACCCCTTAACGACGCAGGGCGTAATAGTACGTCCTGAGTCGCATGACGATGTATGGAGAGCGCTCAGGAGCTGAGCGCTCTCCATACACCGCGGGTGCCGGCTGTATAATACAGCCAGGACCCGCAGCTAACAGCAGCGATCGGTGCCTGCACAGATCGCGGCTGTTAACCCTTTAGATGCCGCGGTCAAACGCGACCGCGGCGTCTAAATTGCGGAGCCGACAAGGGCGCCGCCATTTTTACCTCATCGCCGCCCTCCAGAACGTCATCGGAGGGCGGCGCTTGGTTGCCATGACAGCCGGGAGCCTATTGAAGGCTCCCAGGCCTGTCATTTCAGTATAGCTATTACACGATGCCAGAGGCATCGTCTAATAGCAGTGAAGGCATTTTGCTATTCACTGCGATACAGTAGTATCGCAGTGAATAGTATGATCGATCAGACTCTCTAGGTTTCAAGGTCCCTAGGGAGTCTGGTCATACAAGTAAAAGTATAAAAAAAAAAGTTTTTAAAAGTATGTAAAAATAAAAAAAAACCCACAAAAGTTCAAATCACCTCACCTCAGATATAAAAGTAAATAAACAAAAGTAAACATAAACACATTAGGTATCCCCGCGCTCCAAAATGCCCGAACTATTAAAATATTAAAATATTTATCCCATACGGTGAACAGCGTAGCGGGGAAAAAAAAATCAAAATGGCCAAATAGCGTTTTTTTCAACACTTTGTCTCCTATAAAAAATTGAATAAAAATGATCAAACCATCAGATCTTTCCCCAAGTGGTATCAATAAAAACGTCATGTTGTCCCGCATAAAAATACGCCTTACCCAGCTCCATACATGTAAATATGAAAAAGTTACAGGTGACACAATATGGCGACGCAAATTTTTTTTTTCTATTTAGCAAAGTTTTTAATTTTTTAAAAGGTATCAAAACATTACAAATACTATATAAATTTGGTATCGCCGTGTTCGTACTGACCCGCAGAATACAGGTACCATGTCATTTTTACCACACAGTGAGGAAAAATGCAGTTTTTCTCCAATTGCACCTCATTCTGAATTTTTTTCCAGCTTCCCAGTACATTGCACAGAATATTGAATAGTGACATTACAAAGTACAATTTGTTTCGCAAATAATAAGCCATCATGTGACTCTGTGAACTGAAAAATGAAAAAGTTATGGCTCTTGGAATGTGAGGAAGGAAAAACGAAAATGCAAAAACAAAAAATGGCCCGGTCATTAAGGGGTTAATATTTGCAGGTTCTGGGCTGGCAGTGTTTTGGTTGCTATGACAGCAAAATATGCCACGTGTGTGAGAGTGGCACACATGCCATGAGTTGCTGACCCCTGATATAGGGAATTATTTATTTATTTATTTATTATTTTTTCCATTTGTGTCCTTTGTGTTATTGGTGCATACATATATGTATTATACAAAATACATGTATTATGTATAATTTGCATATAGTATCCAGATTGATGTAAACAATAATTGTCTTATGAGAAGTGTGTTTAAAGAACAGAGATCTATCAATCTATCTATCTGCCTGATCTGATAAACAGGCAAGAATGGATAGATAGATAGATAGATAGATAGATAGATAGATAGATAGATAGATAGATAGATAGATAGATAGGAAACTTTATTCATCCCCAAGAGGAAATGTTTGTGTTACAGCATAACATAAAAATCAGCAACACATAAAAAACAGTAAAACTACACACAGAAATCATTTAGTGTAAATACGCATATAAATTTCTGACAAAAAAAAAAACTACATAACATACACACAATACTACATACAATCCAAAAATGCCACACACTAAAAAGCCCTGCGAAGTGCAACCACCTAACAGGGCCAATGGTCTTGTGGGTCCCGAGGCAAACTTTTATCCGGGGCCCCCTGCCCCGTCCCTACAGCGTAATCTTGATAGTGACGGTTACGGGTACTGCAGCAGTATCTCAGATATTTGAAAGAGATACAGGTTTAGTACCCACAACTGCGTTTATCAAGAATACGGTGAGTGACCAGCACAGCGCCCGACATATAAACAATACTGGGAACTGTGTGCTGTGGGAAACAACTGATCTGCATGGTCCTAACAGTCTAAGAGATGTTAGAGATCAGTGGGGGTCCAACACGCAGGGCCCCTGCTGATCAACTGTGGTGCTTTTGCGAGCGCCGTGACTTCTTCACTATTTACATTGCACAGTATCTGTGTCAGCAAAGGCATCAAAATTATAGCCCACAACTTGACCCGCTTTTTTAGTAATTTTCTCCAGCTTATTTACATCAGACTTCCTAATGTTACTACCCCAGCAGATGGCACCAGAAGAGACTGCACTTGCTGATACAGACTCGTAAAACATTGCCAACATCCTATTACACACATTAAAAGATCACAGTTTGAGAATTTTCTGAACAATACTTAAAATTTGCAATACAGAGAGTAAAAGCAAGGGGCATAACACAGTACCTTGTGGAGCACCTATATTGCTGAATACATGCTGACATGTGTCCTAGCAGTCAAATAGTCTAAAACCCAGTTGACCTTTGGTAAGCCCACATTTATTCTTATCAGTTTATCCTGTAACAACGATGGGTGTATAGTTTTAAATGCACTAGAAAAATAAAAAAAAAACATTTTCCTAACCATATTATTACTCTGGTACATATAAGAATATACTTTTTGTAATAAATTCAATGACAAGCAAAAGGTTAACAATGTTTTGAACTTTTGACTTTCAGGCTCCATATCTCACCATCCACTATCGCTTCAATTGAGACTACCATAATTTTATAAATAATCATCTTGACTATTTCATACATAAATTTGACTTGCAACTATTTAGCATATGATTAGTTATGCAGATTCTTGTCATATAACTGCATTGTTACTATTTTGCTCCTGAAAATCTAAAGTTTAATTTTTATTAATTTGTAAATCCATCTTTGGCTTTCAACAGGTCTCTTCTATGCATTCACAATGTTGGTGCATACTGGTTGATTCGGATACGAATACTGCTTTCTCTTCAACTCTACCCACAAGTGTTCGATTAGGTTGAGATCTGGGGACATATGCTTCGGGTCATTGTCCTTCTGGAACATTATGTCACCCTTTTCATACCCATAGTATTCAAGTCTACTAAGTAACTCGTCTTGTAGGATACTCACATATAGCTCATTGAGACCACCATTGATCCTGGTCAAGTATCCAACACCTTTGGCTGTAAAACAACCCCATATAAATCAGACTTCCTCCACCAAACTTGACAGTTCCTTCAATTTCTCGATCCGTTAGCCCCCTTTTCCCTTGTTTCTTCCAGACCCATTTGCACCCATCAGAGCCCAGTCTATTGACTTTCATCTCATCCCTCCAAATCATCTGTTTCCAATCTTCTACTGTCCACTTTTCGTACTTTTTTGCAAACTCAAGCCGACGCTTCTTATGATCATATTGAAGTCGAAGCTTCTTCAACTTTTGTGTAAAATGCATCGCAAGGTGCTTGCATGGACGTCTGTGATCTCACTATTGCGAAACATATGACCCACCTCCACTGCCGTGTTTGTCGTACAAAAAATGATAGCTCTTGTGATGAGCTGACTTGCAGACTTTGATATTGTGTCTGGACGTTCACCTTTTGGCTTTTGAATGGATGAACGGACTACCTTTTGTATTCTTCCAACTGTCATGGCACTCACATGATGCAGTTAAGCAATTTTCTTGGCCGAGAGATTGCTACTCAATTTGAACCAGTGACCTTTCGCATGGAAATCAACCTATTAACACACTGAGCTATTAGGGAATGTGAGAACAGGTGGTAATTTGTAGTATACAAGAAGAAAAAGATTTTTCCACCACCAGGAGCAAAACAGTAACAATGCATCAACAAGAATCTGTATAACCCATCATATGCTAAATAGTTGCAAGTCAAATTTATGTATGAGATAGGCAAGATGATTGTCTATAAAATGATGGTAGTCTCACATTTGAAGCTGTAGTGGATGGTGAGATATGGAGCATGAAAGTCAAAAGTTCAAAACATTGTTACCCTTTTGTTCGTCAGTGTAGATTACTGCATCTTCCACACTAATACCCATCTAATACGCAAATTAAACGGGATCCTGTTGATCACTAACCAAAGGCTTCTAATGAGAAAGAACAATTTTTTCCAGCACCTTCATTGTATAAGACTTTCGGCACAGGAATCAAGAATGACGTCTTCCAATGTACAGTCATGGCCAAAAGTTTTGAGAATGATAAAATATTAATTTTTACAAATCTCTTGTTTTTCTTTATATCCCATAAAATCAAACCCCCCAACCCCAACCCCCATTTACAGCCTGTATAGGCACTGTCTCTGACATTAAGCTATAATTAAAAAGTGATGCCAGCACACCTCTTATTTTATCACAACACAATTTTAAAACCTTTGGACTAACGGCATCAGGCCAGCTGACTTTCTACTATTAAGCTTTCTCAAATAATCCTTTACCTTATCACTTCTGACTTGAGGTGGATTTGATTCTACACCATCACTTAACAGAGGCATGTAGACATCATCAGAAGCCCCAGACAAGGTTTGTGAGTAATGGTTGTTTCTCCTCCACCAGACACATACCATTGAACCTATTAAAATAGTAATTTAACTCATTAGTATGTATAGGGATGATATCCAAAAACTCCTGCCTCATCTTAAAACAAGTGATCTTTTTCAAACCAGACCACACTTCCTATGTATGATTTAGTACTAACTTGCTCGTCTGTCATGACAAGTACTTCCTCTCCCTAATCTTTACATTTATCTCTTTCTGTACACTCCTCATCCTATTCCTCTCCTTACTTCCTTTTTCCGATTTAGTAACAGCTTTAATCCTTTGGTAATACATGGTTTATTATTAATTAGCATTTAACTTGTTCTATAGCTACAATAGTTTTCATAGAAATTAATGTAATCACCCGACCCACAGTTACATTAACATCCTCACCATTCGATACCCCCAGAACATCCTAATTCATACTATCAAACATGGCTGTTATGCCTCTTCTTCCTCCCTGGTATAGTTCCTAACATTGCTGCTGTTACTGCTTTTCCCTAACTACTGGGCAGTAATTTGGTTCCATGAAGACCAGGTTATTATCAGAGCACCGGAATGGCAGCAAAACATAAAAGGCATCCCTAACCTTTACATAGAACAGGTTAAGTCTCTTGCTAACTCTGGTCATACAAGTCACAAACTGATAGAATTTAGGAAGAATTTTATTTACTTTAGATAGGGTCAGGAAAGCGCTGAAAATAATTTGGCAGATCTAGGCCTAATTCTTATATTATATTTCAAGATATTGCAACTTATGGTAAACATTTCATATTGTAGGCTTCACTGCTTGGATTCCACATTTAGCTTTTACCACAAAAAGAAACACTAAGAATTTCTGAAGGGTAAAATAAGCATTGCAATCAGTTGATTGATGTGAATGGACATCTGTTATTGGTCTTCCAGTTTATTGATCATGGCTCATACTAATCCACCTTTATTAGTTTTACAGAGTGACCCCCCAATCATAGGAGCTACTGGGGAAATTGTAGGGAATTTGGTGTTACCAATGCACTCTGCACAGCTCACATATTCACTTTTCATCATCCGCTGTGCAATCACATCTGGGATAGTAATGCTCTCTACACCCATTGATAAATTCTTTGAGGGGAACAGTCTTCAAAATGGGTCACTCTCTAGGGGATTCCACTTTACTGGTACTTTAGAGGATCTGCAAACATCACATGGCATCCAGATATCAAACATCTAAATCTGAGCTCCAAAAGCCACATAGAGCTCCTTCCCTTCTGCGCTTGGAGCGCTTATTTTGGTTTTTGGAGCACAGATTTAGACGGTTTGGCTATTGTACGTTATGACACTTTTGCAGAGCCCTGAATTGCCAGTAAAGTGGAATTCCTGACATGTTACCCCATTTTGGAAACTACATCCCTGAAATAATTTATCTAGGGGTACAGTGAGCATTATTAACCCCCAAACATTGCATTTATTTATCTTCCCAGACATAACCTCTCTGTTGCCCAGTGTCCCAGAATGTCTAGCAGCTGTAGCCTCCTTTCTCTCCTCCTGCTTTCTCAAACTCAACATGGAGAAAATGGAGTTCATAATCTTCACCCCTCCTCGCACAGCCCCTCTACCTGGCCCATCTATCAAAGTTAATGGAACTACAGTGACCCCAGTTCCACAGGTCCGCTACCTTGGGATAACCTTAGACTCTGACCTATCCTTCAAGCCTCATATTCAAACCCTCAACACCTCCTGCCCCCTCCAACTCAAGAACATCCATTGAATCCGCTTCTTCCTCACCCCTGAAACTATAAAGATGCTAGTCCACGCCCTCATAATCTCCCACCTTGACTACTGTAACCTCTTCTCCATGGCCTCCCAGCAAACACTTTCGCCCCCCTCCAGTCCACCTTAAACTGTGCTGCTCACTTAATACACCTCTCCCCCCGTTCTTCATCGGCCGCTCCCCTCTGCCAATCCCTTCACAGGCTACCTGTTTCCTAGCGAATAGAGTTCAAATTACTAACACTGACATACAAAGCCCTCCACAACCTGTCCCCTCCATATATCTCTGAACTAATCTTCCACTACCTGCCCACACGTAACCTTGGATCCGCCAAAGACCTCTTACTCTGCTCTGCTCTTATCCACTCTTCACACAATCGTCTCCGAGACGTCTCCCATGCATCCCCCATACTCTGGAACTCAATACCAAGACACATAAGACTGTCCCCCACGGTCACAAGCTTCAAGAAGGCCCTGAAGACTCACCTATTCAGGAAGGCCTACAACCCCCAATAACACTACTGTCTCCATACCACCACCTGAACAGCCTCTACCCCCACCTTCTGTCTCTATCCCTCTTCCCTCATAGATTGTAAGCCCTTGTGGGCAGGGCCCTCTATCCCACTGTGCCAGTTGGTCACTGTTAATATTATCTGTTTTGTGTACCATATGTAAACCCTCAAATATAAAGCACCATGGAATTAATGGTGCTACATAAATAAACAATAATAATAATAATCTTCCAGACATGATTGTGCAGCTGATGGTGATAGGAGAAAATGGCAATTTTTCCAGAAATATCTCATTTCGGTGCGTAATATGTTGTGCCCAGCTTGTATCAGAGATGAACGCTCCAAAAGCTGTTGTCCCTTGGATATCCACTTAACAGTTTTTGGAGTGTGAGTCTCTGCTGACACAAGTTGGGCACATCATATTGGACACTGAAATGGTGTACTGTATCACTGGAAAAAATGCCATTTTTACTTTTCATTATCAGCTGCGCATTCATTTCTGGAAATTAAACTAATGCAATATTCAAGAGTTAAAAATGCTCGCTATGTCACTTGATAAATCCCTTCAGTGGTGTAGTTTCCAAAATGGTGTCACATGTCCATGGATTCCACTTTACTGGCAATTCAGGGGCTCTGCAAAAGTGGCATGACATCCAAAAACCAAACTGTGCTCTAAACACCTGACGTGACAGAGCTGCCGTGTGCCAGTTTACATCCACATGTGGGGTATTTCTGTGTTCGGAAGAAATTGCTTAACAAACTGTGAGATGTAATTTCTCCTTTAACCCCTTGTGAATGGGTTAATTTTAGGGGTAAAAGAATGTATTATTGAAAAAAAATTAAATATCTAAATTTCACTTCAATAAATGCTTAAAGGGTTAACAAACTTCCAAATGCTGTTTTGAATTATTTGAGGGGTGCAGTTTTGAAAATGGGGTAATTTGGGGGGGGGGGTCACACGTATTATTACGGCCAGGACTTAGTAGTGTGTCGCTAAGAGGTTAATGTATGCAGCAGGAGAGGGTTATAACTAGAGTTGAGCGAATCGATTCTGCAGAAGTGGAATTCGATCCAAATTTCAGGAAATCTTCGATTCTCAACGATTCCGGATTTCCTGATGCTTCGTGGTAACGAATATTTAGTAAGGACCTTTGTGACATCAGACGGTCACATGATGTTCTCTAGTGATGTGATTGGGTAGGCGTATCTTTGCTTGTTAGCAAATCCTTCCACATGAATAAAAGTTGTCCGTGCTGAGGAGAGAGAGAGAAAGAGAAACATGACAAACATGACCGCAGCATCCAAGGGCTTCCGCCATTTTGCCACCCACCCGCCCACCCCGGCTCTCTGCAGCCCGGAAATAGCTGTTTATTCACTGCGAAGTAATTCGGATTTAATAAAAATTTTTTTGGAACTTCGAATCGAACTGCCGATAAGAACTTTTGAGAAATTCGCTCATCTCTAGTTATAACATAAAAATGTGCTGACACTTGCCTACACCTTCCCCTCTGTTCCCGCGCTGGGTGAGCCATCACTTCACAAGACCACTGCAGCCAATCACCGCTCTTAACAGTACAGCAGTATACAGCGTTTATCTGCTGCAGTCTCGCTGACATAACATCCTGCTGTAGCGGCTCAAGATACAAACAAAAGTGACAACCGACTCAGCGCAGGTAAAGGGGGGAATATACAGTGGGGAAAAAAAGTATTTAGTCAGCCACCAATTGTACAAGTTCTCCCACTTAAAAAGATCAGAGAGGCCTGTAATTGACATCATAGGTAGACCTCAACTATGAGAGACAAAATGAGAAAACAAATCCAGAAAATCACATTGTATGATTTTTTAAGAATTTATTTGCAAATTATTGTGGAAAGGACACCAGAAACAAAATTGTAGACCTGCACCAGGCTGGGAAGACTGAATCTGCAATAGGCAAGCAGCTTGGTGTGAAGAAATCAACTGTGGGAGCAATAATTAGAAAATGAAAACATACAAGACCACTGATAATCTCCCTCGATCAGGGGCTCAACGCAAGTTCTCACCCTGTGTGGTCAAAATGATCACAAGAACGGTAAGCAAAAATCCCAGAACCACACGGGGGGACCTAGTGAATAACCTGCAGAAAGCTGAGACTAACGTAACAAAGGCTACCGTCAGTAACACACTACGCCGCCAGGGACTCAGATCCTGCACTGCCAGACGTGTCCCCCTGCTTAAGCCAGTATATATCCGGGTCCGTCTGAAGTTTGCTAGAGAGCATTTGGATGTTCCAGAAGAGTATTGGGATAATGTCATATGGTCAGATGAAACCAAATTAGAATTGTTTGGTAGAAACACAACTCGTTGTATTTGGAGGAGAGTGAATGGTGAGTTGCATCCAAAGAACACCATACCTACTGTGAAGCATGGGGGTGGCAACATCATGCTTTGGGACTGTTTCTCTGCAAAGGGACCAGGACGACTGATCTGTGTACATGAAAGAATGAATGGGGCCATGTATCGTGAGATTTTGAGTGCAAACCTCCTTCCATCAGCAAGGGTATTGAAGATTGAAGAGAAAACGTGGCTGGGTCTTTCAGCATGACAATGATCCCAAGCAAACCACAAGGGCAACGAAGGAGTAGCTTCGTAAGAAGCATTTCAAGGTCCTGGAGTGGCCTAGCCAGTCTCCAGATCTCAACCACATAGAAAACCTTTGGAGGGAGTTGAAAGTCCGTGTTGCCCAGCAACAGTCCCAAAACATCACTGCTCTAGAGGAGATCTGCATGGAGGAATGGGCCAACATACCAGCAACAGTGTGTGCCAACCTTGTGAAGACTTACAGAAAACGTTTGACCTCTGTCATTGCCAAAAAAGGATATATAACAAAGCATTGAGATGAACTTTTGTTATTGACCAAATACTTATTTTCCACCATAATTTGCAAATAAATTCTTTAACAATCAGACAATGTGATTTTCTGGAGTTGTTTTCTCATTTTGTCTCTCATAGTTGAGGTCTACCTATGATGACAATTACAGGCCTCTCTCATCTTTTAAAGTGGGAGAACTTGCACAATTGGTGGCTGACTAGATACTTTTTTTTCTCCACTGTACATTATAACCCTCTCCTATTGTCTGCTTTAAAATTTATGATGAAACAAACCCTTTAAATTAATAGTGCCCCTCTATGTGCCCCCGTAATTAATAATACTTTATGCCCCCTTAATTAAGTCCACCTGTGTCCCCCCTAATAATACCCCTTAAATTAGTACAGCCAAACACACACATACATAAATACTGCTTCCTAATGCCCCTCTAATATTAATATTGCCTCTGCTTGCCTCAATGACCCCTTATATCGTTAATTCCCCCTAATGTTATTAAGGCCCCCACAACTTCCCCTTTTCAAAAAAAAAAAAAAGAAAGAAAAATACCTGCCTTTGATTCCTGATGCACAGACTTGCCACCACTGCATCTTCTTGCTTTATCTTGTAGGCTGCAAGTCTCTTCATGCCTGCTGCCTTACGAGGCACCATTTCCATAGAACATCTGCTCCCAGCTCAGGAGGTGATGTAGGCATCAGTAGTGACATTACCGCCCCCACCTGTGCTGGGATGCCGCCCCTGGCAAGGAGGGCAAGTATTTCTGAATTAATACAACAGATGACAGGTTATTTGAATTTCACATTTTGAGGGGGTGAGGCAACTGTCCCTATTGCCTAAATAAGCCCCTCTCAGGTCTACAGGAACACTTTCGTGTTTCAAGGGAATTAATGTCAGTGACTACTGATAGGCTGCAATGATTTAAAGTCATTTAACTGCAGGTTAGATGGTTTACGGACATTGAGAAACACTGCTATGAAGAAATACTTTACATTCTGTATCGCTGGTATGCAGATCATAATGAATGATAATGCATCTGTAAAGTAGGCTGATACCTTCAATAGACAGGAAATGGTGTGACTGACTACGGTATAAAAATTACACAGCTGCTTGCATTGACTGCTCATAGGGCACACATTCTTTAAGACATAGAGCAATGTTGTATCTGTCCATTTTAATCCTTTTCTTAACAACATGTAAGTGCTTAAAATGGTAATAATCTTCTTATATAATCTATATACATAATATATAGTTTGTTATACTATAATCTCTATAATATCACATAGTATTGCATATTCACGATAACAGGTTAACAGTACAAAGATACTTAAAAAATGATGTTATCCTAATAATTGTTGACTCATTTTGTACAGATGCACAGCAGATAACACAAGAACAGATTTCAGTATCCAAACGTGCAGATGTACAGGCAACAGCTCGTATAATTTGCCAGGTCAGTGGCACATCATCCTATATTCATTGGTATGTACAGAAACAAAATGAAGGACTGAAGAGGATTTTATATATCAGAAATAACCTAGCTACTTATGAAGATGGATTTAACAAAGAAAAGTATAAAGCCAGTGATGCATCAAACACACATACATTAAACATAAATCACATTACAAATGAAGACGAGGGCACTTATTATTGTGCATTCTGGGTGCCTGGATCTACTACACACTGTTACAAAGCCACATGAAGCCTGTACAAATATTTAAATAACAAGCCAACAGATGGAACAAAAATTTTAGGCACTGTATACCAAATAATTTTAACCGTAAATCTATTATGCCTTTCACTATTAAGATTATAGAGACTGTATACACAAGTTAAAAAAGGTGAGCTTGTACTGGTATATGTAATATGATAGCACTGATGGCTATATTTATTGTAAAATAACACAAAAAAGTAGGTTTGACCATGTCAACCACACTTAAAGGGTTGTCTGGGTTAAATTGATATTTTCATAAGATATCCCCCAGGCCCCCCTCCCACCTTGTAACTTACCTTCATTTACAAATATTGGTCATTTTCCTCTTCGACCTGATGGTTATGTGACTGCCTCAGGCTCATTTTTGGATTTTTCGCTGACGTTGCTGAGACTCTGTGTAATCTATATCCAACCCCGCAATGTCAGTGCAAAGGGGACCACCCACCCAATAGTTACCATTTCTTGCAGGACCACCAGGACCAGGACGTCAATGCCGGAAGCAGCTGCACGGCACCTCCTCTTCATTACGTGTGGCGGCCGCCCACACATACGCAGTAGAGTGGGTGACCGGCAGGGAAATTATGGCGGCATGTAACTCGGTATAATATGGACTGCGTATGTGCAGTCCATATTATACTGTGCGGGGGTCCCTGGGGAGCATATTAAACTGTGCGGGGGTCTCAGAGGAACATTTACTATGCGGGGGCCACTGTGGAGCATATTATACTGTGTGGGGCCACTGTGGAGCATATTATACTGTGTGTGGGCCACTGTGGAGCATATTAAACTGTGGAGGGCACTGTGGAGCATTATATACCATGTGGAGCATTATACTGTGTAGGGGGCTCAAAATTCCAGCTGGCAGTCCTGTGTGCTATGCCTGCATCACAGCTCCCTCACTATAATCTTGCACATATGTGTAGAGCTCCATGGCCGTATCATACCCGATAAAGTATTGTGCATGAACCAGCCATGGAACTATTAGGGCCTGCACAGTACTATAGGGGATGGTGATACTGGGAAAATACTCAGGATAGTCAGCAGTGGGTACGGAAAGTATTCAGACCCCTTTAAATTTTTCACTCTGTTTCATTGCAGCCATTTGCTAAAAGCAAAAAAGTTCATTTTATTTCTCATTAATGTACACTCAGCACCCCATCTTCTCAGAGAAAAACAGAAATGTAGATATTTTTGCAAATTTATTAAAAAAGAAAAACTGAAATATCACATGGTCATAAGTATTCAGACCCTTTGCTCAGTATTGAGTAGAAGCACCCTTTTGAGCTAGTACAGCCATGAGTCTTCTTGGGAATGATGCAACAAGTTTTTCACATCTGGATTTGGGGATCCTCTGCCATTCTTCCTTGCAGATCCTCTCCAGTTCCGTCAGGTTGGATGGTGAACGTTGGTGGACAGCCATTTTCAGATCTCTCCAGAGATGCTCAATTGGGTTGAGGTCAGGGTTCTGGCTGGGCCAGTCAAGAATGGTCACAGACTTTTTCCGAAGTCACTCCTTTGTTATTTTAGCTGTGTGCTTAGGGTCATTGTCTTGTTGGAAGGTGAACCTTCAGCCCAGTCTGAGGTCCAGAACACATGGATACAGGATATCTCTGTACTTGGCCGCATTCATCTTTCCTTCAATTGCAACCAGTCGTCCTTTCCCTGCAGCTGAAAAACACCCCCATAGCATGATGCTGCCACCACCATGTTTCACTGTTGGGATTGTATTGGGCAGGTGATGAGCAGTGCCTGGTTTTCTCCACACATACCGCTTAGAATTAACACCAAAAAGGTCAATCTTCGACTCATCAGACCAGAGAATCTTATTTCTCATAGTCTGGGAGTCCTTCATGTGTTTTTTGGCAAACTCTATGCGGACTTTCATATGTCTTGCACTGAGGAGAGGCTTCCTTCAGGCCACTCTACCATAAAGCCCCGACTGGTGGAGGGCTGCAGTGATATTTGACTTTGTGGAACTTTCTCCCATTTCCCTACTGCATTTCTGGAGCTCAGCCACAGTGATCTTCTCCCATGATTGCTCAGTTTGGCTGGACGGCCAGGTCTAGGAAGGGTTCTGGTCATCCCAAACTTCTTCCATATAAGGATTATGGAGGCCACTGTGCTCTTAGGAACCTTGAGTGCTGCAGAAATTCTTTTGTAACCTTGGCCAGATCTGTGCCTTGCCACAATTCTCGGCACAATTTGGCTCGGTGAGTCAAAAGCAAATTGAGGATCTGTTACATCCAACAGAGGGCGCATGAGCTCCCCAGCTCCTTTCCCATAATGCCTTGTGATATGTAGATGCTAAGTAGAGGGCAAAAGGCAATTAAATCTCTACACACCTTCACTGGTGCTCTCCTCAATGTGAGAGATTCTTGTCCCTAACCCACTCATTGCCTCCCACTAAGCCAGCCAATTCACTTTGCTCTGTACTGATGAAGGACAACAATCCGGAAACAGCGCTGTATGCAGATAAGTGAAATTGGCTTGGCTAAAATCCCTTTTGCTGTCTCAAGGCTCGGTGAGTCAAAAGCAAATTGAGGATCTGTTACATCCAACAGAGGGCGCATGAGCTCCCCAGCTCCTTTCCCATAATGCCTTGTGATATGTAGATGCTAAGTAGAGGGCAAAAGGCAATTAAATCTCTACACACCTTCACTGGTGCTCTCCTCAATGTGAGAGATTCTTGTCCTTTGCCACAATTCTGTCTCTGAGCTCCTTGGGCAGTTCCTTTTACCTCATGATTCTCATTTGCTCTGACATGCCATGTGAGCTGTGAGGTCTTATATAGACAGGTGTGTGCCTTTCCTAATCAAGTCCAATCAGTTTAATTAAACACAGCTGAACTCCAATGAAGGAGTAGAACCATCTCAAGGAGGATCAAAAGGAAATGGACAGCATGTGAGTTAAATATGAGTGTCACAGCAAAGGGTCTGAATACTTATGACCATGTGATATTTCAGTTTTTCTTTTTTTTAATAAATTTGCAAAAATATCTACATTTCTGTTTTTTTTTCTGTGAAGATGGGGTGCTGAGTGTACATTCATGAGAAATAAAATGAACTTTTTTGCTTTTAGCAAATGGCTGCAATGAAACAGAGAGTAAAAAATTTAAAGGGGTCTGAATACTTTCCGTACCCACTGTATGTAAGATTTCAGCTGTAAAGCTGTGATGTAGGCTTTTAGCAGGAAGCTGTTGGGTGGGCTCCCAGAACAAGTTCCTCTGGTCCAACACATACATATATACTGTATATGTACAGTATATGAAAGAGACATACATTTCTAACAATAATAAAGATATATATATATATATACACATTTCTTATTCGTGGCAGCATAGATGGGTCTATATCCCCGCCTTTAATTCCTACTAAGACTGGCCCACCTACGTAGCAATGAGACAGGTTTTTTGTTTTTTCCTTGCAATGTTCCCAGGCTAGGTCTGAGGTTCTCAGATAGCACTGTTAATGAGCCTGGAGGCTCCTCTTAAAGCAGAGAGAGCTGCTGTAATACTAGCATTGGGCTGGGTAGGGATTGGAAAGAAGATGCCGGGGGTACTACAAGCTAAAGCAGCTATAGCCTCCATTCTAGCTGAGGTCCATTGGCACAGCGTTCTTGAGTGCATAGTGCGCATGTCCTGAGAAGTTCAGGATGGAATAAGCAGCAAGAAACGTTCGTAGCTGTACAGACGCTCACAGTAGGAGACGTTGAAACAGTACTTACTCCGAATGAAAGGAAATCACTGATGACGCAGGTATGTCGCGTCACAGTGGGGGGTGGAGCTCCCTGTCTCGGATTGCACATTTAAACCTGCTGATGATGAGGGCCGGAGCACTGTGCCTGGCAAGCCAGATTCTCAGAGTTTCTAAGGTAAAATGCCCTCCTGGGGCTTTCCTGGTCTATGTTTCCACCTGTACAATGTACTAAAAAAGTATTTTTCTGTACTTGCAGATGTCTAGTGGTAAAAAGCTCTCTAAGAGGAATCATAGGAATTGTATTGAATGTCAGCAGTTGTTACCTGATGACCATGTGCCTGATGTATGTATAGTTTTTACTCAGAGTCAAGCCTCTCCTACCAGTCCTCATGAATCTTCTAAAACTAAGCAGCAGAGTACACCTGAACCAGGGCCGGTTTTAGACAAAGTGGGGCCCTGGACAAAATTAAAAGCGGGGCCCCAAATGCTGATATGCAAACAACACCATCGTCTTCCAGTGGCAACCCCAATAATAACGCCTCCTTTCTGCCAACAAAAAAGTAATAACAAGCCCCATTTACCACACACAATTCAAATGAGCACCTTTGTACCGCCTAATGCACCCAGTCATCAGTTATTATAGCACCTCCTTATAAATAATAGTCCCTGCTTATAAATAATATTACACCTTTATCAGTAATAGCTCCCTTATAAATGATAAATAGTGCTCTGCATCAGTAATATCCCCCTTATCAGTAACAGTCACCCCGTAAAAATAATACTGCTCCCTTATTAATAATAGCCCTCTCATAAATAATAGTTACCCTTATAAATAATAGTCCCCATTATCACTAATAGCCCCCTTTATAAATAAGCCCCACTTAACAATTATACCCCCCTTATAAATAGTTCCCCTCTTATAAATAATAGCTCCCTCTTATAATGGATGCCTTATATATAATAGTTCCCCCCTTATAAATAATAGCCCCTCTTATAAATAATAGTACCCCTTATATTTAGTAGTTCCCCCTTATAATAGCCCCCTCATATTTAAATTTCCCAATTATATATAGTAACCCACCCTTATATATAATAGTTCCTCGCTTATAAATAAGAGCCCCCTTATATATAATAGTTCTCTGTTATATGTGTCAGACTGAAGGGCCTTAGGCTCACCAGAGGAACCTGTTCTGGGGCCCCACCCAACAGCTTCCTGCTAATAGCCTACACCACGGCTCCTTCACTGAAGTCTTACATATGTGCTGTCTATTTGGTGTTACTGAGTATGTTCCCAGTATAGTCAGCCCCTATAGTACTGTGCAGGCCCCAATAACTCCATGGCCAGTTCATGCACAGTACTGTATGGGGAATGACGTGGCCATGGAGCACTACACGTATGTGCAAGATTATAGTGAGGATGGTGTGATGCAGACATAACACACAGGGCTGCCAGCAGGAATTTTGAGCCCCCCCCCCCATAGTATAATGCTCCACATGGTATATAATGCTCCACGGTATAAAATGCTCCCCTGAGCCCTCCACAGTTTCCCCACATGGTATATAATGCTCCACAGTGGACCCACACAGTATAAAATGTTCCCCTGAGCCCCCCATAGTGGCCCCACATGGTATATAAGGCTCCACACAGTATACTACCTCTTAGTGGTCCCAGACACTACAATATGCTCCCCAGCAGCCCCACACAATATAATATGCTCCATACAGTATAATATGCATCCCACAGTTCCCCCCCAGTATAATGCTCTACAGTGGCCTAACACAGTATAACATGCTCCACAATGGCCTCCACACAGTATAATATACTGCCCAGAGAGGTTCCCCCAGTATATTGCTCCACAGTGGCCCAATACAGTATAATATGCTCTCCAGAGGGCCCCCCCCCCACAATATAATGTTCCACGGTGGCCCCACACAGTATAATATGCTCTCCAGAAGGGTCCCCCAGTATAATGCTCCAAAGTGGCCCCAGAGAATATAACATGCTCTCCAGAGCATCCCCACATTATAATGCTCCACAGAGGCCCCATACAGTATAATATGCTATCCAGAGGGCCCCCTCCCCAGTATAATGCTCCACAGGGGCCCCACACAGTATAATATGCTATCCAGAGGGCCCCCCCAGTATAATGCTCCACAGTGGCCATACAGAGTATAATATGCTATCCAGAGCGCCCCCCCAGTATAATGCTCCAGACTCCCTTATACTCTTCAGACCCCAGAGTATAATTATCGAAGGCCCGGGGGAGGTAAGGGAAAATAACAAACAGTTATACTCACTTTGCCTTACCTCTCCTGGGTCTCCCTCGCGCTGCTGCGCTATCCCCGCCTGCGTCAGGCTTCCTCTTCTCTGCGGCTGACATCACGTGTTGTGGACGTCACCGCTAAAGCCTGTGATTGGGCCTCAGCGGTTACGTGAGCACGCCCCACGTGATCACTAAGGCTGAGGCCTGGCCTCAGCGGTGATATCCGGAACGCCAGAAGATGATGTCGGACGCAAGGACAGGTGAGTAAAAATGTTTGTTATTTTTACTCACCTCGGAAAGGGGCCCTGCGGCACATGGGTCCCTTTCTGTCATTGATATGGCCGGTCCTGACTCCGGGATACGGAGTCATTAGGCTTCGGATCCCGGGGGCCCCTTTGGGGTCGGGGCCCTGGACAATTGCCCAGTTTGCCATCCCCTAACCCTGGCCCTGACCTGAACGCTGCATCAGTTGTCTCCAACACCTCCTTGAGGATTATCCTTCCAATATATGTCGTGTTTGCACTAGTGTTTCTGAGGATGAGCAGATGACTGATAAGGAGGCCAAAAAAAGTTTTCTTGGTTGAAATCGTGTATGTCTAGCAAAAAGAAGTCCAAAACATTCAAGCAGGATTTTTATCAATTGTTTGGTTCTTCTAACTCTTCTGAGGGCAAACTTCAGACATCACAATCAGATTCAGACATGGCAATTTCTGAAGATAATTATTTGTTTAAAGGGATTCTATCATTCGGAAAATCGATTTTTAGCTAACAGAACGTTGTAATAGCCTTTAAAAATGCTATTCGTCTCCTACCTTACTTTTCTTCATCCACGCCGCCATTTTCTTCATTTTTCATATTTTCTGATTATGCTAATCACTCTTCTGGATGCACAGGGGGGCATTCCATCGGTCTGCAAAATGCACAGGGGGCGTCCCCTGTACTCACCTCAGACGCAGTTTTCAAACTCCAGCGCCGCCTCTCTCGTCGCCTTCTGACACCGCTCTGCATCATTAGCCGCGTCATCACGATCCAAATCTCGTGCATACTCAGTCGGCTCGGCCATTTCATGTTGGACAGAGCCGACTGCGCATGTCCATCAGCCATTTTCATGAGGTCTCTTGTAAGAAAATAGCCGATGGCATGAGATTTGGATTGCGATGACGCGGCGAATGATGCGGAGGTAGACCCTATCAGAAATTCAGAACCACTGTCTCAGAGAAATTGAAGAAAAAACATGAAGATGCTGGCAAACAGGATGATTTTTGACATCAGAAGTTGTCTGTAACGTCTCTGCCTGTTCGGGTCTCTGTGCCACCCTCTGCTCGCATGCTGCGGCGAAGGAGGCGTGTTCAGTTTGATTCCTTGCGTAGGTTTCTTGTTGCTCAGTCTGAACACTGTCCTAATACCTCCTGTCTGTAATTGAATTTCAGCCACACCCGTCTCTTGCATCTTTGTTTCTCTCTGCTCCTCTAATAGTTAATCTCAGCCTTGCCTGTGTGATTGACAGCCTGTCTACCAATCCAGTCTGGGGCAGGTCCTGTCTTTCATTAAACAGGTTGTTAGCCCTCACATGGTCGCTGGTTATTGCTTCTTGCGTTCTGGCTATTACTACTTGCTGTTTTGTTATTTGTATTCTCTGGCCTTGACTTTTGACTATTCTCTTGGATTTTGATTCTGTACTGCATTGCTCGTCTGTTACCGAACCCTTGGCTTTCTGACCTCCCTTTTTGTCGTTTGTTCTGTCTGCGTTCTGTTTTGTCACTTATTCAGTGTAGGGACCGGCTCCGAGTTGTTGGCTGTCACCTAGGACAGTCAGGCAAGAGGCAGGGCCAGTGGGGGGTTTTCAGCTTTAGGGCTCACTGTCTTGTTGTGCCCCTCCCCCCAGGGTTCTCCAGCAGCTACTGGGGAATCACTCCTCTAGCGATTCCCTTACATTGTCAAGTTGGAGGTTGTTTACAATTTTTTTTTCCCACATGGTACAGCATAGACAAGCGGATTTTGGATCTCATAGAAAAAGGTTATGTAATAGAAATTCTTTCCACAAACCAAAGCATCATTTTCTTCTAAACGTGCAAGAAATTCCTCTTGGTTTTCCTCTGATACAAGAATTTTTGGCAAAAAATGTCTTAGAAGATGTCCCAGTAGAGGAACAATGTTATGGAATTTATTCAAGAATTTTACTGGTTCCAAAGGTTGGTGGTTCTTGGAGATTAATCATAGAGGCCAAGTCCTAGCATCATTGGACCTGAAAGATACATATCTGCATGTTTCCATCCTGTTTCAAGAAAATTCCTGAGGATAGCGGTCAATCATTTAGGATCAGTCACTACCAATTCAAAGTACTCCCTTATGGGGTCACTACACAAACAAAAAATGAAATATACCCGTGCGAAGCCGGGTCCTTCCTCTAGTATATATAGATAGATAGATAGATAGATAGATAGATAGATAGAGAGATGTAGTTGTCAAAATATTCATGTTTATGCATGTATATATGTATATGTATTTACCAAATGTAAAAAATGCATCAATAATTCATTGTTGTCCTGAAGCTTTCTCTGTGTGACTGTAATGATGATATACGGAAGTGATAACAATATTACAGCCAAAGAAGTCTTCATGATTTGATGAATCGTAGCTAGTGGAAATTTGATTTAAATTTTTACCTCAGCTTGAATTTTTTTAATTCTCTTTTGAGGAAGAAAAACAACTTGCAACTCTGTGTTTGCTATGAAGCATAGAAAATAGTTTCTGGGATTTTCCCCAGTTTATGTGGAATCCGAGTTCTCTGAGAAGCGTGATAACTACTTTGAGGTGATCTTGCTGAAGAGATACAGATGGAGCGGCTATCAGCCAATCTTCTAGAAAGGTAAAAGCTTGAATTCCTTTCAACCTCACAGCTGCTACTACTACTACTACTACTACTGCAACTTTTGTGAAAACCCTTGGAGAGGAAGTTAAACCATAAGAATTGGCCAGTTTTGCACTTGACATCCAGTATGGCAGTCCAGTATAGGTATAGTCTATTTATGGCTGTGTTGCTATGGAAACCTGGTAAATGAAATGTGAACTTACATTGGCTAATACACGTCATATGACTGAATATTTAAGGACCTGCAAACTGCTATTGACTCATACAGGACATAAATAGCTTGGTTGCTATGGAAACCTGGTGTAAAGCTGTGTGTATGTCAAGACTGAACCTGCGATTTTCCATTGGTCCATAAGTGTCATGTGATCATGTACATCTCAGTTTGGATATCAGTGAAAAACCAGCGATCGGTTGTTATGGAAAACCTGGAGTAAAGCTGTGTGTATGTGACCTTGTGTAACAGTGTCATCCACAGCGCCCTGCCCCTTTAAAGCTGACCTACAGCAGTGAAGAAAAATGGCTGGGTTGTTATTGAAACCTGGAGTGCAGTAGTGTGCATGTGGCTGACAATGCTTTGTCAGATTGGAGACGGGCATGTTCTGCTGGGGAGTTTCAGCAGCTCGCTGTTGTCTGTAACATACCTTATCAGATTGGAGACAGGCTTGGGTCTGCTGAGAGTTTTCATTAGCTTGAGCAGCAGCCATGCGTTTTGCTGCAGGGGACATGAGTAGTTTAAAAAACGTTTCAATTCATAAGAATGCTGAAATCCAGTATGGCAGTCCAGTCAGTGGCGTAAATACCGGTTTAGCAGTGGTAGCAGCTGCCACAGGGCCCGGGACATTAGGGGACCCAGCGGGCCTCTGATGGTTTTTTGTTTTTTTTTAAACACCAGCAGGTAACGGGCCCTATTTACTTACCGATCCCCACTCCTGCTTACGGCCGCCTGCACTTCACCTTCTGCAGAGGCGGCTGTGAGCAGGAGCAGGGATTGGTAAGTAAGGCCTGTGGGCCGTGAACCCCACAAACACTGCTATCATTATACTCTGGGGTCTTTTCAGCAGGCTTCGGGCCTCCTTGGTGGTGTCCCAGATGTCGGTGGGCCAGTCCGACATCATTATGCGTTGCGATACATGCCTGGCTCACGTGACATCTGGTCCAACATTGAAGAAGCAGCGGGAAGTGCGCATAATACTATATGAAGGAGCCACTATGATACTGTGTGCAGGGGCCACTATGGGGCAGAATACTGTGTGCAAGGGCCACTATGGGGCCTAATAGTGTATGCAGGGGCCACTATGGGGCATAATAGTGTGTGCAGAAATGCAGTTTGTGCGTGGGGGGGTTGCCGGGGGGGAGTCCCATGTCAAATGTTCGCCTTGGGGCCCTGCCATTGCTAGTTACACCACTGAGTCCAGTATAGGTACAGTCTATTTATGGCTGTGTTGTTATGGAAACCTGGTAAATTAAATGTGAACTTATATTGGCTGATACACGTGATATGACTGAATATTTAAGGTCCTGTGAACTGCTATTCACTAATACAGGTCATACATAGCTTGGTTGCTATGGAAACCTGTGTGCCTGAGGAGAGTAAGCGCCTGCGAGCTGTTATTGGCTGATAAGGGACATGTGACCGTGTGTAAGGCAGTTGGAATATGAGTGAAAGACTTGTAGGCTTGTATAGACTAATGCTGGTCATTTTTTGGGAATACTGTACCTCAGCAACGGTACGTCCAAGAGAGCTGAAACCCAGTCTATAATAGTACCGGACACCTGATGTACATGTGTGTCAAATTTGGTGAGGATCGGTCCAGTCGTTTGGTCGCGCATAAAGAACAGACAGACAGACAGACAGACAGGAACTCATTTTTATATATATAAGAGTATATATATATATATATATATATATATATATATATATATATATATAGAGGGAGAGAGAGAGAGAAAATTGGGTTTTACCTTGCACTTTCTTTGAGTGTAAGGCATCACAGCATACCCTCCTAACTAAAGATTAAGTAAAAAAAAACTTGTGCAGTAAAAAACACAAGAAAATAGTGGAAAGGGGGAGGGGGTGGGTTCTTTATATATATATATATATATATCAATTATGCTAATTAACTGTAGGTTAGCCGGCCATAGGAAGAATTAAAGGCTGGGGATACAAACCAATCTGTGCTGCCTTGGACTCAAATAAAGTAAAATTTCAGGTAAAGCCCAATTTTGTCATATACGTGTGTGTGTGTGTGTGTGTGTGTGTGTGTTGTGTATATATATATATATACTGTATATATATGAGAGAGATATGTAGTTGTCAAAATATTCATGTTTATGTATGTATGTGTGTGTGTATACATGTATAGGTATTTACCAAATGCAAAAAAGCATCAATAATTTATTGTTGTCCTGAAACTCTTTCTGTGTGACTGTAATGATGATACACAGAATTGATTACAATTTTACAGCCAAAGGAGAAGTTTGTTTAGTAAGTGAGAACTAAACATGGCTACTGAGGGTGTAGTGGGCAGGCTAGCTAGGGAAACAGGTAGGAGGAGTGAGTGAGAAAGGGAGGGGGAGTGCGTCAACTCTGAGTGCAGCCCAAGGAATCATGGGAGTTATAGTAAATGCACACAACAGGAAGATGCAGTTGTAAACAAATGCAGAGCATGCCAGGAGTTTCCAGAGAACCCAGAAATCACTAAAAAACACTGCTAAAGGTATTTGGGTGCACTCATTTACCTATTAATAGCACTAACAGATCTTTTTTGAAAATTAATTTTTTTGTCCAGAAAATCCATATCATTACACACCGCTCTAAAATCCTTGGTTCTTTTCTGCACTGGTGCACATAATAAATAAACTTATGACACCAGGAGCAGAACTCAATACTTTTAGAAAATGCATATCATACCCAGCTCTTTACAAAGCAGTTCACCCATTTCCAATAATGAGGTCTCATTTGGGGTCTGTATCAATCTTTGGGGCTTATCTGGAATCTACTGTATAATAAATGATATATACAGCCATGTAAATTACTTTTGAAAACAGTTAAGGCCAAGTTTACATCTGCACTGTGTTTTCTCTTCATCTCATCTTTCAGTTTATCAGAATCATGAAAAAAATGGACCATTAAAAAGACCATTTATTTCAAAGGTCTTTTTTGCCACCTGAAGGCCCCCATCGTTCAGATATTTATGGCCCATTCTAAGGATAGGTCATAAAAACCTAAATCCTGAAACCCCCTTTAAGTCCTAATGCAGTACCTAAGTACGAGGCGTATGAAGCAGAAATTCTCTCGTATGTTTTTTGTAATTTCCACACAATGCAGTACCTCTTCAGGATTTGCATCAGGCTGAGTATTCTCCCAAAATCCTTTATACAGACTTTTCCAAATCATACCATTTTCATAAAATAAGGTTAGTAAACGTGATCATTAGCATTTTCTGTTTATTTTTATAGAGGGCCTTTCAACACCTACACCAACTCCAGTTCTTAGCATCTGTTAATTTGATGCTGCTCCACTGATTCCAGTGCTGTTGGAGTTTTTCTCTAGTCGCCACCATTCCTGAACAATCAATGCTGATAGTTTTGATGTCTAATGTGCTATCTAGGCTCTGTACTGTCAGGTGGGCAGTGTCAGGCAGGAGCAAGCAAAGGGTGTGACTCAGAGCTCCAATCAGATGCAGCCAAGAGCAGAGCTCAGAATCACACCCCTTGTATGCTCCTACCTGACATTGACCACCTGACAGTACATTACATATAAGGCACCAAAACTAACATCAGTTATTGCTCTGGAACGTTCGGAGCTAGAGAAAAAATGTCTCTTTATTTAGGGCTTTAACTCCTTCCCGCTGCAGACATGTTTCAATTTTCGTTTTTGACTCCCCACATTCCAAACCCCATAACTTTGTTATTTTTCCATTCAAAGAGCCATATGAGGGCTTAATGTTTGCGGGACAAATTGTACTTTGTAATGGTACCATTTAAGATGGAAGCTGGAAAAAAATCTTAATAGCGTGGAATTGGATAAAAAATGTATTTGTGCAACTTTCTTACATGCTTTGTTATTACAGCGTTCATTGTGCAGCCAAAATAACATGTCAACTGTATTCTATTAGTCAGTGCGACTACAGGGATACCAAATTTACAAATTTTTTTTTTTCTTTTACGTCAGAAGCCCTTAAAAATAATCCAAAGTTTTGCAAAAAAAAAAAAAATATTCTGACACCCATAACTATATTACATTTCCGTGCACAGGGTTTCTTAAGGAGCCTTTTTTTCTTTTTTTGGGGGGGGGCCAGATGTATTTTTTAATTATACCATTTTGGGAAATTTCTGATGTTTTGATCGCTTTTATTCAAACTTTTATGGGAGGAAAAACAGTTAAAAACGGCAGTTTGGCTCTTTTGATTTTTTCCCCCGCTTTGGCGTTTTATTTCAAGTCTAGGGAAAGGGAGTGATTTAAAATTTTAGTTTTTTATTGTTTAATATTTTCTAAAACTTTTTTTTAAAATGTTTTTTAACTATTTTACTAACCCCCTAGGGAACTTGAACCGGCAATCCTTTGAGTGCATGTTCCATAGACTGAAATTCAACTATATAGCAATCTATGGGACTTTCACAATATAGCTACTGAGGCTAGTCAAAGACCAGCCTCAATAGCTATATTACTATGACAGGCCTGGGAGCCTTCAGAAGGCCTCCGCACAGGGTGCTGGTGAGGTCCGACTCCAGGGTTTTTTTTCTTTTAATTTGGCTGACTACAGCGTGGTACAATGCCCGCGATCAGAGTGATCCCCAGTAATAGTATGCCAGATGTCGGGAAGGGGTTAAAAAACAATATGTCGCTCAAACTATGTTTCCATGATTGTTCAATGGCTACCCATCTTTTATTGGGGGATGAATTCCACCAATATTTGACTTGGTCTAGTATTGTGGCTTTATAATAGTGTTTAAGGTTTGGGACTCCAAATGTTTTCATCTTCCTAAAAACCTAATAAAAACATTGAAGCAGAATGTTGATTATTGTGCGACAAGTCTCAGAATTACTCATCTATTCAGATCCAGGGCCATCACCTAGTACAGGCAGTGAAACGTCACCAGATCATATAGGTATAGTTACCAACATTCTCTTGGTATCTTGCTGTCCTCCCTGCTGGCTCCACTCCACTCCATGCTGGTTTACAGACTCTATCCTGCTACACTGTTGAACCAATTCAACTAATTCACAGATTCCATTCTGCTACATGTCTGGGGTCTAGTCCACAGTATCAACCCTGCTATGTTGTTGAATCAGCTTGGATTTCTCCACTATACTGCTGGTTCATCTTTACTATTATGCTGGTTCACCTCTGCCATGCCGCTGATACATCTACGCTATACTGCTGGCTCAACTGCAGTGCAGCACTGGTTCGACTGGTTTCCACTAATGCCATCTGTCTGTGTGGCTTCACCAGAATCTTCAGACATTGACTTAAGCAGATCCATGCATTTTGCTTCCATTTTTAATGGCCCATTTAGAAACAGCAATCAAAATTTCATGTTGCCTTGTATGTTCTAATTCAACCAGAGATTGCATGAAGCTGTATGTTCTCTCTATAGTTAAAAGATCCTTCTGGTTTTCCTCCACAGTCTAAAAAAGATAGAAAGATGGTGGTTATATATGTCTTACTGTTTATTTTTTTTGCTTGTTTTTTTTTATATATGTAGAGGATCGCTTTAAGCTCTTGCTTTATACTTTAAATATTTTGGATCCACTTCTGGTTCTAAAATGAATACATACCCCTTTGCACATTGTGAACAAGACCCAGCAGGCTTCCTATTAAATTGCTTCACGTGTAGGTTTAATGCTGGGCCTATTTGTGCCCAAATCCCCTATGCACCATACTTACCAACTTTTATGTTACCACTTTTAGGCTAAGGTCACATATTGCAGAAACGCAGCAGAAAAAGAAAAAAAAAAAACACAGGACCGTCAAAGTGAATAAAATTTTGTTTAAAGCCAAGGCTCCACATAGCGGGCAGCAGCCAAAACACGCTGTGGAAAAGACTGGGGTGGAAACTCATCACATATTTTTTCTGCAGCGCTTTTCACAGCAGGTCCACAGAGTTTTCCTCTGCAGACTTTCTGTCTCTATTATACCTATATAGAAACTGCTACCATTTCCCTAGGTATAATTGACATGTTGCGATTTACAAAAACACAAGCGTTTTTTAAATCACAGCATGTCCGCTATGGATATTTCTCTGCAATGTGTGGATGGTATTAGCCAGAATGCCATCCATTTTGCAAGGATTGTAATATGCTGCGGTTTTTGCCGTGGCGTTTCCGTCGTGGTCAAATCGCAGTGTTTACGCAACGTGGGGCCTAAAGGGGTTTTCCCATGAAAGAAATTTAAGGCATATCCACAGCATTTGCCACCTCTGGGACCCACACCTATAATAACTAACTATAATAAATAACTATAATTCAACTATGATCCGACTGTATGGAAACAGCATAGCTCTGAGCTACACTGTTTCTGTAACTCCTATAGAAGTGAATGGTAGTTACAAAAACAGTTTAGCTCTGAATTGAAATTACAGAGGCAGCATGGAACAGTGAACCATGTTGTTTTCGTAACTCCCATAGAAGTGAATGAGCAAAGCATAGCATGTGTACCAAAATAAGAGAGGCAATAAAGTCACTGTCTGACATCTCTGGCAGTGGTTTATCTCCTAGGAATAATATGGATTGGGCAGTTGAAGTCCAACTGCTTGATCTTTATCTCCATCAACATCTGCCATCGAAAGAAAGCTGAGAGTTCTCCATACACATTGAATGATTGACGGTCCCTTCAATGTTGAGGGATTCGACTAATGCACATCTAACGTGTATGGCCAGCTTTGGAAAGGGAGATGAGATTGTGTGCCCCGTCAATCTCAATGCAGCTACACAAATTGGTGCTATATGAGCAATGAAAAATAAATTGACAGGCGTGTTGTATTACAGTCCTAGTAGCAAGTAAAAGACACAAAATTAAAAAAAAAAAAAGAAAAAATTTAAAACGACTACATAATAATTCTTGTCTTGTATTCAAGTCATTTGTTTTGTATCTATTCTTTTAGTTTCTAATGCACCTGCACATCAAGCAGAAAGGATGTTTGCCAGTTAAAAAAAAAAAAAAAAAAAAATACATATATATTTTTGAAGTTAAACAGAATTTCTGATGAGACACTTCTGAAAGTTTATTTTTTGTAAAGGACAATTGCACAGTGATGGTATAAGTTATTTGGCAGTGGTACACAGCTTGTCACAACAAGTCTCGGTAAGTACAAAATTTAAATAGAAATCTTTATTTAACGCATGTTGCATTTATAAAAAAACATAAACCATAGAGCTGTCAAATAGTAAATATTTTCATGGCAAATTTTGTTACATTTCTCACTATGAATTGTCAGTATTTAAGTAATTGCCTTAGTTACTTTATATTCCATTGTGATTGCAATAGATTATTTTATGGCAATTAGAATGTTAAAGTTTATCCTTTATATCATTTACTAAGGCTACACATTACAGAAACACAGCAGAAAACTGCTACAGAAAAAAAGGCCTCAACACAGAGGAAAATGCACCTACGGCCGGAGCCCCATATGGCATAAACGCAGCGACAAAAAACGCCTCGTTTCACAGTCCCTGCAAAACGTTTTACAGTGAATTCCATCCACAAATTGTGGAAAAATACGTGCAGCAGACATGCTGCGATTTCCAAAACTTGTGGTTTTGGAAATCGCAGCATGTCAATTATACCTACGGAAACGCCGGCGGTTCTCTATAGGTATAATGGAAGCAGAAAGTCCGCAGAGGAAACCGTTTCGTTGCTGCCGCGGTTTTTCCCACGGCGCTTTTTTGCAGTGGCCCACTATGTGGGGCCTTAGCCTACTTATGTTTTACCATTTTCCACTGCCAAAATGCTGCTTTTTTGCCCCATAAACTTGTATAGAAAAAAACAGCATTTTCACTGCTAAAACTAACATGCTGCATGTTTGAAAAACACACACCAGTGCATTTTCTGCAGCAGTTTTTATGCAATATGTGGATGAGATTAAATAAAATCTCATTACTTTGCTAGAACTGTAAAATTCAGCAATATTGACAACTGCATTTCTGTAGAGGCCAAAAATGCTGCAATTTCACAACATATGGTCTTTGTCTCAGGGTCGTTTCATATACTCACTGTTATTTGAAAAACACCATTGCAGTTTTTGAGGCAGAAAACACTGTTGAATGTCTGCTGGAAAATTATATAGTGTTTTCCTCTGTAAGGCAGAAATGCAGCGTTTTTTTGTTACAGATTTTGCTGTGTTTTTTTTTAGCCAAAGTCAGGAATGGATTTAACAGAAGGGGAACGTCTAAGCACTTCCTTTATACTTTTCATTCCTTTTTAAGCCACTCCTGACTTTGGCTCAAAAGACCGCAGCAAAATCTGCAGCAAAAATCGCTGTATTTCTGCTGCGACTCACCTGCAGATTTCTCTGAAAGGTTAAAATTTGCAGGTAAAACCTGTGCCAATAATTGACATGTTGTGGATTTTCTATGCAGCATATGGATGGAATTAGTTTGAATCTCATCCATTATGCTGCAATGGCAAATCACCACAGGTTAGTTGCTGGCAAAATTGCTGCTACTAACAAGTGGTGATTTTTCTCCCAATGTGTCTCCGGTCTTAAGAGCTAACACCAGAATTTCAGAATCTCCCAATCCTTTTAAATCTACTTCTGGCTTTCTCTGCATGAAAATTTGCCAGAAATGCTGCGTGGGTGTGAAATCACCCTTGCAAAAGAAAGACTTTAATTGTTACATCAAATGTAAAATTTTATCAGTTCTCTATGTTATTGTGTCTTTACACAGATGATTTTAACATTATCAAAATGTAATAGTAAGGCTGAGGCCACAAGTTGTGGAAGAGCTGTGTTCTTTGTTGCAGATTTTGCTGTGGTGTGATGCACAGGCATTTGAAACTCCTGGAAAATTTGTAATGAGACCCCTACTTAGCTTGTGCCATTTAGAATTGTGGTATATTTTATGTCACAGAGGGACCTTTGGGGCCCTCTCAGGGTTCAAGGCCCGTTGACAACTGCTACCACTGCACCCCTTATAACTACGCCACTGGTGTTTTGAACCAAAGCCAGAAGTAGATTTAGCAGAAAGGAAAAGTATAAGAGCTTCCTTTATATTTCCCATTCCTTTTGAAGCTACTATTGGCTTGGCTCATAAAAATGCAGCAAAACCTGCAACAAATAATGCAGCTTGTCTGTAACATGTAGCCTAAGGTTAAAGGATTTTTTCCCCAAGACTGTACTCGGCTATCTTTGGCAGTCCCATAAACTTTGAATGGAAAGATAGTAGGCATACCCAACTGCTGCTCTATTCAAATGAAGGATCAAGTCCTCCACTCTAATGATTGCTGGGGGTCCCAGTGGTTAGACGCCCACTGATCAGGCACTTATCATCTCCCCGTGGAAATACAATAAGTTTCAATCTTGGAAATCCCTTTTAAAATATCGCCCCTGATCTCTTTTATTATTACCATAATTTGTACAATTTGATTGTACATAATGTAATTAATGTTCATTTTTTTTGTTTCTTTTAGTTCTAATTGACATATTTACTGTGGTTCCAGTGATCATTTTTAGTGAATTGCCACTCATAGGCATGATTTTCTCATTTTATACATTGCATAATTTAAAAAAACATAGTGCTCAATAATTGCTGTATATCATGCAAATTTTATGCGTGTTGTGCAAATACCCTGTAGTCTCATCCACCAATAAAATAAAGCAGATGCTGTAAAATAAATGTAACCCAATTTTCATTAGTCCATAAATTCTGACTATATAAGGAACCTACTAATTCATGTTAATACTGGATTAACTTTATTTTAGTGTATAAATATATTACATGGCTTATTATAAGGTACCATATGCTTTGTAATTGAGCATAACCGATTACCCATCATTTACTTTTATTTGAAGCAAAAAATTGAAATATAAGTAGTACTACAGGGCTGCCATTTGTACAAATACAAAATAAAAATGCATTTTTGCTTAAAGTAATCTAGGATTATATTGAATATTTTTTTTATACTGATAATGATACATATAGATCACATCGTAATACATAACTGAAAAGTTAATAAAACCCAAAGTGGCATTGGTTTAAGGTTTTAATGTACCATTCAACCATCTATATTATATAATGACACCACTAAGTTTTTGCTAAGAAAATCAACACTGTGTAAGGATGCCAACATAAAGAAATTTGGAGCAGGCACACAACTTCTGGTGGTCGGTAGGTATAGCCTAATAGAAATCAACAAATCAAGTCATTATATGCTAGCTAGTCTCCTATGAAATAAAGTGTAGGTATCTAATCCATCGGCCATAATTCTGACATTTCTACTTGCTCTTTTCATTACTTCAATGTAATACTAAATAGCTAACATTTCATTTACTTAAATTACTTAAATCTATATATAGCATCTTTTCTGCCCAATCCCAAGGATTATTATCTATCTTAATTCCCTTTGACAAATATGGATACAATGAACAAAAGTATTGTAAACGATTCCAAACCGTAAAAAGACAAGATAATGATAATTTACCTCAGTAAAATACATAAAGCAAAAATCTTATTACAGGATTAAAAGAACATAGATGTGCCATACACATTTTTTTTATCATCGTACACAACTATGGGCTTGTTTTTTGTCGGAGTTTTTATTAGTATCATTTTGTATAATGTATAAATTTTTGGTTAATTTTTCAAAAATAATTTTTTGGAGTGGAAGGCTAAAAAAGTTAAAAAAATATTTTGCTGTTTACTATGCCATAAAACAACACATTAATTGTATTATTATGGATCATTATGATAAGTGATCTTTTTTTTTAAATTAAACTTTATTCAACTTAATTTTAACTTTTTTAACCCTATAGGATCTGAAACAACAGTTACTTAATTGCTGCTATAAAACTTTACATAGCATTATTGCCTGTTAATGATACAGCTGAAGAATGGCTGTCAGTCAACACTCCAACAGTGCACTCACTATAATGTACATGAAAGTCATGGTGCCGTAACTTAAGGCACTCCATGATATACTGTACATGTATGAGAGTACAGAAAAGTGTTAATGTGCCTTGAAATTGCCTTCTTGCAAGGAAGTACTATAATTTATGAAGCAGTTGCTGTCTATAGTTTCTTTGCTATCTCAAAATACTTTATAATCATTTTACATTTGTATGATTTATTTGACTTTTAAAACTAAATGAGTCAATAAATAATTATTGTGCTGGTAATGCATTAGTGGTGGCAATGTACAAAATAAAATACCATAAACTGAAGCAACAGTTCAACACTTATCAATTCAATTCTTATTGGAATTTTTTTTTTTTCAGATAAGGAGATAAAAAAACCAGATGTGACTATCTTAGCTACATCTAAAGAAGTTGTGAAGGATGTAGGATCCGTAACTTTAATGTGCAGTCTACAGAATTTCTTTCCTGATGTGATTAATGTGATGTGGACTGTAGATGCAAGCAATGACAAGCTGGAGTCATTGCAGGGAGAAATTATAACAAATGCATCCAGCGGCATGTCCTCATTGTACAGCTGGATTACAGTAGAAAAACCTAACATAGGTAAAATATATAAATGCAGTTACAAACATGAGGGAAATAAAAAATCATGGGAAGAAGAAGTGTTTAACGCAGGTAAATCTATTTACTTTATTACTATATAATAAAATAACAAAAGCATCTTATGTTTTTAGAAATGTCAATGTAATTTTCTGACCAAATAGAAATCTAGGTACCATTCATGACATTCTTAAATGTATTAATGTTTCTAGACTTCATTGTCAAACCTATTAAATTTGTAAGCATTTCTGCTACCTAAAATATGAAATGTACTAAAATATGGTCCTTAAAGCCAATGTTAATGTGTTTCAAGTAGAGGCAGTGCGATTCAGACAGTAATAATAAAAGGTCCCGAAGAAGACTTTAGAGCCAATTGCATGCCCCTACCGTATATTGGTTCCAAACCTACAAAAAAGGCAGCACCACTACAGCACATAAAAATATTAAATCTTTATGTCATATATCAAAATACATAACCACATACTATATATTTATTTGGAAAGATATTGTGGACAAAGTACACACATCAATGTGCATAAAGGAAATGATTACAACTGCACATTTTATGCAAAGATAACTGGAATAGCACTACAATTCCTCAATTTTCAATAGCTTTGAAATAGCACTACAATTCCTCATACCATGAATAGTATAAACTTGGTTAAGTCCAAATTAAATACCAAGAGGAAAAAAAAAAAACCTACAATGAATAAAGTTGTAAGTGCAAAAAACAATGATAAAATAGTATAGCTAGTACCAATGTCATATAACAGCAGATCTAACCCAGCGGGCCCAAATTGCATTTCCACATATTTCTGAGTGCCTGATGATATACGGTATCCTCTTTGTGAAATACTAAATACGATTTGAAAGTAAAAGTGGACATGCACATCTTCTGTACAGATGGAAACTGGGCTCTCAGAATCATTCCCTCTGATGGACCCAAGGAACCCTAGTGAAATAGAGAAATGTAGGTAGTGATTATATTGTACGAATACGGCTTATAGTGTTATAAACCATCTTTACTCTAAAGGTGACAGAAAATTGCTGTTTATACAGTTAACAGTGTTTTATTGTTCCAGACATATACTGTATATGTACCCTGTATATGTAGACCCTTCAATACAGAGATAATACACATTATTAAATAAATATAAGGTATATCTTATGCTTATGTAATGTTTTAGTAAATAATTGGTATGTCTATTTGTATAAAGTATATAAAATATTGCATGTTCCTCCTTTATATAATAGATTTGTTTAGATGATACTATGATTCTATTTTACAGATTCAATTTTAGAGGTTACAACCCATATTAACTGCACCAGTTATGCGGGTAAGCAACATTAACTTTTACATTTTGATATTTTCTTAACATCCTATATTTACATTTTTTTAATAGAACAAATTTACACATTCATTAGAGTTGTATCACAATTGTGTATGAAAATCTAGCGTAAATTCACATGTAGATGGATCCATGCCATAGATCAGAAATTGTAAATATCAAATGGGCCAACAAAGATAGAGAAGGACATGAAGGGTAACAAGAGATGAAGATGGGAAAATAGGGGAGGATGTTAATGGAGTCATGAAATCAGGCGATACCTTTTAGAGGCTAACTGAGTATATTTATAAGTAAGCTTTCAGGAGTACTCGCTCCCTTCATCAGACATGGTGTGATACAAGAACTGAAAATTAACAGATTTTTATACACATGGTTTTCAAAGCATTTTAGAGTCCTTAAAATGGAGTCATGTCAGCCTTGGAAAATAGAGGTATCGAGTTTCTAAATAGGTGGATTTCTAGGTATGATGTGGAAACCCTGATGTGAGATAATACTCAATGGCCACTACTGTGTTACAGAGAACATTACAATGATAAACAGCATACCTATGTTATGTATGTCACTTTTGTAGATTTGTAAAACATCTTTGTAGTCTTATGCAAGTGAGGCAGTTGGTGCACTAGGGGCGGTCCTTCAGCTACCTGGAGGATTGCTCTTGTCACTCAGATCCCTACTACGTGCTGTCTGCACCACCCTTTACAGTTGGAGATCCTTTCAATGCTATGACATTACCCATCCTACCTAAGCAGCAAGATCGTTGCTTTCAGAGCAGAATCCCCGCCCCCAGTGCACCAATTGCTTCATTTGCATAAGACTTCAGGGTTATTTTTCTCCATATCTACAAAAATAACATACAGTGGTGAAAAAAAAGTATTTAGTCAGCCACCAGTTGTGCAAGTTCTCCCACTTAAAAAGATGAGGCCGGCCTGTAATTGACATCATAGGTAGACCTCAACTATGAGAGACAAAATGAGAAAACATATCTAGAAAATCACATTGTCTGATTTTTAAAGAATTTATTTGCAAATTATGGTGGAAAATAAGTATTTGGTCAATAACAAAAGTTCATCTCAATACTTTGTTATATATCCTTTGTTGGCAATGACAGAGGTCAAACGTCTTCACAAGGTTGGCACACACTGTTGCTGGTATGTTGGCAAATAGAAAACCATGCAGATCTCCTCTAGAGCAGTGATGTTTTGGGGCTGTCGCTGGGCAACACGGACTTTCAACTCCCTCCAAAGGTTTTCTATGGGGTTGAGATCTGGAGACTGGCTAGGCCACTCCAGGACCTTGAAATGCTTCTTACAAAGCCACTCCTTCATTGCCCTGGCGGTGTCCTTGGGATCATTGTCATGCTGAAAGACCCAGCCACATTTCATCTTCAATGCCCTTGCTGATGGATGGAGGTTTGCACTTAAAATCTCAAGATACATGGCCCCATTCATTTTTTCATGTACATGGATCAGTCGTCCTGGTCCCTTTGCAGACAAACAGCCCCAAAGCATGATGTTGCCATCCCTATGCTTCACAGTAGGTATGGTGTTCTTTGGATGCAACTCAGCATTCACTCTCCTCCAAACACCACGAGTTGTGTTTCTACCAAAGAGTTCTACTTTGGTTTCATCTGACCATATGACATTCTGCCAAAACTCTTCTGGAACATCCAAATGCTCTCTAGCAAAATTCAGAAGGGCCCGGATATGTACTGGCTTAAGCAGGGGGACATGTCTGGCACTGCAGGATCTGAGTCCCCGGCGGCATAGTGTGTTACTGACGGTAGCCTTTGTTACGTTAGTCCCAGCTTTCTGCAGGTCATTCACTAGGTCCCCCCGTGTGGTTCTGGGATTTTTGCTCACCGTTCTTGTGATCATTTTGACCCCACACGGTGAGATTTTGCGTGGAGCCCCTGATCGAGGGAGGTTATCAGTGGTCTTGTATGTCTTCCATTTTCTAATTATTGCTCCCTCAGTTGATTTCTTCACACCAAGCTGCTTGCCTATTGCAGATTCAGTCTTCTCAGCCTGGTGCAGGTCTACAATTTTGTTTCTGGTGTCCTTCCACAGCTCTTTGGTCTTCAACATAGTAGAGTTTGGAGTGTGACTGTTTGAGGTTGTGGACAGGTGTCTTTTATACTGATAACAATTTCAAACAGGTGCCAATGAGTGGAGGACAGAGGAGCCTCTTAAAGAAGAAGTTACAGGTCTGTGAGAGCCAGAAATCTCGCTTGTTTGTAGGTGACCAAATACTTATTTTCCACCATAATTTGCAAATAAATTCTTAAAAAATCAGACAATGTGATTTTCTAGATATGTTTTCTCATTATGTCTCTCATAGTTGAGGTCTACCTATGATGTCAATTACAGGCCTCTCTCATCTTTTTAAATGGGAGAACCTGCACAATTGGTGGATGACTAAATACTTTTTTTTCCCCACTGTACATAACAAAGGTATATTATTTATCATTGCAATGTGCTCTGTAATACAGTGGTGGCAGTTGAATATGCTTGTGGAGGTGGTAAAAAATGCAGAAGGCACAAGTTGTTTGCTATTGATCTGAGAACATTTTTGTGGCTTGTTGAACAGTCATTTTATTATCCCTAGCAGTGTGAACAGTAAGTGCTAAAAATGTAGGATTTACAGTATGATGAATGAATAGAGGAATAGTGCTCCCACTATAATGTTAATAGGCAATAATTATATATATTCCAAAGTATTATAGAAGGGATCAAACAATTGTTGTTGCAAATTCTCTAGGACAGGGCTTCTCAAAGTTAGTCAGGCCTCACCAGTTAATCCACAGTGATACTGGTGGACAGTGATAAAAGAACACTCAGATTAACTAAATTTGCCTCCTACATGCCATGCAACATTAAAATAGGCACAATATCAATTATCAATTAACTAGTTCTTCAATGGCACCAAACAAATACTTTAGTACAACTCAAAATACACTGATACAATACAGTTTCAAATATCTGCATGTCAATGTTTTGACACTGCCTGCATGGAGAAAAGGTTCAAGGACACGGGTAGAGTGTTGAAATCTTTTTAGACCACATTCCCTGTTTACATGCTTTACCCCTATTTACAGTTCAAAAATCCTGACAAAATGCTGCATTATTTTCTCCAGGAAAATGACAAGCTCACTATGTTGTACCACCTAACCTTGCCAATGTCCCCTTTGGCCCTGCCCAGTCTTTTTGTGCTCCTAGATAGTAAAAGTGCCGTTCCTTGTATAGCCCACAGCATAATGACCCCTTAGAGTTTCCCACACAGTATAATGTCCCTTTACTGGTTCCTCACAGTATAGTGCTCCCTTATTGACCCCTCACAGTAGAATTCTCACGTAGTGGGAACTTACATTACAATTCTACTTTATTGGTCCCTCACTGTATAACACCCCCATTAGTGGCCCCGTTTGTATGTATAATCTACTACACTGTCCCTACCCAGTATAATCACATCCCTTCATAGTGTCAGTTGCAGCCTGGCAGGGGGTTGGAGAGAAGTGACAGTCAAGTACTTTATTCATTTGATCCATGTCCCATGCCGATGCTAGAGATCAGCTGGTGCAGGGATTAGGTAGTGATGTATTTGGCCAAAGACCTACATCTCACTAAACCTTGAGCCTTACAGTTTGAGAAGAACTGCTTTAGGGAGACAAATATGTTTTCAAAATGTGTTAATTTCTAAGCAAATATAAAGGGAAGAGATGTGAATATTACTTACATATAACTGGAACATTCATATAGATAAGATAATAACCATCCATGCACATGTAAACTCTTAGCCACAGAATGTGAGCAAACCATTAATCCATATGCATTATAGTTGACTAGTGCTTGGCAAGGTGTTTACTATGTCTCGCACCTCATCCAGAGACCCACACTAAATACCTGCCTCTTAAATTATGCTTCATACATTTCTCCCACTTATTGGATGTTACAAAATAATTATTTTGTGTGCAAAATTAATTTTGAGAAAAGCCAATTTTTAGTAGACAATAATACATTTTCTGTCTTAAATCTTCAGGTGTTCTTGATTCCAGATTTATGATCATTCGAGCAGCACAACTTACTTACTCATTATTACTCCTGAAATGCTTCATATATTGTCCATTCTTGTTTGTCTTTAAATACAAATTCTCAAAGTGAATTTATTTTTTCCAAAGCACATACGTTATATTCTTTGCTTTTAGCATACGCTTCAGAATTAAAATGCACTATAATATTATTATAATCTTAATGCTGATGAAATTAGATTATTTTGCAATACAAATATACAACAAAGCTGGCTGGTAATTCAGAATATCATTTTACAAATTCAATGTCGGTAGATTTAATTAATAAAAGGATTTAAAACAAAATCCACCAAATATATTAATGTGGAAGACCAGAATAATTGTTTTACATGTATTATCTTATTTTGTTTTATCTTTATTATTACTCATTAAACTTATACAGTGAATCATACTCCTTTCTCTAATGTGTATTTATTTAATATATTTATTTTTATTCTGTTCTGTTAATATGATAGTAAGGATGATCATCTTGCTTGCCTCAGTAATTCCAGAGGTTTTCTTTACAGTACGCACTTTTACATGAAACTCAGTCAGAAAATGAGGTGAAAAATGAAAATAAATTCTATGGAAGAATTTTTTATGAATGCACTGCTCCCTTGCTTTACATAGTCTTCACAGACACTGCATTACTTACAGATCTGTGTTAAGCCACACACCCAAAACACATTTGTTTTTCAGCCTGGCCAGTATTTTTGGTAAGAAAAGATGGCAAACCCTTTAGGTTCTCATCCTGCAAGATACTGCAATCCTACACAAGACATTAGCGTCCCAGCGCTGCATCATGTGACATGTGCCATACCCCTGACTTCACAGGCCAGAGGAGGCATCAGCTAGTTGTCATTGGATGAAGTGGGTATACGTTCTGGGAAAAATGGGGGTACTATAATCTGTCATTATCATTTTCAGGAGTGCTGCTAATTTAGCACTATTGTTTTTTTGGGGTGGGGACTATATTCATGACACCATTTTTTTCTGAAGTATTTGGGGGCCCTGTATAGTGATATCATTGGTAATACATTGCCTTGCGAAAGTATTCGGCCCCCTTGAACTTTTCAACCTTTTGCCACATTTCAGGCTTCAAACATAAGGATATAAAATTTAAATTTTTTGGTGAAGAATCAACAACAAGTGGGACACAATTGTGAAGTGGAATGAAATGTATTGGTTATTTTAAACTTTTGTAAAAAATAAAAAACTGAAAAGTGGGGCGTGCAATATTATTCGGCCCCCTTAAGTTAATACTTTGTAGGGCCACCTTTTGCTGTGATTACAGCTGCAAGTCGCTTGGGGTATGTCTCTATCAGTTTTGCACATCGAGAGACTGAAATTCTTGCTCATTCTTCTTAGGAAAACTGCTCGAGCTCAGTGAGGTTGGATGGAGAGCATTTGTGAACAGCAGTTTTCAGCTCTTTCCACAGATTCTCGATTGGATTCAGGTCTGGACTTAGACTTGGCCATTCTAACACATGGATACGTTTATTTGTGAACCATTCCATTGTAGATTTTGCTTTATGTTTGGGATCATTGTCTTGTTGGAAGATAAATCTCCATCCCAGTCTCAGTTCTTTTGCAGACTGCAACAGGTTTTCTTCCAGAATGGTCCTGTATTTGGCTCCATCCATCTTCCCTGTCCCTTCTGAAGAAAAGCAGGACCAAACCATGATGCTGCCACCACCATGTTTGACAGTGGGGATGGTGTGTTCAGGGTGATGAGCTATGTTGCTTTTACGCCAAACATATCGTTTTGCATTGTGGCCAAAAAGTTCGATTTTGGTTTCATCTGACCAGAGCACCTTCTTCCACATGTTTGGTGTGTCTCTCAGGTGGCTTGTGGCAAACTTTAAACGAGACTTTTTATGGATATCTTTGAGAAATGGCTTTCTTCTTGCCACTCTTCCATAAAGGCCAGATTTGTGCAGTGTATGACTGATTGTTGTCCTATGGACAGACTGTCCCACCTCAGCTGTAGATCTCTGCAGTTCATCCAGAGTGATAATGGGCCTCTTGGCTGCATCTCTGATCAGTCTTCTCCTTGTTTGAGATGAAAGTTTAGAGGGACGGTCGGGTCTTGGTAGATTTGCAGTGGTCTGATACTCCTTCCATTTCAATATGATCACTTGCACAGTGCTCCGTGGGATGTTTAAAGTTTGGGAAATCTTTTTGTATCCAAATCCGGCTTTAAACTTCTCCACAACAGTATCACGGACCTGCCTGGTGTGTTCCTTGGTCTTCATGATGCTCCCTGCGCTTTAAACAGAACCCTGAGACTATCACAGAGCAGGTGCATTTATACGGAGACTTGATTACACACAGGTGAATTATATTTATCATCATCAGTCATTTAGGACAACATTGGATCATTCAGAGATCCTCAGTGAACTTCTTGAGTGAGTTTGCTGCACTGAAAGTAAAGGGGCCGAATAATATTGCACGCCCCACTTTTCAGTTTTTTATTTTTTACAAAAGTTTAAAATAACCAATAAATTTCATTCCACTTCACAATTGTGTCCCACTTGTTGTTGATTCTTCACCAAAAAATTAAAATGTTATATCCTTATGTTTGAAGCCTGAAATGTGGCAAAAGGTTGAAAAGTTCAAGGGGGCCGAATACTTTCGCAAGGCACTGTATTAGACTTTGTATAGTGTGTTAGTACAGTAACAATACAGGGGTAATATTTAATTACTTTATGGTACTGGTATAATGTATAGTATTGTATTGTTTGATAATTATATTGACAAAACATTTTCCGTTTGTGTGTGTGTACTGAACATATGTCTCAGGGCTTGTGCAAGTAATGCTTTTATGCTTTATAATAAAGGTGTTACCTTTCATTGTAATCATACTGTGATGATAATGAGATGACTGTTAAGTGAACACTACAGAACAGAAAGTGTTAGCTTACTGTGAGGGTAATTGGCCAAAGTGAAAGCTACAATATTCCAGGGTTTGGTGTCTGAAAACTTCTGGCTGCCGAAGCAACACGTGGCGTAATCGCGGGTGCCGTATCCGTCCTGCAGCAAAGAAGGTATGGGGCAGTGGGGACCGGCCCGGGGGACATTTTTGTTAATTTGGGGAGCCACAAAGTGTGTGCAATGCCCACGATCAGAGTGAAGTCTGTTTGTGGCAATTAGCTTCAGGTCTCCACTGTACATTACAGCGGAGACCCGATAGCTATGGCAGCTGCTCTGCAGCAGAGTGGCGGCCATTTTTAAAGACCCGGCATCCGCCGTATTATTACAGTGGACATCAGGAAGGGGTTAATAAAGTATATCACAAAATTTAATTTATGACACAAATACTGCCAGTTAATCAAAAGTTGTCTTAAAGTTTACTTACGCTTTAATTCACTGATAAAAGAAATATCGATAATGTTGAAATCCAACCGCTCAGTCCTTCTCTATCCTGACATCTTCCATCGGGAGGGAATCAGGAGGCCTCCATAGACATACAGTACAGATCAAAAGTTTGAACACACCTTCTCATTCCAAGAGTTTTCTGTATTTTCATGACTATAAAAATTGTAGATTCACACTGAAGGCATCAAAACTATGAATTAACACATGTGGAATTATATACTTAACAAAAAAGTGTGAAACAACTGAAAATATGTCTTATATTCTAGGTTCTTCAAAGTAGCCACCTTTTGCTTTGATTACTGCTTTGCACACTCTTGGCATTCTCTTGATGAGCTTCAAGAGGTAGTCACCTGAAATGGTTTTCACTTCACAGGTGTGCCCTGTCAGGTTTAATAAGTGGGATTTCTTGCCGTATAAATCAGTTGTGTTGTTCAGAAGTCAGGTGGATACACAGCTGATAGTCCTACTGAATGGAGTGTTAGAATTTGTATTATGGCAAGAAAAAACGCAGCTAAGTAAAGAAAAACGAGTGGCCATCATTACTTTAAGAAATGAAGGTCAGTCAATCCGAAAAATTGGGAAAACTTTGACAGTGTCCCCAAGTGCAGTGGCCAAAACCATCAAGCGCTACAAAGAAACTGGCTCACATGAGGACCGCCCCAGGAAAGGAAGACCAAGAGTCACCTCTGCTGCGGAGGATAAGTTCATCCAAGTCACCAGCCTCAGAAATCGCAGGTTAACAGCAGCTCAGATTAGAGACCAGGTCAATGCCACACAGAGTTCTAGCAGCAGACACATCTCTACAACAACTGTTAAGAGGAGACTGTGTGCAGCATCTTGCAGTGGCATGCTATTCCATCCGGTTTGCGTTTCAACAGGACAATGACTCCAAACACACCTCCAGACTGTGTAAGGGCTATTTGACCAAGAAGGAGAGTGATGGGGTGCTACGCCAGATGACCTGGCCTCCACAGTCACCAGACCTGAACCCAATCGAGATGGTTTGGGGTGAGCTGGACCGCAGAGTGAAGGCAAAAGGGCCAACAAGTGCTAAGCATCTCTGGGAACTCCTTCAAGACTGTTGGAAGACCATTTCAGGTGACTACCTCTTGAAGCTCATCAAGAGAATGCCAAGAGTGTGCAAAGCAGTAATCAAAGCAAAAGGTGGCTACTTTGGAGAACCTAGAATATAAAACATATTTTCAGTTGTTTCACACTTTTTTTGTTAAGTATATAATTCCACATGTGTTAATTCATAGTTTTGATGCCTTCAGTGTCAATCTACAATTTTTATAGTCATGAAAATACAGAAAACTCTTGGAATGAGAAGGCGTGTCCAAATTTTTGGTCTGTACTGTATATGGTTGGTCGTTTTTTGCGAGTGAATTTTGCCATAATTAATCTATGTGTATGGCCAGTTTTAGCCCCTAGATGAGAAGGTCTTTAACCTGGTGGAGAGGTGAGCCACACAGAGGGGAAACGTGAAGTTCCTGGGCCACAATGCAAAATTTGAACTCCCCAACTATATTGTATGGTTTAGGATAATTTCACACGGTGGAATTTTTGCAGCAGAATTAATTTCAATGGGAGGCAGATGCTTCTTTTTCCATTAGTTGAAAAAAATCAACTAGTGGGAAAAACATATTTAATTTGTGAAATACTGCCACTCGCTACAAATCTATAGTAACTTTTGGAAACATGAGTAACCCAACTTTACTCAGTTTGCCAGTGAGTAACTTAGTGATTTTGTGGTTTGACCCCCATATGCTACATCAATCAAAGCTCCTTCTCTCTTCATCCAAGTAATACCACCACTTCCCCCACAACATATCATTACCAACACAATACAGTTAGCTTAGCAACAGTATTTGGAAAAGTTCCTTCACTTTAAAGCACCGTTAGGACTGTCTGGTCATTCGGTGGATTCCACCTGAACCTCTTATTGAAGTGAATGGAAGAAAACATTTCAACATTGGATTTTTTATGTGAATTTAACCTTATAGTACTGGTTTCCTCATACTGGGAAGAGATAACCCCTAAGGTTCCTGGGCCTAGGTTCGACTGCACACTCTGAACATCTTGGAATTAGGTCCCTGCATCCAGAAAAGATGCTTCTACCTTGTAAAATAGGGTTGTGTCACAGTAGGCAACTCACAAGTGTGCTGGAGAGTGGATGTAGATACAGATACAGGTCTAGGTACCCAGTTATTGCACAAGCTGTTTCCCCTCCAATTTTTGAGGGCATTTTATTTTACTCTCTGCCATGATAAAGGTGAGTATCATTAACTAAAACATCACTTTTCACAGTGAAATCAGTAGTGAATAATCTCAGACACCTTTTATTAATCTAGAAGTTGATATTCAGGCTTCACAAGATCATTCATGTGTGGGAAATATCAAATACACAATATTTGCTCTCTATACCAGGGGGACAGTCCTCAGGCAGTAGATGCAACATGAATTACAATGTTAAGTTAAGTCTGGCATCATTTTTCTTCCAAACATTATGATAAAGAGGATGCTGAACAAGGTAGCAGGGTCAGATCTCTTACTTCTAAAATTCCATGATGGTCTAAAAAAGTGTAGCCTATGAAGCGTGTAATACGGTGGCTTATAATGGAGATAAGTAATGGGAAATTCTCTTGGTGTTTCAGGGAAGCCAATTCTGTCAAAACTTTTACATGGTGAACCTGATAGCATGAGGCTGACACTGCCCTGCTGACATCCAAGCAATTGGCTGGAAAATATACCTGTCAAACCAGAAGGCCTGTTTACTTCTTCAGAAATAAAAAAGTTTCATTTTTTTTTCTTTTCTTATATTCCCTGTGTGATTAAAGACAAAGTTTCTGAATTATGCATCTCCTTTACAGTTAGGTTCTCCTAGTTGTTTAAAAATTATACGGACCTCTCTTTAAATCTTTGGTTCTGGGCTCTTTACAGGGAAATAACTTAAAGGGGATGCAGAGGGTGCAGATTTTGCAGTGGGGCCCCAGAGCTTCATGTTATGCCTCTGGCTTTATATCCTTAAACTTGTAGCCAAAAAGGTCATGTTAAAGTTTTCAACTATTCAATAAAATGGTTGCCTCATTATGAATCAACTGGTCTTCGTCCAAATATCCAGCCTGACAACTCTTTTTAACACATTTCACTGTATGTTCTCTTTATCAGATTCAATATAATGGTACCTACAGTACATTTTTAGGACCAACAGCTTTATCTTGAGTTTCAAGCATGAAAACGGAGTACTGGCCAATTTAAGATATCAGATAAAATGTTCTAGTGTGTTGGATATTGATGTGTAGGATAAACAAACATTGTAAACAATAAAGCCCAACTACCAGTAATGTCAAAAGCATTTGAGTAGGCACTAGTGAACATACATTTAAAAATGTTTTTTTTTTGGGGGGGGGGTATAACTCTTTTAAGAAGAATGGGGGAATTTATTAATCCTTGCACTCCAGAATTTTGCAGTCAAAAAGTCAAACAAATAATGCTTGGATTTATTTGTGCAAAGATAGCAACATTTTACATTTTTTCATTGATCATCCCATTTTTGAAACGTGGATAGAAAAGTGGGTGTGGCTAGTGCATCACTCTGATGTAGTGTACACCAGATTTACCAAATACAAAATTGTTGTAATCTCACTCCAAAAAGTGGGTGACGTAGAAAGTGGAGTAACATCTCAGGACTTATTATAACTAAATATGCGCAAAATTTATCAAACATGTTTGATAGATATGATGCAAATTACGGCGGTGCAGCTGCAGTAAAACAGACTTTAAAAAATACCCTCATATTACATCCGCCCCAATATTTGTTTCTCTTTGTGCGTTAACTGCTAATTCAACAGATTTCCTTTACAACTATTCATTTCTGAACATCTGTACAGCTTATGTGGTTTGCACCAACTCAGTTAATATTGGGGAAGCATTAAAACCACCAAGAAAAAGCAATTTACAAGTGAGATAGCTTCTTGTATTTTCCCATAGCCTTCAGCATCACCATTGTCACTGTATTGTCAATATTGTTGTTTATCCACTGTATCATTTTGTCTCGTAGATCAGCGTTTGCCAACCTTTACAGACTAGGGAAGACCTGGAAAAAGAGAAATTCCTCTGGGCACCAACACCAATTATTTTTATTGAAAGACAAAAAATGTAGTTTTTAGCACAAATGTAATTTCAGGTGAAACATAAATGAAAGTTAAATAAATTAGTTTCACTAGTAAAATTGGAAACAGTTTTGATGCATTTTAACAGCACTACAATACTGTATGAATGCACCCCTAAAGCTACACCATCCTATACTTTCCAACCAGCACATATCAAAATTCATCTTTCATCTACCAAATTTATTAAACCATGCAAATTCATTAAATCATACTCTCTTAGTATCCCTATCACAATCTAATTCACACTCAGTGACCTCCTCACACACTATAATGCTCCCTTAGTATTCCCACATAGTATAATGCCCCCTCAGAAGTCTGTCACAATATAATGCCCCCTTAGTGGTCTCTACACATTATTATACTTCCCTTGTGCCCCCCACATAGATCCCAATCCTGCTTCCCCTGAATCTCTCAGCAGGCCTCTGCTGAGACACAGACAACACTATATCCTTTACTGTTTCTGTGTGGGGACCAATGGGGAGCATTATACTGGGTGTGGGTCACTAATTACAGCCTATTTCTCATTTCTGGCCTCGTTAGCAGCAAATATTCACAGTCAGTAATGAGAAATAGTCTGGAATTCATTAGTGTTCACTTACTTATAAGATAAAGCACCTCAGGCCCCAGAATTGACTGCAGTTATAATAACTGAGTTCAGAACACTATGTACCACCACCCTTAGGACCTAACACTCTGGTCATATATTATGGTTGTATATTGTGTCATCAGCAGAATCTTATCATTCAGACAGGAACAAGGAAGAAAAGATGAAATGATTCATCAGTGTAATAGGCTGATGCCTTCAGAAAAGAGGATGTGTGTCATCATTATACTATATAAAATACACAGCAAACTGCAGTAACTGTTCAAAGCATAAAGATATGTTAAAAGAAAAAAAAACAATGTTGTATCTTGCTCATTTGTGCATTTTGTTTGCTTTTTATCTGTCATGTAAGTTGAATCCTATATTATTATTATAGACCTATATTAATATTATGCTAGACCTTCTAATTCGAGTTCTCCTTGCCTTTATCACTGCCTCTTATTTTATCTACTACAGATGCAAAGACTGTTGTAATAGACCATGACTTGCCTTCCCTAGTAAAGAATAGAGGTGAAGGGTCAACAGCACGTATAACCTGCATGATCAAGGAAAGCTCCTCTTCATATGTTCACTGGTATGTACAAAAACAAAATCAAATAAAAAGAATTCTATATTTTGATGGAGGCAAACCTACGTATGAAGATGGAATTGACAAGGGAAAATATATACCTACTCAGGCAGAAGATAAAAATACGCTGTCCATTAACCATTTAATCGATGATGATGGTGGCTTCTATTACTGTGCAAGTTGGGACACATCTAATTTCCACACTGATATAATGCCACAGGAAGTCCGTACAATTATATTGTATGGATGCTAGAAACTTACCAAAAAGTCACCACAAAAACATGTTTTTTTTATTAAATAAAAAGAATAAGTTTTCAATTCACCCCTTAGTGCTCCATGATGTAAATATATGAAAGAATTGCCTGTTCCATGTTGTGCAGTTCTGTGACAGCCAGACTTCCACTATAATGACCAGGACCAGAGAAACCTACCTATGAGACTTAATATATTACACTGACAGACAATAATGCTCTGAAATATTAAGCATTCCAAGAATTATACACTACTAGTAGAATACCCGCGGCTTTGCTCGCGAAAAATATGTGAAATTGTTGGTTATGCTACAGAGTGCTACAGTAAATCTTTTTTTCCACTTGAAATTTTTCTTATTATTTTCGCATTTTACTTGTCATAACATTGATGTGAACAACAACTTTTTTTTTTATTTCAACATTTTTATTGATTTTACATATTCAATACATATTATGTAGTATAAACTCTTACAACTATTTTTTGAACTATTTTTTATCAAAAATTAAAATTTATGCACCGTACACAAACATACTGTATAAAACATTTACAACCAATTAACAACATAGTGCAACCCTTCCCCCCTCCCTCCAGTGTAATCTATAAGTAGTTCACGGACAAAAGAGTAAAACTGGTTTACAGTTAAACAACTATCTATTGTAGTGCTTTTTGGTAAACAATGTTTTTGGTTTTACCTTCAGGTGCATGTATGAAAAGATTTTTGGGGTTACCCCTCTAGAGCAAGCAACGTACAACTGTCCATGTGAAAAACACGGGCTCTCCAAATTAATGCCGGCTACTTTAAGTGATTGATCTTGTTCTTTGTTTATAGTCATAGCAAATGCAAGTCGGATTGGGAACTGCAGAAACTTAAAATTGAAGGGCATGTAGCAAAGGAATACGCGGAATGAAAACATTTGCTCCCTTAGAGTTTCCCATAAGAATAGTGGCTTCAATAACATTGGGCATGAGACTTTTAATGTACAATCTTGTGCCATTACACATTTTTGGCGGGTCAAGGTTCCGAATCAAAATTATTGTGGCTCCTATTTTTAAAGTGAGCTTATGCGGTGGCATTCCAAAAGGCTCCAAAGAATTCAGGAACAACAATGGATACATTATGGCTTGTTCACTCTCCATGACTGAATCAATGGACATGTTTGTGGTCGCTAGACCAGGCAGCCTTCCCTGAATTAGTAGATTTATGGAGTGTGAGGGAGGTAGCGTGGTAGCAGCACAGGTACGGACCCAAAAGTAAGGCCGAAGATATGCCTCCACGTCGTCTGTGGATGTCATCTTTTGCAGGGAACTCTGCACGCCAGCTCGAGCAATGGTCTGTACCCTCTGGGTCTCTCTGGCACCAGTACACTCTCCTGCCGTCCTCTGGTCAAGCAAAGCCTGACTGAGCAGCGTCAGCTTCTCCATTATCAGCAAGTTTATCTCCTGCTGATGTGTTTGGGCTTGCTGTTGTCGCCTCTCACCATCCACCTGGGCTTGTTGCTGCTGTAGGAAGACCTGCCCAAGCTGTTTCACAAAGTCCTCCATGCTGGCAGTCTCCTTTTTAATCTCTCCTGCAGCCTTCACCCAGGACATAGGAAAAACAAAAAAATGGGTGTATGTCTCTTTAAGACTGTTTTAAAATTAGGTTTGCCCGCATCCAAAGCACAATATGTGGGGGAGATAGCTTGGCAGCAGCACAGGTACGGACCCAAACAGTCAGGCCAGCACAAATGGGGTTATGTCAGTACTTGCACTTGGTCTTATTGGCCTAAGGACTGTAGCTGCTGCTGCTGCTCTATACGTTGATGTGAATCTTTTCCCAAACTGACATATCCAAGAAGCTTCACATATCCTCTGACAGATAGCAATATAGGTCAGGGATAGTTTTCCTGGAGAAATAATGGTGGCTAGGTATCCTTCATTGAGGATAAGCGTACACCATTAGTTGGTGAAACACAGTGGAATTCACTATGTGGTACATTAGCAACTGCACTGCCAGCAACTTGGCCAGGCGCAAGTAAAGTTGACAAAACCACACTGCATGGATAATACAATCCCGTATTGATATCTCACTTTGGAGATGAGTAGGAGAAGCAGACGGTGATGATGATGACAGTGAACTTGTGGTAGTTATGGATGTGGCCTGAAATATGGGGAGGAGGATTGGTACAGACTTGCTTAATTTGCTTGCCACTGTGATTCTATTTTACCAATTGAGATGGTGATGCTTTTTGTGAGTATTAAGAGACATAGTTCCTATATTTGTGTCCGCATGGCCATGGATTATTATGTGCCTGCATGGTCATGGCTTATTTTGTGCTTGTAGATCTTGTGCAGTGCCATAAATTTGTGGTTTGATAATATACAGAAATGATGACCACACAAATTCACCACCACCACCAATGCTTCCACTACCACCTCCTGAGCTTGCCTTTGATCTGTGCCTGGTAGATTTCTTTGTTGTGGCCATGCATTAAATCAGTTCATTATTATGGCCACCACTAGCACTGTCTTCCCCAGTGCCTCCATCAGTATTGCTACCAGTACCCCACCCCCTGCCACTACTATCAGCACCACTGCTGTATGACAAATTTGCTAACAAAATGCAGCTTAGAGCTGGCAATAGCACAAGATAAAATTAACTGAACCTCTACTGTATTATACATTTAGTCATTAATGCAGCTTAGAAGAACAGGCAATGTCACAAAAATTATTAACTTCAACACTGTTGCTTGACAAATTTGGTAATGTTTTGACAAATCTGATAATGTTTAGAGCTGGCTATACCGCAAGAAATAGTTAAATGCACCGCTGCCATATGATAAATTTGGTAAGGAATGAGCTATATAAGTAGCAACTCCACAAGACCTAATAAATTGCACCACTGTTGTGTGATATATTTGGTAATGAATGCGCCTTACAACTGGCATTACCACAGTAACTAATATACTGTATTGTATATTCAGTAATGAATGCAGCTTAAGGCTGAGGCCCCACATTGTGGAAAAGTTGTTTTTTTTGTTGCAGATTGTGCTCCAGTTTTTTGAGCCAAAGGCAGGTTGCCACCAAAGTTTTTCTCACAGCGCTTTTTTGCTGCAGCCAGCTATTTGGGGCCTTAGCCTAAAGGGGTTTTCCCATCTGGCTGTCTCTTCTTCCCTGTATTTTATAACAAGCTTGTGGGTGGGCTTTGACTGTTTGATGAACAGCACACAATGAAGTACACACTAGATACAGACATTGCCTTTACCATTAGATAAATAATTATTATCATTATCACTAGATATATAATGTAAATGGAGATCAAATAATATGCACAGTAAATGTATATTACATTACACAGGTTTGGAGAGAAAAAAAAACTTACATTCTTTAAAAGAGAGAACAGACTTGCAGTAAACTCAATGTTATCTTTGTGTTGACATAGAGAGATAACAGACAAACTGCAATTAGCTAAGGTGATTGTCCTGACCACAAAGCTGTATATAACAGTGAACTGAACTCATCCCCCCCTCCAGAGAGCAGTGACTCATCCTCTGGCCTGTGTTATCAACTATAGGAGAGGTGACTTGACAATGATGTGAAAACAATGAGAGGAATAATTTCACATATCAGGCAAAGGAAGCATTAATCATTAATTATTGTGGCTTAAAAGTGGAAACACTGCAGGAAAAAAAATGAATTAACTGCACTGCTGTGGTATGTGGTAAATTTAATAATGAATGTAGCTTAAAAGTGAAACCATATGATATAATTAACTGTTTCCCTGTGCTATGTAAATGTAGTAATAAATGTGGCTTAAAAATTGGAAATACTATATGAAATTATTAACTGCACTGATCTGGTTTGATGAATTTAGTATTGAGTGCAACTTAGAAATGGCAGTACAGCCAAAAAAATAATAATTAACTGCAAAATTGTGATGTGTTAAATTCAGTAATGAATGCAGTTTAATCTGTTAATAAATGCAATTTACAAATGGAAATACCACAATAAATAATGCAAAAATGGTAAAAAATAATAATGCTTTGGCTCAGAAAGGGTAAAATGGCAGAGACTGTGTAGTAAGAAAAACTGCCGTGGGATGTTACAGAATTGCCACTGTTTTTACATAGACAGAGCTTGTTGTGGACTGTCATCAACGCCTATGATCTCTCCCTATACAGTATCTGTCTAAATATTCAATTCTATGTAATATATACTTTTTTATTCACTATCTTTACATGTACAGCATATTATATAGCAATGCAATTTTTTTTCAATTTTGAACAGACCTGTCTGGCTGAAGTTTGTTCTCTGCTCTGCCTTCTTCACCACAAAATGGAACCTCTTTGGGTATTTTCTTATATAATACCCATGACATCATCAGTGACCTCTGCACATACAGCCCCTCATGACTGGCAGAGAGACTGATGCAAGGAAAGGACATTGTTTAGTTGAATTTAGTTCATTGCTCATTTATCTCAGTCACAGCAGGATATTGATATCAGATAGTGATGCTGTGACTTTGAGTCAGAGTTCAGTGTGTTCCACTTTCTCTTCCATAGTGACACTTAAACTCCTGGGAGTTCCTGTTCTGTCAACCCTGTCTTCATTGACACTGATCTCTAGGGATTTTGGCCATTTATGACATTGGGGCTACCTGGCTATTTATCACTGGCCCAATGATGCCATTGCTGCTGTATTCCTGCCTATCATGTTTCATATACTGTACTGCTGATGCTGCTACCCCTTCACAGCTGGATATCATCTCCTGCGACCTGGTCTGTCATGTTCTATTCCATACTGTACTGACTATCACTAATGTTGCCACTGCTACTACCACTGCCACCACTCTGCCAGACATTTCCTGCAGTCTGGTCCATCATGTTCTATTCCATACTCTACTGACAGTACCACTTATATCGATATTGCTACCACCACCACTACCTCAAAAAGACACCTACTGCAGTCTGTTCCATCATATTCTATTCCATAATGTTGGTGCCTCTGTTGACATTAAAAAGTCACTCCTTCACTTTTCAACTAGGCACCTTGCCACAACAACTTTCTGTTTTTTTTCACACCATTGACTTAACATTACATAGTTTAATAGTATGCCAGATATAAATGTAGGGTTTTACGTGCATCCATCAAATATGCAAAGCCTGCCAGTCAACATTCTGGAAATGTGATCACAATTTAAGATTTGGATGGCTCATTAAAATGGGTTTTCCAGGCTTTTATGATTGGTGACCTATTCTCAGGTATTTGCATATTTGAACATGCCAATGCAGACATGCTCTTTTATGGTGGACCAATCATGACAATTAAAATCTATAGGTCCATGAAAATAATGGACTGCACACAGATTCTAGACAAGTATAGACATAACACATCCAAAAAATCAATAGGATTGTGTGCTGTCTGTGTCTCATGAAAAAATGGAATAAAAATCTGAATAAGGCCTTACATGATGATAAGCGGAAAAAAATACTCCTGGCTGGCTTGTAGCACCAGCAGTGTTAGGTTTCATGTACAGAGCCAAATATTCAGGTCGAGACTCTTCCAATGGGAGGTCTAATGCTCTGTTCTGATGATTATAGAGCAGGTCCTACAATACTCCTTGACATCGGAAAGGAGCAGGGCCCTCCTTTGAAGTCAATGGGGGAGAGAAGGCACTTGGACGTCATCCAGGTGCATTCTGCTATGAAATTGGAACCCCCCTTGACCTGTACACTCGGATATGTGCATGAGGCCTTCACGTTTTGAACCTGACAAATGGCCCCATTTTGGCTTGAACCTGTCAAGTCAGTTTGCTTATCACTATTCATGAAAACCCTTATTTCAGTGCAGCTGCATCTCAAGGGAAAGCTGTCAAATTTAAAATAAGCCACATGAAACAATATGTTGATATTTCATGTTGTTAACAAATCTGCTTTGTATATATTTGTAGAGAAATATTGCATGGTGATTATTTTAAAGTATTTGGGTCTGGAACCAAGCTCGTCATAACAAGTAAGTGTTCATCTCATGTCCAAACGTAATACTGTTAATAGAAGAGTAAATCACTGTGTACATATTAGCCATAACCATGGCACCAATAGTCATTAATCTTGCATAAATTTAATTTAAAACATATAATCCACAGATCACTCATGCAATTTTGTTTTAATATGTATTCTCAGATACGTAATGGATTTTTAAGCTTTCATGCAATTAGTAATATACTTGTGTCTAATTTAATTTCGGTTAGGGTTTTACGATACTTTGATTCTGAACATCACATTGATACATCTGGACTTAGCATGCACATTTTGTCAGTTTGTAATACATTTTATATAATTATTACTATCATTACATTTGATTTTTTGTTACATTATGTATTTTAGGATTATGATGGTATAATACTAGTATATGTAGATCATTGCTTCAGAATATTAATGATTTTAGAATAAGTAAGTAACTTCTTTTTGAACATAATCACCACACAATCTAAGTAATAATCACAGCTCCTTTGTCTTTTCAGCCACAAACACAGGAATGAATACAAAAAATATAGGAAACATGAAAGAAAGTTTTAGGCTCATTTCATGTTAATGTTAGCTTACATTGCTCAGCTCTGTTATAGCAGCTGAAATAGAGAAGCAGTGCATCTTTAAAGACTTTTTGTCCCCATTTTTAAGGGATGCTCTTAAGAGAGCTACACAGATGTGAACTTAGCCTGATTTGTCTCTTCTCCTTTAAAACCAGTCCTATGTTTAGCTAAAACTAACTTTATCTAGAACTGTATGTATGAATCCATCCTCAAGATACTATGACAAATACAAAAACATTCCTCTTGAGTGTAGGGAGATTCAGCATCATGATAACTAGTGCTGAATGTCAAAATCCACAACTGTGGAGTAAATTAAGTTACTTTACATTATAAGCTACAATACATATGTCTATGACAGCAGTAACATTTCACTAACCGCACTGATTTGGTGGTTTTACATTTTTCAATATTTTATTTACATATTAAAAATATTCTAATTGGCTAGTTATTATGTTATTTTATTATGTTCCTGTAGGTTAAATGGACAGCATAAATGTAAAAAAAAGGAATTCAAAAAGCAACGTGAAACCAAACTGGTTGAGAGAAATCTTACTTTAGCCTAGATCCATTTTTATTTCCCAAAAATGTCTCAAATGTCTTTGTATTTTCATTTGCAATGTTATTTCATTATTTTATTTTCTATTTATATCCATGATGCGAATTATGTAAAAGATGCCATTAATAGAAAATTTATTTTAACTTTTTTTCAGATCAGAACATAAGTACCCCAATTGTGACTATATTAGCTCCATCCAAAACAGATGTGGAGACAAAAAAGTCTGTAACTTTACTGTGCAGTCTACAGAATTTCTTTCCTGATGCAATTTATGTAAAGTGGGCTGTAAATGGAAAAAATGAGGAGCTGAAATCCGAGCAGGGGGATATTATAACGGATGCAGCTAGCAATATGTCCTCAGTGTACAGCTGGATTACAATAAAAAAATCTGATATAGGCAAAACATATACATGCATGTACAAACATGAGGCAAATAGTCAACCGTGGCAAGAAGAAAAGTATAATACAGGTATATCTTATCTTTTAGAGACCATTTCTAACCATACCACAATTCATCAAATAGTCAATCCTAAGGTCTCTTCTTATATTTTAACTCTGTTTTTTTGTGTCCTGCATTTTGTGATATATTTCTTAATATATCTTTATAGTGGTCAAGATTCTGTTTTTTCTCTTACAGAGCTTTATATTCTCTGTATACCATAGGGGCAGATTTAAGAAAACTGTCTAAAAGAAAATTGTCATAGCACTGCTTTCATTCTTAAGACCTAAAAGCTGAGTTGTCATTTGGACAGTTTCAAAAAATTTCCTACCAGCATAATGATAAAAATGAGGAGTCACCACTTGGGAGAACTAAGAAGCTTACTACTTGCATATCAGTTACACTATGCAGGAATCCCCTTGTGTATTATTATTAGTATTAGTAAATATTAATAAATTAATAATAATAATAATAATGAATTTCATACCATGAACTGGTCCGTAGAGGTCACATGACCCTTAACATACATTACTTTACTACAGAGTATTTAAACCCATTATAACTAGAAAAATTGTTGGTCTTTAAATCGCATGTAACTGACTTTCGGCTTAGAGACATGTTGAAATGTATTATTGCCAAGAGTAGGTGCACTGTGATCACCAGTAATCCTAGTACAAGAAAGATTATTTGTGAATAAAATGTTTGGCAGAGCTCTTAGTTTAGCCAGGATCTACAAGTATTTTTTTTTTACAAACTGTACAAAATGTTTGCCCCTACTGATATCCTTGTGTTCATTTTGTAAAACTAGACTAGATATTTGTCTATTTTGCTAAGAGTACCTCTAGCCCTAAATGCATAGATATATACTATTATTAGCTCATATTAGCATGGTAAAGTGAAGTGTACAGCAGCAGGGGAATTCTAGGTTCTATAGTTATATAGTGCAGTTAAAAAAGAGATATGTCCATAAAGTTCACCCAAGGTATTGGAAGGGATTTGGCTGAAAGGAGAGGTTGTGGGACTATAGATTATGGATTAACAGTCTGTAGTTTGTTGAGAAACATTAATATCAACTTCAGGGAATGTCAGATTTCTGCTACATTAACCCTTAAGGTCCAACCTATTTTGGCGTCAAGCGTTTTTTTTTTAACTTGTAGCGATCTATCATAATGTGTTAAGGGGTTAGGAAATCTACAAAGTACTATATCACCTTGCTTGCTTTATCTTAATTATTTATCAATTTTCTATGCAATTGTATTTTTTAGAACATTTAAACGTTGCAAATATTAATGGGGTCGTTATCAAAAATTGCACTTATACTTCAAGTAAGTATTTTGTACAAAATCACAATTATTCAGAAGTGTGAAATATTTTGTCTTTACGCTGGACTGCATGGGCCTTTCTGTTAGTTGAAATATATTTCAACACATCGTCATCTGTAACATATCATATGCCCTACCAAGGAATATAATTGGTAAGGGTGGAAGTACCCTGCTTGGCACCCACTCCAGATTAAGGTGCCATCAAGTATTAGAGACTGCTCTTCTGGGGTACCCAATCCATCCTTATTTTAGGCAAAATTCTATTCACTAATTGGCACCTAATACAACATGTGTAGCATAGCTATCTGCAATTTGCCGAAACAATAACACCTGATCATGATGGGTTTTAGAATGATCAATTTATCACCATACAGACTTTATTCAAAGGGATTTTCATGGTGAGTCAAACCCATAAAGATTTCACCAAGAGTAATAGTCTGGCATTTCTATTTACTATTGTAGTAAAACTTGTATGTAGTTTTTCATGGAATCATTTCTAGAACATGTTATTAGAGCTGCTGTTGAAATTAATGTATGGCAGAATATGAAAAAAAAACAAATGAGGTTGTATTTTATTGCATTGTTTCACCATTGAAGTTAATGGAGTAAAATCTCCACAAATTGGAGCTGAATCATTATACATTATGTAACATACAACATGGTCTAAAACTCATGGGCATTTTGTCAAAGTAGCCATAATGGCCCACTTACCTAGGATTTGCATTCCTTCAACCAAAAAGGCACCTCTACCCTGTTCAGTCCAAAAGAGGCGCGGTCAGGTAATCTCGCTTTGGCCTCCATAATGTAAGGGTTAATAAACCCAGGTAGATTAGGTGAACAGGTGAAACCCGATACCGGTAATAAGACAGAGACGACACAGATTTGTCAGTAACTGCCAGAGATCTCCTGTGGGAAGACCACTGGTCCTTTATTTTATAGAGTAGCAATGAATCATACTATGTAAATTGGGGACGGGTTATTGGCATACAAATATGGGATTTTACACAATTTCTGGGAATTCTTCTCAAATTATATTTAACCCATGTCACACAATGGTTCTTATCAGAGGCGTAGCTAGGGGTTTAGCACGGGGGGGCGAACATGTCCAAGTGGGCCCCCTACTTGGACATCTTTGTATACCGATACTATCAGTATACGGTGAGCGTATAGTGGTATATAGCGGCTCTACACAGGGCTCTGCAGACGATTTAGGTGAATACAGGGCAGTAACATTTAGTGACTTACCGGTGACATCTCTGACTAATCATTCACATTCCGCATCTCTTTCATCTGGACGACCATGACCACTTCTTCCAGTCTCTGTAAAGTTTGCAACACAGACATCTTTGGCTCCTCACTTTTCCAGGCACCTGACCCACATTGTCCTCACCTGCACACCCATCCTGCTGCTACCCCAATTATAAAATATATAATACAACCCCCCATAATGAATAATACCCCTAAGTGCATCTTTAAACTAATAACTTCCCTTTGCACCCCTTTAAGAGGACCTTTCACAACCTCATGTATATGCTGTATTACATACCGCTAGAAAGCCGACAGTGCGCTGAATTCAACACACTGCCGGCTTTCCCGTTATATGCCCCGGGGCTGGAGATATCGTGGGTCTAAATTTCACCGTTCACTGTCAGAAGGGCGTTCCTGACAGTCTAGTTGTGCTATGAGGAATGCCCTCCCTTACAGTACCCGTCCATAGAATTGTACTGGGGTGTACACAGCCCAGTGATGACGCTGAGCTGTGAGGAACGCCCCCCTTAGTACAAGTCTATGGACGAGCACAGTCAGGGAGGGCGTTCTTCACAGCACAGCTAGACAGTCAGGAACGCCCTTCTGACAGTACTCGGCTATGGACATTAATACTGCACCTCTAATGACCCCTTATATCAATGACCACCCCCTTATGTTCATAATGCCTCCTAATATAAATGGTGCCCCCTAATGGCCCCTTATATAAATAACCTCCCCCCTTGTATTCATAATACCCCCTAATATCCCTTATATAAATGACCCCCCCATCGTCATAATGCCCCCTAATGAATCCTCCCTTTATAGTTAGATTTTCCCCCCCTCCCTAACCACCCCTTATTCTATTAATATACCCACAAAAAAAAAAATCACTCACCTACCTGTGATGCTGATGAACGGAGCCGTCGCTTCCTCCCTGTCCACGCGCATGACGTCTGTGTCTGAGCGCGGGCGGCGTGATGTTGTAACGTCATCGCGCCGCCTGTGCTTAGAAGAAGATATCGGTCTGTGGTCTCGGGGTCTTGTAAACCGCAGGCCTGAAGTGGCTTGCGGTTTACAAGACAGTTAAGCACCAGGAAGCATTGTAACTAGATCGGTGTCTGCAGACACGTAGTAGAACTAAAGGATGATTAAGGCGGCCCCGGGGTGGGCCCCGAAGCCGTAGGCCCGGGGGGGCGGCCCCCCGCCCCCCCCCCTAGCTACGCCTCTGGTTCTTATGTTACCTAACAATAATGGATGAAGTAATCTTGACTCCCTCGCATCCTTCTTCATCCTTCACCAGTATCTGTCTGGTCACACTGTCTAAAAAAAGTTGGCAGTACAAATTGTTTACTGTGTATAAAAATGAGAATATGTGCAAAAATGAAAAATATCAGGGAAAGGTCATGGCTGATATGAAATACAAAGTCTTGAAACATTGGTTAATGATAGTGAGTGTATATGTATGGCTATATGAGATTAATACGATTAACTATAGGATTACTCTAACAGTAACATGTATTCTTTTAGCTCGTTCATACCTTGAGTTCCACTCATAAACTGAAGTCTAAGTCTCTGTTCACTCAGTTTCCCCCATAGAAATATTTGTACTGAAAAAATATAGCTAGATATGCTATTCAGTACAACAAAAAACAAAACTTTTCTGGTTTTTTTTTTGTTTTGGGCAGACAGATGTGTCCAACTTTTTATGGCTACATATACAGTATTTTTGAACATGTTTACCTATGTCTGTCAGTGATAAAAGAAGAAACAAGATGTACAGCATATCAAGTATACTCATATAATATGCTGCAAACATGGTTTAGCATGTTAGATTTTAATAGATAAGCAGGGTCAAGGACATTTGGTAAATCATTATATTCTTTCACTTTGTACATTTGAATATGCATAGAAGTGTAGATAGGGCTTAAAGGAACTACTTGCAGATGATGAAAGTTCTTTGGCCATCCTATAACCTGGACCTGAATTTAAACATAATGCCATATAAAACTTTTTATACTCACAATATAACACATCTCATCTATTTAATCCTGCAGGTCACAAAGGAGGAAAGCCTATAATCCTTCGAACAGCACAGCTCATCTATGCTATGTTACTCTTAAAAGGTTTAATGTATTGTCCACTCCTGCTCTTCTTTAAGTACAAAGCCCCAGAGTAAATGCTTTCTTCCAAATCAAATACACATTATTCTTTGTGCAGAATTCTTTTATGAATAGGACAAGCTTGCAGCCAAATTATGCTTTATAGTTCTACTTCTATATCCTGTATGTAGATGCTGATTATAGGATTACCAAATATACTATTAGTCTAAATAAAATTATGCAATAAAATAATTATGCAATAAACCAATGTTTGAAATCATTGTATTTGTCACATCATAAATTACACTGCATGGCAGAAAAATTGATATTACCTAAAAATGTAATGCATATTTTTGATCTGAAATGGTAAGAAGGTGCTGCTTACGCTAGGTTCACACTAGCCTCGCCTCTCCATTGTTCAGGTTCATCGGGGGACCTGAACAATGGAGAGGCGGACTGCCAAAAAAGCAGTAGCACTAGGAGTCCGATGCACCCCATTGACTATAATGGGGTCCATCGGGCGTACATAGTTTTGAAACTGAAACCAGCATAGGAAAAAGTCCCATGAGCAGGACTTTTTATTCAGCCATGTTTTAGGCAGACACAGTGGTGAACCTAACCTCTTTGCTGCCTGAGGCGGACTATAGAAAGACTGACCAAAAAAACCTCCATATACTCATGACCACAAGATAAGTACGAAACACCAAAAGAAAAATGGTCAAAGAAAAAAACAAAATCTCAAAACATATATATATAAAAATATATATTTATTAATAAAAAATAATAAATAATACATGAAAGATAATTAATCCAATGATATAGATGGTACAAACAGACACAGATGAAACAGAACACAAGACACGTGTGTCGCATTAAGAGGTTCAACAATAATTTGCATACAAACTATAAAGCTGACAGTATATATGGCTCAGGATATTAGCTAAATTATATAGCACCAGGTCCAAGGCCTAAAGCAGACCATATATGTATATCAAAACAGGGGATCACCCTAAACACAAACAGTATTATATACCGCATAAGCAATAAAATATATGGTGATGCAATATCAAGGCACTAACCACATACCTCTAAATATTAATATGTAGCATATGTAAATTTAATAAATACAAGCAGCAGTAAGTGGAAATGATGTCAAATAGACACTATGGCGCTTAATAGTGTGTGCAGGGTCCACTATGGCGCATAATAGTGTGTGCAGGGGCCTCTATGGGGCGTAATGGTGTGTGCAGGGGCCACTATGGGGCATAATAGTGTGTGCAGGGGCCACTATGGGGCATCATAGTGTGTGCAGGGGCCACTATGGGGCATCATAGTGTGTGCAGGAATGCGGTTTGTGCGGGGGGAGGGAGGGTCATGGGGCCCATGTCAAATGTTTGACTTGGGGCCCAGCCATTCCTAGTTACGCCACTGCGTAGACTGCATGGCTAGGTGCTGGATTTTATACAGCTATGGCAATAGGACTGAATGAAACATCTAAATGTAACGACTAAAAGGATTGTCCCAATACTTTTCACCATTTAGTGTATGTTTAATTAATATATCAGATACTCTAGTGTGCGGCGCAATATAGAAAAGTCAAACACAGTATGTCTTGCAGCTGAGTTGATGGGAGGAGAGGGGGTTTACAGAAGGAAATAATGTTAATATTTGCTTGAAATTTTGTCCCTTGTTTAATCATCAGATCTACAAGTTATAACAGCAATCTAAAGGCACCACAAGCAGCATTTTCCCATGAGAAGTAGTACTTAGAAACCAAGCAACTGTACAGTACATTCACCACAGTGTTGTAACGGGAAACATATGAAGGGGGGGGTTAGAAGCAATAGATTTCAGATGGTTTCCACTTGATAGTCTTCATTTTTTCTCACTTGTGGTAGCTATGTATAAACAGCTTATGAAACATTTAAATTTGTTGTACCAAAATATGAACTTATCCTCTATTGACAGGATAGGGGATAACTTCATGATCGTGGGGGTCTGACTTCTGGGACTTTCACTAATCCCAAGACTAGGCCTCTGGCTCTCCCTGCCTGTTGCATACCTCACATCCATCCTGGATTCAGTGGGACAGTCTCGGATTCCAGGTGTTTCAGTCGGCGGGAGGTACAGTATGTCTGGAGGACGCAGATTAGTTGAATACAGTGGAGGCCATCTGCTCCCTGCTTCACCACTCTGCTTCTGTGTGCTCCTGCCCCTGAAGGCTCCAGGAGCAGAGACTGCTGACAGAGCAGCAGGGGTGAGTATTAGGGTTTATTTATGTAAAACTTTGGGGGCATATAGAGGGGGGATATTAAACGGGGGGGAGTAGATGCAGAGGGACATTAAACTTTGGGGAGAGATGGAAGGGGGGCTTTAAACTGGGGGGGTCAGATGAAGAGGGACCTTAAATGGGGGGAAGATGGAGGGAAATTACACTTTGGGGGCAGATAGAGGGGAACATTAGACTTTGAGGGCAGATAGAGAGGGGCATTAAACGGGTGGGGGCAGATGGAAGGGGACAATAGACTTTGGGGGCAAATAGAGGGGGGCATTAAACTGGGAGGGCAGATGGAGGTGGACATTAAACTTTGGGAGCAAATAGAGGAAGGCCTTAAACTGTGGGGTAGATTAAGAGGGACATTAAACTGGGGGGGCAGATGGAGGGGGACATTAAACTGGGGGCAACTGGAGGAGGACAATAAACCATGGGGGCAGCTGGAGGAGAACATTAAACTGTGGAAGTAGTTGGATGGGGATATTAAATTGGGGGCAACTGCAGGAGGACAATAAACCATGGGGGTAGGTGGAGGAGGACATTAAACCGTGGAAGTAGTTGGATGGGGACATTAAACTGGGGGCAGCTGGAGGGTGACATTAAACTGGGGGCAGCTTGTGGGGGATATTAAACCATGTGGGTAGCTGGAGGGGTCCAGTAAACTGGTGGCAGATGGAGGAGGACAGTAAACTGGTGGCAGCTGGAGGAGGACATTAAACTGGGGCAGCTGGAGGGTGACATTAAACTGTGGGTGCACCAGGAGAGGGACTTTATACTGTGGGGGCAATTATAGGGGAACATTATAATGTAGGGGCATATAATATTAGGGTGACTGTAGGAGCATTATACTGAATGGGGGCACAAAGAGAAATGGATGGGAATGGATGGAGTCAAAGTAGAAGTGCGTGGAGCAAAAATTGCCACTGCGCACCACACATTCTTACATTCACAGACCTATATAGAGAAATACATTTACAGAGACATGTACTGATGTGAATAAACTGCTTTAGATGAGATAGAATGATTCTATTCAGCTCCAACATCAGTCTAAGCCTGTCTTTACTTCTATATATCTTCTGTACTTCTTGCTCACTCCTCCTCCCTCCCCTCTTTGTAGACTTCTATAGACACGAACTATGTGACTATGTGAAGCAGTGATTTTTATAGTTAAAATTATTTTAGCAGAGGTAGGGGGCAGGGAAACAGCCTGATAAGAGCAGAACTAGACATTTCTCTCTTACAAGATGTATTACAATGTTTTATATAATTGCTCATACAATACTAATTCATTTATGCAAAGTTAGTTGAAACAACAGTACTTATTTACAGTCCAGAACAAGTCCAAGCTTGTTGTCAGAAACATCTCTAACAGTCAGGCCTGGGACATGACATTTTGATGCCTTAGGCCCCTTTCACATCACGTTATAGAGGTCCGCCTGACTGATACGTTTTTATAGCTGTTTACCTTATAAAAACGTGTCAGTCAGCGGACTCATTGCCTCCAATAAAAAAAAAAAAAAAAAAAAAATCTGTTATGGTCTCTGAATGCCCCTTTCCGATATTTCAAATGGACAGAAAAGCGTGTACCCCCATGGGGGTAGCAGAAGAGCTGTTCTCCCAAGCACTACATGTCACAGCACAATTTTTTTGCTATTTGTGCTGTAACTTGGAGTGCATGGGGACAGCTCCTTTGCCACCCCCCCACACGTGCTTCACCTAATACCATTAGGGGTATCACACGTGTGTGTGTAGCAGACGTGAGGATGCACCTAATACCATCAGGGGTAGCACATGCGGGGGGGGGGGGAAATAATGGCTTCCCCCTCGTGTGCTACTCCTGATGGTATTTTGGTTGAAGCACATAAAAACTGATCTGTTTTTTTTTTTTTTTTACAAAAAACTGATGCAAACAAATGCACATCCGTTAACGGATCAGTTTTTTTGATGCATGAATTAACATCAGTTTGCATCAGTTTTTTGATTAAAATAACGGATCTGTTAAACTGATGTAAAAAACATGATGTGAAATGGGCCTTAGACAGATAAGGCAGATGAGAACACACAGCAGTACACATATGCCAGATGTTACCAAGGGGTATATACAGATGTAGCAGAGATAACCCAAACTTCTGCAATTGGTCAAACTGCTACAAGGTGGTTACACACATAGTTACATCACAGAGGACAAAAAAAAACAATAAAAAGTGATTGGAAAAATATTTTTCAATGCTTTTTAATAGTTTTTGTTGTTTTCTGTGTACGGATATCATGCTGCAGCAGTTTAACCTATTGCAGAAGTTAGGGTTAACTCTGCTACATCTGTATATACAGACTCATGCTAGACCCCAGAATTAATACTACCCCAAAATAAAACACTTTCTTTATCCCACTACTCTGATAGCAATCTGATGGTTTGATGATGGTAGACCAACACAAAGTAGCAGTGAAGTAGAACGAAAATAATACATGGTTTTCAAAATTTTAATCAAATAAAAATCTGAAAAGTGTGATGTGCAAAAGTATTCAGCCCCCTATATCAATACTTTGTAGAGGGGTATGTCTCTACCAGCTTTGCGCATCTAGAGACTGAGATTTTTGCCCATTCTTCTTTGCAAAATAGCTAAAGATGAGCAAATTTCTCAAAACGATTCGATTCGATCTGAAATAATTTTTCGGCGAATCGCGTTAAAAAACAGCTATTTTCCTGGGTGCAGAGAACCTGAGGATATGGGGATATGCATTTTAAACTAAGGACACGTCGGAATAGCCTTTAGAAAGGCTATTCTACTCCTAGCTTTGCCGTTACATCACGCTCCCTGCGATGTCCGCTCGTGTAGGACTAGAAAAAAGATGGCCTTCGGACATGCGCAGAGCAGCTTGTGTAGGACTAGAAAAAAGATGGCTGCCGGACATGTGCAAAGCCGCTTGTGTAGAAATAGAATAGAAAATAGCCTTCTTTTTTCTATTTCGTCAGGTTCGATTCGCAATTCATGTCTTGCCACAGATGCTCAATGGGATTTAGGTCTGGACTTTGTCTGGGCAATTCTAACACATGAATATTCTTTGATCTAAACCATTCCACTGTAGCTCTGGCTGTATGTTTAGGGTCCTTGTCTTGCTGGAAGGTGAATATCCTTCCCAGTCTGAAGTGTTTTGCCGCCTCCAAAAGGTTTTTCTTCCAGGATTGCCCTGTATTTAGCTCCATCCATCTTCCCATCAACTCTGACCAGCTTCCCTGTCCCTGCTGAAGAAAAGCCTCCCCTCAGCATGATGCTGCCACCACCATGTTTCACAATGGGGATGGTGTGTTCAGGGTGATGAGCAGTGTTACTTTTCCGCCACACATAGCGCTTTTCATTTAGGCCAAAAAGTTCAAATTTGGTCTCATCTGACCAGAGCACCTTCTTCCACATGTCTGCTGTGTCCCCTATATGGCTTGTGGCAAACTGTAAATGGCAATTCTTATGTCTTTTTTTTCAACAATGATTTTCTTCTTGCCTCTTCCATAAAGGCCAGATTTGTGTAGTGCATGACTTATAGTTATCCTCTGGACAGCTTCTCCCACCTGAGCTATGGATTTCTGCATCTCCTCCAGAGTGACCATGGGCCTCCTTGGCTGTCTTGGTAGGTTTGCAGTTGTAGAATACTTTTTTCATTTCTGGATGATGGATTGAACAGTGCTCCTAGCTTGGGATGTTTTTTATAACCTAACCCTGCTTTAAACTTCTCCACAACTTTATCTCTGACCTGTCTGGTGAGTTCCTTGGCCTTTATGATGCTGTTTGTTCACTAGTGTTCTCCAACAAGCCACTGAGGCTTACACAGAACAGGTGACTTCTGAAGGCAATTGATTGCCTGGATTTTATTTAGGGGTATCAGAGTACAGGTGGCTGAATACTTTTGCATGTCACACTTTTCAGATTTGTATTTGATTAAAATTTTTAAAATCATGTATCATTTTAATTCCACTTCACAGTTATGTGCTATTTTGTGTTGATCTATCTCTTAAAATCTCAATAAAATACATTTAAGTTTGTGGTTGTAAGGTGACAAAATGTGAAAAAATTCAAGGGGTATGAATACAAGGCACTGTATCTCCCAGGCACTTCCTGCTATCTTCCTTTGATCTGGGAGCAGTGATGAAAGTAATGGCAGGAGGCCACTGGTGAGGGGACATTGAACTAGGTGGGGCCACTGCTGAGGGTACATTAAACTATGTAGGGCTACTGCTGGGGGGATTTTAAACTGTACAGGTTCACTGCTTGGAGACATTAACCTGTATAGGGCCACTGCAAGGCATTATTAAACTGTACGGGGACACTGCTAAGGTTTTTTAACAATAAGTTTATGGTATGTTTGCAGCATTTCCAGCTTGAGGTGAGGAGCCATCTTAGCAAGCCTTGATGTCAGGGCCAGCGTTGGGGGGGAGGGGCAAACACCCAGGTACCCCACAACTTAAGGGGGCCCCTGACTTCTGCACCATTATCTGTGAATCAGCACCCCTACTGGGCTACTGGGTGCTGACTGCCTCTCTCCCCTCTCTCACTTTCCAAGTGTCCGTGCAGGCTGATAGCTCCTCCCCCCTCCCGGAGTCTTGCTGTGCAGGGGATGATCGATTACATTAGGCTGATGGAGCCCAGTATAATAAATCCCTGGTTCGGCTTCGGGTATGTGCTGTGTCTTCTGTGTGTGTACATGTTCTGTGTGTGTCTATGTGTCTCTCTGTGTGTGTACATGTTCTGTGTGTGTGTCTGTGTGTGTGTACACATGTTCTGTCTTGTGTCCGTGTGTGTAGACATGTTCTGTCTTGTGTCTGTGTATGAGTACACATGTTCTGTCTTGTTTGTGTGTGTGTACATGTTCTGTCTTGTGTCTGTGTGTACATGTTCTGTCTTGTGTCTGTGTGTGTATATACACATGTTCTGTCTTGTGTCTGTGTGTGTGTACATGTTCTGTCTTGTGTGTGTGTGTGACAGTGCGCTGAATTCATTAAGGCCCGCCGATATCTCCAGCACCCGGGCATGTACCATCAAAGCTAACAGTGCACTGAATTCAACTCACTGTCAGCTTTCTAGCAGTATATAAAACTGAGGGTGCGAGAGAACGTGAAAAGTCCTCTTGAAATTGGCAGAGAGAAAATTTCTCCATGCAGGACTTTCAACGGTTTCTGGAGACTCCGGTACAGATGTGAACTTAGCCTTAGTTATACATGGCTGCAACATATGGAGGACTACATGACTTGATTCTGCATTGGTTGGGCAGGTTGGCCATCTGCTAACCGATCATATCCTTCCCTCAAATGTTTCATCTATATACCCACTGACATAATTCACTGTATATATATATATATATATATATATATATATATACATATACACAGTATGTATATGTATATAATGTCCCATAGTGGTTCCTTCACAAGGAATAATGTCCCATGACAACCCCTTCACACAGTATAATGTCCCATAGTGACCCCTTCACACAGTATAATGTCCCCTATGGTGTTTGGTGCAAATATTACAAACATTTTGGGTTCGGTAGACAGCAGGAATTCGTGATGGAGTACAGGAGATGTAAGTAAGACGATTTTTGTTTTTTTTCACTTCCCGGGCCTCTCAGAAAAGACCCCAGAGTATAATAATAGCAGTTTGTTGGAGCGAAACTGCCAGGCAAACCTCGCAAGACGGGTCTTGTGAGGTTCACTCAACAAATACCAAGTATCGCAGCCGTACTTACTGATCCCCGTGCATTTCATATCACGTCCCTGTCAGCGAAGTCTTAATGCTGTTCAGTTTTAGTGATGTGATATGGGACACATGGGGCCCCCTGAAGGGCTGAAGAGGAAGCGGGGGCGGCTGTGAGTAGGAGTGGGAACCAGTAAGTAAATAAGGCCTGTTACCTGCTGGAGTAACTCCAGAAGTTAAAGGCCTATTTAAAAAACAAAAGCAGCAGGGGCCCACCAAGCCCCCTATGGTCACGGACACCATAGCAGCTGCTATGGCAGTAGTTCCGCCAGCGGGTATGTCTTAGAATTTAGGGCCCCACTTGTAAACTTGCCCAGGGCTAAAACCAACCCTGCTTGATGTTAACCATTTCTTGGAACTGGGTATCACCAGCATTCTACCCAACGGTGACAGGGGTTTGCAGGAGACATAGTCAAAAATAGATATAGGCGACCCTCTCATGATTCATTTTGGATTCTGGACCAAGATTTGTTTTGAGCAGAATAAGTTTGGTATGAACCAAAGCTTAAATTGGCTTAAAACATAGTACATAACACTGTCAGGGCTCCTATCCTCTTTTTAGCTCTCTAAGGCAAACACAGTTGAACTTAAGTTAAAGTGAAAGTGACACATATGTCTATGGAAAATAGTTGGTAAGCTGTGGATACAAATCCTGAGTTTAACCATATACTCCACTGACACTCCCTTTACACATTTTAACATTTAGGACACTCAAAAAAATTATCCTTTTTCTGGGGAAGAGTGCTTGCCCATGATTTTTTCGACACACATGGCAGTTACATTGCAAAAACCAATGGTTTAATAGAAAAAATAGCCCCAGTTGATGACTTGTAAGCGCTACAAGCTTGTTGTTATTTGGGAGACACATTTGTGGCTGTAAGCTTAGTTGAAAAGTGATGAAGAATCTGCTTTTTAAAAAAAAATAAAAAATGCCACCAAGGCTTATCCCTTTATGGGAGCAGATGTGAAATCAAAATGATTTTTTTTTTTTTTGCCAACACTGTGATATAGTGAACTATGATGCGCAAGGCATGCCTGGCTGAGTGGTGGCAGCATGAATGGCAGGTGGCAAAGTATGGATTAGTATTATGGACCAGGCCGCATGATATGTCTGGCTGAGTGATGGCAATGATCGTAGCTGTGGCAAAAAAAGTGGTAAGATGTCATGAAATAATATGATGGATCAGGGCGCAGGGCATTTCTGGCTGAGTAGTGGCAGCTGTGGCAGTATGAATGGCAGGTAGTAAAGTATGGATTGATATTATGGACCAGGCTGCAGGACATGTCTGGCTGAGTGATGGCAATAGTCGTAGCTGTGGCAAAAAAAAGTGGTAGGATGTCATGGAATAATATGATGGGTCGGGCCGCAGGACATGTCTGGCTGAGTGGTGGCAATGGTGATAGCTGTTTAGGAGTAGCAGGCAGCATCAGCAGTATAATAAATGGAACATGATAACATGATACGGTGGCACTACTATTCAGAGCCATCAACTGAAGATGTGTGACCCATGTCTGATTAATTTTTACAAGTCATTTTTTTCTACACTATTGGTTGACAGTGTCATCCTTCTAGATGTTACGCCTACACATTGTCTCTGTGGTTTGCTGTATGCAGTAATTGTTCACAGCCTTCTGCTTCTCACACAGATGCTGCAGCATGTTTAAGGTTGGAACGTCGTAGGTAAGGTGGTGCAAAAGCAGTCCATCTTGTCGCTGGAAATTGAGCGAGGTGTTTTTTGCGACAGCTGAAACCTGCATTGGCCTTGCACAAATGGGCCTTGTTGCATTTCTGGACTAAAAACATTGTCCTTGTGGGCCATGAAAGCCATGTATCCTGGCCCGCATTCCCTAATAGATGACTGACATTGGTGTGAAAGAGGTGGAGAAGTAGAGGAAACAGTTGGTGATAATGATGACCATGTGCTAGGTGTAGATGTGGCCTGGCTACAAGGAAAATCACATGGAGAAAGAATAGAACAGTCCTGCTCACTTCCCCTGCCAGTGCCACTGCCATGTCTAATTTGCCAAATAGGATGGTGATGCTTTTTCATGTGAGTACACATGATCCTGCACAGTAATGGCTAAGTTTCTGCTTACAGACTTTGCACATTGGAAATGTAGAAAAAAAAATTCCCACATGGGAGATGGCCGCATGCTGTTGCTACCACCAACACCAGCAGAAATGTATCTGCAACTTCCACCACCCATACACCGTGAGCTTCCTTTAAGTCTGCCCCTGGGCAGGATTTTTGGATGTTGGGCCTGTGCATTGGCTGGAATCATTACTATTACCACTACCACCTCCCTCTTCATCTGATCTCACCTTGTCACCCTGATCAGGTGGTCAGATCCTATCCCCAAAAGAATCATCATTGGCAATTTAATCATCTTCCCCACTTTTTTCTGATTCATCATGGCCATGCGATTCCTGCACACCCTCATAATTTACACCTCCAAATTTCCCCCTAGTTCCCCTACCAGAACAACTACCATAATGCTGCACCTCCCTACATTTCCTCCCTCATCTCTATCACCCAACCCGTGCTCTCCATTCACTCAATGACCTAAAACTTACATCCTCTATTATCAGAACTTCCCACTCCCGTATTCAAGATTTCTCCTAAGTTGCACCACTTCTCTGGAATGCTCTAACCCGGACAGTCAGATTAACTCTCAATTTCTACAGCTTCAAGGGCCTCCTAAAGACACACCTTTTCAGATGGACCTATCACAATTCCTAATGTAAACCCTTCCACAGTCAGAATCCCTAAAACTAACCCTCCTCTGTTCATGCTCCCACATAATCCCACAGGATATGATGCCGTATCGGACTGTAACTTTGTATGTCAAGGCAGCATGTGCACAGTAAAGAACACTGACTGGTGACGGCTCATACAGGTTTATTTATGAGTAATAAAAATAACCTCTATCACAAAAATGGCTGGACCACTGTATAAGCAATGCAACCTCCGATGCCACCCCTGCTATCTCTTGTGTCACCCTCTCTACCTCATAGATTGTAAGCTCTTGCGAGCAGGGCCCTCAGTCCTATTGTGTGAACTGACTATTACTCTGTAATGTCATTTTTGGTCTGTACTTGAACCCTACAATTTGTAAAGTGCTGGTGCTATATAAGTTAAATGTATTATTATTATCATCATTATTATTATTATTATTATTAGTACCACACCCCTACTATTTCCACCGCCAACAGTCATGTCTTCCTCCTCTACTTGCAAACAATGCTGACTGGTCTCATCCAGCTCATCAAAAAGAAGAGCAAGATTTCTTTGACAAGGAAATATAGCTTCTCAGCAGGTGGCACATATCTACCAGGGATCTGTGTCAGTGACGAAAATGAAGGAGACATGGTTGACACTCCAGAAAGGACCTGTGGTAAATTACATGTTGCAAGATTAAATGAGGAAAAGAAGAAACACACAGTAACGTGATTCAAGATTATATCACTCTCAAATGCAATATCGTCCTGTGAATGAGTTAAGTAATCAAAAACTTCATTCATTTTCTTTATTCTCAGGAAGTACAATAATCCTGTGGCTACTGGAAGTGCCACCAAAACCAGAAATAGTGTTTCTATTGCCACCCACATTCTTATTGTCAGTATTTGCACAAGTGTTTGCTCCTCCCCCTCCTTTTGTCTGTCCCCTGCCCTGTTTTTTTCCAGTCATTTTACTGCACACTGCTTAATTATGATAGTGATTGATAGTGATAGTGATAATTCTGATACCATGTGTATGTCTTTTTCTTTTTTTTTTTTTTTTTTATAAAAGAAACTATTTCAAGAGAAATGGAAAAACACTAAAAGGGTGATGTGGTCATTAGAATAAATAGTTTTTTTAATTGTTTTATTTTCCACTGCTATGGCAGCGGTTTGCATGCTATCTAAAAAAAAAAAAACAACCCTTCATAAACTTACATTTTGTTGGGTGAGCACAACCCCCCAAAACCAGATTAGCACAGTCTATTAGACTGTTTACAGGGTGAGCACCAAAAGAGCCTTAACAAACAGATTTTTTTCTGATTAAATGGCTCCATCGCACTGTTTATTGGGTATGCAAAAAAACAAAAAAAAAAACCCTTAAAAAATGAAGATTTTTTTTTAGATTAACCACTTCCATATCAGATGCTTTAACCCCCTTCCAGACCAGACTCATTTTCGGGTTTTTTTGTATGTGTGGTTTTGAGTGCTGTAACATTTTTATCATTTGTGTTATTCAACAAATTTCTGCGTCTTTTTTCGGTGACACATAGGGCTATATAGTGGGGAAAAAAAAGTATTTAGTCAGCCACCAATTGTGCAAGTTCTCCCACTTAAAAAAATGAGAAAGGCCTGTAATTGTCATCATAGGTAGACCTCAACTATGAGAGACAAAATGAGAAAACAAATCCAGAAAATCACATTGTCTGATTTTTAAAGAATTTATTTGCAAATTATGGTGGAAAATAAGTATTTGGTCACCTACAAACAAGCAAGATTTCTGGCTCTCACAGACCTGTAACTTCTTCTTTAAGAGGCTCCTCTGTCCTCCACTCATTACCTGTAGTAATGGCACCTGTTTGACATTGTTATCAGTATAAAAGACACCTGTCTACAACCTCAAATAGTCACACTCCAAACTCCACTATGGTGAAGACCAAAGAGCTGTGGAAGGACACCAGAAACAAAATTGTAGACCTGCACCAGGCTGGGAAGACTGAATCTGCAATAGACAAGCAGCTTGGTGTGAAGAAATCCACTGTGGGAGCACACAGGGGGACCTAGTGAATGACCTGCAGAAAGCTGAGACTAACATAACAAAGGCTACCGTTAGTAACACACTACACTGTCAGGGACTCAGATCCTGCAGTGCCAGACGTGTCCCCCTGCTTAAGCCAGTACATAACTGGGGCCGTCTGAAGTTTGCTAGAGAGAATTTGGATGTTCCAGAAGAGTATTGGGAGAATGTCCTATGGTCAGATGAAACCAAAGTAGAACTGTTTGGTAGAAACACAGGATGAAAGTGAATGCTGAGTTGCATCCAAAGAACACCATACCTACTGTGAAGCATGGGAGTGGTAACATCATGCTTTGGGGCTGTTTCTCTGCAAAGGGACCAAGACGATTGATCTGTGTACATGAAAGAATGAATGGGTCCATGTATTGTGAGATTTTGAGTGCAAACCTCCTTCCATCAGCAAGGGCATTGAAGATGAAACGTGGTTGGGTCTTTCAGCATGATAATGATCCCAAGCACACCGCCAGGGCAACGAAGGAGTGGCTTTGTAAGAAGCATTTCAAGGTCCTGGAGTGGCCTAGCCAGTCTCCAGATCTCAACCCCATAGAAAACCTTTAGAAGGAGTTGAAAGTCCGTGTTGCTCAGCGACAGCCCCAAAACATCACTGCTCTAGAGGAGATCTGCATGGAGGAATGGGCCGACATACCAGCAACAGTGTGTGCCAACCTTGTGAAGACTTACAGAAAACGTTTGACCTCTGTCATTGCCAACAAAGGATATATAACAAAGTATTGAGATGAACTTTTGCTATTGACCAAATACTTATTTTCCACCATAATTTGCAAATAAATTCTTTAAAAATCAGACAATGTGATTTTCTGGATTTTTTTTCCTATTATGTCTCTCATAGTTGAGGTCTACCTATGATGTCAATTACAGGCCTCTCTCATCTTTTTAAATGGGAGAACTTGCATAATTGGTGGCTGACTAAATACTTTTTTTCCCCACTGTATTTTTTTATGTTGTTTTTATTTTTGCATGTGTTTTAATTTTTTTTTTATAAATATAAACAAAAGAGGAGGGAAAACGTGTCTGTTTTTCACTTTTCATTTTTTTTATTTAATAACACAAAAACTACTAAAAAACTTTATAAAACAGTTTTTACTGTCCATTACAGTATTTTTTATGGTGTAGTCGGGGGTGGGGCTATAACCTGTAATAAGGGCGTTTTATTGGTGTATTATTGTATTTATTTAAATTATTTTATTTACATTTTTTTAACTTTTCTATTAATTTTTTTTTTTTTACATTGTGTCCCCATAAGTTCATAATAGATCTTTGGGGACATCTGATTACTTTTTTTTTTTTTTTTTTGTGGGGGAGGCTGATTTCCCCTGTAACTGAAGCTGGTACATTTAGCCCCAGTTGCAGGAGGAGTACAGCCTCCTGTGCATAACTATAGGAATTATAGAGCTGATCTGGGTCCTGTAGGACCCAGCAGCTCTTACAGACGCTGCACCCAGCGGATCACATGACCGCCGGGTCAGAGGGGAGCCACAAGATGGCGGCGCCCATCTCATTGAGTGCTGTATACAAAGCGATCGGGAAGGCAGCGAAGGTAATAAACCTTCCTGTCCTCTCTCTGAGAGCTCAGGCTGAAGTTACAGACGGCTCCCCGTTTCAGCAGCTGCATGATTTTGTGCAGCTGCTGAGTTCTGCTTGGACGTACCTGTACGTCCTTGCAGAACTAGACAACCACCTTTCGGATGTATATACCCAATGGGTGGTCCGGAAGTGGTTAATAGGCTTCATCGCCCTATTTATTGAGTAAGCAAAAAATCCCTTAAATAATGGAGATTTTTTTCACATTAGCAGATAAGCGCAGGCTGTGAGACTGTTTATTGGGTGAGCAATAAAAAACACTCAAGAAACAGATTTTTTTCAGATTAGTAGGCTGTGTCACACTATTTATTAGGTAAGCAAAAAAATACAAACCCTTAAATAACAGATTTTTTTCAGATTAGAGCAAGCACAATCAGTGTTTTGCTGTTAGAACAAAAAATTTAAACTCTTGCCCAAGCACAGGTATTCTCCCTCATTCCGATCTATGATTTCTATCACTAATCTGCCTGTAATTTATTCAATCTCCTAAATTAATTCTCCTAGGCCTCCAGCAAGACATCCTTAGAGTGCATATGTATCCAGGGATTAATGCGAGCAATACAGACCAGTTCTTTATAGTGGCATACACAACCAATACAGCAACCTAAATATTAATTTCCAAACAACAATCCAAAGGTGCAGAAAGCAATAAATTCATATAATTTACAATGGGAAACAATACATAGCTAAAATATCATATTCAGGAATGTTCCTCTGAAGCAGGGGTCCACAACCTTTTTTGTATTGTGTACCGATTTGTAGAAATAATCAAAAATGAAGTACTCATGTGCCATGCAATAATTGTAAACATTTCGACCTCTACATAAAAGTAAAATAAACACAAACCATATCAGCAACCAATTAGTTATATGATAGGATCTGCTCAGAGGCGTAGCTATGGGTTCAGCACAGGGGGGCGAACATATCCAAGTGGGCCCCCAACTTGGACTTGTTCGTATACCGATACTATGAGTATACGGTGAGCATATAGTAGTATATAGCGGCTCTACACAGGGCTCTGCAGACGATTTAGGTGAATAGAATGCAGTAACATTTAATGACTTACTGGTGACGTCTCTGACTAATCGTTCACATTCCCCGTCTCTTTTATCTGGACGGCCATGACCACTTCTTCCAGTCTCTGTAAAGTTTGCAGCACAGACACCTTTGGCTCCTCACTTTTCCAGGCACCTGACCCACATTGTCCTCACCTGTACACCCATCCCGCTGTTACCCCCAAATATAAAATATATAATATACCCCCCATAATGAATAATACCCCCAAGTGCATCTTTAAATTAATAACTTCCCTGTGCACCCCTTTAAATAGTTCCCCTTATTAATAATGCCCCAGGTGTTTCCTAATTAAAAAGAAAAAAAAAAAAAAGGGGGAAAAAAAACTATTGGGGTTCCAATACCCGGGGCCCCAAGGATCAGCTGTTTGAATGAACTGTGGTACCTGTGTAAGCACCGTGACCCCTTCTCTGTTTACATAGTGTTATTCTTTTCATAGCGGCCATGTAATGTAACTACAGCCTAGTCCTATACATGTCTGTGACAAGGCTGTAATTACATCATACGGTCAATATAAACAGACAGCGTGTGATATAAACAGGCGCCATAGCCCCTTCATACAGCTGATCAGTGGGGAATCACTTATCTCTTATTGATGATTTATTCTGAGGATAGATCATCAATAAAAATGAGCTGGAAAACGCCTTAAGGCTAAGGCCCCACGTGGCGTCCCACAGCAAAAAACAGATGTGGGAAAAACCGCGGTGGCAATACATCATGGTTCTTCCTGCAGGACTTTGCACAGAATGTTTGCAGAGGTTTCCTCTGTGGACTTTCTGCTTCAATTATATCTATATGGAAACCGCTGGCATTTCCATAGGTATAATTGACATGCTGCGATTCCCAAAACTGCGACTGTTTTGGAAATCGCACCGTATCCGCTGCGTGTACTTTACTGCAAAGTGGGGATGGGATGGGGCCCCATGTGGCGAAAACCCACCCAGCCACACATTGCGGAAAAATATGTGCAGCAGACGCACTGCGATTTCCAAAACCGTTGCGGTTTTGCAAATTAGCATATTATATTGTGTGGGGCTGCTGGGGAGCATATTGTACTGTCTGGGGCCATTAAGAGGTAGTATACTGTGTGGAGCCTTATATACCATGTGGGGCCTCTATGGGGGGCTCAGGGGAGAATTTTATACTGTGTGGGTCCACTGTGGAGCATTATATACCATATGGGGAAACTGTGGAGGGCTCAGGGGAGCATTTTATACCGTGGAGCATTATATACCATGTGGAGCATTATACTGTGGGGGGGGGGGGCTCAAATTTCCTGCTGGCAGCGCTGTGTGCTATGTCTGCATCACAGCTCCCTCACTATAATCTTGCACATACATCTAGTGCTCCATGGCCATGTCATTCCCCATACAGTACTGTGCATGAACTGGCCATGGAGTTATGGGGGCTTGCACACTACTATATTAGCTGACTATACTGGGAACATACTCAGTAACACCAGATAGACAGCACATACAGTATGTAAGACTTCAGTGAGGGAGCCGTGGTGTAGGCTATTAGCAGGAAGCTGTTGGGTGGGGCCCAAGAACAAGTTCATCTGGTGGGCCTAAGGCCCTTCAGTCCGACCTTGTATAACGGAGAACTATTATGTATAAGGGGGCTCTTATTTATAAGGGAGGAACAATTATATATAAGGGTGGGTTACTAAATATAATTGGGAAACTTAAATATGTGGGGGCTATTATAAGGGGAAACTATTATTTATAAGACGGGCTATTATTTATAAGGGGGGGAACTATTATGTATAAGGCATCCATTATAAGGGGGAACTATTATTTATAAGAGGGGAACTATTTATAAGGGGGTATAATTGTTAAGTGGGCTTATTTATAAAGGAGGTTATTAGTGATAATGGGGACTATTATTTATTTGGGTAACTTATTTATGAGAGGGCTATTATTAATAAGGGAGCAGTATTATTTTTACGGGGTGACTGTTACTGATAAGGGGGATATTACTGATGCAGGGCACTATTTATCATTTATAAGGGTGCTATTACTGATAAGGGTGTAATATTATTTATAAACAGGGGCTATTATTTATAAGGAGGCGCTATAATAACTGATGACTGGGTGCAAAAATCTATTAGGTGGTACAAAGGTGCTCATTTGAATTATGTGTGGTAAAATGGGGCTTGTTATTACTTTTTTGTTGGCAGAAAGGAGGCATTGTTATAGAAGTTGCCACTGCAAGACGATGGTGTTGTTTACATATCAGCATTTGGGATCCCGCTTTTAATTTTGCCCAGGGCCCCACTTTGTCTAAAACCAGCCCTGGTCTCGGGGACTTGTAAACTGCAAGCCTCATGTAGCTTGCGGTTTACAATACTGTGAAGTTGCAGGATACGTTTTAACTAGATCGGTGTGTGCAGACACCGATCCAGTTAGAAATAAAGGATGCATTAATTGCGGCCCCGAGGTGGACCCTAAAAAGTCAGTGGGCCCGGGGCCCCTCTGCCCCCTGCTAGCTACGCCTCTGGATCTGCTGTGGTATGAACAGAGGATTGAAAGGCTGTGTAAATGTCTGAGCTCACTCTATGTTGAATAATTTCATAGAAACCTTTCCAGCAACGTTGAACTAAATGGATGAACACTTTAATGTGGCGGCATCTTCAGAAGTTCTGCTGAAGCTGGACGAGACCTGGGAGACGCCGCCGGAGCAGAAGAACCGGGACGCATGGGAGTACACTGGAGCATCGGGGACAGGTGAGTATGCATTTTTTTTTTTTTAAATTTCTTTCACTGCCCCCAGCTGATTTAAACGTTAAAAGGGTTGTCCATTTTTGCCTGGACAACCCCTTTAAATCAGTAACATTTTATGCCTCTCTGCCTTCCAGCTTTCATAAGTTTTTAAATTTTATTTTAATGTAGCTTTACATTGACTTCTTGAGCAGTTTTTATTACTTTTTTTGCCAGGTGAGATGAACTGAAAACATCAATTTTTCCATCTAAATTTTATGGTTTATAGTGTTCTCCTGCAGACTGGCTGAAGTAAAAGCTGCTAGTATATGCAGCTCCACTTTGACCAGCGATCTAAGGATTTACTGGGCATACAGACATGTCCTTTTAATGACTATTCTGGGGCCAGAAGAGGAATATTTTAGTGTAGGGTCCCATGTGAATGAGGTCGCCTAGTCGTGGCAGATGAGCTTTTACAAGCTTCATCAATCAAGTATACAAAGAACCACACATGTATACAGTACAGACCAAAAGTTTGGACACACCTTCTTATTCCAAGAGTTTTCTGTATTTTCATGACTATAAAAATTGTAGATTCACACTAAAGGCATCAAAACTATGAATTAACACATGCGGAATTATATACTTAACAAAAAAGTGTGAAACAACTGAAAATATGTCTTATATTCTAGGTTCTTCAAAGTAGCCACCTTTTGCTTTGATTACTGCTTTGCACACTCTTGGCATTCTCTTGATGAGCTTCAAGAGGTAGTCACCTGAAATGGTTTTCACTTCACAGGTGTGCCCTGTCAGGTTTAATAAGTGGGATTTCTTGCCTTATAAATGGGGTTGGGACCATCAGTTGTGTTGTTCAGAAGTCAGGTGGATACACAGCTGATGGTCCTACTGAATGGAGTGTTAGAATCTGTATTATGGCAAGAAAAAAGCAGCTAAGTAAAGAAAAACAAGTGGCCATCATTACTTTAAGAAATGAAGGTCAGTCAGTCCAAAAAATTGGGAAAACTTTGAAAGTGTCCCCAAGTGCAGTGGCCAAAACCATCAAGTGCTACAAAGAAACTGGCTCACATGAGGACCGCCCCAGGAAAGGAAGACCAAGAGTCACCTCTGCTGCGGAGGATAAGTTCATCCAAGTCACCAGCCTCAGAAATCGCAGGTTAACAGCAGCTCAGATTAGAGACCAGGTCAATGCCACACAGAGTTCTAGCAGCAGACACATCTCTACAACAACTGTTAAGAGGAGACTGTGTGCAGCAGGCCTTCATGGTAAAATAGCTGCTAGGAAACCACTGCTAAGGACAGGCAACAAGCAGAAGAGACTTGTTTGGGCTAAAGAACACAAGGAATGGACATTAGACCTGTGGAAATCTGTGCTTTGGTCTGATGAGTCCAAATTTGAGATCTTTGGTTCCAACCACCGTGTCTTTGTGCGACGCAGAAAAGGTGAACGAATGGACTCTACATGCCTGGTTCCCACCGTGAAGTATGGAGGAGGAGGTGTGATGGTGTGGGGGTGCTTTGCTGGTGACACTGTTGGGGATTTATTCAAAATTGAAGGAATACTGAACCAGCATGGTTACCACAGCATCTTGCAGCGGCATGCTATTCCATCCGGTTTGCATTTAGTTGGACCATCATTTATTTTTTTAACAGGACAATGACCCCAAACACACCTCCAGACTGTGTAAGGGCTATTTGACCAAGAAGGAGAGTGATGGGGTGCTACGCCAGTTGACCTGGCCTCCACAGTCACCAGACCTGAACCCAATCGAGATGGTTTGGGATGAGCTGGACCGCAGAGTGAAGGCAAAAGGGCCAACAAGTGCTAAGCATCTCTGGGAACTCCTTCAAGACTGTTGGAAGACCATTTCAGGTGACTACCTCTTGAAGCTCATCAAGAGAATGCCAAGAGTGTGCAAAACAGTAATCAAAGCAAAAGGTGGCTACTTTGAAGAACCTAGAATATAAGACATATTTTCAGTTGTTTCACACTTTTTTGTTAAGTATATAATTCCACATGTGTTAATTCATAGTTTTGATGCCTTCAGTGTGAATCTACAATTTTTATAGTCATGAAAATACAGAAAACTCTTGGAATGAGAAGGTGTGTCCAAACTTTTGGTCTGTACTGTATGTATAGATAGTAACTAATAACAGTAAATTTATATGTATATATATAAGAAATAGCATCAATGCATTTTCAGCTCTATTTATATAGGTCTTAATGCTGTTTACAGAGTGTTGCTGTAACTTTTCTATCTGTGGTACTGCCATTGCAGCTTGCGACTGTTCACATTGGGATGTGATGTCTAAATTTTGTGTTTTGTTTTAGATAGATAGAGAGTTAGATAGATATAAATAGATAGACAGCTATTTGAATATAATGGTGTTCTTTTTCTGAGTATAATGCGCTTTGTGTAAAGTTAGTGTGTATTGCTATTTTTCCGATACAACAACCAATTAGATGGAATTAGCGTAGTGTGGGCCATCAGATTATTTTAATTTTTGGGGGAGGTTTGTTTGTTTTATGTAGCCACAATGTTTTATTTTATTCATTTTAATACTTATTAACTCTCTTAATAGTCTAAAGGTATTCCTCACTATGTCACTAATGACCCTACAGCAAAATATAAGTGGTTCAGAAGCCTTTGAAATCCTAACAGTATAGTTTTATTCCCTTAGCAGTGCAGCCATTTTTCATTTTTGTATTTGCAATTTTTACTCCTCAACTTCCAAAAGCCGTAACTGGTACTACAGGTTGTAATTAGAAAAAAATCTACAATGGATCCATTTTGTTATGGGTTTTGTTTATACGGTTTTCAATATACAGTAAACATAACACATTAATGGAGTTATCCAGCTTCCAAAAATTATATGCAAATACATCCACAGCAGTGCTAAATACTGTTCCCTTGTGCACCCTTTGTTTGGCTTTATTTTACTCACTGCTCCTTGTATCACTGTTATTTAGATTCATTGAATCTGCGGACAAACTACATTTCCCATGATTCATCTGCCTGCTCTCTCTGTACCCTTCCCTTCCCCACTCTTCCCTGCAATAAAATCACAGGTAATAAATCACTCCCAAATTTGAGGTCACAGGCTGCTGTGATATTTCATTTGCTTCCTGAACTGTTCATGGGCGGAAGGGGGGAAGTTGTGAGATTCCAAACATAACGTCACTCTGAGGTCATTGACTTGAAAATAAATCAGATAAACAGTGCCAAATTAAAGCTGCATATATATTAGAAAATGTTTTTTATTGATGCATCCTACTATTTCTCTCATATTTTTTAAAAACTGGACCCCTTTAACTATATTCTGTGGGTCTATATAATCACGGTAATACCAAATTTATATAGTTTCTGTTATTTTTTAAAACTCCTACAAAAATTCAAAACTTTGAAAAATTCAAACATTTCTTTTCATTCTGACACCTGTAACTTTTTTATATTTCAGTGTACAGAACTTTGTAAGGCATCCTTTATTGTAGGGCAAGTTGTAGCTTTTATTTATACCATTTCAGTGTAAAGGTCTGTTTTGTTCACATATACCGTATTTTTTGGCCTAGAAGACGCACCGGACCATAAGGCGCACCTAGGTTTTAGAGGAGGAAAATAGGGGAAAAAAAAAAATTTTGAAGCAAAAAATGTGGTAAAATATTGCAGTTGTAGTTTTGCAACAGCTGCAAGGCCACATTGACCAGCCGCAATATCAAAATTACTATGACAGACCTGGGAGCCTTCATTAGGCTCCCAGCTGTCACAGGAACAGTCCGGCTCCTGCGATCTTGGGGGGCTTACAGGTAGTGTAATGTAATTACAGCGGAGACTGGTACCTATGGCGACCACTCTACAGCAGAGCGGACGCCATTATCTTTACAGACCAGGCATCCGCCGTAATAGCACAGCAGATACCGGGATGGGTTTGCACCACCAGCAACACCCTCTCCTACAAGCCCAGGCCCCGCAGCATCGCCCCACTCCTGCAGCTACAGGAAGCCCTGCTGCAGGAAGCCAGTGATTCAGCCATTTAGATGTTTTTCAGACTTAATTGTTCACTGTATGGGATAATTATTTTTATATTTCTTTAATTTGTACTTTTCAGACATGGAAATACCTAATATATTTATATTAAGTTTATTATGTGATATCATTTTTTAAATTTTTTTTATTAATGTTATTAATTATGTTTTACCTATGTGTTTTTAACCCTAGGTAATCTTTTACTCCACACAATATACTGCAATACTAATGAGCATTGCTGCTAGTTCTTTGCTGTAATAGGATGAGATACTTGCTGCATTATTCCAGAGCTACAGCGAGGCATTCCTTCAACTGGGGCAAAGACTCAGTTCACTAACCTTACTTTTTATCTAAATGCATAAAAAGTGGCTTGATGGTGACCCCTCACCCCCCTGACAAGCAGCACCTGGAGCACATTCTGCTCCCCCTGATTATCCTAAGACAAAAATTCTAAGGACAGTTCATCAATAGTACAATCCTGGATTTTAATATACCTGGTGCTATTTCTATAGTAATCTAAGTATAGCAGTGTGGTTCTTATAATATGTATATACAACATGTACATTAAAGGGGTTGTCCAGGCAAAAATGGACAACCCTTTTAATGTTTAAATCAGCCGAGGACAGTGAAAAATTTTTTAAAAAAATGCATACTCACCTGTGCCCGTTGCTCCAGTGTCCTCCCGATTCTTTTGCACTTGCGGGTCTCTTCCGGAGTTGTGCTGAAGCCTCTGATTGGCCTCAGCGTTTATGTGACCACTGAGGCCAATGAGCGGCCTCAGCAGGTCTCAGGAAAAGGACCCGTGATGTCACAAGTAGTGACATTCAATCTGTAACGTCTCTGCCTGTAGGGGTCTTTTAGGGAGTAACGCTGAAGCTGCCACCGTGAGTGAGCTGATGACCTGTTTATAGGAAGTCCAAAATCAGTCCCAGACTTGATTGGTAGACAGGCTGTCAATCACACAGGCAAGGCTAAGATTAACTGTTAGAGGAGCAGAAAGAAACAAAGGTGCAAGAGACGGGTGTGGCTGAAATTCAAATACAGGCAAGAGGTACTAGAACAGTGTTCAGACAGAGCAACAAAAACCCTATGCAAGGAATCAAACTAAACACGCCTCCTGCGCTGCAGCGTGCGAGCAGAGGGTGGCGCAGAGACCCGAACAGGCAGAGACATTGCACAGGCCCTTCACTGATTGGCCTCAACAGTCACGTGACAACTCCTGAAGAGACCAGTCGGAGCAGAAGAACTGGGGTGCGGGAGGAAACTGAATTAATGGGACAGGTGAGTATGCATATTTTTTATTTTTTCACTGCCCCCAGCTGATCTAAACGTTAAAAGGGTTGTCCATTTTTGCCAGGGCAACCCCTTTAAGATATATAAGAATATATCTGTAAGGCTTTTTTTTTTTTTTTAAATATCTCTATGAACATAAATAAGCTGTTTTATAAGATGAAGCCTCATACATGCTTCTGACTTTACTCTTTTCACAACTACCAGTAGCTACTGTAATGGGTTGACAGGAAATTATGCTATATAAATTGCACAAGGCTAGCTCTGTTGCTCATAGAAGTCATCTTTAATTGAAAAAGCCATGTATCTGAACACGTTGAACATGCTGATCACCGTCTTGTTGTTGCCATGTACAGTGGGGAAAAAAGTATTTAGTCAGCCACCAATTGTGCAAGTTCTCCCACTTAAAAAGATGAAAGAGGCCTGTAATTGACATCATAGGTAGACGTCAACTATGAGAAACAAAATGAGAAAACATATCTAGAAAATCACATTGTCTGATTTTTTAAGAATTTATTTGCAAATTATGGTGGAAAATAAGAATTTGGTCACCTACAAACAAGCAAGATTTCTGGCTCTCACAGACCTGTAACTTCTTCTTTAAGAGGCTCCTCTGTCCTCCACTCATTACCTGTAGTAATGGCACCTGTTTGAAATTGTTATCAGTATAAAAGACACCTGTCCACAACCTCAAACAGTCACACTCCAAACTCCACTATGGTGAAGACCAAAGAGCTGTGGAAGGAAACCAGAAACAAAATTGTAGACCTGCACCAGGCTGGGAAGACTAAATCTGCAATAGGCAAGCAGCTTGGTGTGAAGAAATCAACTGTGGGAGCAATAATTCGAAAATGGAAGACATACGAGACCACTGATAATCTCCCTCAATCAGGGGCTCCACGCAAGATCTCACCCCATGGGGTCAAAATGATCACAAGAACGGTGAGCAAAAATCCCAGAACCACTCGGGGGGACCCAGTGAATGACCTGCAGAAAGCTGAGACTAACGTAACAAAGGCTACCGTCAGTAACACACTACGCCGCAAGGACTCAGATCCTGCAGTGCCAGACATGTTCCCCAGCTTAAGCCAGTACATATCCGGGCCCGTCTGAAGTTTGCTAGAGAGCATTTGGATGTTCCAGAAGAGTATTGGGAGAATGTCATATGGTCAGATGAAACCAAAGTAGAACTGTTTGGTAGAAACACAACTCGTCGTGTTTGGAGAAGAGTGAATGCTGAGTTGCATCCAAAGAACACCATGCCTACTGTGAAGCAAGGGGGTGGCAACATCATGCTTTGGGACTGTTTCTCTGCAAAGGGACCAGGACGACTGATCCGTGTACATGAAAGAATGAATGGGGCCATGTATCGTGAGATTTTGAGTGTAAACCTTCTTCCATCAGCAAGGGCATTGAAGATGAAACGTGGCTGGGTCTTTCAGCATGACAATGATCCCAAGCACACCGCCAGGGCAACGAAGGAGTGGCTTCGTAAGAAGCATTTCAAGATCCTGGAGTGGCGTAGCCAGTCTCCAGATCTCAACCCCATAGAAAACCTTTGGAGGGAGTTGAAAGTCCGTGTTGCCCAGCGACAGCCCCAAAACATGACTGCTCTAGAGGAGATCTGCATGGAGGAATGGGCCAACATACCAGCAATAGTGTGTGCCAACCTTGTGAAGACTTACAGAAAACGTTTGACCTCTGTCATTGCCAACAAAGGATATATAACAAAGTATTTAGATGAACTTTTGTTATTGACCAAATACTTATTTTCCACTATAATTTGCAAATAAATTCTTAAAAAATCAGACAATGTGATTTTCTGGATTTGTTTTCTCATTTTGTCTCTCATAGTTGAGGTCTACCTATGATGTCAATTACAGGCCTCTCTCATCTTTTTAAGTGGGAGAACTTGCACAATTGGTGGCTGACTAAATACTTTTTTTCCCCACTGTAGGTGTTTTTAGAAGTATGTTTTACTATTTTTAATGGATATTTTTTAATATCAATATGCTTCTTCATGTCAGTATACTGTTTGTATTATATCCTTTATTACATTGCAACGATATGATGAATTTTACATATAGTTTGGATTGTTATTCTGTCTTCATAAAATTGACATTAAGTTCATAAAAATGAACATGTGAGGCCAGATGAAACAAAATCAGCACAGGTTTACAATGTTTTGTCTTCATCATTTTCTATTTTATAGAAGCAGAGTAAAGGATTGCATTCGGAAAACTGCAGTTATTTATGAAATTGAGATTGAAAAGAATAAGTTTACAGCTACACAGAAGAGAAACAAATACATATTGATCATAAAAAAATTTAAGAGTTGAAGAAGAAGGCACGTACTACTGTGTAGCTTGAGCGTATGATATCTATGATACTCATATTGTTATACACATTCAAGATGCCTGTGGAGATAGTATATACTTAATGAAGCCCAGGATTGCAGCTGTATCACATATTCAGCAGTTTACCATATTAAATAGTCGTAATCCCTATGTGCTTTCACATCGGGTTTTATATAAATATACAGTTCACATATACATGTCACAGCAGTTTATATCATAGTAGGCCAACGATACACTCCTTAGTGGCTACATCTTACTCCCATGTAATTCACTGGCATGTCATGTAGCTTCGTATCAATTGCGACTAACCCCTGTGGTCATAGTCTCTGCTCCCTAATGTCCAATGCTACCCCAATATACAGAGTGGCTCTTGCTAGTGACCTCAGCTCATAGTCTTTCTCTTGGACATCCAGCTTGTGGACCCCTGAGCACCTGCCAGGCTCTGTCGCTCACTCTAGTCGCTTGCTGTCACCTCCTTTAAACTTGGACCTTTCCACCAAAAGAGTTTATAAAGCACCCTCTCTAATTCTCCACTCATATACCTCTGTATTTAAGCTGATCTCTAGATGGAGATGGGGTCAAAATAGAGCTTCGATTGCTGGATACAGGGCACCCACAGTATATATTCAAAGCAAAAAGACATACTGTACACAAAAGGTATAAGTGAGCTGCTCAAAATTTGCTTAAAATGTAGCATGAGGGACTGGGCAACAGCACTTATGCCTCAGGTTCTGTAGGACCAAATATATCTCTTGCCCCTCATCTGAACCAATCTACCAAAGGACAGGGCAGCCAGATCCCTGTTACTTATGTGCTTGCAATGACATGGTCAAAAAAAAACACACTCACTTCCACAGGATCATGGTTACCAGTACTTTAATGAGGTGAAAGCTGTTCAGCTACAGTGTAGTTAACAAAAGCTGCCCAGTTATAGCAGGGGTCAATGTAGGTGGTATACTTGATAGTATACATTCTAACCACCAAGTAAACTTCTTGGTGTGAGAGCAGTGGTCACGAGGCCACACACTCAGCAATTGCCAAGTTTTCTCATCGGTTTGAGCTTAGCTCCTACAGGAACCCTCCTCAGATACATGCTCTGTTCACAATGTTTGCCTTAGAATGACAGGAATAATTCTGGTAATTGTACTGTACAGACAGACAGCTGCAATGGTCGCAACAAAGCTCTGAACGGAAGACCTGAAGGCATGGGAATGTCTCATTTTTGTAGCGTGGGTAGCCTGTACCATACATGGTGCTCAAACAGTACTGGGTTTCTCCTTTTTGGTTAAAATCAATGCATCACCGCCTTTTCAGAAAGTACTAGTGAGTACAATGACTCAGCAGCAAACACAGTTAAAGTGATAGTGTTGAACATAGCTCCCAACCGTCCCGCATCTGGTGGGACAGTCCCGATTTTACACTGCTGTCCCGTGGTCCCGCATAGCTTACAGTTTGTCCCGCTATTTCCCTGAAGTGTTTTGCTGTTAAACTTTATTAGGGTAGGGTAAAGGCTAAATGGTAGATGCTAAATCCTAGTGGGCTAAAGGACCTTTGATGACATCATGACCATGTGATCAGACTCTTGTGTGGGCGGAGCTATTCTGAGATACTGCGTGATAGTGTGTTGTTACACAGAGGAAGCTGCTGGGAACAAGAGTGATTGAAGATAAGGAGGAGAGAAGAGACCATGTGTGAGCAAGAGGGGGGAACTTGGGGCAGATGTAGGGGGCAATTAAACTGGGGCAGATGAAAGGGCAATTAAACTGAAGACAGATGAAGGGGGCAGTTAAACTGGTGGCAGATAAAGGGGGGCATTAAATTGGTGGTAGATGGAGGGGGCATTAAACTGGGGGCAGATGGAGGGAGGGACAATAAACTGGGAGCAACTGAAGGAGGACATAAAACCGTGCGGGGTAGCTGGAGGGGGACATGTCTGCCTCTAGTTGCCCCCAGTTTAATGTCCCCCTCCAACTACCTCCACTGTTTAATGTCACCCTCCAGCTGCCCCAGTTTAATGTCCCCTCTTGTTTCCGCCAGTTTAAACTGGGGCATGAGGAGAGGTACTTAATACTGTGGGGCAATTGGAGGGGAACATTATAATGTGGGGGTATATAATGTTAGGGTGACAGTAGGAGTATTATACTGTGTGGGGGCACATGGAAAAATGGATAAGAATGGGCGGAGTAAGCACAGAAGTGGGTGGAGCTAAATTTGCCGCGGCGCGCGTATTTTGTCCCTCTTTCTGTCCTTTGAAAGTTGGGAGGTATGGTGTTGAATAATACAGTACAGTCAATAAATCATCGGCATATACCCACTAGTAAACCATGCATTACATACTATACTAGAGATCGGCAATCCATGGCAGTTGTGGCATATTTTGCTGGCACAGCAGCCATCACAGGACCTGCAGGTATTAAAAGAAGAGAGAGCGTTCCTTTAGTGCTCTGCTACAACACTGGTATAGGACACTCCCTCTTCTGTTGCTGCCCTCTCTGCCCACCAAGGAGAGGGGTGAAGGAAGCACAGGAAGTGGAGCTCATCACTCTACAGCACAAGGATCCTGCCAGCTACAGTGATGTGTTCCTGCCATGTGCATCCCTGCAAAGGCTCCCAGAGGAGGAGGAGGAGAGCTCCTGCCAGCAAAGTGAAAGTTAAAAAAAAACAAAAAAAAAAAACAGGTACATGCTGGGGTTGCTATTCCTATTAATGTCAGGCATTTGGGATAATTAATTTAGTTTTAGTAACTCCATGTGCCTCACATTAATAGCAATTAACCCCATCATGTCCCTTACATTAACACCTTGTGTGCCTCACATAAGGGTTACTAATATGTGAGACATTTGGGGGTATTAATAAAGGACCTCAATGATGAAGATGCTTAATTATTACCTCCATGTCCCTCACATATCAGTAACCTTTATGTAAAGCACACAGGGGTTAATGTGACATGATGGGGTTAACTGCTAATAATATGAGGCACATGGAGTTGGTAAACTGTAATGCACATGACCATACTTTTTATCCACAATTGTGGATAAAAGTATGGACTATTATATTTCAATGGGCCCATACACACAGCCGTTGTTTTTGCGGATGTGTGTCCGTGCCAAATTGAAGAGCTGCAAGTCATGGAGCAGGTCCTATATCTGTCTGCATTTGCGGCCCTGTAAGTTAATTTTTAATGTATAGGTCAGTGAAAACCACATCCGTGCCATTTGTATGCAGGAGGCCTAAAGCTGAGGCGTTTTTGTTGCAGATTTCGCTGCGTTTTTTGAGCCAAAGCCAATAATGGCTACAAAAAGAATGGAAATATCTAGGAAGCTTTTTATACGTCTCCCTTCTGCTCAATCCACTCTTGGCTTTTGCTCAGAAAAACGCAGCAACATCTGCAACAAAAAAAGTTACATTTCCAAAAAATGGGGCCTCAGCCTTAGGGTGTTTCTTTTCGGGTAGTGACACACTGTGTACCCAGATGCGGCTATAGCCAGATCTAGTCCCCAGGCACCAGTGCTATCACTTTGGTGTAAGTGTAACACTCATTAATTACTGGCTGTGGTTTTGCTGTTACTGCACCGCCAGGAATTAAAAGTGGCTGAAATTAATCAGCGTTTCACTTACTGAAAAGGGACTGGAAGCAGCATCCAGGTACATAGTGTGTCACCATCCTACAGGTGTTACCTCACTCTGCTCCCAGTCATATACATTTACCACTATTTGCAGGTTGCACATGTACCTACATTGCTTCTAATGGAAAAGTACAGGTGTATCAAGGCAAATAGCGGTAAACGTATGTGGCTGGGAGCACAGTATGACAGAACCCCTATGTTACGGTTTGTGCTATATGACTTTAGTATAGGGGTCGTCAGCCTTACAATTATTGTGCGGCACTCCGATTACCTCATCTTTGAGTTTTTAATTTAAATCGTTACGCCGAACAAAAAAGGTTGCCTACCCCTGTGCTATACTATACACAAAAAGACATGCAGAGCACATGAAATTATATAGGTTATACAGGCAAATTCTGGAAAAGAATCCGAAGTCACACACCAAAGGCCATTTTTAGAGATGAGCGAATTTCTCCAAAGTTCGATTCGGCAGTTCTATTCGAAGTTCCCAAAAAATTCGCTTTGATCCGAATTACTTTGCGGCGAATAAACAGTTATTTCCGGTCTTCAGAGAGCACGGGTGGGCGGCAAAATGGCGGAAGCCCTTGGATACCACAGTCATGTCCCTCTCTCTCTCCAGCATGGACAAGTTTAATTCATGTGGAAGGATCTGCTAACAAGGAAAGACACGCCTACCCAATCACATCACTAGAGAACATCATGTGACTGTCTGATGTCACAAAGCTCCTTACTAAATATTAGTTACCGCGAAGCATCAGGAAACCCGGAATTGTGGTGAATCGAAGATTTCCTGAAATTCAGAATGAATTCCACTTCTGCAGAATTCATTCGCTCATCTCTAGCCATTTTCTAGAAGGTGGCAGCTTCCATCACCTTACAAAAGTAAAAAGACAATATAATGAGACTCAAGAGACAGGAAACTGTTTTGATATACAGCCATCTAAAGATAAAACAAGGCAGTAGAGAAAAGGAGGCAGACTGTGCCAACAGATCATAAACAGACTCTCCCTTTGAAGATACTGTATTAGAAGTACAGTACTACACTAAAATAGCCCCCAAAGAATGTGACCTTTCCTTATCCTAAACTAGCCATTCTAAGAGTTTCAAACTGGATCCTCAGTGAATAATACATGTACTATAAAACTGTCTAGTTAGCTGATAGCATCTCTGGCAAATAGCATGGTGACTGAGGATTATATAGGGACAATTATACATATCCCTTGCTGGTCCTACTGAAGCAATTACAATATACTGCATCCCCTTGAGTCTCATTACGCTGTCTTTTACAACTTTTGTTCTACTACAGTAATTTCTTACAATGGAACCAAATCCGATGTTGCTATTCATTAAGTAATTTCATACATTTCTTTCTACATGATCTACTAAAGATAAAAAGGAAAAAAAACATATTATATTTGGTTAAAATTGTTAAAAAAGGTTTTTGGGGATATGTTAAGAGCAAAAGAAAAGTGAAGGAAACCATTGGAGTCCTAAAGAACGAAAAGGGTGAAAAAGTTAACATGGTGGATCAGCAAGTGGAGTTACTAAATTCATATTTTGTATCCGTCTTCTCCCAAGAAATGGATGGAAATATCAACATTAATGGTGATAGTGATGAGGGGAATGAGGACTCCAAGCTGATTATAAGTGAAGGTTTGGTAAGAGAACATTTAGCTAAGATTAAGGAAACCAAGTCCCCAGGACCGGATGATTTACACCCTAGAGTTTTAAAAGAATTAGCAGAGGAAATAACAGAACCCCTTGCAATAATCTTTAATAAGTCATGGGAGACAGGAGTGGTCCCTCTAGATTGGAAAAGGGCAAATGTGGTCCCCATCTACAAAAAGGGGAATAGGGACGACCCAGGAAATTATAGGCCGGTAAGTCTGACCTCGATAGTAGGAAAAATCTTTGAACAAATCGTTAAAGAACATTTAATTAGGTACCTGGATGGGAAGGCTTTAATTAATCAGAGCCAGCACGGCTTTATGCCTAATAAATCTTGCCAGACTAATCTTATTTCCTTCTATAATAAAGTCACTGAATGGTTGGACCAGGGGAATGCAGTGGACATAGTATATCTTGACTTTAGTAAGGCCTTTGATAAAGTATCACATAACATTCTTATTGAAAAAATGATCAAGTATGGCTTTGATAAAATATCAGTGAGGTGGGTTCACAATTGGCTTAATGATCGGGCACAACGAGTAATTCTAAATGGCTATACATCAAACTGGAAGAAAGTAAAAAGCGGGGTGCCGCAGGGCTCTGTCCTGGGCCCAGTACTTTTTAATATTTTTATAAATGATCTGGATGATGGGGCTAATGGGGAACTAATAAAATTTGCAGATGATACAAAGATAGGAGGAATGGCCAACACTAGAGAGGAGAGAGAGTGCATCCAAAAGGACTTAGACACACTGGAACAATGGGCTGAGGTGAACAAAATGGTATTCAACAGGGACAAATGCAAAGTCCTACATCTGGGTAACAGAAATGCAAGAAGCATGTATAGTATGGGAGGAATAGTACTAAGTGAGAGTACAGGGGAAAAGGATCTGGGCATAATAATAGATCGCAAATTCAACATGAGTCAACAGTGCGGTGCGGTGGCTAAAAAGGCTAATAAAATTCTAGGATGTATCAAGACGAGCATTGTAGCTAGATCAAGAGAGGTAATTATTCCGCTGTACTCTGCCCTGGTCAGACCCCACCTGGAATACTGTGTACAGTTCTGGGCGCCCCAGTTTAAGAAAGACATCGATTCATTGGAGCAGGTCCAGAGAAGAGCAACCAAAATGGTGGAAGGTCTACAAACCATGTCCTACGAGGAGAGGCTAAAAGAATTGGGACTGCTTAGTTTGCAGAAGAGAAGGCTAAGGGGAGACTTAATAGCGGTATTTAAATATCTGAAAGGTAGTCACAGTGCAGAGGGATCTACCCTATTCTCATTAGCAGAAGGAAGCACGAGAAGTAATGGGATGAAACTAAGGGGAAGGAGATTCAGATTAGACATTAGGAAAAACTTTCTAACAGTAAGGGTAGTGAGGGAGTGGAATAGGCTGCCACGGGAGGTGGTGAGTTCTTCATCAATTGAAATCTTCAAGCGGAAACTGGATAGGTATATAGCTGGGATGTTTTAGGAATTCCTGCTTTTGCAGGGGGTTGGACTCGATGGCCCTTGAGGTCCCTTCCAACTCAAACAAACAAACAAACAAACAAACTGATGAGCTTATACTTCAAAGAACATAACCTAACTCAACTAGCATATAAAGATGCCCAAACATTTAGCCCTCATGCACACGAGTATGTGCTTTGTCAGTGTACTAGCCATAGTTTTAACGGCTAGCACACTAACCCATTCTTTTCTTATGGCCCCATAAACATGTCCTTATATTATTACGGGTCCATGTGAGGCCATGAACTTGAAGGCAAAATTCAGGACAGGTCCTATTCCTGTCTGTTTTGCAGCCTGAGCTCATTAATGAAATGTCTGCCTAACACCGTTCCATACCTCCCAACCATCCCGGATTCATTTGGACAGTCCTGGATTCCGGGTCCTGTACCAGTTGGCAGGAGGTATGTCCCGGCTTTAACTCATCCAGAGGATACAGGTGAGTTAAATACAATGGTGAAGCACTGTGCTCCTGTGTGCTCTGGCTTTGCGAGCTGTAGGTGCAATGTGATGACATCATGCACATCGCACCTGCAGCTCCCTGAACACTATGGCAGCAAAGACTGCTGACAGAGCAGCAGGTTAGCGAGGAAAGGTGAATATTAGTGTTTTTTTATATTAAACTGGGGGGGCAGATGAAGAGGAACATTAAACTGGAGGGGCAGATGGAGGGGGACATTAAACTTTGGGTGCAGACGGAGGGTTGACATTAAACTGGGGGACAGATGGAGGGGACGTTAAACTTTGGGGGCAGAGGGGAGGGAACTGGTGGAGGAAATTAAACTGGGGCACTGGGAGAGGGACTTTATACTGTGGGGGCAATTGGACGGGAACAATATAATGTGGGGGCATATAATGTTAGGGTGACTATAGGAGCATTATACTGTGTGGGGGCACAGAGAAATATATGGAAATGGGCAGAGTGAAGTAAAAGTGGGTGGAGTTAAACTTGCCGCGGTGCATGTAGTGCACATTCTGTCCCTCTTTCTATCCTTTGAAAGTTAGAAGGTATGAAGTTATGTGCCTATCCTTGTGCCCCAAGACACAAGGATAATACTGTCTCCTCAGCAGTATCAGCATAATTGTCATTCTACCCTTTAATAATGTGCCATTACTACCTGTGCACAGTATTAGTGCCCCCCCTTAGTACCTGCACTCCCATAATGCCCAACACACAGCAATACGGTTTTCACACAGTAATAGTGGCCCTAAGTAACCTTAACACAGTAATTGTGTCCCTAAACAGAGGTCACATTTCATATTTTTCAGTAGGGGAAGGGCCTGTTGAGGTAGATTCCTCCTTAAAATCTACTCCAAATTCTGCCTCCAATTGTTTCCTCCTGCTCGATCTTGCTGCTGTATAAGAGCTGAATCAATGTGGAAACCGTACCACGAGGCCTCACTGTATATTGTATGTACTACAAACACTGCAGTAAGATTGTGAACCCTGGGTATGTGAAGGCCATGAAATTGCAGCGGTGACCCTACAAGGATGAGCACTGTGTGAAGTTGCAATGTCTTGCTCGTTCAATACCTTCATGTGGTGCCAAAGGAAGACAAGGGAGCTCACATGCCCTGATGTGAGAACAACCACAAAACTGAAGCCGTGGACATGGATAAATAGTAAGAGAAGAGTCACTGGAAGACAGAAGGGCCAAACTGTAGGAGGCCACTGCCAGAAGAGGGCCAGGAATGGAGTCTTTTAGCTGGAACAAACTGTGTGTGGTTGGGCCCTGCACAGTGGATGAGGTCTGAATGTGCAAGGCCGGGCTTGACAAAAAAAAGCCCCAATGAGGGAAAAAAAAGAATAAGGACTTCTAAACAGACCAAAAGAAAAGGAGCAGAGTGTTGCTGACCTCCTGAAAAAGAGGCATGTCGCTGATGCCTCTTTGAAACATAGACTGCTGTTGACTTTTGCATTGCCTGCTGTTAACCATATAACTGTGCTAGTTGGGAGACGGAAAGGGGGGCTGGTTTTGTTAAACCAAATTAGTGGTCTGCTAGCAATATCAGCATGACTGGAGCAGCCAGTGGAAAAATTGGTCTCCAGGGGCTCAGAGAGTGTAGATGTAGTTAGGATATGTGGCTGTTGGTTGGTGCAAAAGGCACCCAACACTGTTGCTCCATATCCAGTGGAAGGCAAGGCTCTGGGCAGCTACCTATGTCAGATTCAGGTTTCTCTAAGTATGGGAAGACTTGTAGAGGGTGAGGTATCCTTTGCAGCACCTTAGCTGCCTTCTTTTCAGCAACCCAGAGAAGTGACAGTTAAAGAGGACCTTTCACCACCTCCAACAAGTCCAGCTCTTTACATCATTTAATAGCTGCTGCTCCACTGATTCTGAAACAGTTATACAGTGTCGAACTGAAGATCCTTAGGCCCACCAACTTGTTCTGGGGCCCCACCCAACAGCTTTCTGCTAATAGCCTACACCACGGCTCCTTAACTGAAGTCTTACATATGTGCTGACTATCTGGTGTTACTGAGTATGTTCCCAGTATAGTCATACCCTATAGTACTGTGCAGGCCCCAATAACTCAATGGCCAGTTCATGCACAGTACTGTATGGGGAAGGGCCATGGAGCACTACACGCATGCGCAAGATTATAGTGAGGGAGCTGTGATGCAGACATAGCACACAGGGCTACCAGCAGGAATTTTGAGCCCCACCCCCACAGTATAATGCTCCACATGGTATGCAATGCTCCACAGTATAAAATGCTCCCCTGAGCCCTCCACAATTTCCCCACATGGTATATAATGCTCCACAGTGGCCCCACACAGTATAAAACACTCCCCTGAGCCCCCCATAGTGGCCCCACATGGTATATAAGGCTCCACACAGTATAATACTCCACAGTGGCCCACACAGTATACTACCCCTTAGTGCCCCCAGACAGTACAAAATGCTCCCCAGCAGCCCCACACAATATAATATGCTCCATACAGTATAATATGCACCCCACAGTTCCCACCAGTATAATGCTCCAGAGTGGCCTAACACAGTATAACATGCTCCACAATGGCCTCCACACAGTATAATATACTCCCCAGAGGGGTTCCCCCAGTATAATGCTCCACAGTGGTCCCCCACAGTATAATATGCTCCCCACAGTCCCCCCAGTATAATACTCTACAATGGCCCCACTGAGTATAATATGCTCCCGAGAAGCCCAACACAATTTAATACACTCCAAAGTGGACCCACACAGTATAACAGGCTCCCCACACTGCCCCCACCAGTATAATGCTCCATAGTGGCCCATAGTATAATATGCTCCCCTAGAGGGCCCCCGCTAGTATAATGCTCTACTGTCCCCCCCCGCAATATATTATGCTCCTCAGAGCGTCCCCCAGTATAATGCTCCACAGTAGGCCCCACGTACTATAATATGCTCCCCAAAGGCCCCCTAGTATAATGCTCCTTAGTCCCCCCCCCTGAATAATGCCCCACAGTGGTGCTACGCAATATAAAATGCTCTGCAGATGGCCCTTCCAGACTAAAGCTCCACAATGACCCCACACAGTATAACATGCTCCAGAATGGCCTCCACACAGTATAATATACTGCCCAGAGAGGTTTCCCCTGTATAATGCTCCACAGTGGCCCAAAACAGTATAATATGCTCTCCAGTGGGCCCCCCCAGTATAATGCTCCACGGTGTCCCCACACAGTATAATATGCTCTCCAGAGGGGCCCCCCAGTATAATGCTCCAAAGTGGCCTCACAGAATATAACATGCTCTTCAGAGCCCCCCACATTATAATGCTCCAAAGAGGCCCCACAGAATATATCATGCTCTCCAGAGGGCCCCCATTCAGAGGGGGGCCCCCTAGTATAATGCTCCACAGTGGCCCTACCAACTCCTTCAGTGCTATTATTATATTATACTCTGGGGTCTCTTCAAACCCCAGAGTATAATATTCAAAGGCCCAGGGGAGGTGAAGGAAAATAACAAACAGTTATACTTACCTTGCCTTACCAATCCTGGGCCTCCTCAAGCTGCTCCGCTATCTCCCGCCGGCACCGGCTTCCTCTTTGCGGCTGACCTCACGCGTTGTGGACGTCACCGCTGAGGCCTGTGATTGGGCCCAATCACAGGCCTCAGCGGTGACGTGAGGCACGTTGTTAGCATGCCCCATATGACTCAGCCTCAGCGGTAACATTCAGAATGCCAGAAGATTACGTCAGACGCCAAGGACAGGTGAGTAAAAATGTTTGTTATTTTTTACTCACCTCGGAAGGGGCCCTGTGGCACATGAAGCTGGGCCCCTTTCTGTTATTGATATGGCTGGGCCTGACTCCGAGTCATCAGGCTCTGGATCCTGGGAACCCAGCAATTGCCCAGTTTGCCCCCCCCCCCCCCCTAACGCCGGCCCCCTGTGTATTGCTGTGTTAACACCATACTCTAATCTAAACTCCACTCCACTAGGATAGCATGCAGCACAGGACCGTCTGGTGGCTTCTAATAATGTTATGCAGGTGCAAACATAGTGCTTTACTGGGTCTCTGCTTTACCATAGTATACAACTATATCTGTGTATAGAATCATGAGTAACATATCACTACATGCCGATTTATCCAAATGAAAATAATCTTACCATGCTATGCGGATACTGCTTTTCAGAATGCTGCCATACAAAACACAAATAATATAGACAAAGCCCACACAGTCTTGCACAGTACTCAGTACTATGCCTAAGTATCACTTTACAGCAAAATTGCCAACTCTCCAGGAAGCATTGGAAGGCTCCAGAAAAGGGGGATGACCTCCTTGACTCCCAGAAGAGCACGGAAATCTTGCTGGCTGCTGTGGTAGCTGTCACTGGGCACTTTATGTGCTGGTTACGTCCAAAAATGGGGGCGTAACCAGCAGATGAGGCGCTCAAGCCACATATAAAGTGACAGCTACCCTAGCAGCACAAGAAAGGGGCATGGTGGTATAGTCAAGGGGGCGTGGCTTCACCCAGAAATTTTCACAGGGCTCTGTTTGCACCGTTCTCCCTGTACACCCAAGCCATATGGTGTCAAAATATATTTCAAGAATGAATATGGTAATCCAAATAGAGTGGCGTCTGTACTTGAACCTTAAATGTCTAGCTAGGTTTGTGGCTATTTGGGGATACCACAGACCTAATCATACATTAATCAAATGCAGTGAAACCCCCCTACCCTAAAAAAACCTCTTGGAAAATGCCACCCCATATCCTGATCAGATTTCCTGTGACAGATTTTCAGTTTAACCTTATTTTATGTATACTGACTTTCTTCTTTAAGAAGAGCATCTCCCTCCCAGAATACCACCTTTGAATGCAATGTTCAAGGTGATATTCTTTGAGGTGATCTCAAAGAAGATTTACTATAATTGTAACATAAGGCAGTATACAAGTAAATACAGTATATATGAGCGGGGGCTATTTATAAGGAGAAACTATTATATATATATGAGGGGGGGCTATTTATATGGAGGAACTATTATATATATGAGGGGACTATTTATAAGGAGGAGGATCTATTATCTGGGGAAACTATTATTTATAAGGAGGAATTATTATTAGTAAGAGGGGGCGCTATTTTTCATAAGCAGGGACTATTATGAGGAGGCAGTATAATATAAGGCAATACAAAGGTGGTTGTTTGTATTATGTATGGGCAAAAAGGTGGTTGTTATTACTGGAGGCAGAAAAGGTTATTATAAATCGCATGTAGGGGTTTTCCAGCCGCAAATTGATTTTTTGAGTACTGACGACCTGCCACAGGATAGGGCATCAGTATGTGGTGCTTTTGTTTTTGGGGGCTTGGGGGGGGGTTGGTGGGGGGGGGGGGGGGGGGGGGGGCTCCTATTCAAGTAATAGGAGGCCCCATCCTCTGTATAGTGGTGGTTCTGGGTAATTGCAGCGCTGCTCCTATTACTTGAATAGGAGCGGTGCTGCATCCTGTCCACTAGCAGCACCTGACACCCGGAACCTGCTAGAACAGGTTATCTGTGAGGGGTTCAGGTGTTGAATCCTGACAGATCACATAGTGATGAGCTGTCCTGTGGATAGGTTATCAGTATAAAAAAATCTATTTGGGGCCAGAAAACCCCTTTAATTGATCTGATGTTTGTTAGGAGAGAATAATGTTGTACCATGTTAGCCATAGAAAGAAGTGTAAGGGTGAAGAAATCAGGGCCTGCCTCTAAAGGTATCACCTTTCTTCACTTTTCCACTGTTAGGAGAGAAGTCTGCGTAATGCACAACTGTTGTCTTTGCATCACTATGTAATATAATAAGGTTGCCACTGTGTGAGGTTTGTGTACTATCTGGGCCTTGTATAGAGGTATTGTTGGTCTATATATGATGTGTTTTGTTTGGTAATTGTCTGTATATTGATAATTCTCCCCAGTATAGCGGTACACACATAGGGGTTTCACAACTATATTTTTTTTTTTTTTTGTTCGTCTGATCTTTTAAGACTATAGCAATGCTTCTGGAAGTGCAGCACTGACTTCTGAAGTGTGAGAATATGATGGTGTTGTTGATATGTCAGCATTTGGGGACCCATTTTTAATTTTGCCTAGGGCCACACTTTGTTTAAAACCGGCCCTGCAAGTAATACTGATATACATATACAGATACTACATAACAGTTTATTTGAATTTGCAAATCATACAGCTAAAAATAACACAAGGTAATACAGTACTTTGTAAGAGACACAATGTTCACAGAATAGTTTCCAGTGCTGTTTGGTACATACAAGTATAAACACCATAAACCACTTTCTCCACAGTTAGATCAGTTTGCAATTGCTTTTGGAATTTGGTTATGAATATACATATTCTTAACTTCAGTTTATTACCAGAGCAGCTGCATCCTCTCACTAGAAAGCTGACATTGTTATAAGACACTGCTCTCACTAATCTGGGAAAACTTCAGTGAATTCTGCCTTTACAGTTTTTGGCACTGTAACCAAACTAACAAGTAAGTACACATTTCCATGAAATGGCACGAGAGAAAAATACTTCTAGCCCAACTTTGCACATGCTAGGATCTGACCAGCAATTCTTGTCACCATAATTATTATTCATTGGATACATTTAATATATTTTATAACTGTTAGAAATTGCAATTTTCAATTTACATACTGTAGTTATATTGTTTGCAAAAAATAGGTCTATCATGTTTAACAGAGGAATAGGATGTTGATGGAGGGAAGGGATAAGGGTTAAGTAATCTGTCCTAAAAAGGAAAACTATCAACCTCTGGTTTCTGGGGCGATCAGACTGGATCAACATTCAAAACAAGAATTCTATAGGTAGAGTACATTCACATATGCATCAATGTTATTATATTCTACAAAATCATCTAAGCCTTTATTTAGGCCATCACCTGTTATAGCTGAGTCCATTTCCTTACATAGAGTACGCCACAGATTCAACGCACTTATGTTAAAAAGTGTTTTTACCTCTGGAAATTGAACTTTTTTTTTCTCCAAATGTTGGGAGTGCTCCCACGTCTTTTGAGTTAATTTTACATGAACAGCTTTTAATCTTTTTTTATTGCATGGGTCACATATATACTTATTTAGGTTTATTATGTCTTCTTAGACAATTCTTTTTAGTCAGGAGTAAAAAAAAAAAATTAATTCTTTAAATCTATCCTCATAACTAATGTCCCCCATGCAACTTATCAGTTTTAGTCACACTTTGTGTTTTTTCTCTTCAACTTCACAACACCCTTTCCGTGAGCTAGGGACCAGAATTATCAGCATGTTCTGGAGGTGGCCGAACATAAGTTTATTAGTAATGCAGCACTATGGTAAAATGTCGGGGAGCTGCAACCACCGTAATATTATGGCACAATAGTCCACAATGCAAAGGTATTGCAGTATATTGTACAGGTGAATTATTCCCTTTGTGGGACCAAAAAAAAAAAAAGTTAAATTAAAAAAAAATAAAATAAAATAAACAACATAAAAAATTTGAAACAGCCCCTTCTTTCATTTATTAAGTAAAATAATAAAATATGCATTGCTGTGTCCTTAAAAGTCAGAACTATTAAAACATTGTAATGTGTAATCTCTCGCTCATGGTAAACACCATAAAAAAAAAAAATACAAAATGCCAGTTTTTTGTTTTTTTTTCAGAATTGGTTATCTCACGTTCCCTGAAAAAAAAGGAATAAAATGGTACTATAAAATACTGGTGCTATAATAAAACCAACAGAAAATAAGACTTATAGAGCTCCATCAACGCAAAATCTTAAAGTTATGGCTTTCTGAAAATGGTGCCTCGAAGCAAATGTTTTAAAGGGTTATTATTTTGTAAAAGTAGTAAAAGAAAATAAAAATATATGACGTTTGAAATACATAGATGAAAATACAAAAAACAAAAGTTTCATCCTCAAGTCCTACATAGACTATGTACTTACGTTATAATACACAACGGTATTCTGCTGTCCATAAAAGCAGCTGATTTCTGTAAAAGATTGCTGTATAACATATAATTATCAATTGTTTATTTGGTGAGATAAATTCCACTTGACCTTATAGTTACAGATACTTCAAGTCATTATACATATTCAAAGACACATTTTTATTATAACTTTCCTAAATCTTCCCTATCTATGCAAGTTAAAACCTTCAGGGCACAATGCTACTTTTTATATATTTAGTTAAAAATATATTATATATTTTTATAGTAAAATCAACTTTTTTGCAATTTAGTTTATGTCATAGTATGGGCGCTGAAAATTATATATTACCTTTATTCTATGGATAGGTTTTTTTTTCATGCTGAGCTACTGTAGTTTTACTAAACAAATATATATATATTATATATATATTGTATTTTGAACAACTGACTTATCTTTTTTTTTTTTTTTTTTACACTATTTTCCTTTTTTCTAACTTGAAGTTGTATCCCCTTTACTGCTTGTATAAAGCTTTGTAATACTTAGAATCAAAAGTATGCAGTGTGCATGGCATGGCCTAATAGCTATCTGTCAATAGCAGCCTGTGTGTTTTTTTTTTTTTTTTTTTTTTTAGGTGACCAGGCGCCATGGTAACTCATCATAGGGATACAGATGGGCAGAAAGAAGGAGCCCTCTCTGTTAAATGTCCAAAATATCCAGAAGTAATCTCCAATCCAATCCCACAGAGTGGGATCCAGGACCTAAAGTCATATCACTGATAAAGTCAACAATACCAAAATGTTGAGTATTACAAAAAAAAAAAATGGGGGGAAAGGGTTAAAGAGTAGTAATTTTATTCTCAAATTGAGATTTTTTTTTCATATTTGTATAGCCAAAGATTCCTGAGGTCTGTCCTTAATTGATATATTTGCCATGGAATTGTGCAGAAGGGTTATGTTATGAGCTATGCCAGCCAGTTATAGATCTTTGTCTGTTGTTTCTTATAATATGAGCTAAGTTTAGTCATATGACGTCTTATGGTGGCTTTATGAGCTCTCCATAATGTGAATCTATCAATGTCGCGGGTATTATTATATTCAAAGTACTCTACAAGTTTCTTTGAGGTGGATTCTTGTACTTCTGGTTTGGATAACAAAAAGTTGTTAATTTTCCATATAAACTCTCTATCTGGGATATTGGGTTCTATTCGAGTAATATGCAATGCTGCATGGTCTGAACATGTTATGTGGCCAAGATATGTGCCCTTACATAATTGTCATAAAGTCCATATTATCCATAAGATAATCGATTCTTGAATAAGTTTGGTGAGGTATAGAATAGAAGGTATATTCCCTTGCATTTACATGGTAAGATCTCCAGACATCAAACAGATTATTGTTACTAAAGCAGTTGAGAGAGTAGATGAATATCTTGAAACCTTTTCATTAGCTTATAGTCTAATAATTCAAAGCTAACAGTGTCTTTTATAGCTGCTAAGACTCTTTTTTGTCTTTTTTTGAGACAGGAGATTAAAAAATCTTTATTATACCAACATATTTTAAAATAATGTACATCTCCTGAATGCAGAGAATAGCTGCTTGACTGGAGGATGCCTCTGACCATAAGAAAGCTCTTTTAGCTGGAAGGTTAAGATAGTATCTTAATGGTCATTTATATCAGTAAAAAAATAAGATAGGATAAAATAGAATACTTTACCCTTTATTCAACATCTGCAATTTCCAAAAGCATCTGTGGGTGGCAGCAGAGCTTCAGTCATAGTATATCTATAGCTGATCATTATGGACAAATGTTGGCTAAAGATACCAGATAATATTGCTTCAGATGACCTGCCAAAACAGCTAAACAAACCAAAAACAAATAACATAGAACATGTAAAAACTTTAACATAACTACAGCAGTCATATTGGCTGCAATTGTATTGGGGGTAAAGTTCAGAGTAGAGTCAGACTGGGTGATTGACTATTATTTCTGCCAGGCTTTCATTTTCATCTCTATTGTGTTTATCCATCGAATCAATATTTCATTTTTTCAGTAGCCTCATTCCGTCATCTAGGTTTTGTACTATGTAGGAGAGTTTCCTCTATATATGATTAGAGTTACATAGCATTTGATGTCCTCTTAATCCCTTAAGGATACAGCCTAAAACTACTTTAAGGACATGGCCTCATTTTTCATATCTGACATGTGTCACTTTATATGGCAGTAAATTTGAGACGCTTTAACTTACCCAAGTGATTTTGAGATTGATTTTTTGTGACACATTGTACATGTAAGGGTGGGTTCAAACTTGCGCTTGAGTCTATCCACTGCTAATCCGCGTGAAGATCTCGGGAAACTGTATAGGCACCGGATAGCGACAGGTTAGCGACCAATTGCTTAAAAACCCATTCATTTGAATGGGTTTTTAAAGCAATGCGCGGGTGTTCGATTGCACCCTCTGCGCTGTGAATCCAGTTTTTTCGTCGGAAACAAAGTCGGACATGCAGGACTTTGTGTCCGATGAAAAAAAAACGGCTTTGCAGCACAGAGGGTGCAATTGGACACCTGCGCATTGCTTTAAAAACCCATTCAAATGAATGGGTTTTTAATCAATGCGTCGCTAACCTGTCACTATCCGGTGCCTATCCAGTTTCCCGAGATTTTCACTCGGATTGGCAGCGGACGGACTCAAGCGCAAGTGTGAACCCACCCTTAGTGGTAAACATTGATCAATATTTTTTGCATTTATTTACAAAAAATAGGAAATCTGATGACAATTTTAAAAAAATTTGCAATTTTCAAAATGTGAAATGCTCTGTTTTTCAGATAGTCATACCACCCAAATATGTTAAACATCATTATCTACCATATCTCTGCTTTCTATTGGCATCACCTTTTAATCATCCATTAATTTATTTTGGACATTATAAAGCTTACAAGCCTAACAGTGATTTTCCAAATTTACAAGAAAATTTCCTAAACCCATTTGTTAGGGACTACTTCAGTTCTGTAGGTGAATTTAAAGGTCTATATATTAGAAATCCCCATAAATTACTCCATTTTAAAAACTGCAATCCTCAAATAATTCAAAACCACATTTTGGAAGTTTTGGTAACAAGCAGCACTTTTCTCTCCGCATATTTCATGTGGAAACCGACCGGAAACCACACAGACCCCATTATACAGTAGTCTATGGCGTCCGTCGGTTTCCTAAGGTAACCGCTTTTTTATGCTGTTAGGTTTCCATGTGGGGAATCCCCAAACGGACTCCCCGAATGGAAACTCATGCGCAGATGTGAACTGGGCTTAACATTGGGACGTGAAAATGAAAAATTACTATACATCATTTTATCGTCAAATTTTCCATTTTCACAAGTGATTAAAGGAGAAAAAGTTCCCCACAGTTTGATACACAATTTTTCCTGTACATGGCAATGCTCCATATGTGGTTGTAAACTGCTGTATGGGTACATGGTGGGGCTCAGAATGGAAAGAGCACTATTTGGCTTTTAGTGGGTAGATTTTGCTCGAATAGTTTTCGGGTGCCATGTCGTATTTACAGAGCCCATAAAGTACCAATACAATGGAAACCCCCCAAAAGTGACCCCATTTTGTAAACTACATCCCTCACAGAATTTATCAAGGGGTATTATGATCATTTTTAGCCCAAGAGTGCTTACCAAAAATGAATGTGCAAAGTGAAAATTTAAATTTTAAAGAAATACGCCATTTAAGTGTCCAATATGTAGTACCCACTTTGTGTTTATATACCTGAGATAAGTGGGTTATCTCAGGTACAAAAAGGGGGCACTCACCATGTGTCTTTAAAAAAAAAACTTAAGAAGCATGGTGAATGCCTCCTTTTTCTATTGTTCTCTTTGCTGGAGTGTCTAAAATATTTTCTTTCATATCAAAAAAACTAATTTGCGCCAGTATGTCTCATGGTTTATGTTCAGGGAACCCTTTTGGTTTAAGAAGCCTATGGGTTCTGTCAATTGTTAGATCCAGTATCCAGTTGTGCAGCATCTGGCTAAGGCCCCACGTTGAAGAAACGCAGCGTTTTTTGTTGCAGATTTTGCTGTGGGTTTTTTTTTAGCCAAAGTCAGGAATGGTGACAAAAGTAATGGGAAATATAAAAGGAAGTACTTACACTTCTCCCTTCTGGTAATTCCACTCCTGATTTTTGCTAAAAAAAAACGCAGCAAAATCTACAACAAACACTGCATTTCCATAACGTGGGACCTTAGCTTTTTTTGAGCCAAAGTCAAGAATGGCTACTGAAGAAATTGGAAAAATATAGGAAGTACTTATACTTCTACCTTCTGCTGAATCCACTCCTGGCTTTGGCTCAAAAAAACACATTCACAAAAGAATACATATTTCAACATCGATTGTAATGATAATGGTCGTTCTCTGCCAATATCTACCAACTTTCCGTAGCACAGCAGCACGTGTTCCAAAGCCAGCAATGCATGATTGAGGGAACCCCAATTAGCTTAACTGCATTGCACTATAGTTTGCTCTGCATTTTCAATGCAGAAAGTCAATAGAATATGTGCCCTGCGACAACATAGCCTAATAAAAAAAACTTTCATTTTTTTTTTTAAATCATGGTTTTGCATTCTTTACAATGTAACAGAGATGGATTTTAGATTAATGGTAGACCACAAAGACTACTTTCTCCCTTACCATGGACAGAGGATAAGTGTCTGATTGTAGAGGGTTTCGCCGCTGATCATAAGACCAGGAATCCCTTGTACTCTTGACTAAATGGAGTGGCAATGTGCATGCCCAATCATTGCTCCATTCAGTTTTACAAAGGCCCACTTTTCACTTGACCAGCTGGAGGCCCAGTGGCGAGACCACCACTGTTCAGACCCTAGACAGGGAATAACTCTACTTTGTGGGCAAACTTCTTTTAGAGTCTTCCACTAGGTGCAAATCACATTGATGCATCATTAGATTTTACCTTTTCTTCTAGTGATTGCTGCTGGTGTTGCTCCCAATACCTCACAAACAACCTATTTTTTTTTCTGAAAGAAGCCACAGTCAGCCAGACATGTAGCATAAAATGGTAGACATTCAGATAAATGGCAGATTAGATCTAATAATACAGTACTTGGAAAGCATGAGTCTGCTAGAACGGACTCCAGTCTAGCTTATTGAGGGGCTCCTGAGTGAGCGATCCCCTCTATAATGTTCATATGATGCCCCATTAGTATAAGCAGTTATTTTAAAAATTATCATTAAAATCACATTATGTAATATTTATTACCTATTCATATCTGTTAGAACACTAAAGCAGCCACGATTTAATCTACTACGGCATAAAATGTGAATGGCTTTATATTTTCCTAAGGGAATATGCAAGAAAACTATGAAGAACAAACGTAGAAAAATATCTGAGCTTTCTTGCAGATTTGATAAAGGGGCAGTTACGTATACTACATGTGGTTAATATTTGTTTCACATCTTCACAAATGAGAGATTAAAAGTAAATGGTTTCTAAAGCAGGAAAAACATCTGTAGTGTTTGTACATGAATAGACCACAATATACAGCTGTAACTAGATCAAGTTTTCCAGGAAATGGTTTACTTAAAACCACTGTACATCGTATTAATCATGCTGCTGCAATGGAAAATGTGACTACTAGTTGTGTTATATATTTTTATAGCACCTTATTCTGCAAGGCTGTATTATTTATAAGTTCCCCAAGTCTTTTAATCCTTTTTAATAGTTTGATGTAAGTGTGAGAGGCAGGTTAACACACCACACTTGCCAACCTATACAGCAGGGGTAGGCAACCTTTTTTGTTCGGCGTGCCGATTTCGATTAAAAAAATCAAAAGTTGAGGTACTCAGAGTGCCGGTCAATAATTGTAAGTCTGACGACCCCTGCACACAGTATTATGTCACATAGTGGCCCCTGCACACGGTATTATGTCACATAGCGGCCCCTGCACATGCTATTATGTCCCATAGCGGCCCCTGCACACGGTATTATGTCCTATAACGGCCCCTGTACACAGGATTTTTTCCCCATAGCGGCCCCTGCACATGGTATTATGCCGCATAGTGGCCCCTGCACACAGTATTATCCTCCATAGAGGCCCCTGCACACAGTATTATCCTCCATAGTGGCCCCTGCACACAGTATTATCCTCTATAGTGGCCCCTGCACACAGTATTATCCTGCTATTGCTATTATTTTAGCGTGTAACGGATATAACTAGAGAGGTGGGCGGCGTATTTTACTCTATAAAGATCAGGTATGGACAGGACAGGGACAGTGAAAAAATGTAAACTTTATTGGTGACTTTGTGCATGTGTTGTGTAAGTATTTGGTGCGACACTTTTGGCGCTGCGACCTGGAGGATGGTAAATGTCTGGGTCACAGCTCCAATAACTTCCTGGTTATGTAATTAGGCTCAGAGGGGTGTTACATTATCCCTCTATGTGACAATCAGAGAGCAGAAGTACAGTATGCTCTCTGATTAATAGGAGAGGGGATAACATGGACAGAAGTCTCTGCTCTGATAGACTGTGCAGAAGCCGGGTGGTTCCGCATCCATCTTCACCTGGCGCTAATGAAATTTTAAGGAAGCCGGATGGAAAAACGCTGCAGGTAACGTTTTTCCATCCGGCTGAGGCACAGATCCGGCGCCAGAACTGATGCCTCTTGTGCCAGACCCAACTACGGGATCCGTCCTGGCATCAGTTTCCCTCTGGCTTGTGTGCACCACACTGGAGGGGAAACTGATAGCTGCGCCGGACATATGTGAACGCACCCTTACTCACTTTTTTCCTGCGCTCCGCAGCCGCTGTGTGGGCACTTCTCCCTGATGTGAGCGACCGCTGATTCGGTCTCAGGGGTCACGTCGCGTCATTATGCGTAATGACATCGGACGTGACCCCCTGAGGCCCTGTCAGCAGTCTCTTACGTCAGGCAGAAGCGCCCGAAGAGTACACAGCGGCTGTGGATCCAGGGAAGGTGAGTTAACATTGTTTTTTTATGTTTGATCATCTCCCCGGGGGCTCCGCTTATTCTACTCGGGTGTCTGAAGAGACCCCACAGTATAATAATAGCAGTTTCGTTTCGGCCGTGTTTGGTCCGATCGAAACTGCTGGGTGAGGACTCTGCTGCCGTGCCAGGGAAATAAGCCTCGCGTGCCACTCTCGGCACACGTGCCAGGGGTTGCCGACCCCTGCTATACAGTATATGCTGACTGAATAGCCTAGAGTTTGTGAGGAGCTGTACAGTTGTATATAGTTGCACATCTTATGCTGATTACATTATATTGTATGGACTAATGCCCGCAGTATTGCCCTTTGGTCACAAGATGCCACTGTTCCTCGCCTATTGTTCCTCCACAGACTTTGATAGAGATTTGTTGGTAGGAGGAAGTGCTTCACAGGAAGCTCTGATGAGGCCATTTTAGTTTTAGTCCCCAAGGATCGGTGAAAGGCAGAGATGCTGGGATAGAATCTGTCGCCATCCACGCTAGAGAACTTTCTACCAGAACCGAGAGCAGCGCTGGGTGAACAGAGATGACCTCTTCTACACTCCTCACCTTAGATGGAAGAAGATCACGCAGGATAGCGTCACTGGGGAGCGCCGAAAGCCTTGTGACAAGCCGCATTGGGAGCTATGACTGAACGTATGACAGTCCAGAGGCAGTGCTGCTCGTAGTGGAGGAGACCCTGCATCAACAGTAACTAGTTCAGCTGGAAAGGTCCACAACCCGGGTCGGTAAGCCTGAGCTCAGGTCCGCCGCAGTGGTGGTCTACAATGTGCACGCAACAATAGTTAGCTTTGTAGGATTAAGGTGTTAGCACCTTCTATTGCCGCTCACTTCAGCCTGTTGCTGTTAGTTAAAGACAGTGTCTTCAGTTAATTATTATTTGCATTATTAAGGACTCTGGATTCTTTATCAATTCCTGTTGCAACCTAACCTCAGAGGATCCTGTGCATTTCTGAGATATTACCAAGTCCATCAAATTGCCTGTTTCCACTTGCTCAGGACTGGATACTGATATTCACTGGGGGGGGGGGGGGGGACGACGACAGGGGGGTCTTGGTATAGAGTTCCTTATAAGTTTATTAGCCCCCGTGCTGCATCACAGGTAAGTCGACTTTACACATAAAAGTCTTCCTTATCAGAAGTATTAATAGGTAATTGGGGCAGCCATCCTAGACGGGCAAACTCTAGTGAGGGAGTTTGGACATATAGAGCCTACCAGGTTATGCAGCACAGGTGTCTCGGCTATCCAGTCGAGTGTGTGTGAAATTACGTTTTAGCTGAACTGGTATTGGGTCATCCTTCTCGTCTGTGACTTCACTGTATTCTGGGGAGCCCACCCGTCACGGTTTACATAAGGTGATTCTACAACGTACAGTGTCTTGCAAAAGTATTCGTACCCCTTGAACTTTTCACATTTTGTCACCTTACAACCATAAACTTAAATGTATTTTATTCAGATTTTAAGTGATAGACCAACACAAAGTAGCAGATAATTGTGAAGTGGAATGAAAATGATACATGATTTTCAAAATTAATCAAATAAAAATCTAAAAAGTGTGATGTGCAGAAGTATTCAGCCCCCCTATATCAATACTTTGTAGAGCCACCTTTTTCTGCAATTACAACTACAAGTCTTTTGGGGTATGTGTCTACCAGCTTTGCGCATCTAGAGACTGAGATTTTTGCCCATTCTTCTTTGGAAATTAGCTGAAGCTCAGCCAGATTGGATGGAGAGCGTCTGTGAACAGCAATTTTCATGTCTTGCCACAGATACTCAATGGGATTTAGGTCTGGACTTTGACTGGGCCATGACCATGATTTGACTGCATTCTGCTGCAAACTTGGCCCCACATTGGAAGCACACTCTGCTGTGTGCATGGGCCTAATTTAAAAAAAAACAAAAAAAAAAAAAACACACACCTCACTTACTTTCCACACAGAGGGGCCAAAGATGTATTGACAGAAATTTCTCCAGTTGTCAGAAGTCACTGTGGTCTGAGTTGGATGAAGAAAGAAAGGAAAACAAATGTCTTCAAATCAGAGAAGATGCCACCCAGGGGTGTGCCAAACATTTGACTGGGCCTCCACATGGTATAGCATTCAGCATCTGTCAAAACAGAAAATGCTCTATGGCCAAAGATACACATTGTGGGGAATTTAACATTCAAAAAATGTACCTGTTATTTAGCCAAAATTGGATATAAATGCATCTGTAGGTTTCATGCTACTGATTGCATTTTCCCTAATTTGTTACACTGCTTCCGGCTATCCAATTGATTTTTGGGTGTGTGTACACTATCCATGCTAATGCTAACCATTCATTTCCTTATTTATAAAAAACCCTTCTCCCATCATCTTCTTTGGCTCTCAAAATTCTTGTTACACAAAGGAGTTGGGAGTTTTTTTTACTGATATCTGCAAGTAAACTTGAGACATTGCTTATCAGGCCAACATATTTGTACTACAGACATGACAGTCCAAAGGGAGGAGACACAGCTATAAAATCAGTGGAATGATTTGACCAATACACACACAGGAAGAAAAGAGGGAGAAGAGATTTGCATGCCGGAAATATTGTGGTGTTTATGTGTTGCATTTAATACATAGTATAACTTCCGGGAAGGTAGAAACCTACCCACATTCTGTAACCTGTCTCAGTAGCTCTGTTGATAGACGGATTTCACTTGACAACACAACAGTTGGTGACAGTGGGTTAGAGTAATGGATAAAACCTACTGGGTGACACTTTGGAGAAATTTTTGGGCAGAAACTAAGCATTTTCTGATAAATAAAGTCATTTGCTATTTTTATTGCATTATATGAATATTGTTAAAATGACACTTAAATGTGACAGAACCAAATGAACTTTGCAAGAGAGGCTATTGGACTCCCAAAGATATAATAGATTTGTTTATTTGAAAAAATAAGGTTTTACAAACACTTAGCAGCCCACTAAATACAATTATTAAGCAATACTGCCATTCAATCTGATATATACAAGTATTTACATGTTACAATCATAAGACCTTCGTATTAATGTAGGTACAAGCTATAAAGTTTAAAGCAGAGTACAGGAGACTAAAGTACAGAAGAAAACTGTATGATAGAGACACCAAGTGGGTTCACATATTAAGCCATATAAGGCTCAATGATCAGAACAATAATGCCAAAAAAACACAAAATACAAATATGATCTTTATGAACTTTCAGGTCAATAAGCAGTAGTACATACTGTATTTTCAAGTGCTAGTAACTAGAGATCACCATTTATAAAAATTAGTTTAGAAGTACAAAGGAATACTGAATCTACAGTATTCCAATTACAACCTGTGCATTCAGATTTGAGAGCTGCCAAGCATCATCTTTCACTCTGGGCCTCATGTGTAAAACAAGAAGTGTTAGCATTACCAGTTAACCAGTGAGGCTCTGAATGATTTTATGCCATGAATAAGAGCGTGTTATATGCTCGAATCACGTAAGGTGAATGGATTTTAACTTTTCTCTGTGTCATGCATAAAGCTACTGTATTTTATTGTGTTGGATGCCCTCCAATTCTACACCGGTTTTTTGCATCTGGGAGCCAACCTGGTTTGTCCGTGCAGTAGGTTCATACAATTGGCTGTCCCTGGACAGTGGAAAATTTACTAAATACAAACACCCCGAATAAAAAACAAAAACAAAAAAAAAAACACACACCACACACACACATATATATATATATATATATATATATATATATATCAGTCATATGAAAAAGTTTGGGCACCCCTATTAATCTTAATCATTTTTAGTTCTAAATATTTGGGTGTTTGCAACAGCCATTTCAATTTGATATATCTAATAACTGATGGACACAGTAATATTTCAGGATTGTAATGAGGTTTATTGTACTAACAGAAAATGTGCAATATGCATTAAACCAAAATTTGACCGGTGCAAAAGTATGGGCACCTCAACAGAAAAGTGACATTAATATTTAGTAGATCCTCCCCTTTTGCAAAAATAACAGCCTCTAACGCCCCCCCTGGGCTTTTAAACCATTCCTGGAGTAAAGGAATTTTGACCAATCCTCTTTTTAAAAACAATTCCAGTTCGGTTAAGTTTGATGGTCGCCGAGCATGGACAGCCCGCTTCAAATTATCCCACAGATGTTCAATGATATTCAGGTCTGGGGACTGGGATGGCCATTCCAGAACATTGTAATTGTTCCTCTGCATGAATGCCTGAGCAGATTTGGAGCTGGGTTTTGGGATCATTGTCTTGCTGAAATATCCATCCCCGGCGTAACTTCAAATTCGTCACTGATTCTTGTACATTATTCTCAAGAATCTGCTGATACTGAGTTGAATCCATGCGACCCTCAACTTTAACAAGATTCCCTGGACAGTGGCAAAATTTACTAAATACAAACACCCCTGCAATAACATACAAAAACCAAAAAAAAAAACACACACCACCCCCCCCCCCCCCCCCCCCCCCCCCCCCCCCCCCCCCCCACACACACATATATATATATATATATATATATATATATATATATATATATATATATATATATTTTTTTTTTAAACAAACAGCTGTGCGCCAAAGATGTGCCACATTAAGTCATCTGCACTAGTTTTTTGAGCAAATGTCTGATGCTATAGGTGAAAAGTAGTTTATAGCAAATGACAAATTTGCATCCAACCAGCAATCTTTACAGAACCACCATGAATGACAAAATCAATCAAAAAACTGCTATCTGAAATTCTTATTGTATGACCTGCTAAAGTGTTTCACAGTAATCATATCTTTGTAAAATAAAATTTAGATGGAAAGTCTGATCTCAACTCTGAATGCTTAGCAAAAAAAATATATATTACATTCGCAATACATTAGAATAGGTTAATTTGGTTTGTTTATGCAATTAATGAAAATATTTATTTGGGATGCAGAGTTGCCACATAACTATAACAACCTAGGTATAGGAAAATCATAACTGTTGGAAGTAGCACAGAATTGTATTTCCAGAGACTGCTGTCAATAACAGCTATTATTCTCTGTTGATACACTAAACAAATCAGGTTTTCAGGTGACACACACACGCTCACTCTAACAGAACAGTGTTAGGATTACTGTACACTACTTACCCACAGCCAGAAAAACAGAACTCTTAATAACCATCTTGTAACATGTTTATATTACGCTATTATTGGAAAGACCACAAACATATGGTAACATGACAAATTATGGTATAAAATAGGTAAAAATTATTGACATTACTGTATTAAAAACAAAATGTTGTTGTATAATATCTGCATGCAAGAAGTTTTCATGAATGTGTGTTAAAAAAACAAAAAACAAAACCCAGAAAGGTTATAGGTGGGCTTAGCTAAAATACCACTATACTGAAAATTTAGATAGTAAACTATTATTGTCCACAACCAGGTTTCCATAAAGTGCAATTATAAGCAACCTTTTTTTTAATTTTTAAATTCATATGTCCATACATTCTACAAATGTAGTTCCACATTGTAGTTTACATGTCCCTTTACTTTATAGTAAAGTGCTATAATTCAAAAGATAAGGCGACTACACACTTTAAGCAAATAAATATTATGTTTGCACAGTGAAAAGTTGTACAATTTTCCAATATATTTTCTGTATCAATCCCCCATGTTTTTCTAGATCTCGGTTTGCTGTAATTCTAAACTAATACTTCCAGTAAGCAGAGATTTCTTTTTACAGGAAGAGGCCACTGTGTAGATGTGTTAAAGAGGATTTTTACCACCTCCAAGTCCAGCTATTTGCATCATTTAATAGGCACTGCTGGATGGATTGTAGCATACAGTCATGGCCAAAAGTTTTGAGAATGACACAAATATTCTATTTTCACATGATCTGCTGCCCTCTGGTTTTTATGTGTGTTTGTCAGATGTTTTTATCACATACAGAAATATAATTGCATTCATATTATGAGTAACAGAAGCTTATATTGACAGTTAGAATGAGTTAATGCAGCAAGTCAATATTTGCAGTGTTGACCCTTCTTCTTCAGGACCTCTGCAATTCTCCCTGGCATGCTCTCAATCAACTTCTGGACCAAATCCTGACTGATAGCAGTCCATTCTTGCAGAATCAATGCTTTCATTTTGTCTGAATTTGTTGGTTTTTGTTTGTCCACCCGTCTCTTGATGATTGACCACAAGTTCTCAATGGGATTAAGATCTGGGGAGTTTCCAGGCCATGGACCCAAAATCTCTATGTTTTGTTCCCTGAGCCATTTAGTTATCACCTTTGCTTTATGGCAAGGTGCTCCATCATGCTGGAAAAGGCATTGTTGAGCGCCAAACTGCTCTTGGACGGTTGGGAGAAGTTGCTCTTGGAGGACATTCTGGTACTATTCTTTATTCATGGCTGTGTTTTTAGGCAAGACTGTGAGAGAGCCGATTCCCTTGGCTGAGAAGCAACCCCACACAGGATGCTTTACAGTTGGCATGAGACAAGACTGGTGGTAGCGCTCACCTCTTCTTCTCCGAATAAGCTGTTTTCCAGATGTTCCAAACAATCGAAAAGGGGATTCATCAGAGAAAATGACTTTACCCCAGTCCTCAGCAGTCCACTCCCTGTACCTTTTGCAGAATATCAGTCTGTCCCTGATGTTTTTTCTGGAGAGAAGTGGCTTCTTTGCTGCCCTCCTTGAGACCAGGCCTTGCTCCAAGAGTCTCCGCCTCACAGTGCGTGCAGATGCACTCACACCTGCCTGCTGCCATTCCTCAGCAAGCTCTGCACTGCTGGTAGCCCGATCCCGCAGCTGAAACACTTTTAAGAGACGGTCCTGCCGCTTGCTGGTCTTTCTTGGGCGCCCTGGAGCCTTTTTGGCACCAATGGAACCTCTCTCCTTGAAGTTCTTGACGATGCGATAGATTTTTGACTGAGGTGCAATCTTTCTAGCTGCAATACTCTTCCCAGTTAGGCCATTTTTGTGCAGTGCAATGATGACTGCACGTGTTTCTTTAGAGATAACCATGGTTAACAGAAGAGAAACAATGATGGCAAGCACCAGCCTCCTTTTAAAGTGTCCAGTGGTGTCATTCTTACTTAATCATGACATATTGATCTCCAGCCCTGTCCTCATCAACACCCACACCTGTGTTAATGGAGCAATCACTGAAACGATGTTAGGTGGTCCTTTTAAGGCAGGGCTGCAATGATGTTGAAATGTGTTTTGGGGGATAAAGTTCATTTTCTAGGCAAATATTGACTTTGCAAGTAATTGCTGTTAAGCTGATCACTCTTTATAACATTCTGGAGTATAAGCAAATTGCCATTAGAAAAACTGAAGCAGTAGACTTTGTAAAAATTAATATTTGTATCATTCTCAAAACTTTTGGCCATGACTGTAGTTGGAATTTTTTTTTAGCTAGCCCTACTGTTCCCAAGCAATAAATGCTGTTAGTTTTGGTGCCTGATAGACTCTCTACTGTTAGGTGGGTTGGTGTCAGGCAGGAGCATGCAAAAGGTGTAATTCAGAGATCAGACAGTCTACATCTCATCAGTTCTTGCTCCTGCCTGACACTGGCCACCTGACAGTAAATCAGTGGAGCGTCACCTATTAACAGACGAACTGGAGTTGGTGAAAGGTCCTCTGTAACTTATATGGCACTTGCTGGCTGGGTGTGACATTTTATAAATTTCATCTACCTTTTCAGCTGGAATAGGAGAAAATGGCAATAACTTGATCTAATCAGGATCATCATCTATGACAAATCATTTGATTTTCTAAATTGTTCAACAGTCAAAAGAAGAATGTATAAACTTCACTTGCAAAGGAAGAGAACTTCCAGTAAAAAGCCCACAAGTGTTGCTCATAACTTAGCAGAGTAAACCAGCTATGAATTGGTTAAAAAAAGCTAAGTTTTTTACATTTGATCTTATAAAATTTGACATTATATAGCAGTTACTGTAAAGAAATGTTTGATTAAAAGAAATTCCAGATGCTGAATTAAAGTACTATCAAAGCATATGCCATTATTTCTAATGGATACAGGTCCACCTCTGGGACCTGTACCCATCTCTAAAATGAACCCCCCTCTCAGGCTCGGTCGCCCAGCTCTTCCTCACCCTGTACTCATTGACAGTCAAATCCACACAGTCAGCATAGGTTGAGTTTTATAGAAACGGATAAATAGAATTGTTATACCCGGTTTCCATAACAACCATTCACTTCTATAGGAGTTACAGAAACTGCTACAATTGTTGAAGAATTAGCTTCTCTGGAAAGCCATAGATTTTCACTATGACTGGTTGCTACACATTGTACACTTAAACCCATTTTTTTAATTTAGCGTTTATGTGAATGACTTATGTGAGATCATCATTGCAAGACAGGAGACACCATTACAGCACCAGTGTTGGAACCTGAGTGGCAGAAAACACAAGAGTATAGGTTATTTCTTTATTTTATATCATTCCTGGCTTGTGACTTTAAATTGTAGAAGGCTGCTTTGAGCCTGATGGATTCATACAATGATCTGTAGAATTCCAGAGACAGTGGATACTGGATTTGATCGGAATCTCAATGGACTTGAGTAAAGTGCTAAGTATGTAGAATTATTACTTGAAGAGGGATTGTGGCAAACTTTACTTGTGGACAATCAAAATGAGACAAATTTAGAAGAGTACAATATGAATAAAAACAAGAGTTGAAAAAGAAAGAACCCAAAAAAACTAAATAGCAGCTAAATAAAAATCAAAGGGTTGTAAAAGGAGAGTTAACATGTGCAGTACATATATGCACAAATTTTGCCCAGTGTAGGAGGGTTTGTATACTGAATCAGTTTCTTGCCAGTGTGACACTTCAGAAAAGACTTGTCAGGTTTAGTGAGATATATGCATTATAAATAGGTTTTACTTCTCTAAAGCTACTCTGCAAATACCACACAAAGCTCATTTTGTAATAAATTTTCACATTATAAGTCTCACAAGAAAACCCATCCTTAGGTTTGCAATTTGTTCTGCATCACAGAGAGCACAAAGGCACTGAAATCTGAGACTATAGACTCCAGGAGAGTAAAGCATAAATTGGTCCAGTTTTGCAGTCCCTCCTAGGATATTCTCTAGTTAAAAGCCATTGTTTTTATAGGATCTGCTTCACTCGAACATATGCTCTATAATTTTTTCTTCTTACTAAAGTATGTTTAACTCTGTGTCCACAGCATCTTCAACAGTAGCACCATCTTTGTAACCTATTAAAAGGCTTTAGGTGGCTTTACTTCCTGTTGTCACCATAGATGCATCACATTCTCCAGTAAGGTTCCATGCAATAAAATATCTTCCATCTGTAGGGACAAGGCAATACTGAGAGGTCTGTTGACTTTCACAAAACTAAAGTATGTGAAATATAAAAAAAAAAAACATTTCAAAATGTGTTTATATTTCAACAGTGGTGCAGAAATTAGCTTCAAAATACATTAAAACTCAATAAAATACAGGTTTATTCTAAAGGATTGGTGCAAAAGTAGCGGCCTATAGTTAATGTAACACAAGTGTTGAATGGCCAAACCAAAACTGGCTTACTGCACATCACAACTTTCATTTTTTAACAGTCAATTGTAAAATGTGCCAACAGTGTGACAGAAGATGGTGACATCAAAGCAAGAAAAGATATTTGTGCATTGGAATTTGCAAGAACAAGGTCTGTTGTAACAGTATAGGGAAACTTAGAATAAATTTGGTAAATGTGCTTCACACAAAAATAGCTTTTCAATATTGGGAGAAGCAATTCAAAACCACTGGGTGTATAAGTCATAAGAATAATCCAGGGAGAACCAAAGACTTCAGAAGAGACAGGAATCAAGCTGTGTATAAGCATAATGCCAGGAAGACAACCAGGCTGACTAGTATAAAACTACAGGTGCCATCAACAATGGTATTGTGCATTTTACGAAAATGTCTGTGTTGTAAGTCCTATAAAGTAAATCATCTTTAGGACCTGAGGCTAGACAACAAAACAAAACAGAGTGACTTTTCCATTAAAAGAGCTATTCACCTTCTACAATTGATGGCTTATCCTCAGATCTGCAGGGGGTCTGACACCCGGGACCCCTGCAGATCACAGATACCGAGGCAACATGCTGTACCATCTGTAGTGGCAAGTTCAGGTACTGCAGCGCTGTCCGAATGATCTGCAGAGGTCCTGGGTGTTAAAACTCCACAGGTCTAGGCCATCAATTGTAGAAAGTGGATAAACCCCATTAACTTTGAGGGACGACTGGAAGAGAAGGAATTTTCTCACAGTCTGGTGTTTAGCGGTGAGGCTATGCCTTTATTGAGCACATGAGGGACGCACCCAAAAAAAATAAGCTCAGGGCAAAGTCTACCGTCTCTTCATTTTGGGCTTTTGAGGAAACTATCACCGTTTACGCCTACCTGGACATGTTAAAAGAATGACTTATGCCACAAATAGAGGAAGATCTGCCAGCTGTGGTCTAGCAGCAGGATGGTGCACTTACTCGTTTGGATGTTTGCCAATACCTAAATGAAACGCTACCAGAACACTGGATTGGCAGTGGCAGAGACAGCGATTCCCCAATGGTTCACTGGCGTCCACAATCACCAGACCTAACCTACCCTAAGACTTCTTTCTGTGGGGCTATATCAATGATTCAGGCGACGCATTCCCGAGACAGTGGACTTTATATTTGAGGCTTCGCCAGTATACATCTGGACAGAACTGGACTACCTACCCCTAGACATCTGCTGTGTCACCAATAGAAATCGCATCACATATGTTTAATGTAAACATAATAAATTTGCGTTGTATTCTCTAAAGTTATTAATACTAAGACTATAATTTTGCACCATTATTTTTGCATCTCTATATTATATGAATACACACAGCTACGTCCTGAAAGCAGAACTTTTACAGCAGTATATTTCTAGGTTTCTAGAATATGTGAATGTAGAAAATGTTAACATTTTGCCACCTAGTGGGCAATAGTTGAAAGACAACAATTTGGAAACGATTTTAATTGATTAGCATGCTGCATTTTCTGTACAAGTATAAAAATGTATACTTCCTCAGCTTGCACCTTCACTTTTGACATTTTGGTGCTGCATTTGTTCAGGTCGCTGGTGGAATTATTTTGTTTTGGCCTAAAGGCCATTATTTTTTATGCTGAAGTAGCTTTATGAGGCCTTGTGCCAGCTATATACCTGAAAGATTGATTGCTTTTTTCAGTTTTGTGATGCATAGACATTAGGGTTGCAGTCAATGTTAAAGAGGCTATCCAGAGAAATAAAAACATGGTTTAAAACCATTCAAAATGGGGCCTTATATAATAAAAGTGATTCTCTTTGATCTGCTGCAGCTGCTCAAGTTCGGCGGCTTCCTGGGTCCCCATTGGTCTTTGTTTTCAACACACAGGGAATGCCAGGAGATGCCCAACCAGAAAATGACTGACCACAGATCTATCAGCCATGAGCAAGGGTCATGTAATGCTCTGTGATGGATATTTACTGATCTTGCAAGCACTGCAACTTTCTAATACAGGTTCTTTGATTCCAATGTTATGGAGATTCCCAAAACTGAGACTTTATTAAGGATGACTGATAAGGTTACCCTGTGGTACAAATATTAGGGGGAAATAATCCCTCTGGATACAACTTCCATACAAACGTGAGTATTATGAGATCTATAGGTTTCTCTTAAGATCATCTTGTCTCTGGATTACAAATATGCCTTCAACTAATAAGTGGGTCTCAAGCCTTATTAATGTTATTTGTGAAAGGATCCATCATATATTAATAAGATGGATATTTTTCTACATATTTGGGGGGGGGGGGGGTGCATAACACAGTTAAATATTGCCTCTTGTCAATAATTATATCTTTTCTCTTTTGTACTGCCCAAGGGTGTAGCACTGTTTATCTTTACTTTCTGCAGTGTGAAATCCTATCTCAGAAGACACCAAAATCCATTGAAAGTGTAGAATTAAACACTCTGTAACACAGTGTTAACACATTAAGTTCGAGGCCCCACATAGCATAAACGCTGCGGCGTTTTACTGTCACAGCAAAGTGGATGGGATTCTAGCGAATCCCATCCCCACTTTGCAGTAAAATAAGTACTGCGGACACGCAGCAATTTTCAAAACCGTCGCAGTTTTGGAAATCGCAGTATGTCAATTATCGCTACGGAAATGCTGGTGGTTTCTCTATAGGTATAATTGAAGCAGAAAGAAACTTGGAAACCTCTGCAAACTTTCTGTGCAAAGGGATGAACCACGATGTGTTGCCGCCATCGTTTATCCCACAGTGCTTTTTTGATGCGGGACGCCACGTGGGGCCTTAGCCTAAGAGTCATGTTAATCTTTGCTACATCTACTGTATATATTGTGAGAGTATGAACCCAGAGGGCGCTAGTGAGCGATCCAGGGCCAGGCCTGAAAAGGTCCTCAGCCACACCTATGGGTGGGGGCTCACCTCCAGACAGAGTGTGTACAGCAGGAGAGACTGCTGTGGAGAGACCTGTAGGTAGCAGACAGTCAGTCTGTCCCAAGAGGACTGGGGCCCTGAAAGGACTGATTGAGCCAGGCTGCTTCTTGCCCCCAGAGGCTAGTAAGGGAGCAAGTAGTGAGTTAGTGCCCTATGTGTGGGTCAGGCTGTTTATTGTTTTGTTCATGTATCTTTGGTAAAGCTGAATAAAAGCCATTTCATTTGGATTAGTACCGTCTGAATGCTGCTTCTCCGGCACCCAGTACTACCTACACCGCTGTCGAGGCCAGGAGGCTGCCGCCTTTGAGGCTAAATCCCCCAAATTACCACAATATGTTTTATACTGTTTTTTTTTTTTTTCTGCCGGTCACTGGTCATCAATATTATTTTCATTATTGCACTAGTTCAGGGGTAGGCAACCTTTTTTGTTCGGTGTGCCGATTTCGATTACAAAAATCAAAGTTGAGGTACTCAGAGTGCCGGTCAATAATTGTAAGTCTGATGACCCCTGCACACGGTATTATGGTGATAGTACTAGTGATAATTGCTATTACTATTATTTTAGCGTGTAACAGATATCACTAGAGAGGCAGGCGGCGTATTTTACTCTATAAAGATCAGGTATGGACAGGACAGAGACAGTGAAAAAATGTAAACTTTATTGGTGACTTTGTGCATGTGTTGTGTAAGTGTTTGGTACGACACTTCTGGAGATGCGACCTGGATGATGGTAAATGTCTGGGTCACAGCGCCAATAACTTCCTGGTTATGTGATTAGGCTCAGAGGGGTATTACATTATCCCTCTATGTGACTATCAGAGAGCAAAAGTACAGTATACTCTCTGATAGGAGAGGGGATAACATGGACAGAAGTCTCTGCTACCCCCCCTGGGGTCATCTGCAGCTTATGCCCAGACAATGATGATTTATCATTGTCTCTGCAGCTCCTCCTCCCCCTCCTTCCTTAGCTCTAAGATGCTGTCTGAGGCAGGAGGGGGGACACTTTAGAGCCCCATTTCTAAGGATCTGGGGCCCGGAGGGCCCCGCCCGCATCGCGGGGCGAAACGGGGGGGGGGGGGCGACGGGTCAGGATGTTTAAGGACGATCCTGGTGATCTTGGTGTCATTTTAAAGATGAGATTCTCATCTTTAAAATGAATTCAAGTGTTTTTTTTATAGTTTTAACCAATCCTGAGCAATTCACTCAGGTACAGTAGTGAAGCCGGCAATTACCGGCTTCACTACTGTACATAGACTGTGCAGACGCCACATCCATCATCAGGCAGCACCCCGCGGCATCCAGCGCTAATGAAATTTTAAGGAAGCCGGATGGAAAAACGCTGCAGGTAATGTTTTTCCATCCGGCTGAGGCACAAATACGGCGCCAGAACTGATGCCTCTTGTCCTGGCATCAGTTTCCCTCCGGCTTGTGTGCACCATGCCGGAGGGAAACAGATAGCTGCGCCAGACATATGTGAACACACACACTCACTTTCTCCTGCGCTCCGCAGCCGCTGTGTGGGCGCTTCTCCCTGACCTCAGCGACCGCTGATTCGGTCTCAGGGGTTATGTCGCATCATTATGCGTAATGACGTCGGACGTGACGTAATGACGTCAGGCAGAAGCGCCCTAAGAGCGCAGGGGCCGCTGTGGATCCAGGGAAGGTGAGTTAACATTGTTTTTTTATGTTTAATCACCTCCCCGGGGGGCTCCGCTTATTATACTCAGGGGTCTGAAGTGACCCCACAGTATAATAATAGCACTTTCGATTCGGCCGTGTTTGGTCCGATCGAAACTGCTGGGTGAGGACTCCGCTGCCGTGCCAGGGAAATAAGCCCCTCGTGCCACTCTTGGCACGCGTGCCGGGGGTTGCCAACCCCTGCACTAGTTGATAAAGAGTAGCTAAACTTTCGGACTACGTTTGATTCTCTGGTAGTATGTGGGTCGTTAATCATTTTTGCAATGTAATATATTTTGGAACTTTATTAACACATTTTGGATCCTTTCTGCGAAATTCTGCAGTTTTTCACTCTTTCCCTTCCTTCTGTATTGAGAGCTGTTCCTGCCTTTCACGGATTGTTACTGTGTATGGAGTATGAGGCTGTGTACTGTAAAATGTAGGGAAAATGAGGGAAGGATCACTTCAAACAGTTATATCTCTGGTGTTATAAAACATACAAACTTGCTTTTGGTGTCATATGAAAGAGGAGATTCTCTTCTACAGCCCATACTCCATACACAGTTACTGGGGGAGAGGCAGGATTTCACAGAAAGACAAAATGTGTTAATAAAGTATATTATAAACTTTATTAATGACACGAATACTGCCAAAAAGATCAAAAATTGTCCGAAAGTTTATTTACGCTTTAATCTACATTCACACAACAGTGAATAATGGCTTAATGACGTCCATTTTTATAACGGATGTCACACTTCAGCATTCAATTCAATGTCCCATGACTTATTTTGGCGGTCAGTTGTCACAGACAGTCAAAATATAGTTCCTAACCTATTTTTGTCCATTTTCACATACCCTTCATACACTTGTACAAATCTATGGGGGGGATCTGTGAAAATGGATGCCCCTCAGGTGCAAGACTGCTGTGAAAAATGGATGTTTTTCACAGCTGGTTTAAACCTCGGTTGAATGTGAATCTACTGTTAGGCTCAGGGGTGCAACTAGCCAAGACTGGGCCCCATAGCAAGCTTAACTGACACCCATATAGTATAGCGGCCGCCTTTCCGCCCTCCATCATGATATAACACCCCCTTTCTGGACCCACATGGTATAAAGCCCCCCTGCACCTTTCCCCTCACACCGCATGTTGCCTCCTTATTGGCCCCCATACAGTTGTGCCAGAGCCCAGACGAGGTGAGTAACACGGTAAGTAATTTTCAGTCACCTTCCATAGGCCTCCGCTCTTTATACTCTGGGAAAATATCCATAGCACTCATCAGTCACATGCAATTAATTCAATGTGTTATTAGTAGAAATGAACATCAGTAGTGGATTTGTTAGCAAGGTTAGTATATTAGTAAAAAAAAAAAAAAGGATGGTAGATCAAAAAAAACTGACATTTAGCTCAATTCTTTGACCTTTATCAATGGAAACCAAAGGAGAGCGGAGCGCCACACTGAGGAGGCTTTATACAACTGGATTGGCAGAAACGGGGAGAACCAGGCTGCATTCACTTACCTCTCCCCGTTCCTGCTCGCGGCATCTTCCTCCCTCTTCAGCCTTCAATGGGACCTATGAGCCACCCATCAGGTCGCGATGATGTAATGTGCGGCTCATGGGTGCCCCCTGGTGGATGTAGAGGGAAGAGGAGGCCACAAACAGGAGCGGGGATAGGAAAGTTAATAGAGGCAGTTATCGGACCTCCACTGCCTATTAGAAAAGCAGTGGGGATTCGATAGGACATGCATGGTCTAATAAGTTCCTGTACCAGTCTCTCCCTAATGAGACATATCACTCTGACTAAACAGATGTGATCTAAATGGAGCCCTAGGTTATGTTCACATGGAGGACATTTTTTTTTTTCCTCTGCCTGTCTTAGTTTTAAAACAACGGACCCCATTATACTCAATGGGTTCCATCAGACTCAGTGCATGACTGCTTTTTTTTTTTGCGGTCCACCTATCCATCGTTTTGGTCCTCCAACGGAGGACATGCTAGTGTGATCCTTGTGTTAGATGTATTGTATAGTGCGACTCATTGTGATGAATAATCAAGTTTCTCTCAAAAATATCAATATACTCTTACTTTACTAAATAAGAGATTTCTCACTATCCTGTTTCTCTTCAACATCTTCATCAGAATCTGCAAACAAATTAAGAAAATGAAAAACTGATTATTAAATAATAAATAAAAAAAATGCATTTTTCTGTGTGACACAGTCTAAGAAACACAGAAATTCCTAAAAGGTAGCTCTCATCATTATCACTAGAAAGAAACTGCACACATTGATTTGTCATACAATATAATAATGTATTAGAAAGCTGGCATACAAGGTATTAAAAGTTGCAATTTTTTTTGCGCAAATTGGCAGTCTGCGCAAAAAAATTGCACAAACTGCACTTCTACGCCATCTTTGCCACTTTGCTGAAAAGTGGATGTGGCGATGGTGGTCAGGGGATGGGGCCAACAGTCCTGCCAAATGTATAATTGTTTATGCCAGGGGAGGGTGGCGTCATAAATGAGACGCACCCTCTGCTGACTCCAGAGCTATGAAAGACTGGAGTTATTAACTCTGCCCCATTGAATCTACATGGGAGGTTTGCCAGAAGGGAAAAAAAAAACAAAAAAACAAAACACAAAAAACCTTGCCCATGAACACCATGGCAACTACCCTGCAACATCATGAGAGTGGTCAAGGAAATCTGATTCTCCAACCATTGTCTCCCTTGTAAAGACAATACAGCATCGGCAGCAGAGATCAGCACTCATCCCTGCTGACTGTGTAGAGGTCTGGGGCCAGTGATGTATTGTCTTTACAGGGGAGACAATAGCTGGGGAAAGCCTGATAACCCGACCACTGACATGAGGCTTGAGTGGGGACCCTTCAGTGGATAATCCTTTTAAAGGTGTATTCCAGTTCATTGATATTGATGACATATCCTCAGGATAAATCATCAGTATGAGACAGAGGTCCCTTCAAACAGCTGATCAACAGGGGACCCAGGTGTTAAGACCCCCACCGATCTCTTATTGATGAGCTATCCTGAGCATATATCCTCAATAGCAAGAAACTAGAATATCCCTTTCAATGGATTATTCACCTTTTAAAAATGTATGGCCTGTTTCTCAGAATGTGCAGCTTCCAGCACTGTTTACATGCTGGGCACTGCGCTTCTTACTCACTGTATACTTGTTAACGGCAGTTGTGGGCACTATAGTTGTACCCATTTAGAGAGTCTTTGGGACACTGCTGCACCTCCCATAACTGCCACTATCAAGAATACACCGTGGGCATAGGGTAGGGGTCCCCATTCAAAACTTGCACTGGGGCCCAAAGGACTTTCATTACACCACTGAAAAATGACCCACATTTATTAATATATTTGTACCTTTTTGCGGCAGTTTACTGCTGAGTTTCGTTTAATTATAAGTTTGCGCCAGTTAATGAGTAGGGCTGGCTTTATACCATGTCAAAGATGTAAGGAAGGGTTCTGAAACACAAGGCCCATGGGGCACTTGAGCTCCTGAGACATCCTCGGGACAGCAGAGACCAGGCTGAAGGAGGAGTGTGGTGGCACCCATTAATGATGTCAGAGTGCTGTGTGTCGGTCAAAGGCTTCTCTTTCCCATACTGCTGTTTGCTGGTGGAAGATGAGTATTGAGAAGAGGGTTTCTTAAGCATTAGGGCATCAGAAAGTAAGTTAATCCTGGGTGGAGGGGGGCTGCATCAGCAGAATGCATATAAGGGCAGAGCCACTGTGCATGCCTATGGGGGCAGTAGTATTCTATGGGGGCAGCAGAGTCACTATATTTTTATGGGGACTCGCAAATTTCCAGCAAGTTTAAAAATAGTGGCATTATTATAGTAATGTAATATTGTTATAATAGTTGAAATAATTAACAATAATTTTGCATTGTATTGAATCTGAAAGAAATATTGTCAGTCATCTTCAAATTTTTCCTATGTGCAGCCAATTTACCCAGCTTTTTTTTTTTTGAGACCCCTGCTGTAAAGGATGTCAAACGATTGGGTATAATGCTAGGGACAGAATTACTAAAATCACAAATATGGATGGGACCAGCTTTGGGATAAGGGATGCTATATAACGTGTAGGACAACTGGAATGTTACACAGCATACATTATCCATGTGGTAAAATATGCGGTATATAGATTAGACTCTGCATGTTAGAGTGAGGGAACATTTTAGGAATATTAGAGAAGGTATAGAGGACCACCCACTTCCAAGACATTATAAAGAAAAAAAAAAAACAGCATAAAAATTGAGAGGTCCCAGTTTTGCACGATTGAATACGGTAAAGCACAGTTGGTGGAAGGAGAACTATGACTAGGAGTGAGACTAAATGGCTTTTTAATTTAAACATATTGGCATCAAAGTGTTTTAATAGGGAGGTGGAGCTGTCTGTACTTTAGGGTTATGGGTGGGGTGTATGTTAATTTGATAGGGGCCGTTGACATACCCATATTCTTCTGGTGTTACTGAGGCCTATTTATTTATCTCTGTATTTATGTGGAATATATAATGGAAGGTTCATCTTGTATGTATGTACTATTAGTACTATGTAGTATGTACTATTTTAGATATATTTTTAATAAGAGCTTGAAAAAAAAGGATTTTTATAATTCTGGGTATTTTAATCTATCTATTGCTGGTATAGCTGGGGCTAAATTTATTTTAGGGGGTACGCGAGTGGGAGGAATTCATGGAAGACCACTGTGCTGAGGCAGAATGTGGAATTGTATGAACATGTTAGATTATATAGAAAAGAATGTCCCTTTCACTTTGGAAATATGAATTGATTATTTAGAGTCTGCTGGGGACTAACCAAAAATGGTAATGCCCAGCAGGAGAACCTCCTTTTAGTATGGAGATGAATCCACTAAGAGCTAAGAAAAATGGCAGTGCCTAGTAGTATTATAGAAGATGACCAATTTTTCCTCCCCTAGCAGTACAGGACTTTATAGAGAGCAATGTTCACCATGGCAATGTTACCCTGAGTAAGATTTTTCAAAATGATTAGGAAGGAGAGGCCAGTATAGACAGCTAAATACTGAGGCAAACTGCCAGTGACATCACTTGGTGAACGGACTTCTAAGTCTCAGGTAAGCACATGTGACACCCACAGCTGGGGCGTTCACACAGAAGAGAAAGTAAGTGATGTGATTTATTACTACTGGATTTATTGTCAGGTAGCTTGTTTATCTATTGCTACTATGGGGTCCAACTGTTTAGCTGTGATCCTTTATGAGGGTGCATGATGGTTTGAGAGGGTCTAGTTTATTGCCTCTTTTAGCATTTGGCTTTATCCAAGTCCTTGCCCAGTCACAGTTTGTATTTTCTTGAGCACGGTTATATGCTATCTAAAGTCTGTGGTTGCTTTATTCTGGGGTTTTCAATGTGGCCCTTAAATAAGTGTTTGGGGTTTTTTGTGAATTATATGTGTGGTGCAGGTGTAATTGTAATGCTTGTATCTGCCAAAGGTGGCAGTGCCAGGAATTAGTACCAAGGGGGTGCATCTTGTAATCATAAAATGAAATTGTTTATCTGTTTTACAGTAGCATTTAAATAGTGATATGTCCACATATGTTAAAAATATTAAACATGGGGTAGCTTTACTTTTTTAGATGACTGCTTGTATTGTACACTTCAGCTATAGCATATTTACAGAGTCATTGACAGTCACACATAACACGAATACGAAACTTCTAAACTGGTGATAGGAGCAAACCTATACTTTCTGAGTACAGCTCATACAGATCTACCTGCAGGAGATTCAGGGGGTGAGTAGAACTGTCCATCTGATCTTGGTCCTGGTGGTAAAAGTGCAGCACGTTCAGAAACACTCTGTATCATCAGACGACCTTTATTTAAAAAAAACAAAACAAAAAAAAAAAACAACAAAAAAACAACAACTTTGTTTAGCTTTTACATTTTAAAATTCCAATAAAAACTATATCACGTATTATTTGTATACATATAAAGGTTATTTGGTATATGCTACAATTAACCCTAGTGCAATCTGTTCTTTCTCCTGCAGATTCTAGGAAAGTACAGATGGATTGACAAGCTTTTGAAAATCGTGCAGCACATGAAAGACAAAACAGGAGTAATGGGGTAACAGATATTAGAGTGATAGGGGTATATTGTAAGTTACAAAATATAACATTATGAGTTTTTTCATATACTACAGTCTATTGAGAATTATATTTTTAGTTACATGTCCACTGCAGTTAGCAACTAGCTGCTATGGTTACATGCCCGTGGATGAACTGTCATTGTCCTGAAATGACAAGATGTAGTGTCTGGCAACAGTACAGACTGAATGGGACTTAATAGGTTTGCTATATATTAATGGCTAGATATTCTTGTTTGAGACCTTGAAAACAAAGTTTATAGCACTTTAAAGCTGACATGCATTCCTAGTCCATGTGACAATTGCAAACAAGGAAAAGAAAAGCAAATACAGTGTGCAGTAGCTCAGGCTGTTTTAGCAACAAGGCGGCGGCAAATTCCTGAGAGTAAAAAGTCAACACACTTGAGAAAGCTATGGATCCTTGCCACACAGCAAAAGGTAAACAAGATTCTTCTCCATTTTTCACAAGTACTACTTCAAAAACATATTCAAGCAAGGACAAACCATGCTTTGCCATTGCAACTGATCCTTTGTTCTCGTGTGTCGAAAAGCTTTTTTCTGTAGACCACTTGGTCATTCCATGATAAACAGCTGACCATACTGCCTCTGGAGGAAGTGTGCATAGCCAATAGGGGATTAATGCCCATTCACTGCTCCAAAGGAATTCATTTTTCCACTATTTATATACCTTACGAAGTTGAGATATTTAAAGACACTATACAGATAAACACTTAGATTGTGCTGAAATACCGTTGGCTTCCTCCTCATTTCAGGGCTAGACGTATAAGCTAGTGCCATCCACATGTCCTTGCTGTTATCAAGGAAAGAAATACCTATTTACTACCATTCAATTCAATAAAACTATTTCCTACACCAAAAAAGTGGCTCATAATAGATTGTGACTTTCACAAGTTAACCCATTCCCACTGCAGCCATTTTTCGATTTTCATTTTTTTCTCTCTCCTTCCAAAAGCCAGAACTATTTTATTTTTCTGTTTTCAGAGGCCTATGCATGCTTAATTTTTGCAGGACAAATTGTACTTCGTAATGGTACCATTTAATATTCTGTACAATGTCCTGGGAAGCTGGAATAAAGTTCAGAATGGGTGGAAATGGGGAAAAACTGCTTTTGCACGACTTTCTTACCAGCTTTGTTTTTATGGTGTTCACCGTGCAGCTAAAATGAAATGTCACCTGCATTCTATGGGTCTTTACAATTCTGGGATGTACTTTTTAGTTATAAACATTTGAGGGAATGTTTACTGTTTTGAATGATTTTTATTCAAATTTACCATATGGGAAAAATACGATTTTAGACTAGGCGTTTTCAGACACAGGGATACCTAATGTGTATGTGTTTTACTTTATTGATTTTACTTTATCTGATCTAGGAAAAGTGGGGTGATTTGAATTTTTAGGAATCTTGACCCCAGGGCTGCCTAGAGCAGCCTGTCCTCAATAGGTTACACACTACTATATTGTAACGGATCACCACCCCAGATCTGGTTCCAGGGGGCAGCAATCAATGGGAGAATTACAGCGTATGGGAAAAATGGGATCTACAGATGCCTTGGTCAGTTTTGACCAAGGCATCTGGAAGATTAATGCCAGTGATCAGTGAGGGCTCTGATTACAGGCTCTGCTGCTGGGCCTCTGTTGTCATATTTAAAACACTCGCCAACCACTGTAATAGTATGGCAGATGTCAGGAAAGGGTTAAATAATTTCATAGCAGGGATATTAATCAAGCAGCTGTACAGTGGTTGAGTATGCTAGTATTACCCACAAGTTGATAGCATGACTGCAGTCATGCTATCACAACTTTACTGTTAGGAGAGACAAGCAATTTTAATGGAAATCTACTAGCACAGCCCGCAAAAATTTTTTTATTACTCATGGTGTCTTAAGTAGGGATGGGATGTAACCAGTTCTCTCCAATTCTGCCGATTTGGTTGTTAAAATTTGGATTTGGTTGTTGGTGGTAGAGTAGAAAGCCATAGGCCCCATATTCCCACCTTAGCCATGATTAGCTGAGATGGCAAAAACACTTTAAATGGAGGCTTTCATAATTCCCACAATCTAAGTAACCAGTGTACAGTACATAAAATTTAGCAACCTAACTTTTTTTCTCATCATGTCTGCAAATTCTCATCACCTGGCTATTAAAACAGCCAAACTAGCTCTTGGAGAGATATACCTCACTCCCACAATCTTCAACATTTTGTTTACACCTGTTCACATGCTGCATAAAAAAAAAATCTGTGTGTATTATATGGCATGCAGATGATTTTCACATCTACAGAGTGTTCCATACAGTGCGTATTCGTGGCACAGAAATTTTGAATTACAGTATGACAGGTGATACATTTTTAAATATAGTCTTTTTCAATTTCTGTTGCCTAAGAACAGCATAAGATGGAGGTATAAATGGTGACTCCATGATATATAGGTTTATATGATCTGGAGTAGAGTAATACTGAGTAAATCCCAAAAGGACTCCTGAGAGTCCTGCTTACCCTGGGATAAAGGAAGTAGAACGATTAATAAACTTTTAATAAACATATAGTGTTAAAAGAATTTAGAACATAACGAAATGTCTGAGGAATATAAAACAAATCCCCCAAATATTGCACAATAAAGGGCTTTATAACAATGAGGGGAATATAAACCAGGAGGTCTACTTAATCTTATTGATTGACCCCTCTTCAATTACTCCAAAATGAATGAGTATTAGACGGTCACGACATACTCCTCTGTCCCCAGTGCTCAGGCTTGCAGCGCCGTTGTTTTCTTCCCCACCGCCAGGAAGTCCCCACCGCATGTGACCGTTGAGGCCAATGAGCGGCCTTCAGCAGAAGGGACCCGGGACGACACAGCTGGTAAGGATTTCCGCTAAAGAAGGCAGCCGAGTAGCAGGACTGGACTGTGCTAGGGGGAGGGAGGGTACATTGGAGCATCGAATGAGTATGTGTTTTTTTGTTTTGTTTCATTTTTTTTTCACCTCCCCTGGCCTAATTAAAAAATAACTGCAAAAACTGCAACATTTTACAGTAACTGCAAAATGGATGGGATTCTGGCTACTTCTATACAAACATTGCAGAAAATAATCCTTGGCGGAAATGCTACAATTTCAAAAACGCTTGCGTTTTTGCAAATCGCAGCATGTCAATTATCCCTACAGACACACTGGTGTTTTCCGTATAGGTACAAAAGGGACACAGAGGAAAACTCTGTGGACTTTCTGTGAAAAGAGCTACATGAAAAAGCGTGATGCGTTTCCGCTGCGGTTTTTTCCGCAGTGCTTTTTGGCTGTGGCTCGCTACGTGGGGCCTAAGCCTAACCCTGTCTTCAGTATAAGCATTCATGGAGTTAACTGACCTTTCCCTCCCTAGACAAGGTGGTTTTTCCCACAATGCTGACCAAAACATGGCCACATAAGCGCGATGCAAAAGGAGCTATCTTAGAGCAGTGTCACTGAACGGTAGCTGCTGGCGCTAACTCTATGAATGCTTATACTGAAAACAGGGTAAAGCAGCTGATCACCTCAAGTGGACTGGTGTGGTGTATATTAATACTCCTACATCACGGTAGAGAGACTTCTTTTGCACATATATTTCAGTGTATGGGCATTTCTTGTTTTTTCAGTGGTGTGGTACTAACACTAATGATTAACTGTTTTTAAGACGTACATGTGCGTTTACTCAATGGGAGATATTGTGACCATCTCGTAGTCTTCATTACTTTTGGCTCGAAATTTGGAGTGAATGAGGAGGGGTCAGTCATAATCCCCACTTTGCTATAAAGCACTATTTTTATTTTTTTATTTGGGGGATTTGTTTTATATCCCTTAGACATTTTGTTTTGTTCTAAAATTCTTTTAGCATGATATATATACACCTGTATATTAAAAGTTACATTTTAATCATTCTACTTAGTTATTCTATGGTTCTAATACATAGGGAACGATCTACCTTATTATTGTTCATTCCTGCTTACCCTGCCCACATAAAGCAATTTATATAGCGATTACTTTTAGTTTTCAGTTTTGTGATCACATAAACAATATTTAATAACAAACGAAACAAAAAATAAACAGTTCTTAACAACTCACGATTTTCTTCTTCGGCTTCTTGCGGTAAAACTTTAAAATCTAAGAACCAAGCTTCTATCCAGGCCAAAATAAAGGACATGATAGGAAGGACATAACCAAAAGCACCTTGGGAAAACAACTGTGAAATGCAAATAGGCATAATTAGTATGACCAATTTTATGCAACAGATAGAACAAAAATAATAACTCAAACCTAGGGATAGATACAAAAAAATAGCAAGCGTGATTAGGAAAAGTACAGGGGCATCTCAATAAATTAGAATATCTTTGAAACGTTCATTCATTTCAGTAATACAATTCATAATCAGCAGTCTTCGATGATTGTGTCTTACTGAACCAGACTGAGGGACCATTTAAAGGCTTAGGAAACCTAGGCAGGTGACACACTGAATTTACAATACTGAACTTTTTTACAATACTCTAATTTTCTTAGATTTTGGTTTTCATTATCTGTAATCCATAATCAACATTTATAGAAATAAAACACTTGAAATAGAACACTCTGTGTGTAAAGAATCTAGAAAATATAGGAGGTCACTTTTTAATGTAATTGCTGAAATAAATGTTTCAAAGATATTCTAATTTATTGAGATGCACCTGTATATAGTGAAAGGTGGTTATCCAGTTTCTTATATTTATGGCCTATCCTTAGGATAGGATGGAATTGGATCTGCAAGGTTGCGACAACCGAGACCTCCGCTGATCATCTGTTCTTAGTATTTACATGCCAGGAGACACACTGCCCACTCGCCAATTGATTTGTAGGGGTGGGTTTTGGTACTGCTGTGCTGCCCCACTGAAGTCTATGCGGCAATACTACAATACCAAAATCTTGCTACAAATCATGCTGTGAGTGGGTAGTGTGGCTTCTGGCATGTAAAATATTACCGGGAGCAGTGTCCCCCCACAGCAGATCTGCTGGAGACTCAGCAGTCATACCCTCACAGATCTAATATTGATGACCTATCCTAAGGATAGGCTATCAATAATAGAAACTGGATAACCCCTTTAACCCACTAACAGTCACATTAAAATTGCAAAAACCCTCCAGAAATTGTCACTTTTTTTTTACTGTAGATTTTGAATGGCTCAAATAAATATTACTGGTACATAACTCTGGTTCCTTATGTACATTTTAACCCTTTAGCGATCTAACATTTTAGCCTTAATCCAGTAACCTTTTTATCTCTCTCTGCTTTCTCAAGTTCATAACCATTAACATTTTATTTCAATGTAGCTTTACATAAGACTCTTACTTTTTGAGAGGTGAGATGATCAGAAAACAATTCTGGCATCTAAAATTTAGAGGTTTATGGTTTATCATGTAGAATAAATAACATACTAATCTTATTTTAGGGGTTGTTATGGATGTGGTGACACCAATTCTGTGTTTTTTATGTTTCATTAACAAGGGGGGGGGGGGGGGAGTCTATTTTTACTTTTTTTTCCTGGAATATGACTTAGATGCTGCAGTCAGCATTGACCGCAGCATAGAATAGGTTTAATGGTAAGTATGTGGTCGTGATGGAGGTGGAACACCCGCCCCCCCATCCACCTGGGTTATCTGAAGTGACAGGAGAATACTATTAAAATAAATCATTTTTTCCTCTGCTTGCATTGTCAGCTGCTCTGCTCTGTTCTCCTGCACACTGATTACAGTGAAAGTGAGAGTATATGCACCTCCCCCCGCCACCTACTGTATTCTATGGCTGTGCCACATACAACCATGTAGATTCTGTATTTTCAGACTGTGGTGAACAGACCCTCAGTTACATATCTGTCTTTGAAGTGTATCATTCCTGATTCATAGTAGTTGTACCTACTTTTAAGAATGACGTGTTTACTTTGTGCATACCATGGAGGATGGTCACTCTAGCTAGCCAGGCAGTTTTATTACCTTCTGGATATCAGATGCCATGGGGGAGGGAGGGTGAGCGAGCCCCTCCCCCCCAGCTCAACCCCAGACACACATCTTCCTCTAGCTAGGAAAACCTCACCCTTCTCTTAGGTCCTGTAGGGTGTGTGGGGGAGGGGGGCTGGAGGTTTATACTACAAGGAGAGGCTAAGTTCTTTTGTTCTTCTGAGTCAGGCGAGCATGCAGGACAGACATGCTTTTGTAACTTGCTGAAGAAAGGACCCTGAGGCCTATCACCTGGGCTCAGAGAAACTGACTACAAACCTGTGCCAGTATTTTTTTTATCTGTCATTTCCCTTTTTATTTGATGTACTGTATTTTACTTTTATCCATATTATTTTCCTTGGTAGTTGATATATATTCCTGTAAATGCTAATGCTTAATACCGACCCACTTGGGTTAATAAATATATAAAATTTAAAAAGATTGGTTCGTATTATCCTATGAACCAGTCCGCTCACGGTGTGTGAGTGGGAGGTAAAGAAAGTTGGTCGCAGGTAAGTCAAGCGGCTTCGCAAAGCGAGATCCTTCACAAAGACGATAAGACGTGCCTGAGTATAAAGTACACCCCAGGTTTGGGCAACAAAAATGGGCACTGCTGACTTAACATAAAGATTCAGATACTTTTTGGTAAGGTTTTTCATTGCTAAAAAGTGCTTGTTATAGTCTGAAAAATATGGTAGTTAATGTATGTCATATTTTCTCTTGCCCACAATATTATTCGTCTTCAGCTGGGAACTCTCCTATAGAAGACCATGTACTTCCTGAGGACTCACCTAAAAAATGCACACCACTAAAGGACTTAGACCCTATGACTTATTGTCTTCATACTGTACTCTGCATGCTGTAACGTGGCAAATATTCTATTGTATTTGTTATTACAAAACGCAATGAAAAGATTACAAAAAAATTGCAGATACTTGACAGACACGTGGTGACAAGTAATACAAATTACTCCAGCAGATAGTGATATATTAAGATACATCATTATTCAAGCTTGCTATGTGCTTACCTTAGATAAAATAACTTTCACTATCAGGAAGGCACAGGTCGTTGCTGTGGTCACCTTCAGGAGAATGAGGAAAAAGGACATTTCAAATCAGAATATAAAAGCATCAGTCAAACTAATAGAGCCCTCTTAACACCCTTAAATACCTATGTGACAACCAAGTATTTTTCCCCTAACCTGCATAGTACCTGCATAGTACCTGCTGCTAGATTTAACATGTATACCTTTCTGGAATCTACAGAGATACGCACAAATATTCAGAAGACTGATTCAATCCATATATAGGTAATGGAGGTAAGAGGTAAAGCATGTAGCAAAAGGGGATCCTGAGGACGTAAACAATTTGGCAATGAAAGGGAATCACAGAAGTCAAGACCATGTCTCGGTGCACTTATCAATTCTTAGCAAGGGCTGGCTATAACTGTAGAAAACTAGTTCAAGTTCCACTGAGGTCTAAGGAAAACCAAAAAACAAGACTCCAGTGGACAAAAGAGAACCAATATTGAATCTTTGAGCAGTGAGAAAACATTGGTAATATAAATCAATTCGCACCATGCTGTTGGGAGGGTCCGAGTTTGGCACAAGCAGCATGAATTCATGAACCCTTCTTGTCAGGTGTCAACAGTTCTGGTGCAAGGAGTAATGGTGGAATGTTTTCTTGGCATACCTTGGGTCCTCTGATACCTTGATGGAGGATCAAAGCACTACTGGATGGGTGTCACTAATAAAGTGACCATCATGTGTATAGCTTTAGTATTACCATGCATCTATGATAGTAGCCTTATCAATATATATCATTTCCAGAGAGATACTCACAGCAACTGCCCACCAGTGGCGCAGTTTGCATATTGCATAAGCAATAATTAGAACATTAAATCGAAAGAATGACAACAACTGTGGAGAGAAAGAAAACTTTTTAAAACAAATCATGGTTTATTGCATCACATGCTTAAAGACTCACAAGTAAAGTAATAACTTATTTCTTATGTATTTCTGTTATTTCAACACTGTCTGAAATGACATCATAAAAATGTCTGCCTCATCCCCCACACCCCAAATTAAGGCATGCAAAGGATTCTTCCTGTACAATGGTCCTCTACCTTACAGATGAGCATCTTCTTGATCAGAAGATGGAGTTAAGGCTCATGCAAAACTGTAATTGTGATCCCATGTATGTGCATGACCACTAACTCAATTCCTAACACAGTGATAAGGCCTTTCAATTGGGACATGTATACTTTTGTACTAAAATAATAAATATAATAACCGTTAAAACAGTAAAGAAAATTCTCTATGGTACTAAATATCACATTAAAGTACTGTTTAAACACTGGTTTGAATAGATCTTAGTGTACAAGCTTACAATGCAGATGTACAGTACAGTGAAAGTCTTTCAATGCATTGAAATTAGACAAAAGCAAAGACTAAAATTATGTAAAAACACAAGTTTTATGCACACAAAAACATATTAAAGGTGTAAAGGGTATAAAAACTGCTATATATGGAATAAATGTTTCTGATCATACATAGCAAAAAAAAAAACTGATCCAGGGGCATACATAAATACACACACACACAAAAAAAAAAAAAACGTTCTACAGATGTGTTCTGCGAAACATAGCTTAAAAGTATACAGTAGCTGCAACTTTGTGTGTACCTGGTACCTCACAAACGTTGTCTTCACGTTTCTAACCACTGCACCACATGCACAGTACATTACAGTTCTTACTTTCCTCAAATACTTACAAAGATGTCAAAGAACGAGAAGTAGTAGTCATACTGTAAAACCTCTTTCTGCAAGGCCTCCAGAATATTAACATTTGCCTAAAAGACAAAAAAATAACACTAAACATTTTAGATACTGAGATGTCAAATATTATTGTATGTAGGATCCACAGTTATTTATAATTACAGCTGACAGGTTCCCTTTAATGATGCAAAATTTCCTGTTACAGTATATTGCCCTCTCTGACAGACATGATCATTTCAGTAGGGTATCACCTTTGTGTTAATGCACAGTAGTTTACATGATGTGCCCCCCAACCTCTTGACTGTATACAGGGCACAGCCTTGTACAACTGTGCCCGATATTACAGCTCAATTCACACACCATCACCTCTCCGATGATCAAGTGAACATTGCTGAAAAGAACAGTTGGCTATCGGTGGTGGTCTCAGCATCCTCATCACTATGACTAGTGTTCCCACCAAGCTTTGAGCTCTAAAAAGTAAAGGGTTAAAGTAACATTCAAATGAGGACCAACAAACCCAATAATCACTCTACCTATTTAAAGGGTTTGGAATTTTTTATTTTTGTTATTTTCAGAGTACACAGCTTAGGGTGAGTTCACACTTGTGCCGGAGTCCGTCCGCCGCAAATCTGCCTGAAAATCTGGGGAAACTGTATAGGGACTGGATAGCGACAGGTTAGCGACGCATTGCTTAAAAACCCATTCATTTGAATGGGTTTTTAAAGCAATGCGCGGGTGTGTGCTTACACCCTCTGCGCCGTGAAGACAGTTTTTTCGCTGGACATGCAGGACTTTGTTTCCAGCAAAAAAACCTGGATTCGCGGCGCAGAGGGTGTAAGTGCACACCCACGCATTGCTTTAAAAACCCATTCAAATGAATGGGTTTTTAAGCAATGCGTCGCTAACCTGGCGCTATCCAGTCCCTATACAGTTTCCCCAGATTTTCAGGCGACCCGCAGCGGACGGACTCCGGCGCAAGTGTGAACCCACCCTTAAAGGGAACAACATTTCTGAAACTGGATGTACATTTTATTGGAATGTGACCACAAAAGCGTGGCTACTTCTCTGAAAAATAAAGCAAATAATTCACATAAATATACAAGTTTGTACTTTAAATTACAAGTATAAAATTGTTCTACTGATTAAAATGAAAAACAAGAACAGTATGAGCCACATAAAGGGAACATGTAATCACTTACATTTAGCTCTATGATCCACAGCAGAGTGACAAAGAGGAAATCAAAGGTGACAAAGAGGCAGAATGTTCTTCTGACATCAGATATGCTTTTTTTTCCCTGAGCTCTCATATGATTCAAGCCTTGCCACCAACTCGGCACTATTTATCGAATGGACATCAAGCAATGAACCTTGAGAATCCAAGATACCGCTCCGGATGTACTCACTGTCAACTGGCTGCTGGTTCATGGTGACTGAGCAGAGGAGGCTTTCTCTTCTTCTCTATCATCACCTAAAAGTATCTGTATATATGTGTAAATGAATAAACCTTCATTACAATTAAACAATTTAAAAAATAATCGGTTTCAGTGCTGGTCAGGCTGCTTAATATACAGTGAAACTTCTGAGCTGATCATCCAAATTTGCACAATTTTTTTTTTTTTTTTTTTTTTTTACAGGGGTGGTCCTCTCAAAGTAAAAAGTATACAGAATGCAGGTTAAAGTGTCTAATGGAATCAGAAAGAATGTACACCCCTTCCCCCAAGCAATGATGATGAAAGAGTAAAAAATTATGTATTTTATGTTTCCACAGAACCAAGCTGAGCCCGATAAAACATCCTGTACACAAGATGCTCCAACCCACAAATATAACCATATAGAGCCTCAAGTTTCTTACTCCCCTGGTGACTTACACTTACACCCTTTAAACGGTGGTCCCAAGATTGGAATGTGAAATCTGGAATGAAATGTGAAATCTGGAACACGATGGTAGGTCTGTTGCTCCAAACTTCTACACCCCACACAGCTCTAAAATGCCGGTGTGAAAGAGAGAACACAGGCCCAGGCAAACTTTTACCATAATTTCCTGGCCCTGTCACTCAAAGAAGGGAGGGGGGAAGAAGGGCGAATTAGAGCAGTGTAAGGCATAGCAGTTTGGAGAAATAGAGCCGTCCTCAGTGTGCCCTTGGCAGCTAAAGTGTGTACCGGCTTGGGGACGGTGACATTATCTTTCTCTCTATATTTTCCCAATAACACAAAAGTCTATATGCGTTTAGTTAGAGAGGCTAAGTTGTGTGTGATAGGAACCATTTACTCAATAGAAACACAAGTTTCTCCCCCTGTGGAGAGTCTATAAGGTAATAATGGTTGAATTATATATATATATATATATATATATATATATATATATATATATATTGGGGAACTACTTAATGGAAAAAAAAAATGTATTATGTTGGGGGGTTTGAACATGTGTTCAACATATTTGGAATATACTTTATTAATCTATCAAACTTCCTTTTAATAGAAAACAGGCTGTAAAGTTCCCATTAGCAGTGCTCAGAAAACTGTCCATACACATGTACTCACTCAATGTAGTACATAGAGATGAAGCATTTACTAAAGGGGGATGGTCACTTCAAATGGCTGTATCTTCAATTTTATATCACCTAGAAAAATGGTTCTTATCTTTCGTATAATGCCAATATTGAAGTATTATCTGTCAAAGAATTAGAGATATCAATAGTTAAAAAGACAATCGGTAATGTGATTTTATATGCAGCATGAACGACTACATATTAAATTCAGCTTTCTTATGATACCAGAACCATTTTTCTAGGTGGTAGAAAGCCGAAGACACAGCCATTTGAAGTGACCACCCCCTCCTTTGGTAAATGCTTCTGCTCTGCATATTTGCAATACAAATGTTTACGAGCTTTCCCTATTAAAAGCTCAGTTAGGAGGGTTGCTAGGGAGAATTTTATAGCCTGTTTTATAATAAAAAGGAATTTAGATAATATAAAAAGTATATTACAAAAATGGTTACCAAAACACGCCCAACACAAAAAAAATGTGAGTCACACTTTAGGAGATTGGCAAATGTGATGTACCCATATTGTTATTAGAAGATCCACGCCAATGACTTTTTAAAGGCCCACCCCCTTGTTTTGTAAACTCTCTCCCACTGTCTAAACAGCTATACAGTCCTAAATCTAGCTGCTAATGGAAGATCATGTGACCTGAGATGTCCTTTAGTAAACTCAATTGAATGACACTGTGTATACTGCTGCACATGTGCTACTGTAGTTTATCATAAGCAATTTTTTTCTTAATTGGAGCTGCTAAAGCAAATCTCAGGTCACATGACACTCAATCAGCAACCATATTAACCACTTCCATACCAGATGCTTTACCCCCCTTCCAGACCAGACACACATTTTTAAGTTTTTGTTATGTGTGGTTTTGGAGGGCTTTAACATTTTTATCATTTGCGTTATTCAACTAATTTCTGCGTCTTTTTTCAGTGACACACAGGGCTTTATTTTTATGTTGTTTTTATTTTTGCATGTGTTTTAATTTTTTTTATACTCGGGATAATATAAACAAAAGAGGAGGGAAAAAGAGTCTGTTTTTCACTTTTTTTTTTTTTTTTTTTTATTTAATAAACACAAAGTGCTACTAAAAAAACTTTATAAAATAGTTTTTACTCTCCATTACGGTAATTTTTATTTTGTATGGTGTCGTCGGGGGTGGGGCTATAACCTTTAATAAGGGCGTTTTAGTGGCGTATTTTATTTATTTTTGAAATTATTTTATTTACATTTTTTTTTTACTTTTCTGTTTTGTTTTGTTTTTTACATTGTCATAATAGACCTTTGGGGACATCTGATCACTGTTTTTGTGGGGGAGGCTGATTTCCCCTGTAACTGGGGCTGGTATATTTAGCCCCAGTTTCAGGAGGAAAACAGCCTTCTGTATGTTACTTGTACATTAGTATAGAGCTGATCTTGGTCCTGTAGGACCCGGCAGCGCTTGCAGACGCTGCACCCGGCATATCACATGACCGCCGGGTCAGAGGGCGGCCGATACACAGCGATCAGGAAAGCAGGGAAGGTAATAAACCTTTGCTCCCATTCAAATCCGTGGGCGTGTAGGAGATAGCTAAGTGTTGTACTTCAGCTGTCTCCAGCACTCCCGTTGAAGTAAATGGAAGCAGGGGTACATCTGTGTGCATAAGGAAGTTTGCCCGCTTTTCCCATCCCTGCATTCACAGCGGGGGCAAAACACCCCTGCTATCAGGATTGGTGGGGTCTCAGTGGTCAGATCGCCACCAATCAGCAATTATCCTCTATCCACCCCTACAGATCAACTAAAGAGACACCAGCATTTGGGTGACAACTGTGGAATCTTCACTGAATACATAGAGTAGAGTTTGTGCCTACTAGAAATCCTACCTTGACCCGTCCTGTGCTTCTAACTACCGACCTGTCTCTAACCTCTCCAAAATCATGGAACGCTTGTTCTATTCTCGTTTAATCCGCCATCTCTCTTCTTGACCCCTTGGCTTTTGCACTCTAAATTCACGCGTACAAAACTGCCCACCAATGATCTTCTGACAGCCAAATCTAATGGAGACTATTCTCTTCTTATTCTTCTGAATCTCGCAGCAGAATTTGACACTGTTGACCACCAACTCCACTTCACTATAATCCACTCTGTCGGACTCAAGTACACTGCTCATTCTTAGTTCTCCTCATATCTCTCAGACCGCACTTTCAGTGTATCACTTGCGGGCTCTGTCTCTTCCCCTTGTGGTGGCTCATAGACAGGCCCCCTTCTATTCTCACTTTACATATCCCGTATTGGACAAACCAGCAGATTTGGTTTTGGTACCATCTTTATGCTGATGACACCCAAGTATATACTGTACCTCTTCTTGTAACACCCCTGCACTACTACAGAACACTAGTGACTGTCTCTCTGCTGTCTCAAATAACATGTCTTCACTTTATCGGAAACTGAATCTTTTAAAGACTGAACTACTGCTGTTTCCACCATCTAACAGACCTAACCCTTATACATTTTCATTTCAGTCTGCAGTCTTACCATAACTCTGAGGTAGCATGGCCACTGCATTGGGGTTATGTTTGACTCAGACCTTCCCTTAACCCCCCATATCCAATCGTTTGCATGATCATGTCATCTACGACTCAAAAACCATCTCCAGAATCCACCCTTTCCCTACCATGGAAACATTAAAGACCCTTATTGTTGCCCTGATTCACTCTTGACTACTGTAACTCCCTACTAAATTCTCCCCTCTACAATCTATTCTGAATGCAGCAGCCAGGCTCATCTATCAGTATAAACACTACAACAATGCCTCTGGTCTGTGCCATTTGTAATGCAGCAGTCCATCTAAACCTAAGTGCAGATTAACCAAAGTGCACTTAGACAAGGAACGAGACAAATCAAGCAATGGAAGAACACCAGGTAAATTTAGACCTAAAACAACATGCTTCTACACATGGTATCATAGAGCTGCACTGTCACTTACTATCTTAGCAATTGTCTTCGTGCAGAACTCCCCTCCATCTCTACCACCAGTGCACACTATTCACATCAGTCCCTCTCTTCTTCCTTTCCCAATGTACAGCTCTCACACACTTTTCACTCTCTTCAACCACCCTAATCCCTATAATTCTTTTAGCAGTGAAACTAAACAGAAGCGACCCCATAAATCACTGAACCACCTTTTGTCTCTATTTTGCTTCTACTAGCTGCTGGGGACATCTCTCCTAACCCTGGTCCTCCTCCTTCCACTAACTTTTCCTCTTCCTGTACACATAGAACTCCTACAAACCTCATCAATATTCACAGTGTTCCCTCTCCTTATCTTTCTCCTGTCTCTTTTAACTGCTCTCTCTGGAACACCAACTCAGTAATATATTAAGGACTTATTCCTCAGTAAATCTCTCAACTTGCTTGCCCTAACTGAAACCTGGATAGAGCAGTCTGATACGGCCTCCCCTGCTGCTCTGTCTCATGGTGGCCTACATTTCTCACATACTTCTAGGCCTGACAACAGGAAGGCTGGAGGGGTATACTTCTGTCACCACAGAGCACTTTTCAGGTCATTCCCCCGGTACCCTCACTCACATTCCCCTCATTTGAGGTCCATGCCATCAGACTTTTCCGCCCACTCTCCTTACGCGTAGCCTTGATCTACCGATTTCTGGATCACTTCGCTTCTTGGCTTCCCCTCTTTTTATCCAGTGCAATTCCTACCCTCATCATGGGTGATTTTAACATTCCATTAACACCCCTGTCTACCATGCTGCCTCACAGTTTCTCTCAATAACCACTTTTTTTGGTCATTCACAACTTTCCTCTTCCGCCACACATGTTGATTGCAACACGATTGATCTGGTGATCCATCAACTCCTCATAGTTTCTAAATTTACTAACTCTTCTCTGCCACTATCTGATCATAACCTTCTGTCTATCACCATCAGTACTTTCTCTACTTCACAGGACACACCTACTCATCATACATATAGGAATTTATGTGCTATTAACACCCAGCACCTCTCAGATATTCTAAAGTCCTCAATATCCCCCAATCTCTTCACTCTCCTGTCCCAATCTGGCCACCAGTCACTATAATGAAACCCTTTAAAGTGCACTGGATAAGATGGCTCCCCCCTCCACTCTAAAATTTCAAAGCAGGAGGCAGCAACCATGGCAGACGCCACAGACGCGTTTTCTTCAGCGGTGCTATAGGTGTGCTGAATGTTTGTGGAGAAAATCACGTACACCTGCAGACTTCCTCCACTTTAAGTTTATGCTCAAAACCTATAGCTCTGCCCTTCACCTCGCCAAACAGACCTATTTCACCACTATCATCTCTTTTCTCTCCTGTAACCCTAAAAGACTCTTTGATACTTTTCACTTCTTACTCACTCCCAAGGTGCAGGCGCCATTCACAGACCTCAGTGCAGAGGACCTGACACTTATTTCCATGACAAAATTGATAAGATCCATCAGGAAAGAATTGCCCAATCTCCAGACGGCATTGATCCCCTCACCTACCACACTTCATCTTGTTCATTCTCATCTTTTGAACCAGTTACAGAAGAGCTCCTTTCTTCTTCTCGCCCTACTACCTGCAGAAGTGACCCTTTCCCCTCACACCTTCTCCAGTCACTGTCGCCTGCTGTCACGACTTACCTTACTAAAATATTTAACCTCTCCCTCTCTCTTCTGAAATGTTTCCATCCTATTTCAAACATCCCCACTATTGAAGAAATCCTCCTTTGACCCATCCTGTGCTGCTAACTATCGACCTGTCTCTAACCACCCCTTCATCTCCAAAATCTTGGAATGCTTGGTCTATTCTCGTTTAATCCACTATCTTTCTGCTAATTCTCTTCTTGACCCCTTACAATCTGGCTTCTGTGCTCTGCACTCAAATGAAACAGCCCTCACTAAAGTTTCCAATGATCTCCTGACGGCTAGATCTAATGGTGACTATTCTCTTCTTTATTCTTCTGGATCTCTTAGCCGCATCTGACACTGTTGACCATCACCTCCTCCTCACTATGCTCAGCTCTGTAGACCTCACTGACATCACGCTCTCTTGGTTCTCCTCTTATCTCTCAGACCGCACTTTTAGTGTATCATTTGCGGGCTCTGTCTCTTCCCATCGCTGTTGCAGTTCCTCAGGGCTCAGTCCTAGGCCCCTCTACTCAGCCCCCAATGGACAAACCATCACCAGATCTGGCTTCCGGGACCATCTTTATGCTGAAGACACCCAATTATATAACTCATCCCAGGACATCACCCCTGCACTAATACAGAACACCAGTGACTGTCTCTCTGCTGTCTCAAATATCATGTCTTCGCTTTATCTGAAACTGAATCTCTCAAAGACGGAACTACTGCTGTTTCCGCCAAATAGACCTGTCCCTGATATCCCCATTGCAGTCTCCAGCCTTACCATATATAACATACATACCAGTATGCCCGATGCCTCGGGGTTAAGTTTGACTCAGACCTTTCCTTCACCCCCCCATATCCAATCACTTGCACGCTCATGTCATCTCCACCTCAAAAACATCTCCAGAATCCGGCCTTTCCTTACCACAGATACATTAAAGACACTTATTGTTACCCTGATTCACTCTCGCCTTGGCTACTAGAATTCCCTTCTAATCGGTCTTCCCCTTACTAAACTCTCCCCTCTACGATCTATTCTGAATGCAGTGGCCAGGCTCATCTATCAGTCTAGATCAGGGGTAGGCAACCTTCGGCACTCCTGCTGTTGTAAAACTACAACTCCCAGCATGCATACTTGCTCTACTGTTCTTGGAACTCCCATGGAAGTGAATGGAGCATGTTGGGAGTTGTAGTTTCACAGCAGCTGGAGTGCCGAAGGTTGCTGATCCCTGGTCTAGACGCTACAGCGATGCCTCCGGTCTGTGTCAGTCACTACATTGGCTGCCTATTCAATACAGAATACAATATAAACTTACCACCCTCATCCACAAGGCTCTCCATAATGCTGCACCTCCCTACATTTCCTCCCTCATCTCTGTCTACCACCCAACCCGTGATCTTTTTTCACTCAATGACCTAAGACTAACATCCTCTATTATAAGAACCTCCCAGTCCCGTATCCAAGACTTCTCCTGAGTTGCACCACTTCTCTGGAACGCTCTACCCCGGACAATCAGATTAACTCCCAATTTCTACAGCTTCAATTGCAAACTAAAGACATCTTTTCAGACAGGCCTATCACAATTCCTAATGTAAATCCTTCCACAGTTAGAATGCCGAAAACGAACCCTCCTTTGTGCATGCTCCCGCATTACCCCACAGAATATGATGCGGTATCAGACTGTAACGTTATATGTCCAGGCACCATCTGCACATTAAAGGGCCCCTACTGGTGACGGCTCATACAGCTTTTTATGTGTAATAAAAGTAACCTCTATCACAAAAATGTCTGGACCACTGTATAAGCAATGCTACCTCCTATGCCGTCCCTGCTACCTCTTGTGTCACCCCCCTACCTCATAGATTGTAAACTCATGCAAGCAGGGCCCTCAATCCCTTTGTATGCATTGACTATTTCTCTGTAATGAATCTTTGTCTGTACTTGAAGCCTACATTTTGTAAAGTGTTGTGGAATATGTTGGTGCTATATAAATAAAATGTCTTCTTCTTCTTCTTCTATTATAGAACATCCCACTACTATATCCAAGACTTCTAAGTTGCACCACTTCTCTGAAATGCTCTACACCAGACAATCAGATTAAGGCCCCTTGTAGACGACCGTGGGCGAGATCCGTGTGCTATCCGTGTTTTTCGCGGATAGCACACTGACCCATTCATTTGTATGGACACATGCACACAACCATGTTTTTCACTGATCAGTGTGCGAGCCCTGATTCCATGCCGCATCAGATAGAACAGGTCCTATTTTGTTCCGTTTTTGTGGAATGGACTCGCCCATAGAAGCCTATGGGCGACTAAAAACCTAGGACGGCACACTGATGTACTCAGTGTGCCGTCCGTTTTCGCAGACAAGCTAGGGATATAATTAGATGTCACCTGTGTTTTCTTATGGTGGATCCGCAAACTATGATCACACACTGATGGCACACTGAAGACATTGTCTGTTTTTGCGGATATACAGCACTGATACTGAACACACACTGATTACACTCTGTCTACAAAAACTCAACACTAATTACTAGTTTGCTGACCGCAAAATACACATGGTCGTCTGCAACTAGCCTAACTCACAACTTCTACTGCTTCAAGCGCATTCTAAAGACACATCTCTTCAGGCAGGCCTATCTCAATTCCTAATCTAGATCCGCCCCTGCTGTCTCTTGGGTCACCCCTTCTACCTCATAGATTTTAGAAGGCCACTTCAGAATAGTCCAATGTTTTCCTCTTAAACATTCTTGGGTGTTTTTAGCTGTGTGTTTTGGGACATTATCCTGTTGCAAGACCCATGACCTGCGACTGAGATCAAGCTTTCTGAAACTGGGCAGCACATTTCTCTCTAAAATCCCTTGATAGTCATGAGATTTCATTGTACCCTGCACAGATTCAAGACACCCTGTGCCAGATGCAGAAAAGCAGCCCCAGAACATAACAGAGGCTCCTCCCTGTTTCACAGTAGGGACAGTGTTCTTTTCAAGATATGCTTCATTTTGCAGTCTGTGAACATAGAGCTGATGTGCCTTGCCAAAAATTTAGATTTTTGTCTCATCTGTCCATAGGACATTCTCCCAGAAGCTTTGTGGCTTGTCAACATGTAGTTTGGCAGATCTTGAAGTTCACCTTTAATCTCTTTAGAAGTTTTTTTGGGCTCTTTTGTTACCATTCGTATTATCCTTCTCTTTGATTTGTCATAAATTTTCCTCCTGCGGCCACCTCCAGGGAGGTTGGCTACAGTCCCATGGATCTTAAATTTCTGAATAATATGTGCAACTGTAGTCACAGGAACATAAAGCTGCTTGGAGATGGTCTTATAACCTTTACCTTTAACATGCTTTCTATAATTTTCTTTCTAAGCTCCTCAGACAACTCTATCCTTCGCTTCCTCTGGTCCATGTTGAGTGTGGTACTCACCATGTCACCAAACAGCACAGTGAGTATCTGTAGCCCTATATACAGGCCCACTGACTGATTACAAGATTGTAGACACCTGTGATGCTAATTAGTGGACACACCTTGATTTAACATGTCCCTTTGGTCACATTATTTTCAGGGATACCATCATTTCTGTCCAGGCCTGTTTCATGAGTTTTTTTTTTTTTTTTAAATTCTGTTGAAGCATGGTTGAAAAGCAATGTCTGACTTTCATGTGTTCATTTTCATAGAATTTTTATATATTATTACTTTTGTCAGATTCAAGTTATTTCTGTGACCATTGTGGGTTTTTCTTTCATTAAATGAGGGGTACCAACATTTTTGTCCACGTGTGTATGTGAGGTTAAAATATTCTTACCTCAATTTATCTTTTTGATCTTTTTCTTTGATTAGATACTGATGTATTCTTCTACTGATGTGTGTCTTGCAACATAAGTATACTCAGAAGTTTTATCTAAACCTACTTTGCTGACAATGTCTAGGTAAGTGTTTAGTGGTCAGGGAATCCATGGTCAGCATCTGTTGTTGGTGATCTTTGTGTATTTCCCTGTTATATAGCAGGCCAGTGTTTCTATATTCTCTTATGCATATTCTATTACTGTTTAGCGGTAACTGTATGGAGGGTCGCTGTCCTGCTGTGTCCCTCTGATGCTGCTTTTCTTGCAATCAGCTGCTGGATATCCCATGCATGTGCGTGGGATTGTGACAGGACTCTTGCGAGAATTGAATTCACGATTCCTGGACTATGCCCGATTCTGGATCACGTGATGTGATGGGCGGTAACCTTGTTATGCCGCTCTAATGTCACTATTAGGTGCCGCATGGCGTCCCACGTGGATCTGTTTCATTTTCCCTGAACAGGTGAGCGCTAACGAAATGCCCCCTAACTGGGGGGGATGTGCTATGTATGTACTATAACTAGTTCCATGTGTGAGTGTTTTGCTTGCCACTGACAGTACTTGAGTTAGATAGCCACAGTTATGCTATTTTTGGGTACTTCTTTCTAGGGGTTTCTTAGCCACTTAGCGGTATGAGCCCTTTCACCACTGTGTTGGGGTGCTTTTTGATTGTTGTTTTATTTTTCTTGACATTTATTAATAGTCAGGTCCCCTGATGATTGGTGCCAATGCACCTTGAAACTGGAACTTGGAACTGGAAGGGATATGTTTTATGGTGAGAGGACAGCTTGGTACTGCCCTTGTTAGGGCGGGGAGTCATTTTAGGAAATACAGGGACAGGACCCTAGGCGCAGGTTTTGTTGGCTCCATGACTCAGATGCAACTATTTGCCACCTGTATGACTATGGACTGGGTAAGATCAAACCATTATTTTTTTTGTCTGGTGAATCAAAAAGGTGTTTTCTCCTGCTAAAATATCAGGATCACCATACCCTGATATTGTTTTTGTACCAATTATTGGCATTTTTCACTCTATTCTATAGATATTTTTTTAAAGGTATTTATTAAACGTTAAGTTTTACATTATATTTTCATCAGTGCTTATATACTATTGTGAACAGTTAAGCAAGTTGAATATAAAATGATCTTCAAGAGGCATAAAGTTAAAGATTAAACACACTTGTATAGAATTTTAAGACATAAATTATGTTTGAGTACAATTTTAGAATGAAAAATGGAAAGAATGTAGATTTGTGTGCTCAGATAACTTTGACCAAAGTCTCAGACCTTAATTAGCCAGTTAGGGTTATGGCTTGTTCACTATCATTGTTAGGAAAGGCCAAGTGATGCAAATTGTACAGCTTCATAAATATCCAGCCTCCTCTAACCTCGTGCCACAAAACAGTAGCCATGGGTTCTTGTAAACAGCTGCCTAGCACTCTGAAAATGATAATGGTGGAGGCCACAAAGCAGGAGAAGGCTAAAAGAAGATAGCAAAGCATTTTCAAGTTGCCCTTTCTTCAGTATGAAACGTAATTAAGAAATGGCAGTTACCAGGAACAGTGCAGGTCAGGATAAGGTCTGGAAGACCACGAAAAATTTCAGAGACAGCTGTTCGTAGGATTGCCAGAATGGCTAATCAGAACTCCCGTGTGACTGAAAAAGACCTTGAGGAAGATTTAGCAGACTCTGGAGTTGTGGTACATTGTTCTACTGTTCAGCGATACCTGCACAAATATGGTCTTCATGGAAGAGTCATCAGAAGAAAACCTCTCCTGCGTCCTCACCATAAAATTTAGCGTCAGAAGTTTGCAAAAGAACTTCTAAACTTGCCTGATGCATTTTGGAAACAAGTCCTGTGGACCAATGAGATTAAAATATAAGTCTGTGGCCACAATGATCAAAGGTACTGTATGTTTGGAGAAAATAGGGCACAGAATTTCAGGAAAAGAACATCTCTCCAACCATTAAGCATGGGGGTTGATCAATCATGCTTTGGGGTTGTGTTGCAGCCAATGGCACGGGGAACATTTCACGGGTAGAGGGAAGAATGGAGTCAATGAAATTTTAGCAAATTCTTGAAGCAAACCTAACACCATCTGTAAAAAAGCTGAAATTGAAAAGAGGATGGCTTCTACAAATGGATAATGATCCTAAACACTCGTCAAAACCCACCATAGACTACCTTAAAAGGCGCAAGCTGAAGGTTTTACCATGGCTCTCACAGTCCCCTGATCTGTACATCAATGAACATATGTGGCTAGATCTCAAAAGAGCAGTGCATGCAAGACAATCCAGGAATCTCACAGAACTGGAAGACTTTTCCAAGGAAGAATGGATGAAAATCCCTCAAACAAGAACTGAAAGACTTTTGGCTGACTACAAAAAGCGTTTACAAGCTGTGATACTTGCCAAAGGGGGTGCTACTAGATACTAACCATGCAGGGTGCCCAAACTTTTGCATCGGGCCATTTTGAATTTTTGTTATTTTGAAAATGTAAAATATGAAAATATTATTTTTTCCCAAAAATACATTGGGAATGTGTCATCTTTAATGTTATACCTTTCGAAGATCATTTACAATTTACAATTCAGTCTGGAAAAAACAAGATGACATCTCCTATAGAAACTGATAAGGCAGTCATAAGGCTAGAAGAAATACTAAACATCTTTAAATGGAGCATCATAAAAGAAAAATGTAAATTGCAATGTTCACTAAATCTGTGGTATAATGAGTGATTTACATCTTTTCTTCTAAGACATGCATTTGGATACCACACTTATTACTAATTACTGATATTTATATGGACCTGGAGGTACCCACTGGAATACAGAAATAGCTCCACCCTGAGTGAAGTGCAACATCATAGTAATTAATTATAATTAAAGTGTTCTGCTCTTTATCTTTAATCTGTTTTGTTTATAATATATCCATTATCCATCTCCATATTCAGTCTCAGACATAGATCTCTATGGAGGGGGAGAAGGGAGTGAGATTCTCCTGCGGCTGGTTAATTGATTTATTGCCTCATTCTGTTCACTGACAGGCTCTTATCTACAGCCTAAAAGTGTTAAAACAGTTTAGAAGAGCAGAATGTAACAGCAGCTATTTGAGTTTCTTTTGTAATCCCCCCTCCCCTCTTCACAGGCTAATATGGAGAAAGTAACTGTCTGAAAAGTGGAGAAGGGAAGGGATTATGCCCTTCTGGCTTTCATGACATTGCATTACAAAGGGGCCTGAAAGACTAGTTGGTAAAATCCAGTATAGCATAAACAAGATCTTGTCTTACGTAAATGCAGCATATACAGTATGAGGTATGGACTCTTGTACAATTTATAACTGCATAATATGTTGCAGACTTTACTCCATTTAATGATCTTTGTACATACTAGTCCAAACAACATTATCGATACACAAGTCTCTATACTAATAATAGCAAAATATAAAGTATAGTAGTGAATATACTGAAACCTCTTTGAGGCGACAACCTAAAATTGCATTGAAAAACTGTTATAGAGGGGTGGTCCTTTCAAAGAATAGTCCAATATACACTACATAAGATAGAAGAACTGACTTTCAAATAATGTAGAATGATAAGGAGTGGAACTTTAATAGAAGTGTTATTTTCAGAGTTTTCACTGTAAAAAGTACACTAATGTGTAAAAGCGCCAGTACTTACTCAGCATATCCATATAACTGTGAGAACAATTCTTCACACTTCACTTCATACACAGAAGAAAGCCAAACTATTATCTCACTGATCACATGTTACTGGCCGAGGTCCAGAAAGCGTCCGTTTCCTCATGTGATCAGATTGTAAACGAAGGCTGGGCAATGAACTCAGTTTGAAGAAACTGGAGAGGAGAAAAGGAGGAAGAATTATTTTACTTATGTGAAACTTCTTGTGTGTGCTATTTTAGTTGCTTATCATAATAGTTCCCTTAACAAAGTGTTTATGTCAAAAGGTTAACCATACCTGTAAGCAAAAAAAGCAGTAAGTGCTAGGTGAATATAACCTTCCCCTACTTATAATGCAGTTCACAAATTCAACTTTTCTTATCAAGTGACACCATGACTGGCAGAAACACTATAAGGCCTATGAGGATCAATTTGGCTAATCCCCAATGTGATAATACAACTACACACTAACACTGGTGATAATGTCTGCATATTCTGCCACTTCACAAACTCACTGCTAAACTAAGGTGTCACTAAAATATATTATTATTATTATTATTGTTTATTTATATAGCATCATTAATTCCATGGTGCTTTACATTTGAGGGTTTACATGCGGTACACAAAATGTACAACACAGATAATACTAACAGTGACCAACTGGCACAGTGGGATAGAGGGCCCTGCCCGCAAGGGCTTACAATCTATGAGGGAAGAGGGATAGAGACAGAAGGTGGGGGAGAGCCTGTACAGATGGTTGTGTGGTGACAGTAGTGTTATTCGAGGTTGTAGGCCTTCCTGAATAGGCGAGTCTTCAGGGCTTTCTTGAAGCTTGTGACGGTGGTAGACAGTCTGATGTGTCTTGGTAATGAGTTCCAGAGTATGGGGAATGCACGGGAGAAGTCTTGGAGACGTTTGTGTGAAGAGCAGATAAGAGCAGAGTGGAGTAGGAGATCTTTGGAGGATCGGAGGTTACATGTGGGCAGGTAGCAGGAGATTAGGTCAGAGATATATGGAGGTGACAGGTTGTGGATGGTTTTGTATGTCAGCGGTAGTAGTTTGAACTCTATTCGCTGTGCAACGGGTAGCCAGTGAAGAGATTGGCAGAGGGAAGCAGCCGATGAAGAACGGGGTAGAGATGTATTAAGCGAGCAGCACAGTTTAAGGTGGACTGGAGGGGGGAGAGAGTGTTAGCTGGGAGGCCATGGAGAAGGGTGTTACAGTAGTCTAGGCGGGAGATTATGAGGGCATGGACTAGCATCTTTGTAGTTTCAGGGGTGAGGAAGGAGCGGATTCGATGGATGTTCTTGAGTTGGAGGCGGCAGGAGGTGTTGAGGGTTTGAATATGCGGCTTGAAGGATAGGTCAGAGTCTAAGGTTATCCCAAGGCAGCGGACCCGTGGGACTGGGGTGAGGGTGGCTCCTTTAACTTTGATAGATGGGTCAGGTAGGGGGGCCGTGCGAGGAGGGGTGATGATTATTAACTCCGTTTTCTCCATGTTGAGTTTGAGAAAGCGGGAGGAGAGAAAGGAGGCTACGGCTGCTAGACATTCTGGGACACTGGACAACAGAGAGCTAATGTCTGGTCCAGAGAGATATATTTGGGTGTCGGCAGCATAGCAGTGGTAATGGAAACCATGGGATTCTATGAGTTGGCCAAGGCCAAGGGTGTAGATGGAGAACAAGAGGGGTCCTAGGCCGGAGCCTTGGGGGACACCTACAGAAAGAGGGCGTGGCGAGGAGGTGGTGTGCAAGTGGGAGACGCTGAATGTGCGGTTGGTGAGGTATGAGGAGATCCAGGAAAGGGCCAGGTCTGAGATGCCAAGGGTTGAGAGCGTTTCTAACAGGAGGGAATGGTCGACTGTGTCAAAGGCAGAGGAGAGGTCGAGGAGGAGGAGGATAGAGTAGTGATGCTTGGCTTTGGCAGTTAGAAGGTCATTAGTGACCTTGGTTAGGGCAGTTTCTGTGGAGTGATGGGGTCTGAAGCCTGACAGTAGTCTGTCAAAGAGCACATTGGACGAGAGATAGGAGGATAGTTCAGAGTGGACGTGTTGCTCCAGCAGTTTAGAGGCATATGGGAGCAGTGAAATGGGGTGATAGTTGGCTGGAGAGGATGGGTCGAGGGGGGGTTTCTTAAGTATAGGTGTGACGGTTGCATGTTTGAAGGCAGAAGGGAAGGATCCATTGGTTAGGAATAGGTTGAAGAGATGGGTTAGGGCAGGAGTAATGACTTCAGAGAGTTTGGGGATGAGATGTTACTGGATAGCGTCAAGCGCGCAGGAGGTGAGGTGGGATTTAGAGATTAGGGTGGAAGCTTTACATCAGTGATGGTGGAGAAACAGGTTAAAGATGAAGAGCACAGGACAGTTGGGTGGAGTGGTTGTTGGGGGGAGTAGGGTGAGACTGCCTCTGATGGTGTCAATTTTGCTTTTGAAATAGGAGGCAAAGCCATCAGCTTAGATAAGTGATGTTGGAGGGGGTGCAGGAGGACGGAGAAGGGAGTTGAAGGTAGTGAATAGCTGTTTGGGGTTGCGGGATAGGGCAGATATTAGTGTGGTGAAGTAGACCTGCTTTGCAGAGGTGAGTGCATTCTTGAAAGTGAGTACTGCCTCTTAGTACCTAAGGAAGTCCTCCTGGGAGTGGCTTTTCTTCCAGAGGCATTCTGCGACCCGTGAGGCTCATCTCAGTTTTTTACTCAGGTCAGTGTGCCAGGGTTGTCTATTGATCAGTCGAGCTCTAGTGTTGGTCAAGGGGGCCACGGAGTCAAGGGCTAAAGTAATGGTGGTATTGTATAAGTCAGCGGCGGTATCTGTGTCCTGGAGTGAGGATATGTTAGCGAGTGATAGGAGGGAGTCTGAGAGCGTGTACAGTCATGGCCAAAAGTTTTTAGAATGACACAAATATTATATTTTCACATGATCTGCTGCCCTCTGGTTTTTACGTGTGTTTGTCAGATGTTTTTATCACATACAGAAATATAATTGCATTCATATTATGAGTAACAGAAGCTTATATTGACAGTTAGAATGAGTTAATGCAGCAAGTCAATATTTGCAGTGTTGACCCTTCTTCTTCAGGACCTCTGCAATTCTCCCTGGCATGCTCTCAATCAACTTCTGGACCAAATCCTGACTGATAGCAGTCCATTCTTGCAGAATCAATGCTTTAATTTTGTCTGAATTTGTTGGTTTTTGTTTGTCCACCCGTCTCTTGATGATTGACCACAAGTTCTCAATGGGATTAAGATCTGGGGAGTTTCCAGGCCATGGACCCAAAATCTCTATGTTTTGTTCCCTGAGCCATTTAGTTATCACCTTTGCTTTATGGCAAGGTGCTCCATCATGCTGGAAAAGGCATTGTTGAGCGCCAAACTGCTCTTGGACGGTTGGGAGAAGTTGCTCTTGGAGGACATTCTGGTACCATTCTTTATTCATGGCTGTGTTTTTAGGCAAGACTGTGAGAGAGCCGATTCCCTTGGCTGAGAAGCAACCCCACACATGAATGGTTTCAGGATGCTTTACAGTTGGCATGAGACAAGACTGGTGGTAGCGCGCACCTCTTCTTCTCCGAATAAGCTGTTTTCCAGATGTTCCAAACAATCGAAAAGGGGATTCATCAGAGAAAATGACTTTACCCCAGTCCTCAGCAGTCCACTCCCTGTACCTTTTGCAGAATATCAGTCTGTCCCTGATGTTTTTTCTGGAGAGAAGTGGCTTCTTTGCTGCCCTCCTTGAGACCAGGCCTTGCTCCAAGAGTCTCCGCCTCACAGTGCGTGCAGATGCACTCACACCTGCCTGCTGCCATTCCTCAGCAAGCTCTGCACTGCTGGTAGCCCAATCCCGCAGCTGAAACACTTTTAAGAGACGGTCCTGCCGCTTGCTGGTCTTTCTTGGGCGCCCTGGAGCCTTTTTGGCACCAATGGAACCTCTCTCCTTGAAGTTGTTGATGATGCGATAGATTGTTGACTGAGGTGCAATCTTTCTAGCTGCAATACTCTTCCCAGTTAGGCCATTTTTGTGCAGTGCAATGATGACTGCAAGTGTTTCTTTAGAGATAACCATGGTTAACAGAAGAGAAACAATGATGGCAAGCCCCAGCCTCCTTTTAAAGTGTCCAGTGGTGTCATTCTTACTTAATCATGACAGATTGATCTCCAGCCCTGTCCTCATCAACACCCACACCTGTGTTAATGGAGCAATCACTGAAACGATGTTAGGTGGTCCTTTTAAGGCAGGGCTGCAATGATGTTGAAATGTGTTTTGGGGGATAAAGTTCATTTTCTAGGCAAATATTGACTTTGCAAGTAATTGCTGTTAAGCTGATCACTCTTTATAACATTCTGGAGTATATGCAAATTGCCATTAGAAAAACTGAAGCAGTAGACTTTGTAAAAATTAACATTTGTATCATACTCAAAACTTTTGGCCATGACTGTAGATGTCAAGGCGAATAAGGTTCCTGCGGGGGCGTGTTGGTTTAGAGGTTGGGGGGGGTTCTATTACAGAAGAGAGGGTAGAGGTTGTGGTCAGAGAGCGCGGACAGAGAGTTAGAGAGGTTGACTAGAGAGCAGAGGCGGGTGAATATGAGGTCGAGCATGTGCCCCTTTGTGTGGGTGGCAGAGGAGGACCATTGAGAGAGACCAAAGGAGGCAGTGAGCGATAGGAGACTGGAAGAGGGGGGGGGGGGTTTGTGTTAATGGGGATGTTGAAATCACCCATGATGATGGTGGGGGTGTCAGTGGATAGGAAGTGCATTAGTCAGGTGGTGAAGTGGTCGATAAAGGCAGCAGTAGGTCCTGGCGGTCGATATATGATGGCCAGTTGGAGGTTGGAGGGTGAGTAAATGAGAACAGAGTGCACTTCAAAGGAGGGGAGGGTGAGAGCAGGTAGTGGTTGGATTGGGGCAAAGGAGCAATTGTAAGACAGGAGTATGCCTATGACTCCCCCAGGTTTATTGTTGGGGCGGGGAGTGGGCGAGAATTGTAGACCTCCATAGGAGAGAGCAGCAGGGGAGGTGGGGTCTGAGGGAGTTAACCACGTTTCTGTGATACCGAAAAATGAAAATGTCATGGATGTAGTCAAGTTTGTTGCATACAGAGCGAGCGTTCCATAGTGCACCGGAAAGGGCAAGATAGGTGTAAGGTTTAGGGGGTTCCGTGCGCTGGTGCGTAAAGATCCGACAGCAGGGAAGTGCTGGGGTGGTCCAGGATTAGGCGATATGTCACCAGAAGTAAGGAGTAGCAGGGAGAGGGATAGCAGGTGTAAATAGGAAAGAGCAACAAAAGAAAATACATAGTACATATAAGGAGAAAAGACTCAAAAGAGTTCTTAAACAACTCATGTTGTCTCCACATATATAAATAAGGCTCTATATAGCGTGTTCATTACCAAGCATACATAGCAAAGAAACAGAAAAAAAAAGGTAAAGAGACACTCAAAATAATAAAAATAGCAAATTTTATTGAAGACATGATAAAAAAATAACAACAGTACAAAATAAAGACAGAAACAACAGTACAGACTGTAGGTGTCAGCAATACAAGACAGAGGCTAAATACAAAAAAATATATTTAGCATTCCAACAGAGAAATGAATAAGTAAATATATAGGGGATAATCTACACAAGTCCGGGACAAAGGCATTAGCGCTGAAACGCGCGTCGGGTGATGTCATTCGTTCACTTTACTGCATTATTGCCATGGGTATGTATTGATTTTTCATGCTGCACTTTATTTGTCATTCCAACATGTCAATTTTTGCATTATGTTAGGGGTTCTACTGTTTATACTTTTGTGTATATATGTGACTTGTGTAGATTATCCCCTATATATTTACTTATTCATTTCTCTGTTGGAATGCATATCACAAGGCATTATGGGAAAAAGAGCTGGGAAGCTCAAGCGCCCTCTGTTGGATGTAACAAATCCTCAATTTGCTTTTGACCCACTGAGTCTTGAGAAAGCAAAAGGGATATTAGCCAAGCCAGTATCACTCATCTGCATACAGCGCTGTTTCAGAATTTTGTCCCTTATCAGTGCAGAGCAGAGTGAACTGGCTGGCTTAGTGGGAGGCAATGAGTGGCTCAGGGAAGGGAATCTCTCTCCTTGTGGAGAGCACCAGTGAAGTTGTGGCAGTTCAAAACTCTACACACCTTCACTGGTGCTCTCCACAAGGAGAGAGCTTCCCTTCTGTTGGAATGCTAAATATATTTTTTTGTATTTAGCCTGTGTCTTGTATTGCTGACACCTATAGTCTGTACTGTTTGTCTTAATTTTGTACATGTTGCATGTTATCTTTTAATCATGTCTTCAATAAATTTTTCTATTTTTATTATGTTGAGTGTTTCATTACCTTTTTTTTTCCTGTTTCTTTGGTAAATAGGAGAAAGTGTGGGGAGGCTGTGTGCGTCTGGGGCGGAAAGCTTGTAGGTTTGTAAGTAGCTGTGCAGAGAAGGTTAGGTGGTGGGGTAGAATAGATGAGAGATAAAGATTTTCTTAGTGACATGGCTGGTTTGGGGTGGAAAAGTGTTTTTTTTACAAGTATGGGAAGAACAACAGTGATTATAGTGAAAAGCATTTCTGTAGATAATTGCCTGGTAGTCGTTTAGTGGGTTGTTGTTACCTTCAGTTCCCTGCTGGTCCAATTCTGGCCTAATTCTGGTCTGTACACTTAGAAGCTGCACTTGGAAGATGCAAAATAACCAAGGTCACAAATGACCAGTGGACTTGCATTTATACTAGCTAGCAATACATTTGAGAGGAGAGAGGGTCAAAGCTCAGAAACACACCCTCTTGCATTCGTATGCCTGAGACCACCCTCTTTACATTAGAAAGTCTAACTATCATACTTGTATAAGGCACCAAAAATAACAGCACTGAATGCTCAGGAATGGTAGGGACTAAAGAAAAAATTCCAACTGTGCCAGAATCAGTGAAGCAGCACCTATTAAGGGATGCTAGGAACTGAGGTGCTGAAAGGTCTTCTTTAAGGATTTAGGAAGGTAAAAAATAACGTGCATTGCAATGAATAAAATTAACAGGCTAGTTCAATAGTGTAAGGGTAGGTTCACACACTACTGTTATTAATGTCCGTTGTTCTCATCTATGATAGCATGAGAGCACTGGGCATTAAATGACTAATGCAGATGGAGCCCCTCCATCTGGTGTTCATCTGCATTCACCCATTTCCCATCATGTTTGCATTAGCGTTGATAGGAACAGACACCAAAAGTAGGGAGCTCCATCTATGTCCGTCACTCTACTACCGTTAATGTCCGTTGCTCTCAAACTATGATACATGAGAGCAACAGGTGTTTAGAACGGTGTTTAGAACAGTAGTGTGAACATCCCCTGAAAGTCAACCTGGCTTTGCTGATCTGTCCTAGGATTTTACAAAGTAGCAAACTGAAGTTGAGGTACATCACATGTCATATTATGGAGATATGGAACATATACAGGGTTGTTACACAAAGTACTAGTATGCAGGGTCTATACATGTACATGGACACTTCTACTCTATATGGCTTTTGCCTTTTTCTATTTAGCTTAAGTAACATTTACTTGCACTTTTAAAACACATAATATCTCTTATGGCAGTGTGCAGTTACCATAAAATCAAAAAATTGGAGTGGCATTATTTTAGAACTCTGCATTTTGCCATTCTACTGTTATGAATGTATTCATTAATTTCCAGGAGGAATAAATAGGAATTACCCGGCCTTCACTTTGAAGTGAAACATGTCCCTAAACACTCAGCACTGTTATTTCAATGCAAACACAAGTATTTACTAAAAACAGAAATGTCAGTAGGCCTTACATTATCTTCTATAATATACATTTTTCCTACAAAATGTACCGGTAATTAAGCAATAATTATCAAATAACAAGCTCATTAAGGCTTATGATAAGTAAAACGATCAGCATTGTACTCATCACACCCGGCATTACCACTAGGAAGTGCATGCTTTCCAATAGATCTGATTAGAATAAGAAGGCTCAGATACTGCAGGAGAGAGTGGGCTGCCTGCCAGATGAATACGTTCTTTGTTTAGCCTCTCTGGAAATTTCTACAATGCAATGTTGTCAGCCAAACTAGCCAAAGAAAATCTAAAATGCAGAATTACTACAAAGACTATACGTATGAACAAACAGCCATGATGCAATACTAGATGGGCATTACAGTGGCCTACTAGAAAGTCCCTGTCTATGCTTAATTTCCTTTGTACTGAAGTGTTTATTTGGCTCCAATAAAACAAAGTTTCACGTTTGTATCCTGCTGGTAAGCTCTGATCTTTTTATGTCCATACTTTGGATTGGTCCTGCCGTGGAATTTAATTTCCTTTGTAGTAAAGGAAATATAATATACAAGAAGAGTAAAAAGGTGTATGTGCAGTATTTGTAGTACATACTCAAGAACAGAATCATATAGGGTCAGTTCCGACATGACAGAATGGTCACAGACTTTTGGTAAAGTTTGCATACCTAAAGTCTGTAACACGTTAAAATACAGTACATGTAGACTAGGATTTTTAATAGTCCTTCCAAATGTAGCGGAAAATCTGCACATATTCTTGCTTATGCTGGTGATTTAAACTCTCCCCCACACCTGGCCTCAAACCTTTTTTTTTTTTTTTACCCTGATATACAGGCAGTTAATAGAATTGCCATGTTAGATCATAAGCATGCGTACGATAAGGCCTCATACACACTACCACAGAACTCAAGTGATTAATATATATAGTATATACCAGAGCCAACGCTTAGACATATTTGCTAACCCTACTTCATCTCTGATACAAGGCCACTCGAGAATAAATCAAATATAACCTTCAACCTCGTTTCCTTTTTCTTCTTGTCTCCATAGAGAAGCAGTAAACCTGGTACTATGCAGCTGTGACATATTTTGGCTGTCACTTCAATACACTTGTATCATTAATTTAACAGAATTTATTATAAGAATAAAAAAAAAAAAAAAAAATATATATATATATATATATATATATATATATATATATATATATATATATTAAAAGGGGTTGTCCTATAATAGACAATAACACATGATTGTGAGTTAAAATGGAGGAGCAGTTGGCGCTCCATTCAATGTCTTTGTGGCTCCAAGGGCTGTTCTCCTATAGGAACACACCAATATTGAGTTAGTCAGCAAAACTACAAGTCTACATGGCTCTGCTCAGTGTCAGACTGGGAGCCCACTATACAGCTACATGCAAATATTACCTGACACTCATTTGCAAATTCTTAAAAATGTTGGCAACATAAATTTATTTTACAGTAACTTTCTGCCTAGGCCTTGCCTCTGGTTGTTACTGTCCTGAGATCCTGCCAGTAGCCTGCTGCCTGGCTCTTGCACCTTGAACTAAGGCCTTTTTAGCTCTGTGATCCAAGGATATGTGCCCACACAGCAGCAGACCTCAGGTAGCAGCAAGACTCTGATTGGGGGAAACTCTACTACTTGAGATGATTATATTCACAGCTGACCACGTAATCTTTGTGGTCCTGTTTCTCCTTGATATTTTTTTGCAGAAACCAGGGAAGTATAGAATACTAGATTTTTTCAGACTGTTGGACCACTTGACGTTTGTACTGACAACAAAACTGTAATAGTAATCGTAGAAATAATCCAATGAATTGGGAGTTGGTCATCTGGTTTCAGACATTTGCCTAGCCCTGGAATATCTGGCTTTTTTTTTTTTTTTTTTTTTTATTTGTTCAATATTGACTCCAAAATATACACTGTTAAAAAAAATAAAACATTACTAAAAATTCCAAGACTCACCCATCCCTTATCAACGACACTTGAGATCACTTAGGGGGCATTCACACTACCGTTGGTGACCGTCAGTAGGGTCCGTTGCTATTGTCCGTTACAAGATTTTAGCATCGGACACTAGCTGAACCGTCAGAAATCCGTCAAAATTTCCATTCATTTCAACTGGTTTTTATATTGTGTCCGTTAGCGTCCATTTGTGTTCGTTTACACCCAATCCGTCAGAAGTCCGTTTTTTTTCCGCAGACAAAAAAATCCTACATGCAGGACTTTTTTGTCTGTTTGGAAAAACGGATTCTTGACGGACAGCAAGTGTCCGTTGTTTTTTTAACATTGAAGTCTATTGGTAACGGACTTATAATGGACAGTAACTGATAGCCATCAGTTACTGTCCGTTATTTTATGTCCGTTTTTTTTTTTTTTCTGCACATGCTCAGAAAGCAGAAACCAAAAAAATACAAAAAACAAAACGGACAGTGCTAAAAAACGGACACTAACTGATGCTAATGTGTCCGTTTTTTTTAATTGATCTATTAATTGGATCAGTTAAAAAAAACAGACACATTAACATCAGTTAGTGTCCGTTAATGTCTGTTATGATAGGTGTCCGTTTTTTTTTGTTTGTTTTTTTAACGACACCTTCATAACAGAACCCGTCTTACTGAATGCTTTAGTAAATATCCAGACACCATATTCTCTGAAAGATGCAATGCTTAAAAAAAAAAAAAAAAAAAAAAAAGTTTCTTAAAAGTAAATCTGTTATCCATGCCTTTTTGTGCTGTGACCGATAGACCACTGTGTATGCACATCTCTGCAGTGCTTCTTTGTATAAGAGAACTCTTCAGAGCATTCTTTACATTAGTACATCTCACTCAAACTATGTGACTGACATGCTTTTCCAGTGCTCCTAGTAGCTAAACTGCACAACATTTTTGGCTGTTGAGACTACCAGTAATGTGGACCTGTAGCTGTAATATCGTGCCCATAAGGCATATGTAATACGCTGCCCATAGGTTGACAGATTTGCTTTAAGAAACTTTAGGTGCCTGTTGAAAGCAGTATATGGAAGCACATGGAATGCCCTAAAAGGTAGTCTGTCACCAGGGTGAAAGCATATTAAACCAACAATACAGTTAGATGTGTTACATTCAGGTGAATCTGACCTATTTTTCACCATGAAAATTCATGACTCCCTTGCTGAGATATTCATCATTTATATTCAACATTTATTTTACAATGACCAGTTGGAGGGAAGCTCCATACTGCTCTAATGCTCCCTCCTTTGAGTGACAGGGCCAGGGAGATAAGCTGAAATCTCACCTGGCCCTGTATTCTCGCCCGTCTGTGCACTATCATACAGGCTCCATAGGGTATGAAATCAGAAGTATACAGAGTAACAGTAGAGTCCTACAATTGGTGAAGTACAAAACAGAGCTATAATACAGTCATATGCATAAGGCCTAAGGAACATGAAATCTTACTGGTTGCTATTAGTACCTACATAAAAGAATTCAACACGCTGATCTATACAGAACCAGGTAACGTAGTGTACCATGTGTCCTCATACTATCAATGTGATATATTCATCCCTCTACAGCTTCAACTATTCCGTTTACAGACTTAACCTAAATTTCTGTCCTATTTAATCCTTACTTTTTCATTTACTAAGCATGCAATGGCCCATTTCTTTTTCTAACATAATGTATCAGGAGAAACCGCTTAGATGTATACAGTACAACTAAATCTGGGAAAACCAGAGTGATTCCTTCAGTATGTTACAATTTATGTTCATCTTATAAACTGGAGAATTGCAAATACAGCAATTCCATAAAATCTATATTTTAGAGACAAGCAGAAAATCAATATACCTGATCAATGCACAGAGAGTGTCAACAGAATATCTGGTGCAGTTTACAAGTGCCTGTATTCTGCAGAAACAGCCTGCCAAAGAGCAGCTGGGGTCTAAACAAAGGATGATGCAAACCACTGGCATAACTGTAGGGGTCAAAGCTGTGACTGGGCCCAGAAACCAAGGGGGCCTACAGGCCACCCTTGACACATTAGGGATGGGTACATTTCTTTAATCTCCTTTTTGATTTACTTTGATGACTGCCCCAGGGATATGGGTAACTATACATTTTTGATTAATTATGTTATTTAGAAAGTAGAAGGGGGGATGGTGTTTAGATTAGTGTAGGGATTTCCATTTATCAAGCACATCCCCTTTAATGCTGCTAAAATGAACAGATGGGACATGGCCAACGTCTGTGTGGAAAAGTTGTGCAAGGAGGTCCAAGCTGTACTTTTGCATCAGGGCCCCTGATCCTCAAAGAGGTTGTCCAGGATATTCCCTGTGCCAGGTCCTCCAGTGATCCCCAGCGCAGTCTATTTCTGCTGTTCTGCTGTCCTGTTTTGCTTAAAGTCCCCACCGTACTGTGACGTCTCGTGTCCCTTTCTTTAGGCCACTGTTTGGCCTCAGTGGTGTGGTGTGGTGAGGACTTCCACCGGAAGAAAACACTGGAGCAGCAAGACTGCAGTGGGAGACAACGGAGCACCAGGGTCAGGTGAGTATATATATATTTTTTTTTTTTTAAACCTTCCCCAGCCTAATATATAAATATTATATATATATATATATATATATATATATATATATATATATAAAAAAAAAATATATTATCCTGGACAAGCCCCCTAAATTAAGCCATGTCAGGTCTGGCAGTATTCCCCATGTGTCATGTCCAGTAGAGTTCTCCTCCATAAAACATCCCCAGTGGAGATCTTCCCATAAGGTTACCCACCACCTTGTGTCAGGTCCGTTACTGTTTCCTTTATTTTAGGGTAATGCAGCTCTTCTGGCCTTTATGTTTGTCCAGAAAAACTTTCCCATTTACATTAGTTTAATGCATTTCTCATTATATAAGGTCCAGTGGACCTCTTTCCATTGACAGGTCAGATCTGATCTCCCTCTCTCATGTCACGTCCAGTACAGCTCTGCCCCTTATGTCAGCTCTCGTGCAACTCTCCACATTTTGTCAGGACCAATAGAGCTCTCTCATTATTTCAGGTCCAGTACAGCCCACACCCTTTAGTCAGGTCCAATGAGTTCTCATTATGTCAGGTCCAATATAGCTATTCCCCTTATTTCAGGTCTAGTGGGGCTAGTACCATTATATCAGTACCAGTACAGCTATCCTCCTTATGTCAAGTCTGGTGGAGCTCTGGCCGTGGAATTGCAAGATGCAAAAACTTAAAAAAAAACAACAAACACAATATATTTCATGTGGTGAAAATAAGCTGCTGTGTTTATTAGAGAAAATACAATCAGTTTGGCACATCAATAAATATTAACCCCATTCAGATTTTTGTTTTTGACTCCCTGCCTTCCAAAAGCTATAACTTTTTTTTTATTTTTCCATTCACAGAGCCATATGGAGGCCTTAATATTCTATAATATTGTATTGGTAAGCTGGGAAAAAAAAAAAATTCAGAATGGGGTGGAATTGGAGAGAAATTGCGTTTCTTACGGGTTTTGTTTTTACGGCATTCACAGTGCAGCCAAAATGACATGTCACTTGTATTCTATAGGTTAGTACAATCCCAAAGATACCAAAGTATCAAACATTCTTGGAGGCGCCATATTCTGATTTCTTTGTATGGAGATGCATAAAGTGTATTTTTTTTTTTTTTGCAGGGCCATATGAACTCTTATTTATACCAATTTGGGGAATGCCTATTGCATTTTATCCAGTTTTGTATGGGCGACGAAACAAATGCGGTTCGGCTCTTTTGATTTGTTTGTAGACTGGACACTTTCGGACACAGGGATACCTAAGGTGTATGCGTTTAACTTTATTTATGTACTTTTATATGTGTACTTTGAATATGCCACGACCTATATCCGATCAATTAATCAGATCATTATGATATAAACCACAGATAAAGCTTTCAGTGTCTCAATGCCTGAAAGAGAAGCCGCCAATGCAAGGCATGACATTTGACATACAACTATTGATTGTTTTCCTAATTGTGTCACAAAACCGAAATTCCTTACACTAGGTTCACACCTGCATCTGGTATCTGTCCGCTTGCAAACCGTTTTAAGAGAAAAACGCTTTGGTACAAAAGGGATTCCAAACGGTTACACAGTGGATACCCAAATTCGTCTTTTTAGACGGTTTAGTCAATGGGTGTCCATTCAAAAAAACTGACCAGTTTGTGTCAGTTTTTGACCAATCCGTTTTTTTTTTTTTTATTTCCCCTACCTCATTCTGAGCATGTGCAGAGGGAAAAATGGATTGCAAAACAGACACAAACTGATTATAATCAGTTTGTAATCTGCTTTCCATAGACCTCAATGTTAAAAAAAAAAAAAAAAAAAAAAAAGGGATTGGTTGCTGTCCGTCTGCTATCCTTATTTTTTGAACAGAGAAAAAGTCCTGCAAGCCCGACTTTTTTATCCTCTCGAAAGTGTGAATACCAGACGGAAATGCTCCAAACGTGCACCGGAAGAAGGTTTTTCAACCCATTGAATAGGTTTTAAAATAAACCGTTTGAAATCAGTTTTTGAGGATTTTGAGACGCTTTCAAAAACTGATTTCGTGCGGAAAGCCAAACGCAGATGTGAACCCAGCCTGAGAGGGGTTATCCAGTTTCTAAGATTGATGGCCTATCCTTAGATCACTGATAATGATGCAGCATGGGAGAGCCGTGCTGGTCAATCAACGTACAAACTATAGCGCCTAGTGTAGGTACTGCAGCACTACCCCATTGAAGTCTATGGGGCAGAGCTGCAGTACCTATACTCACCACTACAGTCTATATGACAAGTAAGCAGCACAGTCCTGGGTCCGGGGTGTTTGACCCCTGCAGATTTAATATTGATAAGGATAGGCCAATCAATCTTAGAAACAGGATAACCCCTTAAGAGAAACTCAGAACTATTTCAGAATATATTCAGAAGATATGATACAGGGATACTGAAAGAGACACCTGAATAATAAGAGCCCTTTTCATTTTCCCATAATAAATCAAGGGTCTTCACCTTGCTAACATAATTTCCACCATGAATGAGGAGCACATCTTGTGGGGAAACATTAAATCCTTTTTCCTAATTTATGGATACAAATCCCTCCACCTAAGGTTTCTTAAAGGGGTATTCCCATTAACATAACTATTTTTAAATTTGTAGATAATTAAAAGTTAAACATTTTTGCAAATATAAGGAATTAAACATTTTGCAGAGTTTTAAAGATTTTCTCTAAATATTTTGTGGTCAAAAGTTGTCTTGATCGGTTGCCAGTGGATACGACCATGAATGCAGGACCTTTCTAAAGTCAGAAAATCAGCCATGATTTCCTTATTGTGGCCAGGATATCTTCTAATACATGTAGTGTCCCTGCCTGATAACCCAGTTACAATAAAAAAAAATCATGGCTGGGTTCCTGAGAAGTCCCAGACCACAAAAAGTTTCTGCATTTGTGGTCGTATCCATTGGCAACCGATCAAGACAACAGACTCTCACCGCTAAGAAAGTTAGAGAAAACTCTGCAGAAATTTTAACTACTTACAGTACAGACCAAAAGTTTGGACACACCTTCTCATTCCAAGAGTTTTCTGTATTTTCATGACTATAAAAATTGTAGATTCACACTGAAGGCATCAAAACTATGAATTAACACATGTGGAATTATATACTTAACAAAAAAGTGTGAAACAACTGAAAATGTCTTATATTCTAGGTTCTTCAAAGTAGCCACCTTTTGCTTTGATTACTGCTTTGCACACGCTTGGCATTCTCTTGATGAGCTTCAAGAGGTAGTCACCTGAAATGGTTTTCACTTCACAGGTGTGCCCTGTCAGGTTTAATAAGTGGGATTTCTTGCCTTATAAATGGGGTTGGGACCATCAGTTGTGTTGTTCAGAAGTCAGGTGGATACACAGCTGATAGTCCTACTGAATGGAGTGTTAGAATTTGTATTATGGCAAGAAAAAAAGCAGCTAAGTAAAGAAAAACGAGTGGCCATCATTACTTTAAGAAATGAAGGTCAGTCACTCCGAAAAATTGGGAAAACTTTGAAAGTGTCCCCAAGTGCAGTGGCCAAAACCATCAAGCGCTACAAAGAAACTGGCTCACATGAGGACCGCCCCAGGAAAGGAAGACCAAGAGTCACCTCTGCTGCGGAGGATAAGTTCATCCGAGTCACCAGCCTCAGAAATCGCAGGTTAACAGCAGCTCAGATTAGAGACCAGGTCAATGCCACACAGAGTTCTAGCAGCAGACACATCTCTACAACAACTGTTAAGAGGAGACTGTGTGCAGCAGGCCTTCATGGTAAAATAGCTGCTAGGAAACCACTGCTAAGGACAGGCAACAAGCAGAAGAGACTTGTTTGGGCTAAAGAACACCAACCACCGTGTCTTTGTGCGATGCAGAAAAGGTGAACGAATGGACTCTACATGCCTGGTTCCCACCGTGAAGCATGGAGGAGGAGGTGTGATGGTGTGGGGGTGCTTTATTCAAAAATTGAAGGAATACTGAACCAGCATGGTTACCACAGCATCTTGCAACGGCATGCTATTCCATCAGGTTTGCGTTTAGTTGGACCATCTTTTATTTTTCAACATGACAATGACCCCAAACACACCTCCAGACTGTGTAAGGGCTATTTGACCAAGAAGGAGAGTGATGGGGTGCTACGCCAGATGACCTGGCCTCCACAGTCACCAGACCTGAACCCAATCGAGATGGTTTGGGGCGAGCTGGACCGCAGAGTGAAGGCAAAAGGGCCAACAAGTGCTAAGCATCTCTGGGAACTCCTTCAAGACTGTTGGAAGACCATTTCAGGTGACTACCTCTTGAAGCACATCAAGAGAATGCCAAGAGTGTGCAAAGCAGTAATCAAAGCAAAAGGTGTCTACTTTGAAGAACCTAGAATATAAGACATATTTTCAGTTGTTTCACACTTTTTTGTTAAGTATATAATTCCACATGTGTTAATTCATAGTTTTGATGCCTTCAGTGTGAATCTACAATTTTTATAGTCATGAAAATAGAGAAAACTCTTGGAATGAGAAGGTGTGTCCAAACTTTTGGTCTGTACTGTATATTTGCAAAAATGCTTAACTTTTACTTATCTACAAATATAAATATGATTATATTCATGGGAATACCCCTTTAACTCCGAACCAAAATAAACATAATGAATAGAAGTATCCACAGATAAGTTAGAAGAGCAAGATCTTGATTTTTACCAGTCCAATAGACAAAGGAATGTCCTACAATCCAGGTGGATCGCTTCTTACCTAGAAATCGGAGAATTAACTAACAGTTAATTCATGTCTAAAATTAATCCTAAATTTTGGAAATCCCATCTTCCAATTTTTTTTAATAGTATCCTCACTAAAGCCCAAATGGAAGGTCTCATATGTCCAATTCTGAAAGAAATCTTTAAATTACCCATGAAGGGTAACATTTTTCAAGACTGTACAAAACTGAAATCTAGTCAAAAGAACCTATCCTCATCAACCAGAAAAACAGAAGATCCATTAGGATAAATTGATAGGACTGAATAGGACAAATAGAATAACCAACTAAACTAAAAATTATCAGACAAGACACTATGCCAGAATGATCAGTTTTTGATTGTCTTAGAAAAATATTAATAAAATCATTATACAAGAAAACATCACTAAACATTAAACTTGATGGAGTAGCCTTACTAGCAGCAACAAGTTTGTCGACTCGAAAAGCAGCAGAAAATGCCAAAGAGAAGGCAGTGTTAAATAAAGTAAGGCTAGGTTCACATCTGTGTTCGGGTTTCCAAGCGAAGCCCCTGAACGGAAACCCAATCCGCATAAAAAAAGCGGTTACCTTAGGACTATAATGGGATCCATGTGGTTTCCGCCCGAAAAGGGTGGAAAAATGCGGAGAGAAAAGTCTTGCTTGCAGCGCTTTTCTCTCTGCATTTTTCATGTGGAGAGGGGAACGGAATCCCCAAACGTAGTGCAAACGCAGGTGTAAACCCAGCGTAACCTCAAAGGAGGAAAACAAACCATAGGTGGAGAATCAATTTCAACAACAGATCAAAAGTAATGGGTCTATGACTGTCACTACGGTAACAAGATCTCCTATAGTCTTTCGAAGACTGCTTTACTTGGAAGAAAATAAATAAATAACTTGAATTCCATTAAGGTTAAGGAAAAAATGATATAGCGGCTAAATGTTTAGCTATAAAAAGAGTAAGAGATTTGTCTGTATCAACATTGAAACAAAAGCTAGAGTGAGGTAAAGGTCTGACTGTAAATGATTAACATTCATGCTAATTCAGAACAACCACCAGTCGTGCCAAGCGGCTAAGTACTCAGCCCATGTTCTAGGCAAGGTTCACATCCACCAGAAGACCCGAACTCGACCAGACTGTTAAAATAGCAGTTACACGCGGATACTGGCAGACCCCATTTACTATAAAATGGGGTCCGCTATTTTCATACCAAAACTGGCATAGAGATAAGTCCTCTGTGCAGGAACTTTCTCTCTGCCGCTTTTTGGTGATCTCCAATGGAGCAGATTTGAACTTTTTTTTTTTTTTTTTTTTAACGTCATCCAAAATCAATCCCATATTAAGTTCTAAAGATGCCGTGGCCATGGAATTTCCTGTTTGTCTATGTTCAGTACAACTGGTAGAATTTTGCAAGCTACTGCAAGACAGAGTCTGCTATCTGATCTGATTTTTTTGACCATTCAGTATACCTTGCCTTCTACCTAACATTAACGGTCCGTTAACACGTAAGAATTTGCCACGGATTTGGGAGCAGATTTCGCCCCTAATCAGTTGCTTTAAATGGGAGGCAGAAATCACAGCAGGATGCTGAAGGTAAAAAAAAAAAAAAAAAAAAAAAAAAAAAAATCTGCTCGATCTTGCCAAGGATTCCACAGCTCGAGACTCCATACTGATTAGGCCCATTCAGCAGCGGAAAGCCAAAACAAAATTCTGCCGTGGCTAGACCACAGCCAAATACAGCAGCGAAAAATGAAGAAGAACTTCTCTTCATTTTCCGCCATGTGAACGTACCCTAAAAGTTCATGTAGACAACTCATACAGCAAAAAATATAGTAAATTTATTCATATACAATACATAGATTATCAATAAATATTACATATCAATATAGTCACAAAAGAGAGTACACAAACAAATACACTGAAAAAACAGCGTCTATGATACCAGAAACCCACTCTCCCCGAGGAGAAATACACTCCTGATGAAGCCATTGTATGGTGAAACGCGCGTCGGGCACAGCGCCATCCTCCTCCTGAGTTGTAGTTTTATTGGGGCCCCTATATTATATCATCATGGCATCAGATATGTTGTTATGCATATATAATATTCTTTAGCTATAGATTCTTTCTGGCCACGTTTTTGACCTTTGACTTCTGGTTATCTTTAGGACTTTATAGCTATCTTATATGGTTACTGCCTTTGCCCATATAGTATTCAACTGAGTACTTTAGCATTCATTTTTGTATAACATTTTGATATATGGTCTTAGTCATTTATTTGTTATTAAATTGACTAATTTGATGTTCATTTATGGGGCTTGGGCAGTGTCCACATTGTCTTGTAATCTTATACTGCAGTTTTGGGGTTTATTATTATTATACACACCTGTCATCTGTTGATCTACATATTTTTGTATGATCCAGCTTATTCTATCGAACTATTCCATAGTATTATACTTATTTACTTCACTACATTCGATAGAGCCAGTGTTTTTAGAGTGGGCCTTAATGCATTTCTCCTCAGGGAGAGTAGATTTCTAACACTGGCGTAACTAGGAATGGCTGGGCCCCAAGGCGAACATTTGACATGGGGCCCCCCCCCCAACCCCCCCCCACACAAACCGCATTCCTGCGCACACTATTATGCCCCACAGTGGCCCCTGCACGCGGTAGTTTGCCCCACAGTGGCCCCTGCACGCGGTAGTTTGCCCCACAGTGGCCCCTGCACGCGGTAGTTTGCCCCACAGTGGCCCCTGCACGCGGTAGTTTGCCCCACAGTGGCCCCTGCACGCGGTAGTTTGCCCCACAGTGGCCCCTGCACGCGGTAGTTTGCCCCACAGTGGCCCCTGCACGCGGTAGTTTGCCCCACAGTGGCCCCTGCACGCGGTAGTTTGCCCCACAGTGGCCCCTGCACGCGGTAGTTTGCCCCACAGTGGCCCCTGCACACGGTATTATGCCCCATAGTGGACCACCCATGAACGATTATTATACTCTGGGGTCTTTTCAGACCCCAGAGTATAATGATCGGAGACCCAGGGGAGGATAGAAACATAGAAAACACTGCAACTTACCTCTTCCTCGCTCCGGTGCACTCCCGTGCACTACTTCGGCCATCTTCAATGTCGGACCGGATCTCGCGCGATCCAGGCCGGCGTCGTGACGCATAATGACGTCGGCTGACGTCACCAAACAGGCCCGAGGCCTGCGGAGCGGCGAGTTACAGTGTTTTTTATGTTCGCTCACCTCCCCTGGGCCCCCGATCGTTATACTCCGGGGTCTCAGAAGACCCCGGAGTATAACGATAGCAGTGTTCGTGGGGTTCGCGGTAGCGACTGCCACAGGGCTCCGGGCCCCGTAATGTTCCGGGCCCTGTGGCAGTCGCTACCACTGCTACCCCGGTAGTTACGCCCCTGATTTCTAGTATCATAGATGCTGTTTTTTCAGTGTATTTGTTTGTGTACTCTCTTTTCTGACTATATTAATATGTAATATTTATTGATAATCTATGTATTGTATATGAATAAATTTACTATGATATTTTTGTTATATGAGTTGGCGCCATAAACCTATTTTGGTTGTGTCTTTAATGGTTCTATTTATGGGATTTATGGTATTTTACTTATAGGGAACCTGTCAGGGCGATTTAGGTTTACACAAACCGTTGTTATCATTAACCGTTATAGGATAACAGCAACGGACATTAACTGTGGCATTTTAATGGACACAGACTCAGTCTGTGCCCCTTCCCATTGACACTAATGTAAACATGATAGATGCTGTCTTTCGGCATGTTTGTTTACTTTTCTAAAGGCAGAAAAAATCCTGCATGCAGAACTTATTCTTCTGTCAGAAAAGTAAACAAACATGATGGAAGACAGTGTCCATGATGTTGTTTACATTAGTGTCAATGACGGCCTATAGCGGATGACAGCAATGGACTTTAACAACGGTAGCGTGAACCTACCCTCAACAGATCTTTATAGACCTGGGGTTTAGAATCCCAAATCGCCCTGTTATAAAGCAATCCATGGCCATGTTAAAAATTTAAAAAAAGCTTTATACTAACTTAGAGGTGAGTCCAATGAGTTTCATCGGACTTATCTATGGTGCTCCCGGCACCTGCGCTGTTCTTCAGTGAAGCTGAAGCTGTACACCCAAGTTTCACTCCACATGTGCCAAAGGTTCACACTGAAGCCCAAGTGTACTCCTCTGGCTTCAATAAAGAACTGCACCGGCACTGGGAGTACAGATAATAGCTTAGTATAAAGCTTTTTTTTTTTTTTTTAAAGTGGTCGCATACTGCGTTAAAACAGGATGATTTGGAGAACTAAACTCCTGGTCCATAGGGACCTTCTGGTGGTTTAGTGTCCCAAATTGTCCTGACAGATTCCTGTTAACAAATTGGCCTCCGCAAAATCTGGCTGCCAGACAGTGTGCCCACTGAAATCTTTAAAAAAATCTAGCCATATGTTTATATATTCTTTGAGGGACATGATGAACTTGATATGTGAGCCTCAGGATTTGAGACCTGTTGTTGCCATGTACAAATATCTGGAGAATATTCTTCCCATGGAGATCACCCTGGAAGTAAAAACCAAAAGGCCAAGTAAAAATTGCAGTCCATGTAGTGTGGCCTTCTTTTTACCTAACAGTTTAGATAAAGAAGCTTAACTCTTACCAGTTTTCCAGAAGTAAATGAAATTCCAAATTAATGATATTAATTGTTATGCTCAAAAATTCATGGACATAACAGTTTATTCCTGAGCAATGGGGTATACCAGTTTCAGTCTCGCCAATAAAGAGGAAGTTGTCTAAATTGTGCATTAGTCCCCCATTTGGGACCCCCCATTTGCACCAACCACTGAATGAATGTCGAAAACAGTTTGAATAAAAGCATGACAAGGTGAACCCCACAAGAAGACAGAATCAAAATTAAATTTACCATTGAGTTGAAACCTTCTGGGTTAATCTGAAGGAGCCTAAAAGCAGATTTTCGTCTTTAGTTAGAAGGGTCGAAATTCTTCAATCAACCAAAGCCTGATCAAAAGAAGAATGACTGACGGAAGCACTGGATTTATCACCATGTCATGTAAAGAATGTTTTTTATGGTACAATAACTTATGAAGGAGCTAAAAAGATCTGGGCTCCTTTTGGAGAACTAATCCCAAGGGAAATACATGAAAATTGAGAAAGGGTGGGAATTCAAAAGCACCTGCTCTGCTCCCACCTCTGACCTTTTTTAAAACCTTGTCTCTGACAACATCTTTGTATTCAAGTATCAATTTTAGGTTGTCAAGCCAATAACATTCACTACCAGTGAATTCTGGGACATGAAAACCAAAAAACAACATCCTAGCTTTCAGCATGTAATGATGCAACTGTACCCAAGGAGATATTTTTGCTCGACCCACTGAAGTTCATGTTTTTAGACAGCATCCCTTTCGCTCTAGACTGCTATGTGGATCGAGTTGCATTTTTTAAGCACCTGGACGCTGGGTGCGAACCTGCATGGAATGCACATTTGTGCCTATAGAAGCAGTTATTGCTTACATTGTGGTTCAATAAATAAAAAGCACACCCCATTACAGAGCTGTGAGTGGCTGGGGTTTGTATAATACCATTCCCCTGGGGAGCATACAGCTCAGCCATAACCCTACATCCTTATACCCCATATCAGGTTAGGGTGAACAGACAATTTCTGACAGTACAATTCACCATGCAAAAACCAACCTGTCCTGCTGAAATTGCGGTAGATTTTGACAATATTGTCCAAGTGCTGGAATAAACCAGTGGATTCTCTGACTGCTTCGCACAAGCACTGCTGCATAAATGCAGAACGCCTGGAGCCATTTGTGAAGTGAGTGTGGTGCAGAACGCTTCCTCCCCATCACGTTCCAATCACTTTTTACTGAGTGTTCCTCAGCATCAGGTAAATGGGATATCAATTCAATGAACTCATTCCTCCATATTCTTCCTCAAACTGACAAAGCTAAATGCTAGCCTAGAGGCGACAGATCACATATCACAGTCTCCTGAATTCAGAAACACCTGAAGCATTTTCTAAAGGTTTCATCACAACACCAATAGGACAACCAGAAGCTGCAATATTATATAATGTGGAAGACCCAGTCTGTGTGGCTGTAACCCCAGAAGCACCAGCCCACACAGAAGCCAAAGGGTTAACACCAGGTAAAATACTAGTAAAAAGCCAAAACATACGCTTTATGAAACAAAGTAGCATTAGAATTATCATTAGCATCAGCCATTGAGGCTATATCCTCACCCACAGCACTCCCTGCTGAAGCTCCAGGCTGCTGAGGTTTTTCTGTGCTCTCCTATGTGTTTAGCATGACAGGCTTCCTGTCAGACGACCCTCCCTTGTGAGAAACACGCCTGCTGGGTGTGTCTGAGGTGCGGAATGGATGCTCCTTGTCTTTCTCTTCCTGTTTCTGGGCGCCTCCTCTGTCTGTCCATCATCTTCTTATCCGCCTCTTCTGCCTCGACGTCACTCCTGGCTGCTTCCTCCTCAGCACACAGAGAAGCCTGATAGGGCTGAAGTTGAGAAGGTGCTGCTATTTTATCTCATGTGTGAAAGGCTTGTAGACATTTTCTTAACCACTCCTCGTCCCCTGCTCTCTCTATGAATAAGCTGCCTCAGAAGATCTTCCATCCTGGACTTGAAGTGAAAAACTGTATAACAAAAGCCCCTAAATGTGTATACTTGTCAGTGGACTTGTACTGTCGACTTGTGTGTATATGTGGCAAGTGATATTTTATATTAGCCCTTTCACGTCTGCTGACTGTCAGCTTTCATGGTATGCACCCGGGTGCTGGAGATATCGGTGTTAGTTTTGGCACAGAGAGCTCCCCACTGTCAGAAAGGTGGACTTACAGCCTAGCATCATTGCTGGGCTGTGAGGAATGTCCCCCTGACAGTACAAGGCTATGGAAGAATTCTTGGAAGAGCCATATTCTGACACAGGGTCGCTTTAACCATAGGGCCAACAGTGCACTTGCCCCGTTCCTTATGGTAGTGGGGACACATTACTTCCCCCGATACTTCACAGCTCCAGCCCATCCGTGCCTGTTCGGGAGCAGTAGGCGCAATGTAGTGATGTCACATACATCGCGCTTGTCGCTCCCTGAAGCAGAGCTAGAATACAACAGGGAAAGGTAAGTATTAGGTGTTTTTTGTTTTTTTCCCTTATTTAATGGATACGGGGGGGGGGCAACTAGGAAAGGGGACATTATACTGTAAGTAGGGCAACCTGAAAAGGGGACATTATACTATGTGGGCATCCTGGAAAAGGGACATTATACTTGGGGGGGGGGCAATCTGGAAAGGGGACAATATACTTTTGGGGCAAAGTAGAAAAGGGGCATTATATTGTGGGGGCAAAGTGGAGGGGGACATTATAATATAATGTCTGAGAGGCTACCAGAGCGGGACAGATTAATGTATGAGGGGCCACTGTGGGGGGATTTAATAATGTCTGATGCCTCTGCAGGGGATTTTGATGGTGTGATGGGCCACTGAAGGGAATTATATTGCAAGAGGGCCACTAAGGGGTATTATACCATGTGGGAGTCACTGGGGTATTGTAATTTGTGCAGGTCAGATATTTCTAAGGGGTGGTGATGGGGGGGGGGCATTTATGAAACCTTTTCACTGTGTTAATGTGTTAAAACGGCTATGTTCTGACACCTGTAACTGTTTTATATTTCCAGGTAATGGAATGCATAAGGCATCTTTTTTTTTTAGCAAGGCCAGATGTAGTTTTTAGTTATAGTGGGGAAAAAAAGTATTTAGTCAGCCACCAATTGTGCAAGTTCTCCCACTTAAAAAGATGAGAGAGGCCTGTAATTGACATTATAGGTAGACCTCAACTATGAGAGACAAAATGAGAAAACAAATCCAGAAACTTATATAATTTTTGGCTTTTTTTTCCTTTGTTTTTTTGTGTTGTTCCAATACACACAAAGGAAATAAACATGAGATCAATGAGATCCGGACTCATTGCTGGCCACTTCAGAACTCTCCAGCTCTTTGTTTCCATCCATTTCTGGGTGCTTTTTTGAAGTATGTTTGGTTCATTGTCCTGCTGGAAGCCCCATGACCTAGGACGCAAACCCAGCTTTCTGGCACTGGGCCCTACATTGCGACCCAAAATCCCTTGGTGATCTTCATATTTCATTATGCCTTGCACACAGTCAAAGCACCCAGTGTCAGAGGCAGCAAAACAACCCTAAAACATCTTTGAACCTCCACTATATTTGACTGTTGGTACTGTGTTTTTTTCTTTGTAGGCCACATTCGGTTTTTGGTAAACAGTAGAATGATGTTCTTTACCAAAAAAAAAAAATTCTATCTTGGTCACATCTGTCCACAAGATGTTTTCCCAGAGGATTTTTGCTTACTCACGTACATTTTGGCAAACTGCAGTCTAGCTTTTTTTATGTCTCTGTATCAGCAGTTGGGCCCTCTTTGGTCTCCTGCCATAGCATTTAATTTCATTCAAATGTGGTCGATAGTTTGCGCTGACACTGATGCACCCTGAGCCTGCAGGACAGCTTCATTTTCTTTGGAACTTGATTGGGGTTGCTTATCCACCATCCAGGGAGATAAGCTACAGTGCCATGGGTTGCAAACTTCTTGATTATGTTGCACACACGTTGAACAAAGGAACATCAAGATCTGTGGAGATGGACTTGTAACCTTGAGATTGTTGATATTTTTCCACAATTTTGGTTCTCCAGTCCTCAGACAGTTTTCTTCTCCTCTTTGCGTTTTCCATGCTTAGAGTGGCACACTAATAATAATAATAGTCCTTTAATAGTCCCACAATGGGGAAATTCAGTGTGTTACAGCAGCAAAGATAAGATAAGCAGATACAAATACAACATGTACAGGAATGTTCCAGGGTGAGAGGCATTACATTAATAGCAGACAGACAGATAGGACGTAGCGGGGGAGGGGGGGGAGGATTTAAACAGGCAGAGAGATATTTCAGTTCTCTGTATGTAATGATCTCCGCTTAGGTCGGTGTTGGTTGTACAGCCTAACCGCGGTGGGGAGGAAAGACTTCCGATAGCGCTCCTTCTCACACCTAGGGTGGAGCAGTCGGTCACTGACAGTACTGTCCAGCGCAATCACAGTCTCATGCATGGGATGGGAGTTATTCTCCCGCATGGAGCTCACCACGGACAGTATCCTTCTGTCACCCACCACCTGCACTGGGTCCAGTGGGCTCCCCAGGACAGAGCTGGCCCTTCTAATCAGCTTGTCAAGTTTATTTCTGTCCCTGGTTGATATACTGCTCCCCCAGCAGGCCACTCCAAAGAAGATGGCTGATGCCACTACCGAGTTGAAGAAAGTCCTAAGAAGTGCCCCCCGGATTCCAAAGCCTCTCAGCTTCCTAAGCAGGTAGAGCCTGCTGTGGCCCTTCCTGTACAGGGACTCCATATGATCTGCCCAGTCCAGCTTATTATTAAGGAGCAAACCCAGGTACTTATAGGTGTTCACAATCTCGATGCCCGTCCCCAGGATGTCCACTGGTTTTGGAGGGCATCTGCCTTTACGGAAGTCCACCACCATCTCCTTGGTCTTCCCCGCGTTAATCTTCAGGTGGTTCCGGTGGCACCAGTCCACAAAAAAACGGTTCAGTTTTCTGTACTCCCTGTCATCATCGTCTGTGATGAGGCCTACTATTGCAGAGTCGTCAGAATACTTCTGTAGGTAGCAGCTAGATGAGTTGCACCTAAAATCAGCAGTGTACAGTGTGAAGAGGAAAGGGGCGAGAACCGTACCCTGAGGTGCCCCTGTATTACAGATAACGGTACCTGACACACAGTCTTGGGCTCTCACGTATTGAGGTCGATTTGTGAGGTAGTCTAGGATCCAGTTGGAGAGGTGGTGGTCCACTCCAGCACGGCCCAGCGTGTCTCTCAGTAACCTGGGCTGTATGGTGTTAAAAGCACTGGAGAAATCAAAGAACATTATTCTAACCGTGTTCCCTGGTTTTTCCAGGTGAGACAGAGCCCTGTGCAGAAGGTGGATGATGGCATCATCTACCCCAATGCCCGGTCGATAAGCAAACTGGAGAGGGTCCATAACGGGGCTCACTAGAGGGCGAAGATGTGTGAGAACCAATCTCTCTAAGATCTTCATCAAGTGGGATGTCAGTGCTACAGGTCTGTAGTCGTTGAGTTCCATAGGGTGAGGTTTCTTTGGAACTGGTACCACACAAGAAGATTTCCATAATTCAGGGACTATTTCCTGCCTTAGGCTCATATTATACATATATGTAATTATACCACACAGCTGGTCCCCGCAAGTCTTAATTAGCCTTGCACTGATGTCATCTGGCCCTGCGGCTTTCCTCGCATTGATCTTTTTCATCTCCTTCCTCACCTGGACCCGTGTGAAGGTCAGACTGTGGTCAGATAAAGACAGATTTCTGGATTTACTGGTCTGTTGGGAAGTAGCCACATGGGGTGAAGTCATTGTGGTGAGGGGAGCTGAAGGACATGCTGGGGTGGGAGGAGCTGGTGTGTGATCAAATCTGTTGAAGAATAGGTTTAGTTCATTAATACAGTTAACATCTGCCTCAATCTGGCAGACAGACTGTTTATGACCTGAAATTGACTTAAGCCCCTCCCAGACCCCCCTTATGTCTTTTCTTTCCATTTGCTTTTCCATTTTTTCCTTATAACTGGCTTTTCCTTGCCTGATTAGATGCCTCAGCTCCTTTTGTACTTCCCGCAACCCCTCCTTATCTCTTGTCCTGAATGCCATCTTTTTCTCCTTAAGTAGTGTTTTTATATCAGAGTTAATCCATGGTTTGTTGTTGGAGAAGCACCTCACCACTTTTGTGGGTACTGTGTTGTCCACACAAAAATTAATGTAGTCCGTTATGCAGTGTGTGAGTCCTTCTATATCTTCTCCATACGAATCCTGCAAAACTTCCCATGCGGTTGTGTCAAAACAATCCCTCAGAGCCTCATCACTCTCCTCGGACCATATCCTCACTGTGCGGGTGACAGCTGGTTCTCTACGTACAAGTGGCTTGTACACAGGTCGGAGATGTACTAGGTTGTGATCCAATCTTCCCAGGGGCGGTAGGGCTGATGAGTTATATGCCTCCCTCACGTTGGCAAAGAACAAGTCCAGTGTTTTGTTGTCTCTTGTGTGGCAGGTTACATACTGTGTGAAACTGGGCAGTGTGGATGATGGAGAGGCGTGGTTGAAATCACCAGACAGAAGAAGGAGGGCCTGGGGGTGCTGAGACTGTAACTGGCTCAGCGTGGCTTGTAGGACCTCGCAGGCAGCATCAGCTTTCGCAGAGAGGGGGATATATGCAGCTATCACGATGACATGTGATAGTTCCCTTGGTAGATAGAAAGGTCTCATGCTCACAGCTAATAGTTCAATGTCCTTACAGCAAGTTTGCTCCTTAATCACAATGTGCCTAGGATTGCACCATCTATTATTCAGAAACATTGCCAGCCCCCCTCCTTTCCTCTTACCGCTCTCCCTTGTCCTGTCTGCCCGAAGGAGTTTAAAACCATCCAAGGAGACCAGAGAGTCAGGCGTAACTTCAGTGAGCCAAGTCTCTGTAAGTAGCATCATGCTGCACACCCAAAACTCCTGATGATGCCTGGTGAGCGCTGTTAGTTCATCCATCTTGTTTGCAAGAGATCTCACATTGCCCATAATGATGGAGGGAACAGTTGGTCGGTAACGCCTCTTTTTAATCCTCTGAAGAGTTCCTGCTCTGCAGCCCCTCCCCCGCTTTTTCTTTCTCCAGAGTTCTTGGGGGATGGGTGGGCAAATGGTATGCAGTCCTGCTGTGCCTCTAAGCTGCAGTAGTTTCTCTCTTGTGTAGACAAAAGAAATGCCTGCAGACACAAGAGTTCCCATTTCAGCAGGACAAAAAGACAGATAAAAACAAAAAAAAGTATCACAAAGGTCCAATTCCAAGTCTTTGTTTCTTCATTTCTTCATAGTGTAAAGTCCATTAAGTAGAGAGATAAAAAAAAAAAACAGACAGAGAAAGAAAAATAAGAGAGAGTCTCAGAGCTGCCTAACAGGCAGCCACTTCAGCGGCGCCATCTTGGAAAAAAAAAAAAAAAAAAAAAGGACACAATGCAAAGATTTTGTCAACTTCTCTCCTTTTTATCTGGTTTCAGGTGTGATTTTTATATTGCCCATACCTGTTACTTGCCACAGGTGAGTTTGAACGAGCATCACATGCTTGAAACAAAGTTATTTAAAATAAGATAAGATAATCCTTTAATAGTCCCACCAAAGGCCCTAAGAAGTACCCCCTGGACTCCAAAGGCTCTCAGCCTCCTAAGTAGGTAGAGCCTGCTGTGGCCCTTCTTGCACAGTGCATCCAAGTGATCTGCCCAGTCCAGTTTATTATTGAGGAGCACACCCAGGTACTTATAGGTGTTGACTATCGCATTGCCGTCCCCTGGATGTCAACTGGTTTTGGAGGGTATCTGCCCTTGCGAAAGTCCACAACCATCTCCTTGGTCTTCCCAGCATTAATCCTAAGGTGGTTCCGCTGGCACCAATCCACAAAATCCCAATTCAATTCTCTGTACTCCCTGTCATCTTCGTCTGTGATGAGGCCTACTATTGCAGAGTCATCAGAATACTTCTGTAAGTAGCAGTTAGATGAGTTGCACCTAAAATCTGCAGTGTACAGTGTGAAGAGGAAAGGGGCAAGAACTGTACCTTGAGGTGCCCACATATAACAGATCATGGTGTCTGACACACAGTCCCTGGCTCTCTCATACTGAGGTCGGTTTGTGAGGTAGTCTAAGATCCAGGTGGAGATGGTCCATAGCCGAGCTCACTAGAGGGCGGAGATGTGTGAGAACCAATCTCTCTAAGACCTTCATCAAGTGGGATGCCAATGCTACAGGTTTGTAGTCGTTAAAGAGGACCTTTCACGTCTTCATGTATATGCTGTTTTACATACCGCTAGAAAGCCGACAGCGCACTGAATTCAGCGCACTGCCGGCTTTCTGGGTATATGTCCCGGGGCTGGAGATATCAGCGGTCTTAGTTTCACGGTTCAATGTCAGACTGTCAGGAACGCCCTTCTGACAGTGAAACTACGACCCCCGATATCTCCAGCTCCAGGGCACATACCGGGAAATTCAGTGCGCTGTCGGCTTTCTAGCGGTATGTAAAACAGCATATACATCAGGACGTGAAAGGTTCTCTTTAAGGTCCATCGGATGAGGTGTCTTTGGAACTGGTACCACACAAGATGATTTCCACAGTTATGGTACCATTCCCAGCTTCGGGCTCATATTGAACATATATGTAATAGCACCACACAGCTGGTCCCCACACGTCTTAAGTAGCCCACAATTTCGAAAAGATTTTTGAATGTCCAATTTGCCGTTTTTTTTTGTGTTGTTCCAATACACACAAAGGAAATAAACGTGTATAACAAAACGTGTAACTGCAATCATTTTCTGGAAAAATTTCAGAGCTGCCAACAATTACGGCCATGACTACACATGTTGTTTTCTGTGAAAGAGAAGAATAAACCTGGTGTCGGACAGTTTTAAACTGAATCCACTGTTAGCAAGAGATAGCGATCCCATAGGCTAAAATGACTAATGAGTTGTCATAGTACTTTCATTCTGCACTGCACATGTACAGTGCAAAACATTAAGGAGTTAAAAGGGTATTCATGTATTCCAAAGTTCCATAAAAGAATAATAGATGTGAGTTCCACATCTGGTATACACATGTAAGTAGAGAACGGAGCTATATATATATAGGAGTGATTAGCTTTAGTGGAGTGTCCCTAATTTGACTCCCAATTGCTGTTTGTTTGAAGCCACTATTGAGTGAAAGATGTTGCACAGAGTAATAAATGAGACTAGGAGGTGGACATCAATAATAATAAGCCCCTATACCTAGCAAACAATTTAGTGGCTCCACGGCACAATTACATCCCCGGCCAGTGCTCTCATGATAACCCGCTGAAAGATTGCGGGTGCGCAGAGAATAGCCAAAGTTTGTCAAAAACATCCATCAGGCACTGACTAGAGGTTTTACTTGATGGTGATCCCTGTACAGATGAACCAGGGATTGCAAGTCTAGTCTCAGCGTGGCAGTGACTAAGGTAAGTATCCAGGATACCAATACCTACTCTACCAAGAATTGTATATAGTGTCAATGTAGTCCTCCTATGATGTTGTGGAGATACGCGCATGCATTGCTATATGGACACAATGAGAGCACGGACTGTGTCTACTGCCGCCTCCATATAAATATGCCACACGTTGGCTATATATGAGAAATGACAATTATCAATGTCTTTAAGTATTTGCATAGAATCCCTAGTGTAAGAGGGTAAAGCATATACATACTGGTGGAGCTCATTGTCCAGCCATTGATTGCATTTTTCAGTCAGGCATCCCAGATCCGACACTATTGGCCTGCCAGGTGGCTGTTCCATGTTCTTATGTATTTTTAGTAACAAAATAGAAGGTGACAGTTCTGGGATGCCTGACTGAGATATCTCTATCTCTATAACCAGGTTTGATGATAATTTCATACTCCTAAAGAAATTGTTGGGTAGGATCTCCCTCTAGAGATTTATAATGAAGTCTTTTTTTTGGCTTCAGCGGCATACATTTCTTGTGGACAAATTGCAATATTCCAACCCTTATAAGATTACATCTTATACAAATACTACATCATCCCATTGTTTGAGTGTCTTAAGTGCTATTTGTTCTTCTTTGAAGATGTTGCTAGCAGCTGTGTGATCCTGTAGTAGGCAGTGACCATATCAACAAAAACTTACATGAGAACAAAGATCAGGGACAACAGAGTCCTCTGACTCAGCTAAGAGGGATTCCAAAGTTGTGATGGCTTGTTGTTCCTGAACAGTTGGAAAATTGATGTTACCCCCAAATTAATTTACAAAAAATTTTTTGTAAATTAATTTGCGACCAAAATGGTGCAAATCTTTGATTACCTCAAATTTATTGAGCCTGGGGCTGATGCTAAAATTGAAGCCATGTTTCAAAATGGAGTCCTGTTAGCCAGTGAGACGATGTTGTGACAGATTAATTACAGTGCCTTGCAAAAGTATTCGGCCCCATTGAACTTTTCAACCTTTTGCCACATTTCAGGCTTCAAACATAAGGATATAAAATTTGATTTTTTTGGTGAAGAATCAACAACAAGTGGGACACAATTGTGAAGTGGAACGAAATTTATTGGATATTTAAAACTTTTGTAAAAAATAAAAAACTGTGGGGGCGTGCCAAATTATTTGGCCCCCTTAAGTTAATACTTTGTAGCGCCACCTTTTGCTGCGATTACAGCTGCAAGTCGCTTGGGGTATGTCTCTATCAGTTTTGCACATCGAGAGACTGAAATTTTTGCCCATTCTTCCTTGGAAAACAGCTCGAGCTCAGTGAGGTTGGATGGAGAGCGTTTGTGAACAGCAGTTTTCAGCTCTTTCCACAGATTCTCGATTGGATTCAGGTCTGGACTTTGACTTGGCCATTCTAACACCTGGATACGTTTATTTGTGAACCATTCCATTGTAGATTTTGCTTTATGTTTGGGATCATTGTCTTGTTGGAAGATAAATCTCCGTCCTAGTCTCAGGTCTTTTGCAGACTCCAACAGGTTTTCTTCCAGAATGGTCCTGTATTTGGCTCCATCCATCTTCCCATCAATTTTAACCATCTTCCCTGTCCCTGCTGAAGAAAAGCAGGCCCAAACCATAATGCTGCCACCACCATGTTTGACAGTGGGGATGGTGTGTTCAGGGTGATGAGCTGTGTTGCTTTTACGCCAAACATATCATTTTGCATTGTGGTTTGGATTTTGGTTTCATCTGACCAGAGCACCTTCTTCCACATGTTTGGTGTGTCTCCCAGGTGGCTTGTGGCAAACTTTAAACGAGACTTTTTATGGATATCTTTGAGAAATGGCTTTCTTCTTGCCACTCTTCCATAAAGGCCAGATTTGTGCAGTGTACAACTGATTGTTGTCCTATGGACAGACTCTCCCACCTCAGCTGTAGATCTCTGCAGTTCATCCAGAGTGATCATGGGCCTCTTGGCTGCATCTCTGATCAGTCTTCTCCTTGTTTGAGATGAAAGTTTAGAGGGACGGCCAGGTCTTGGTAGATTTTTGTATCCAAATCCAGCTTTAAACTTCTCCACAACAGCATCTCGGACCTGCCTGGTGTGTTCCTTGGTCTTCATGATGCTCTCTCGCTTTAAACAGAACCCTGAGACTATCACAGAGCAGGTGCATTTATACGGAGACTTGATTACACACAGGTGGATTATATTTATCATCATCAGTCATTTAGGACAACATTGGATCATTCAGAGATCCTCACTGAACTTCTGGAGTGAGTTTGCTGCACTGAAAGTAAAGGGGTTGAATAATATTGCACGCCCCACTTTTTATTTTTTTATTTTTTACAAAACTTTAAAATAACCAATAAATTTCGTTCCACTTCACAATTGTGTCCCACTTGTTGATTCTTCACCAAAAAATTTAAATTTTATATTCTTATGTTTGAAGCCTGAAATGTGGAAAAAGGTTGACAAGTTCAAGGGGGCCTTTCGCAAGGCACTGTATATGTAGGGAATTATTTTTTTTCTAACGCTGTCTCCTTGTTCTGGCTCTCCTGTTTGGGCGATTGGAGTAGCCCCATCTTTGTCTGTCCCATGAAAAAGTATGTGGTTGCTGCTGCAGAGAAGAACTCCGATCAGGTATTGTGGAAGAATAACTAGAAACAGAAGTTATCGTACTACTGGCCTCCGAGTCAGAATGATTCGTTATATCTGATTCTGAGACTTCAGATACATGAAGGATGTTCCCAGAGGGTTTTGATTGTATTTCTATTTTTAATAGTGGAGAGAAAATTCCTAGATGATTTCTGAGGGCAGGTATAGAGCTTGCCTGCCTGATGATCACGCTGGTATGTGATATATTTATGTTTCTTCCTTTGTTTAATTGTAATTTCAATTTCATCTATATGTTGAAGAACTGAACCCAGTTTTTCTTCATATAGAGGGGTATGTTTATGCGCATCTAAAAGTCGGACCGTATTATCTAAGGACTGGTTTACATCAGCTAAACTCTGTGTTTCATCTTCAAGTAGAATATTCATAAGTTTATGTGAGCACTCTGTGAGGGTTTCTTCCCATTTATTACTCTTTATTGGCATATTCTGTATTAGGATAGGAAAGTTTTTAACTTCTCAATTCAGACTTAAAAAGTTGACAATAAACTTTGAGTGGTTTTACACATCTATTGACCATTGTTTTCATCTGTAAAGGATCAACAACAACAACAGATTAACGAATACCGTAGGAGCCACTATGGGACAAAATACTGTGTGATGGAGCCAAGCCACTGTTGGACATTATACTGTGTGTAGGGGCCCCTATGGGACATTATACTGTGTGAAGGGACCAATGAGTGACATTATACTATGTGGAGGGCCCACTATGGCACATTATACTGTATGCTGGGGCCGCTATGGGACATTATACTGCGTGGAGGGTCCGCTATGGGATATTATACTTTGTGGAGGGTCCGCTATGGGACATTATACTGTGCGGAGGGGCCTCTATGTGACATATTGTGTGGAGGGGCCATTACATATTGCTATACATGTATTACATATGTTTACATATACGTATATGTACATATATGGGTTTTTTTTTTCAGCATAAACTGGCCCCATAATGTGCAGGATGATTTAATTCCCTTTCCGTTGGTGCTTCTCTGTAATATTTTTGTTGTAGCAAAGTGAAGTTATAAATATATTAATATAGGAAGACATTACATATTGTATACAGTACATTGCACCTAAATGTATTATCTGTATATATTGCATATATATTAAACATGAGGACAGCAAATATCGCATATAAATATATTACATATGAGCATGGTATATACTGCATTCCACAAATACAGTATATATATATATTCATATGTATAAATATCATATATATGAAAATAGTATATTCTGGACACATTACATATAAGTATATTACATACAGTACAGTAATTTACTTCCTACCCTCTTTCCTAATTTTAGGTTTGTGTTTATTGTAATTGTTATTTGTTCTATGTAAACCCTTTCACAAATGTACAGCACCATGGAATTAATGATGTTATATAAATAATAATACTATTAATAACAAATATCACCTATAAATGTGATTTAGGCTAAGTTCATATCTTCCCCAGGAATCTCCGTGGATACTCCGCCATAGAAATCGGCAGAGAGAAAAGCCCTGCACTGTGGATTTTTCTCTCCACCAGTTTCAGTATAAAAACAGCGGACACCTGGCAGACCCCATTATAGTTTATAGCCTCATTTACATAGGAGGACAGTAAGTGTTCTACATACAGTGGGGAAAAAAAGTATTTAGTCAGCCACCAATTGTGCAAGTTCTCCCACTTAAAAAGATGAGAAAGGCCTGTAATTGACATCATAGGTAGACCTCAACTATGAGAGACAAAATGAGAAAATATATCTAGAAAATCACCTTGTCTGATTTTTTAAGAATTTATTTGCAAATTATGGTGGAAAATAAGTATTTGGTCACCTATAAACAAGCAAGATTTCTGGCTCTCACAGACCTGTAACTTCTTCTTTAAGAGGCTCCTCTGTCCTCCACTCTTTACCTGTAGTAATGGCACCTGTTTGACATTGTTATCAGTATAAAAGACACCTGTCCACAACCTCAAACAGTCACACTCCAAACTCCACTATGGTGAAGACCAAAGAGCTGTGGAAAGACACCAGAAACAAAATTGTAGACCTGCACCAGGCTGGGAAGACTAAATCTGCAATAGGCAAGCAACTTGGTGTGAAGAAATCAATTGTGGGAGCAATAATTAGAAAATGGAAGACATACAAGACCACTGATAATCTCCCTCGATCAGGGGCTCCACACAAGATCTTACTCCGTGGGGTCAAAATGATCACAAGAACAGTGAGCAAAAATCCCAGAGCCACATGGGGGGACCTTGTGAATGACCTGCAGATAGCTGGGACTAACGTAACAAAGGATACCATCAGTAACACACTACGCCGCCAGGGACTCAGATCCTGCAGTGCCAGACGTGTCCCCTGCTTAAGCCAGTACATATCCGGGCCCGTCTGAAGTTTGCTAGAGAGCATTTGGATGTTCCAGAAAAGAATTGGGAGAATGTCATATGTCAAAGTAGAATTGTTTGGTACAAACACAACTCGTGGTGTTTGGAGGAGAGTGAATGCTGAGTTGCATCCAAAGAACACCATACCTACTGTGAAGCATGGGGGTGGTAACATCATGCTTTGGGGCTGTTTCTCTCCAAAGGGACCAGGACGTCTGATCCGTGTACATGAAAGAATGATTGGGGCCATGCATTGTGAGATTTTGAGTGCAAACCTCCTTCCATCAGCAAGGGCATTGAAGATGAAACGTGGCTGGGTCTTTCAGCATGACAATGATCTCAAGCACACTGCCAGGGCAACGAAGGAGTGGCTTCGTAAGAAGCATTTCAAGTGGCCTAGCCAGTCTCCAGATCTCAACCCCATAGAAAACCTTTGGAGGGAGTTGAAAGTCTGTGTTGCCCAGTGACAGCCCCAAAACATGACTGCTCTAGAGGAGATCTGCATGGAGGAATGGGCCAACATACCAGTAGCAGTGTGTGCCAACCTTGTGAAGACTTACAGAAAACATTTGACCTCTGTCATTGCCAACAAAGGAAATATAACAAAGTATTGAGATGAACTTTTGTTATTGACCAAATACTTATTTTCCACCATAATTTGCAAATAAATTGTAAGGGAATTGCCAGTTGAGCAATTCCCCAGTGCCACTGCAGAACCCTGAGGGGAGGGGCACAACAAGACAGTGAGCCCTAAGCTGAACCCCCCACTGTCCCTGGCTAACTTGCCTATCTGTCCTAGGCGACAGCAGCAACTGGTCGACAGGCCCTACCTAATATAGGTGACAACACAGAACGCAGAGAAGGACAAACAATGGACAAAGGGAGGTCGGCTAGCCAAGGGGTTGGTAACAGTCGAGCAATGCAGTACAAAATCACAATCCAAAAGAATAGTCACAGACAAAGCCAGAGATCAGAAATAGGAATACAAGTAACAAAACAGCACGGAGAAAAGGCAGGTACGCAGAAGCAATAACCAGTGCCACTGTGAATGTGAGCAAAGAATAAATAGGAAGAAAGAACCCGCCCCAGACTTGATAGGAGGATAGGCTGTCAATCACACAGGCTGTGCCAAAATTAACTATTAGTGGAGCAGAGGTGAAGGAGATGGGTGTGGTGGAAAACCAATTAAGGAGTTGAGGGAATGGGACAGTGTTCAGACAATACAAGAATCTTACACAAGGACTCAAACTGAGCACACCTCCTGCGCCGCCGCGGGCGGAGGGTGGTGCAGAGACCTGAACAGGCAGAGCTGTTACAGTACCCCCCTTTTATGAGGGGCCACCAAACCCTCACCAGACAAACCAGTTTTAAAAGAACCCAGTATTTTCTCTGCCTTGAATTCAAGACCTCTCTGAACAACAACAGGTGCTGGTGGACCAGGCAAACGTTTTTTTATTCGCCTGGCGTTACCAACCTTTACAGCCGAGACCGTCTCCTCACTGACACAATCTAAGCTGTGCAAAACAATACAGTGGGATGAGCACTGATCTCTCCATTTTACAAAATCCCTTTTACCCCAATCAAAAATCGGGTTATGGAGGTTCAACCAGGGGAGCCCCAAAATAATATCAGAAGACAGATGCTCCATAACAAAAAAGCTCATGACCTCTGAATGAGCAGAACCCACTTGCAACGTGACTAAGGGGGTCTTGAATCGGACCTTACCCCTGGCCAGTGGGGCAAAATCCGCTCCAGTAACCGCCAGAGGAGTGTCAAGTGGCAAAAGCTCAATGCCTAAAGCTGAGATAAACGAGAATGTGACAAAGTTTGCCGCAGACCCAGAGTCAACTAGGGCCTGGCCAGAAACATCTGTCCCCAGAGGACAGAGACACAGATAACAACATCTTATTGCTATTTCCGGCAAATACTTGGTTGCCTGAGTGGTTCTTCCGACTACCACTCAAGCACTGAAGCTTTTACGCTGGTGTGCAGGGTCTGATGGATCAGTCTCGAATTATATGACCTGAAGTACCAACAGTACAGGCAGAGGTTATTCCGGAGACGATGCTCTCGTCGAGTCTTGGCGTCCATAGCTCCCAGTTGCATGGATTCCTCACCAGGAGTAATGGGAGAAAAAGTGGGTTTATCAGGAGAGAGAGAGAGGAAGAGACAGAAAATTTGGAGGAAACAGACCCTAATCTCTCTTTAACATTTTCCCGGATTCTATGGTCAATACGGACAGCCAATGTCATAGCCTGCTCAAGAGTAGGGGGATCTGGGTGACCAACCCAGATCTCCTTAACACGGTCACACAGGCCTTGTTTAAAGTGGGCCTTTAGAGCTGACTCACACCAACCTACAGTTACATTGCACTTACGGAATTCTGAGCAGTACTCCTCAGCAGAGCGTTTTCCCTGCCGCAGGGTGAGGAGTTGCGATTCTGCAAGTCCAATGTGGTCTGACTCAGCATATATAGACCCCAAAGACAAAATTTTTTTTTTCAAAATCTGACCACTCCTCAGCCCCAGGAGGGAGTTTAAGGGCCCAAGCTTGTGGATCCCCCTGTAGGAGGCATATAACTACTCCCACCATTTGGGCCTGGGATGCATGAGGGTTAATCCGGAAATACAGGCGACAAGACTCAAATTTGAAAGTCTCAAATTTTTCTCGGTCCCCCGAGAAGCGATCCGGGAGTAGCATCTTAACCCTGAAAGGGGCAGAAACAACCGGAGATGCTGCAGCAGCATCAGTAAGGGTCTGAATCTGTTTAGCTAGCTCAGCTATCAGGCCTGCCAAACCCTCCATCTTGGCTGCAAGGTCCTGGATAGGATCCATGCTGATCTGGAGGGAAGCAAATGGCAGCAGGTAATTTTGGGCTGGTTATTCTGTAAGGGAATTGCCAGTTGAGCAATTCCCCAGTGCCGTTGCAGAACCCTGGGGGGAGGGGCATGACAAGACAGTAAGCCCTAAGCTGAACCCCCCCAATGTCCCTGGCTAACTTGCCTATCTGTCCCAGACGACAGCAACAACTGGTCGACAGGCCCTATCTAATATAGGTGACAACACAGAACACAGACAGGACAAACAATGGACAAAGGGAGGTCGGCTAGCCAAGGGGTTGATAACATTCAAGCAATGCAGTACAAAATCACAATCCAAAAGAATAGTCACAGACAAAGCCAGAGATCAGAAATAGGAATACAAGTAACAAAACAGCACGGAGAAAAGGCAGGTACGCAGAAGCAATAACCAGTGCCACTGTGAATGTGAGCAAAGAATAAATAGGAAGAAAGAACCCGCCCCAGACTTGATAGGAGGACAGGCTGTCAATCACACAGGCAAGGCCAAAATTAACTATTAGTGGAGCAGAGGTGAAGGAGATGGGTGTGGTGGAAAATCAATTAAGGAGGTGAGGGAATAGGACAGTGTTCAGATAATATAAAAATCTTACACAAGGAATCAAACTGAGCACGCCTCCTGCGCCACTGCGTGCGGGCGGAGGGTGGTGCAAAGACCTGAACAGGCAGAGATGTTACATAAATTCTTTAAAAATCATTGACATTGAAGATGAAAACGAAGCTGCGTCTTTCAGCATGACAGTGATCCCAAGCACACCGCCAGGGCAACAAAGGAGTGGCTTTGTAAGAAGCATTTCAAGGTCCTGAAGTGGCCTTTGGAGGGAGTTGAAAGTCCGTGTTGCGCAGCGGGGACATCTCTCCTTGAGGAGAGCACCAGTTAAGGTGTGTAGAGTTTTGAGTTGCCTTTCGCCCTCTACTAAGCATCTACATATCACAAGGCATTATGGGAAAGGAGCTGGGAGCTCATGCGCCCTCTGTTGGATGTAACAGATCCTCAGTTTGCTTTTGACTCACCGAGTCTTGAGACAGCAAAAGGGATTTTAGCCAAGCCAGTTTCACTTGCTGTCTCAAGACTCGGTGAGTCAAAAGCAAACTGAGGATCTGTTACATCCAACAGAGGGTGCATGAGCTCCCAGCTACTTTCCCATAATGTCTTGTGATATGTAGATGCTTAGTAGAGGGCGAAAGGCAACTCAAAACTCTACACACCTTAACTGGTGCTCTCCTCAAGGATAGATGTCCCTGTCCATAACCCACTCATTGCCTCCCACAAAGCCAGCCAGTACACTTTGCTCTGCACTGATGAGGGACAAAAATCCCGAAACGGCGTTGTATGCAGATAAGTGAAACTGGCTTGGCTAAAATCCCTTTTGCTGTCTCAAGACTCGGTGAGTCAAAAGCAAACTGAGGATCTGTTACATCCAACAGAGGGCACATGAGCTCCCAGCTCCTTTCCCATAATGCCTTGTGTTGCCCAGCGACAGCCCCAAAACATCACTGCTCTAGAGGAGATCTGCATGGAGGAATAGGCCAACATACCAGCAACAGTGTGTGCCAACCTTGTGAACACCTACAGAAAACGTATGACCTCTGTCATTGCCAACAAAGGATATATAACAAAGTATTGAGTTGAACTTTTGTTATTGAACAAATACTTATTTTCCACCTGTGAAAGATCCTCAGTGCGCCAAACCGCTTTGGCCACACCCTGAGTCCTCTTTCGTCTAAAAACCACACTCACCTCTAGTGAGTGCCGGGTTCACCAGATAAATACAAGACAAGCCTTCTAAATTTTATATATTTATTAACCCCTAAATGGGTCGGTATTAAAATCTAACATATACAGATCAGAACAGATATGCAGATATATGCAAGCATTAACAGTTACTAGTTACAAGATACAGTACAAATCAAATAAAAGGGATTAAAGGTGAAATGATTACTTTACCACACATGTCCTTGATGTGGTTCTGTAGTCCAACACTCACACATGCTCTGTCATGTGTGAGTAACCAGTGGAGGCTTCTTGGCATGTGGCATTAACTCCTAGCATGTGGCATCACAGTACAATAATCCAGCCTGCATGCTCTTTACAGTCTCTCACAGTCTCTTGTAGGCTCATCATCGTCAGCAGCAGCATTACAACCTGCCTGCTCATAGTAGCATCTCAGTCAAAGTCTCTCTCAGTGGAAGTCTGTGATGGTCTCCTGCATAATCTCCATAGCATCAATCTTTATCCACTGAGCTCTTACCTCATCTTTTATACCCTTTATGCCCCCTCCCAGAATGAGGTCACCGGCGACAGTACATCTGATGAGTTAATTCAATCACGTTCAGACCCTTTGTATGTAGATGAGACAAAGTGAATTGATACCCTGTTATCAGTCATATCTGGTCAACAGCCCAGGCTTGAACAATGCACTATTGTTTGATCAGCCAGGGCTGTATAGGAATACAATGGGGCCCTATTGTTCCAGCCTGGCAGCTACTGCCAATATGCACCTAGGCTTGTAGCTGCGCACAGTATGCAAGCAAGCAAGAAGGGATATCCTATACCCAGAGACCAAAATACAGCTGAGTTATGGCCATATTTAGGCAGAATCATCACACCTCCCCCTTTAGATGGGGCTTGCAGGAAGTAGGGGCCTACGCCCCTCTTCTGAAAGCACCTCCGCCTCCAGCTCCTCAGGCTCTGGCCCCAAGGCTTTCTCACCTTCCCCCCGGGGTCCCAGCAGACTCGGGCCTTGTCAGACTCTAAGGGTGGTTGAGCGCCACGCGCCTTCAATATGTCCAGACTAGGGTCAGCTTGGACAGCATCTCTGAACTCTTGGCTGGAGTGAGACACAAGAGAGGTGCATGTTACATAGCTGCCGGCCCCTTCTGTCTCTCTAGTCTGACTAGCGACACTTCTAAGGCCCAGGCTCTGAGCCACGTACACTTGGCTACCTCCTGCCTGTTCTGGGTCCGCTTTCTGAGTACTGGCACCCTGTGGAGCCACACTCCTGACCTCAGGCCCTTGGGATACCATTCCAGAGATCCCATCCAGGCAATCTCTGCTCTCCTGGCTACCCTTGGCCTCCTCTCTCAGGGTCTTCCCCACACTAGCCGCTAGTTGGGAGAGTTCTAGGGGGTTCTGCACCTCCCCCTTTGCTTCCACACCTAGGGGCACCTCTGGTTCTGGTACAGGTATGTTTGGACCCTGTCCTCCCTGTACTTGGGTGGGTGATGGTGATACCTTGGGCAAATGACTGAGATCATGCTTCCCCAAAACATCCCCCCACAATACATTGACAGGTAATACATTGGACATACCCTCTTCTTGGATCACATCTCCAGTACCCCATGCCATCTGCACTTGGGCCATGGGCACTCCTGGAATAGAACTGGACAGAAGAGACGTGTATGTCTCATACCCACCAGACTCCTCCGGCTTCAAGGGAGTGAGGCTAGTCATGGCGGTCTCAGCACCGACTCCAGGTGGTGTAGGCAACGGTTCAAGGGTCGGAACGCCCCCCACCCTTGTAGCACTCTGGCTGCGGGCTAGCACCTCACTACCAGCAGTCCGTCCCTCACCTGGATCGGCCATGAGATCCCCATAGCCTACCTGACCACCTGGCACATGGTCAGCAGTTGGGTGCTTATCGGATACACTGGGCGAAATAGTAGAAGTCGCTTCCAGTGACTCGGAAGAGCTACCCTGTACATTTTCACAACAAGCATTGGCAATTACATTGACAGTACCTTCATTAGCAATTGTTAATTCACACCGGACCTCAATGAGATTTGTGGTAGACAGATTAACAAACTGGGAGGGCGACGCCCCCGCAGATGTGGGTGTGTCTACAGACTTAGTCTCATTGGCTCCTAGCACGGGGGTGCACAAAGCATTAATAACATTTTTGCTGAGCTGGGTTGCAGGAAGTTCAGTTGCATCTTCCCTGCTCTCAGCTGAAGGCAACTCATTAGCATTTACATTGACTGCCATGGGAAGTATCTCAGAGGGGGGGTTACGGGCCCTCTCTGCAGATATGATAGACACATTATCAACATTAGTCATAGACAGTTTATCACAGTAAATCGGGTTGCTCCCCACCCCATATTGGGACATCATAGGTCCTAAATCAGTTCCCAACAGTACATTAGCAGGCAAATCAGTCAATAGTCCCACAGTCCGCATTCCTTTTCCTGCACCCCCATCCAGACACACAGATGGGCCACCTGCTGTGGCTTGGGAAGCAGGGAAGTTCTCAGGGTAGTTGGGGCACTCCTTCTTGAAATGTCCTGTCGGGTTACAGGCATGGCCCCGCCGCACCTCCCCTTGGGGTTTGGTGAAGGTCACTAGGGTGCCCAGAGTTCTTGGGACAGGGGAGGGACCACCCGGGGCATAATATGTCTCACCCGACCTGACGACAGATGGCTGTGGTGAACTCCGGCCTGGCTTCTCCTTCCAACTTGAGGGTCTCTGCAGGGTTGTTGGAGTTTGCGCTTGCTGGGAGATTTGCCGCCTTTTCAGCTCAAGCTGATACTCCCTCTCGGCCTGTCGCTCAGCAAACTGTCGTTCCCATTCTGCAGCTTTCCTCTCTCTCTCTGCCTGTCGCTCAGCAGCCTCCCTTTCTCTCTCTGCCTGTCGCTCAGCAGCCTGCCGTTCTTGTTCTACAGCTTCCAGAAAACGGTCCAACACCTGCAGGTATGTGTTAGGGTCACTGGTGCCTACTTGCTGTAGGGCCATTTGCCAGTATGAAACCGTTCCCACCACAAGGCTGGGGTTAATGGTCTCTCCTGGTGAAGTAATCCTTGGGACCGGGCTGCTTGCCGCACTTCCTGGCCTAGCCCCAAAATCAGGACTCTGCTCGATTCTCTGCATGGCTGTAGCTGCCTCCATTTCAGCCATACGCTCAGGATCTCCAAAAGCCTGGTTCTGCAGTTCTGGAGATCTGCTTCTGAGCCCACTAGCCATCCACTGGTATTTGCCAAATAAAAGATAGGATAGAATAAAAAGAATAAGGGAGGGGAACGGCACTGTATCAAACTTTCACTGTATCTTAATGCTTGCTTTAATACCGAGCTTGTCTCATAGGATTACCATAATCCCCAGCATGTGAGTGATATAGGTCACCAACACACACCGTTTATCCTAAGATCCCACCACGCTGCCACCAATGTGAAAGATCCTCAGTGCGCCAAACCGCTTTGGCCACACCCTGAGTCCTCTTTCGTCTAAAAACCACACTCATCTCCAGTGAGTGCCGGGTTCACCAGATAAATACAAGACAAGCCTTCTAAATTTTATATATTTATTAACCCCTAAATGGGTCGGTATTAAAATCTAACATATACAGATCAGAACAGATATGCAGATATATGCAAGCATTAACAGTTACTAGTTACAAGATACAGTACAAATCAAATAAAAGGGATTAAAGGTGAAATGATTACTTTACCACACATGTCCTTGATGTGGTTCTGTAGTCCAACACTCACACATGCTCTGTCATGTGTGAGTAACCAGTGGAGGCTTCTTGGCATGTGGCATTAACTCCTAGCATGTGGCATCACAGTACAATAATCCAGCCTGCATGCTCTTTACAGTCTCTCACAGTCTCTTGTAGGCTCATCATCGTCAGCAGCAGCATTACAACCTGCCTGCTCATAGTAGCATCTCAGTCAAAGTCTCTCTCAGTGGAAGTCTGTGATGGTCTCCTGCATAATCTCCATAGCATCAATCTTTATCCACTGAGCTCTTACCTCATCTTTTATACCCTTTATGCCCCCTCCCAGAATGAGGTCACCGGCGACAGTACATCTGATGAGTTAATTCAATCACGTTCAGACCCTTTGTATGTAGATGAGACAAAGTGAATTGATACCCTGTTATCAGTCATATCTGGTCAACAGCCCAGGCTTGAACAATGCACTATTGTTTGATTAGCCAGGGCTGTATAGGAATACAATGGAGCCCTATTGTTCCAGCCTGGCAGCTACTGCCAATATGCACCTAGGCTTGTAGCTGCGCACAGTATGCAAGCAAGCAAGAAGGGATATCCTATACCCAGAGACCAAAATACAGCTGAGTTATGGCCATATTTAGGCAGAATCATCACACCACCATAATTTGCAAATAACTTCTTTAAAAATCAGACAATGTGATTTTCTGGATTTGTTTTCTCATTTTGTCTCATAGTTGAGGTCTACCTATGATGTCAATTACAGGCCGGCCTCATCTTGGGGGGAGAACTTGCACAATTGGTGACTCACTAAATACTTTTTTTTCCCCACTGTATAATATACAGAGTGTGTGTATATATGGATAAATAGATAGATTTCAAACAAAGAGGTACAAAAATAACAGCACCAACTTTTAGGGGTCCACCCCACTGAATGCACGGCAATAATCCAATCGCATCATTGGATGTATAAAATAGAATAAAAAAGATCACCCCCCCCCCAGCATCCTGTTCAGTGATAGATCTTTATTGAAACCAGAAAACACCACATATCAGCCCTCAGAAGAGCCTTTCTTAAATGTAATCATCCACAATCACCACCAGATATTTAAAGAGTTTCTATCGAATCACATTGTATGAACAAACAACCAATCCATGATAATATATGTGTAAGCCGTGTACCGGGGTGGGCTCCCCAGGATACAGCGAAGTCATGAACAAAGGAAGCGACTCCAATTCACTTTAGTAAAAACAAGATTTTACTTAGTTTAGTAACACCCCTTTACCAAAAAGAACACTCCCAGATATTTACATACACTCAGCCAGTAAGCAGAGGCCCTGGTGTTGTAGAGTGCAGTGCCCTCTAATGTGCGCTTCCAATATACGCCAAGATTTTACCTATCTGCAGGCTGCAACTAACCAGCCGCTTGTTACCTAGTCACAGGAACAATTCAGTGAGTGTGATAGGGGCACCTGCGGCATAACATAAAAGCTTACAAACTTATCAAAATACCCCTATTGCCCCCAACAAAGTACAACCACGTAAATATAATAGTAGGTCAGCTTGCAAGCCAAAGAAATGTGAAGATGCATAAAATATCACTTCTAGACTTCCGTAGAAGTGCCTCTCTGAGTATTACAACGCAATAGAATTCTCTAGATAATTCACCAGCACTGTGATGATGAGTATGCCTAACTAATCTAACTACAGGCCCTTACTCAGTCCCAAGCAATTTGGCGCCAAAAATGTAATGCGGTACTTCTCTTACTGACCCGGGTCTGTTACGTACCTTTAGTCTTTGGAACAACTGGAAGAGGGGCTCATCCAGAAAACATGCAGTCTCACTGACAGTGCTACTTCTCAGCCAAGTCCTTGATGGCAATCTTCTCATTCAGGATGCTGTCTGGACCAACTCTGCAACAGTCTTTGATTCAGCTCCACTTTGCTTTAGCTCTGGTCCCTTAGGGATGCTTCTACATGTATATCGCACTCCAGTCCTCCTCCTCATAGCTCAGAGCACCCTCTCAAGACGGCTGCCACACACACTCTGCTCCTCCTTGTAGCTCTACCTCTGCAGAACAGGGTCTTCACGTCACTACTCCAAGGAAGTACAGTCTTTTCCCATTTCTTAGGCTACAGTGGCCTCTTCTGGTCAAACAACAAAATGTCATTTTATAAAATAAACTTATTTACAGAAACAGGTACAGTCACAACATGAGGGCTGTTTCACCATCTTACATATGTATAAAAAACATTACTATACAAAATACATATAAATATATATAGCTCATAATATCTCACCCATAAAATAGACACCACGACTAAACATACATCCCAAACCAACAAACATCTCTAGAATATTTCCCTCACTAGATCATGTATATCAGCGTCAAAAAATCCACAGTGCACAAATGCCACCCACCTGCGTCACTATGTAATAGGCAACATGTAAGGTCAGAGCACGTGAGTTGACTAGAATGGCCAAGTCACCTATAAAGTAACTCCCCCATTGATGCCATAAAAGAGGGGGCATGGCCTATAGGCAATTCGTTTTAAAGAGATAAAGTTCAAATAGGCACGAAAGAGCGCCCAACTATTACCCTGGGAGAGAAGTTACCACTAACAATCATAGCATACTGGTGCTACAAATGCTACATTTGGGCTACAACTGGTAAGGTTGGGCTGCAACTGGTAAAATTCAGACCAAGGGATAACTTATATATTTAACCTAACCTTCCCATAGTATATAATTAGTTGGATAACAAGACACAAGTTCATAAAAACTTAAAATATGGGCACAAGGATATAAATATAAGTAAAAGGATTGATACAGTGCTACATATTTGAAACCTCTGTATACAAACTAAAAAAATGCCACCAGGCCCCTTTCCAAAAGAAGCCTGCCCAAGAGAGGTGAGTAAAAATAACAAACAATTATATTCAACTCTCCTGGGAATCCAGCGATCCCCTGCATCATCTTCTGGCCTCTTTAGGCCTGTGGCTTACATCACACACCCCGGGGTCAACTCTGAAGCCTGTGATTGGGCCCTATTAGTCACATGAGGTGCGCTGACATCATTACACCGGAGTGCCCCACATGACCACTGAGGTCCAATGACAAGCCTTAACGGTGACCCCAGGATGTGTGACGTCAGCCCTAGGCCTGAAAGGCACACTGGAGACAGCCAAATGACACGAGGATGCCCAAGAGAGGTAAGGGAAGGTAAGTATATCTGTTTGTTATTTTTACTCACCTCCCCTGGGCCTCCACTTATTATATTCTGGTGTCTCCTCAGTGCTGAAACGAACCAGAGTGCTGAACCTCATGAGTATTTCCAGAAACAAATTTCATGGAGTTCATCTGAAGCGGCGCGAGGCTCTTAGGAGCATATTTTACTGAGTGGGGCCACTGTGGGGAGTATATTATACTGTGTGGGGTAACTGTGGAGCATTATACTGTGGGAGAACTGAGGAGTATATTGTACTGTGTGGGGCCACTGTGGAGCATTGTGCTGGGGGGCTCAGGGGAGTATATTATACTGTGTGCTGCCATTGTAGAATGATACACTGTGGGGGGGCTCTGGGAGTATGTTATATTTTGTGTTGTATACTGGGGGATCCTATGGGGAGTATATTGTACTGTGTGGGACCACTGTGGGGCATTGTACTGGGGGAGCCTCAGGGGAGCATTATACTGGGGGGGGGCCTCTGGGGAGAATATTATACTGTGTGAGGCTATTGTGGAGAATTATACTTAGTGGGTGGCTCTGGGGAGAATATTATACTGTGTGGGGTTCCTGTTGAGCATGCTGTGTGGGGCCACTCTAGAGCATTATACAGTGGGGATGGGAGACTCTGGGGAGTATATTATATTGTGTGGGGCCACTGTGGAGCATTATGCTGGGGGGGGGGGGCTCCGGGAAGAATATTATACCATGTGGGGCCACTGTGGAACATTATATACCATGTGGAGCTTTATACTGTGTGGGAGCACTGGGGAACATTATATATACTGTGTGGAGGCCACAGGACAGGAAACTATGGTACATCAGGTAGGAGAGGAGTCCACAAATTTTGCCAGTATGGGACCACAAAATTCCTGATGGCAGCCCTGTGTGCTATGTCTGCATCACAGCTCCCTCACTAAAATCTTGCGTATACAGGTGGTGCCCCATGGCCGTGTCATTCCCCATACAAGTTGTGCATGAACCGCCCATTGAGCTATTGGGCATGTACAGTACTATAGGAGATGACAATATAAGGAAAATACTCTGTAATGCGTAGTCAGCAAATATACAAGATTTTAATGAAGGGGCCATGATGTAGGCCATTACCAGGAAACTATTGGGTGGGCCCTAGACACTTTAGTCCATCACTGTATGTACAGCAGGCTATATAACAGATATAGGTTTTGACTTGGGGGACCCTCTACCGCATACCGCCCCCTTTCCTGGCCACCACACAGTATAACTCCCCATTTACACACACTATAATCTTCCATAGCGGCCTCCAGACGGTATAATGTCCCATAGCGGCTCCTCCACAAAGTATAATGTCCCATAGTGGCCCCTGCACACAGTATAATGTGCAATAGCGGGCCCTCCATACAGTATAATGTCCTACAGTAGCCCCTCCACACAGTATTATGTCCCTCAGTGGCCCCTCCACACATTATTATGCCCCATAGTGGCCCCTGTGCACAGTATTATGCCCCATAGTGGACCACCCATGAACTATTATTATACTCTGGGGTCTTTTCAGACCCCAGAGTATAATGATCGGAGGCCCAGGGGAGGTGAAAAACATAAAACCAGTGTTATTTACCTATCCTGGGTTCCGGCGCACTCACTCCTGCTTTCAGCCCTCTTTAGTGTCGGCACAGACGTCACATGGGTCAGGCCGGCATCGCGACGCATAATGACACTGGCCTGGGCCACGTGACATCTGGGACATCACTAAAGAGGCCTGAAGACTTCAGTGGTCACGCGCGATCCCTGTAGAGGTGAGTAACACTGGTTTTTATGTTTGTCACCTCCCCTGGGCCTCCGATTATTATACAATAATAGCAATATTTTTTGGAGTGCGCGGGCCCGCTTCCTCACTTATCGATCCCCACTTCTGCTCACAGCCGCATCCGCTTCCCCTTCTGCCCTCCAGGGGGCCCCAGCGACATGATATGGGACGCAGAAGGGGAAGCGGAGGCGGCTGTGAGCAGGAGCGGGGATTGGTAAGTAAATAGGGCCCGTTACCCGCTGGGGTTACTCAGCCTATAAAATAAAAAAAAATCATCTAATGTCCCGGGACATGTGGCAGCCACTACAGCTGCTACCCTGATACTTACGCCACTGGTTACTCCTTGTTCTGAGCTTTATCAGTTGTAGCCCAGCTTTTCTGATTTCCATAGCACCAGTACACTATGATTGTGGGCAATATCTTCTCTCCCAGGGTAGTAGGCAGTTCCTCTTGTGGCTACTTGAGCTTTGACCTCTTTAACTGTTAAGACAATTTACATATAGGCCACACCCCCTCTTTTATTGACTCAATGGGGGAGTTCCTTTATATGTGACTTGGCTGTTCTTGCCAAATGATGTGTTTTGGTCATATAGATATATACCACACGATGAAGGATCAAAAGAATATTAAAACATAACTTTTACTTAATACATTAAAAATTCCCTATATAGGGTTAAAAAAAATAGCATATGCACAAGTGTCATATATCTATAAGTGTGCTCATATAAATGGGACCGTCTTTCCAAGTCCTAGGGAGAGGATGCGGGACAGCAGCTGATTCCAATAATCAGTCCATGTTTTCGGGGAAGGATATAGTCTCATCCTTATTAGACCCTACTCCTCAGAAAAATTACTCCTGCCCTAACAAGGACCCCATTGACTAGAATGGGGTCTGTCGATTTCTGACAGTTTCTACAATGGAGTCTCCAATGGACTCCAGCACAGATGTGAACTTAGCCTAACATTTTTATTTAATAGCAATTGCTATTTAATTAAAATTACAGGATCATTGTGATTCAATAAAGATCTCCAATAAAAACACTTGTGCTGTGTCTGTGCATCGCTAGGTTCACACTAGCGTTCTGGTCTCCATTCCTAGAGGCTGCTTGGGGACGCCACGAACGGAAACCTAATCCGCTTAAAAAAGCAGTTACCCGCGGAAATAGACTATATTGGGGATCGCTGGGTTTCCGACCAATTTCCACCCGAAAAATGCGGAGAGAAAAGTTCTGCTTGCAGGACTTTTCTCTCCGCATTTCTTAAGCAGGTTCAGGGATGGAAACCCTGAACGGGCAGTGAGCGCTAGTGTGAACCTAGCCTATCTCTGTCTATCTGTGGATGGAACTCACAAATGTAGCACTTTATAGCTAGAAACAGAATACAATGTAGCCTTTGATATAATGACACACATTGTCTATTTAGTGTAATTTTGTGGATGAACACTAGGTGCCGCCTTTATACTGTCCATATAGATGGTCTAGTTAAGTGAAAGGATTTTCGTTTATTCTCTTATATTAGCTATGTCTCTGTAATTTGGGGATCAATGGCATGGGTAAGGTATAGATGTCATATGGGCATCACAAGGAGTCCATTTCACCCTATGTGGACTTTGCATTGTATAACTGGTTGTCTGAGTTTGTATCTATCGGTTCCTGCATGTTACATCTTGACATAGTCGTTCAGATGGATGCAGATAATCTAGTATCGGGAGGAGCACTTGCAAACATGGGTCTGGCGTCAACTTCGCTAGACACCAGGTGCTGATGCGGTTGTGTTATATTCCGGTTAGGTCTCTAGCTCTGGGGTCCAGCGAGGTGATGACCTCTACAGTATCAGTCAGGGCAGGGGAATAACAAGTAGCCATGGGTTCCCATAGCAACATTTATAATGGCGGCAAGTTTAGAGTATTGAAAATGTACCTTTATTATTGTCTCCTTTACACACAGGGATAACATATATAGTGATGCCCACAGTTATGTCACAGTACCAAGATAATGCACATAGTGATGTAACAGTATCAGGATAATGCAAACATTGGTGTCACAGTGCAAGAAAAATGCACACCGTGATATCACAGTAACAGGATAATGCACATAGTGGTGCCACAGTACAAGGATAATGCACACAGCAATGTCACAGTACAGGGATAATTCACCCAGTGCTGCCATAATACCAGGATAGATAATGCACATAGTGATGCCACAGTACAGGGATAATAAACACAGTAAAGAGTCAAAGTACAGGGATAATGCCTGCTATGACATCATACCACAGGGATAATGCACACATTAAAAAATAACTGTGTACCCTGTGGCATCATAGCATATGAAGAAAATAATTATGAAGATATCACATGCAGATATTGTGTCCCAGAAAAGTAATGGAGGCAAATTCAATTTTCCCAGATACTCTTCCATCATAAATAGTTATCACTAACTGCACCCTAGATCTAAGTGGAAATAGGCCCCATTAGTTGTTGAGCTCCATAGTAGCTGATGTGTCTGCTACCCTGGTAGTTATGACCATGAATCAGGGCATTGTTCAATCATCTCCTGAAGTATGGGATTGATATTCTCTTGGAGGACAGGAGGCAAGACTGGCGTTGAGTTTTTTGGAAGGGGAGCCAAAGAAGATCATCATGTTGCAGTGTAGGAGAAAATCTATGTGAACGTGTTCATCCTGACTGCACTTCTGGAGAAATTTTTCATCAGGGTGTAAGGAGAAAATGAGTGCCTGGCACAGCCTGCAGGGATTTCTTGCCATATTGCTGAGAAAGACCAGAGGGAACACAAGTCTGACCAGCGATGCCAAAACCATGCTGCAAAACTAGTTTCTAAAGAGGACACTGTGGGAATGACTGGAGACCCACCTCCAAAAGCCATTTCAGAGCGGTGATTGTCTGGGAATGGAAGGAACAGGTTAAAGCTCTGTTAGTTGTTCCCCTGCTTGAGGCTCCTCCTGTGAAGGAGGTTACTCCATGTGAGGGTGCCCTCCCTGGAGGAAGCCATGAATGAATTGACCTGAGAGTCACGGGTGACAACAGCAGCAGTGAAACCAGAAGATGATGGGGGAACATTGGCCGTGGCACGGACGTGTTGGATGTGCCAGTGGGAGGAGCATTTCCCTTGGGAGTGCCCCCTCTGGAGTATGGAAGATCAAGGAAGAACAATTTAAATTAAGCCTGTGATTGTGAGGCAAATCACTGTAATCACCCCCAAATGCCTTTATGTGGAAGCCACAGAGTTGGTGGGAGAAAAGCTGTGATCTGAGCCAAGATCAGTGGGATAGAGCTCTACACTCATCCTTTCGGTATTTAAAGAACGTTTCTCCATGGCATGAATGGGAGCTGCACAGTGGCTGAACTTAATTTGGTCCAACAACTTTCCACTCCAGAATGTCGGAGTGATGTGTGCAAACATAGAACTATGGGGACAAACCCTGCATAAGAAGGGCATTGTAGTGGTGGAGGAGCCTATGGACCCCTGAAAACCAATAATGAGAATAAATGTCCTGAGAGAGTTGGGCCTGAAGGTACTGCAGATAAGTCCTGAATCTGAAGCCTTTGAAGTTGCTTTGCAACAAGCCTTAAAGGCATACTGGCTCCAAGCCACAATGGCAGAACTGCTCGGGATGGTAGCGACAGTGAAGATACCTTTTGCCATACCAGTGAAATGGTGGCAAGCCATGAGGTGCTGGTGAATCTGCCAGAATGTGATTTTATGAGTGACTGCTGGGGCAGGCCTCCAAGGATTGCCTTTCTCCATGCGAGTGGGAGCAGATAGCTCAGGTCCCATGGGCGCAAGCTGACCCCTTCTGCCATGAGGCTAATTTCAGGATGATGAACACTGCAGAACACGAGATACCAATGGGGAAGGCACTGTTAATCCGTCAGCGTTAGTGGCAGGGCTGGGGAGTTGAAGTCATGGAGTCTTAGGCTAGGTTCAAGCTCAGGCTAGGAAATTCATTTATTGCCACCGTATGCAGGATTGTCGCGATGGAATGATGATGCAGTGCATCAGCATTTTGTTGTAGCTTTCCTCTGTTGATTAGGCCCAGATGAATGGGCCTAAGAAGCAGGGACTCCCCAGCTGCGGAATCCGCAGCAAGATTCAGCAGGATGCTTATTTTTTCCATGTCCTGCTGCGATCTCTGCCTCTGAAAACAATGGGAGGCAGATTCAGGGCGGAATCCGCTTACAAATCCGTGGCAGATTTCTCTATGTGAACTTACCCTTAGTCAGGACCAATTCTGGGTGGAGTTGGAAAAGAATTACTGACTCCAGCTTCAAAAGTAAAATTATCAATATTGGATGGACACTTTGTTGCATATTTACTTTAACAGTAATTCAATAACTAGCTTTTTAATCAATTAGAGGATCTTTACTTTTTTCTGACTGATCATAGCTTTCAGCCCTTTATGAAGGAGTGAGAGCAAGAGTCAGAATCTGGCTGTGGTAAAATAGAGGACTTGTTGAGTCAGTGGCTTGGCGTAACGATTCCACAGCACTGGTTACTGGCCAATTATCCAAGCCAGGTAGCAAAAGGTCAAGGCACTACTGAGAAAAATGCAGGATACAGCCCAGCAAAAGCCCTTGGGCTTCCCGAATAGAGTGGTGAAGATAAAAGACGGCTCTTTGCAGTTTTGTGTGGATTACTGTGGACTGAAAGCCTGTACCGCTCAAGACACTTACCACCTGCCAAGGATCAAAGATTCACTGACGGTCCTGGGATGGGTCCATTACATTTCTCTGCTGGATTTAACCTGGTAGCTGGCAGATACCTGTTGCCAATGGCATCAGGCAAAAACTATCATGCCAATGGGCTATACAAGTTTTTACACATGTTCTTTGGCCTGATCAACGCACTGGCCATATTCCAGAGGATGATGGAACTGGGCTTGGGAGAATTGAACCAAGAGTGCATGTTGATCTATCTGGTTATCATCTTCTCTGCCTGAATGGAAGAGCATGGATTGAAGTGCCACCAACTCTGTGAATCTTTACCCTCAAATGTAAAGCACCATGGAATTAATGGTGCTATGTAAATAAACAACAATAATAATAATAATATCTTGGATATGTTTTTAAAAAGAACATGCTACTCCATGGATATAAAGGTCTACATCATTCAACAATGGCCTGTGCCCATCAGCATCAGTAAGCTCCACTTGTTCCTGGGACTGGTGACTTACTGCTGACATTTCATCAAGGATTTTTCCAAAGTTGTAATTCAGCTGTACGATCTATTGGCTGGGACAACTGAAAAAAACAACAACTGTGGTCTGGATGGAGGAGACTGAAAGTGCTGCTAACCAGTAGACTAATCCTGGTTATATAATACTGTGTGGGGGCCACTTTGAGCATATAATACTGTGTGGGCGCCACTGTTGGCATATAATACTGTGTGGGGGCCACTGTGAGCATATAATACTGTGTGGGGGCCACTGCGAAGCATATAATGCTGTGTGGGGGCCACTGCGGAGCATATAATTCTGTATGGGGCCACTGCGGAGCATATAATGATGTGTGGGGGCCACTGTGGAGCATATAATGCTGTGTGGGGGCCACTGCAGAGCATATTATACTGTCCTAGTATTGTTTACATTTCGGCGCTGTGCTGCTCACTCACCGTAGTCTTGACAACTGCAGTTGTGGGTACTAAAGCTATATCCCTTTCAAGTATCTGAGATGTCGCGGCAGCACCCATAACCGTCACTATCAAGAATTCTCTCTAGGGAGGGGGTAGGGGGCCCCAGACAAAAGTTTGCACCGGGCCCACAAGACCTTAGTTACGCCTCTGCCAATGCATTTTCATTGGCAAAATGATAAATAATGGAGGCCAATAGCCTGGGGGACATTAAAGGGGTTGTGCAGGATAACATTTTTTTTTTTTTTTTTTAAATTACACAGGTAAAAAAAAACAAAAAAAAACTCTCCTGTTCCCAGTGTCTCCCAGCGTGGTTTAGCCTGCAGCTCTGTTTTCTTCCAGCGCAAGTACCCCCTGCACATGACTACCTGTGACATCACGTGACCCCTGAGGCCAATCAGCAGTCTAAAGAATGGGACCTGGGATGTCACAGCCATTGAGGACTTCCAGCAAAAGAAGACAGCAGAGCTGCAGGACCGGACCGTGCTGGGACCTGCTGACACCAGACGACCGGGGATAGGTGAGTATGTTTAGTATGTTTTTGTTTTGTTTTTTTGGGGGGGGGGTTCACCTCCCCCAGGCTAATTATAAAAAAGAAAAAAAATTATACTGGACAACCTCTTTAAAGTGTGGCGCATTAGGGGGGTATATTAAAGGGGTTGTCCAGGCATAATTTGTTATGGTTTATCCTCAGGATAGGCCATAGATACCTGATCTGTTGGGGGCCAACCCCGGACTGATCAGCTGTACGGCACCACTGTCCACTGTATATTAGCCGGGCACCTTCACTGCATCTCAGCACTTATTGAAGTCAGTGGGAGCTGAGCTGCAGTGACGGCACCAGGCAACTATTCAGTGGATGGAGCTTTCTGCTTCCGGCCCTGTGTTGTGTACAGAATGGGCATCAGAAGTGACGCTGTACAGCTGATGGTGCCATGTGTCAGCCCCCTACCATTCAGGTATTTATGGCCTATCCTGAGCACAGGCCATAAAAAAGATTAACCCTGGACAATCCCTTTAATATGCATCACACAATTTAATGTCCCACCCCTCCACAGAATGTTAGCCCCCCATCACTGCTCCCACACAATATAATGGCCCCATCACTGTTCCCCATACAATATGTGGGACCAGTGAAGAGTCCACTGTATGGAGGAACCAGTGAAGTGGCCATAAAAAAATTTGGCCCAGACAACCCCTTAAAAGAGATTGTCTATTAACTGGAGCAACCACTGTGGCGGTCGTCAGGGAGGTGTAAAAATAAAAAAAATTTCAAAAAAGTATACTCACCTGTCCCCAGCACCCCGTTGTCCCCTGCCTGTGTCTGTTTGGTCTCATGGTGGCGCCTCATTTCTGGAAATCCTGTACCTAATTGGTCTCAGTGGTCCCATGAGGTGCAGGACTCCCAGCAGGAAGGCGCCGGGACGAGACTGAATGGACACTGGCAGCGTACAACAGAGTGTTGGGGACAGGTGAGTATGCTTTTTTAATTATTTTTTATTTTACACCTTCTGCCCGGGACTTGGGTTGCGCCAATTCCTGGACATCCTCTTCAAAGTATTTATCCATCTTTCTGATATTGATGGCCTGTGCTTAGGATAGGCCAGCAATATTACATCTGCGATGTAATGATGATCTACAGGTAATGGTAACAATTCTAAGAGCCACACTGTTCACTTGCCATACAGGGCGTAGCAGTAGGTTTAGGTAGTGCAGTGGTGCACATGTTATGGCAGATGAGCAGCATGGCTCCCGACATGTTATTACCTTTAGCCGCCCTGTCTCGGTACCGCTGATCTGCAGGGGTCCTGATGGTGGGCCCCTAGAAGCAATTCCACTGGTGGGCCCTAGACATCCCAGTCCGACACTGTCTCCACCTATCACTCATGATTGACTGAGAGGCTGTCAGGTGATGCCAGAAGCCCACCTTGGTTACAGAGATCATGTGATCCTCCTCCTCTGCTCTTCTTCCTTGTGTTACATGTGACAGCAGGCATTTTTGTTCATCTGGGACAAATTCCAAAAGAATTGGTTCTTTCCTAGGCAACATAAGTGGCAGTACAGTGTGAATTAATGTAATGGACCAAGGCTGCAGGACATGCCTAGCTGAGTGGTGGAAGCTGTGGCAACATGAGTGGTAGGAAAATCCTCATTTATTGATCCATACCTGTTTCATTTTGTCGAAAGTAATTTTTTTCCACATTAGTGTTGGGCGGTTTGGTCCACCGAGATGTTACAACTGCACTGGCAGCACCGAACATTTTTAGCCATTACACTTGAGGCTGGATAATATAAAACTCCCATGGCAAACTGAGCCAGCCTCTTCCACTGCTGTAACCTGTACCTGCTTGTGCAGCCAGTAGGTGTCTGTTACCTGCTGTAGATCTGGTTGGCTCTGCAAGGTGAAACATTTCTGGTTCATCCTTGTTTCAGATATTGTACTGGCTGCTGATGCTGATGGTTTTCCACTTGCTACTTGTAGCTGTGGCACTGACAGAGGTGGTGGAGTGTTGACTAAGTGAGGTGGGGGACTGGAAGTGGGTGGAAATCTCCAAGGTAGACATGCACCCGGAACAGACAGTGGTCTCTACAGTCATGGCCAAAAGTTTTGAGAATGTCACAAATATTATATTTTCACATGATCTGCTGCCCTCTAGTTTTTATGTGTGTTTGTCAGATGTTTTTATCACATACAGAAATATAATTGCATTCATATTATGAGTAACAGAAGCTTATATTGACAGTTAGAATGAGTTAATGCAGCAAGTCAATATTTGCAGTGTTGACCCTTCTTCTTCAGGACCTCTGCAATTCTCCCTGGCATGCTCTCAATCAACTTCTGGACCAAATCCTGACTGATAGCAGTCCATTCTTGCAGAATCAATGCTTTAATTTTGTCTGAATTTGTTGGTTTTTGTTTGTCCACCCGTCTCTTGATGATTGACCACAAGTTCTCAATGGGATTAAGATCTGGGGAGTTTCCAGGCCATGGACCCAAAATCTCTATGTTTTGTTCCCTGAGCCATTTAGTTATCACCTTTGCTTTATGGCAAGGTGCTCCATCATGCTGGAAAAGGCATTGTTGAGCGCCAAACTGCTCTTGGACGGTTGGGAGAAGTTGCTCTTGGAGGACATTCTGGTACCATTCTTTATTCATGGCTGTTTTTTTAGGCAAGACTGTGAGAGAGCCGATTCCCTTGGCTGAGAAGCAACCCCACACATGAATGGTTTCAGGATGCTTTACAGTTGGCATGAGGCAAGACTGGTGGTAGCGCTCACCTCTTCTTCTCCGAATAAGCTGTTTTCCAGATGTTCCAAACAATCGAAAAGGGGATTCATCAGAGAAAATGACTTTATCCCAGTCCTCAGCAGTCCACTCCCTGTACCTTTTGCAGAATATCAGTCTGTCCCTGATGTTTTTTCTGGAGAGAAGTGGCTTCTTTGCTGCCCTCCTTGAGACCAGGCCTTGCTCCAAGAGTCTCCGCCTCACAGTGCGTGCAGATGCACTCACACCTGCCTGCTGCCATTCCTCAGCAAGCTCTGCACTGCTGGTAGCCCGATCCTGCAGCTGAAACACTTTTAAGAGACGGTCCTGCCGCTTGCTGGTCTTTCTTGGGCGCCCTGGAGCCTTTTTGGCACCAATGGAACCTCTCTCCTTGAAGTTCTTGATGATGCGATAGATTGTTGACTGAGGTGCAATCTTTCTAGCTGCAATACTCTTCCGAGTTAGGCCATTTTTGTGCAGTGCAATGATGACTGCACGTGTTTCTTTAGAGATAACCATGGTTAACAGAAGAGAAACAATGATGGCAAGCACCAGCCTCCTTTTAAAGTGTCCAGTGGTGTCATTCTTACTTAATCATGACAGATTGATCTCCAGCCCTGTCCTCATCAACACCCACACCTGTGTTAATGGAGCAATCACTGAAACGATGTTAGGTGGTCCTTTTAAGGCAGGGCTGCAATGATGTTGAAATGTGTTTTGGGGGATAAAGTTCATTTTCTAGGCAAATATTGACTTTGCAAGTAATTGCTGTTAAGCTGATCACTCTTTATAACATTCTGGAGTATATGCAAATTGCCATTAGAAAAACTGAAGCAGTAGACTTTGTAAAAATTAATATTTGTATCATTCTCAAAACTTTTGGCCATGACTGTACAGGCTGCGCCAAGCTGGGTATATAGCCTATCCTGATAATATGCCCATTTTGCCTTCCTTTGAGAAGCAACAACGAATTTCCCCATTTTGGCTTTATAGCAAGTGTCTAAAAGCACAGTGATCCAGTAGTTATTCCTCTGCTTCATACTAATAATACATTTGTCACTTTGCAACATTCTTATTGAAAAAATGATCAAGTATGGCTTTGATAAAATATCAGTGAGGTGGGTTCACAACTGGCTTAATGATCGGGCACAACGAGTAATTCTAAATGGCTATACATCAAACTGGAAGAAAGTAAAAAGCGGGGTGCCGCAGGGCTCTGTCCTGGGCCCAGTACTTTTTAATATTTTTATAAATGATCTGGATGATGGGATTAATGGGGAACTAATAAAATTTGCAGATGAAACAAAGATAGGAGGAATAGCCAACACTAGAGAGGAGAGAGAGTGCATCCAAAAGGACTTAGACACACTGGAACAATGGGCTGAGGTGAACAAAATGGTATTCAACAGGGACAAATGCAAAGTCCTACAGCTGGGTAACAGAAATGCAAGAAGCATATATAGTATGGGAGGAATAGTACTAAGTGAGAGTACAGGGGAAAAGGATCTGGGCATAATAATAGATCACAAATTCAACATGAGTCAACAGTGCGGTGCGATGGCTAAAAAGGCTAACCAAATTCTAGGATGTATAAAGATGAGCATTGAAGCTAGATCAAGAGAGGTAATTATTCCGCTGTACTCTGCCCTGGTCAGACCCCACCTGGAATACTGTGTACAGTTCTGGGCGCCCCAGTTTAAGAAAGACATCGATTTATTGGAGCAGGTCCAGAGAAGAGCAACCAAAATGGTGGAAGGTCTACAAACCATGTCCTACGAGGAAAGGCTAAAAGAATTGGGACTGCTTAGTTTGCAGAAGAGAAAGCTAAGGGGAGACTTAATAGCGGTATTTAAATATCTGAAAGGTTGTCACAGTGCAGAGGGATCTACCCTATTCTCATTAGCAGAAGGAAGCACGAGAAGTAATGGGATGAAACTAAGGGGAAGGAGATTCAGATTAGACATTAGGAAAAACTTTCTAACAGTAAGGGTAGTGAGGGAGTGGAATAGGCTGCCACGGGAGGTGGTGAGTTCTTCATCAATTGAAATCTTCAAGCGGAAACTGGATAGGTATATAGCTGGGATGATTTAGGAATTCCTGCTTTTGCAGGGGGTTGGACTTGATGGCCCTTGAGGTCCCTTCCAACTCAAACAAACAAACAATTAGCAAAGCATACATTCTGCCATGTTTGCAAGTATGTGCATGGACCAGGGGCCTGCCATGCTTGGTTTTCTTGGCCACTGGGGTCGTCATCATAACTGTAATTTTGAAACAAATAAGGGTCAACCTTCTACCCTGGCTGTGACATATCAAGGCCTCGCTCTGCATCCAAAGAAGAATCTTCCTCCTCCTATTCCAGTCTAGGACTCCCAGGTCCTCCGTTATGAAAACCTTGACCCAGTTCTACATCATTTTCCAGTTTCTTTTGCATCATCCCAGGGCAATGACAGTTGTCCCTGCTGACAAATGTAATGGCCTCCTCTAAGGGCTTCAGAAGACAACACACTTCCCTCATGAGCCTCCAATGCAGATCTCAAAATAACATTGTCCCTGAGGTCTGTTGCATGCAGTAATCATTCACTGCCTTTTCTGCTCACAAAGACACTCCATCATGTGCAACGTGAAATTCCAGCAAGTTGGAAAATTGCAGATGAGGCAATGCAAGGTCAGACTGTTTTGTCAGTGCAAGTCCAGCAGAGTGTGTTTAGCCACCTAAGAATGGCTGAAATTCTGACCGTGGTAAAAAAAAAAAAAAAAAAAAAAAGGTTCTGGCACTCAAACAGTTTCTTTATTAATATGCAATCCAAAACATTAGATGTAACTTTCCAATTCTTATAGGGTCTTCATCGGACAATCGAATTGCCAGAGTCATGAGCAACACCTCCTTTAATCCCTTTCCGCCAATTTTTAATTTTTGTTTTTGACTCCCCACCTTCCAAATCCCATAACTTTTATTTTTCTATTCACAGAGCCATACGAGGGCTTAATTTTTCTGAGACAAATTGTTCTTCATAATGGTACCATTTATTATTCTCTACAATGTACTGGGAAGCTGGAAAAAAATTCAGAATTGTGTGGAATTGGAGAAAAAGTACATTTGTGCTTTGGGGCCTCTTTTATTACTGCATTCACTCTGCAGCCAAAATGACATGTCACCTGTATTCTATGTTTCGCTATGATTCTATATATATGAAGGATATAGCAGAATTGGAGCAATTTTAGAGGCGGGCGACCAAGGTACTTGGTGGGTGGATTAGAGTATAATTACATTGAACAAATATGAGAATAGACAGTACAGAGATCCTTTCAATGATCTCTTTATAACGAGTCCTGTAACTGTGAAAAGGGGGTATGCTTTACGTCTAGAGGAAAAAAGGTTTCCCCATAGTCATAGGTGGGGCTTCTTTGGAGTAAGAGTGGTGAGACTATGGAACACACTGCCACAAGATGTGGTGATGACCGACAACTTGTACAAGTTCAACAGAGGCCTGCATGTTTTTCTTTAAAGTAAGCATATCATAGGTGATGGGAGCTAGAAATTCTTGGGATAGGATGTTGATCCAGGCACTTAGTCCAATTGCCATATTTGGAGTTGGGGCTGGAATTTTTTCCTCTTGTAGGGCAAGTGGACTTGGCCTCATGGGATTTTTTGCCTTCCTCTGGATCAGTTTGGTAGGTTTAAAGGTTGGACTTTTGTGTTTATCCAAACTTATCTACAATGTTACAATGTTAATTTTTTTGTGTAAGAATTGCAATATATTTTTATATATTTATATATAAAATTTATTAAATGGAGTTTGTCTAGGTTATGTCTGTGGAGAGGATCTGACATTTTGAGCAACGCATTTTAATAAATGACCATTCAACAACTTTCAATGATTATTGCTATAGTTAGACTATTACTGTTAAGACTAGACAAAAGAGCCAACTAAAATGTCATGAAAACAATCTGCAGCTGGGAATTTCACATCTGGATATTTCTGTTGCCAGCATGATTTGGGAAGTAGATGTAGTCTGCTTTTGAGGTTCAACCAAGGAAGAGGTGGAGTACACCATGTAGAGTCGATACCACAACTGAAAAGATGTGTCCAGGGTCTCATTCCAATATACACAGTAATATTTCATGGTTCATCAACAGTGATTTGAGGTGAACACCATATCAAAACTTTCTAGATAACAAAAAATGGTAGTGAAGAAAATGTAGTGTAATTTCACCAATTAATCAGGGAAATTTCCTATACAGGTATGGCTTTCTCAGTGAAAGGATGCCTTCTAATGGTCTTACTTTTTCCACAGTTCCAGCATTTGCCAGCAGATGGCACTAGGAGGTGCACCCTAGAAACAGACTTTTAACCTCCTAGGGAAGGATAACAGTATTTTATCATTTAACTATATATGAAGGGAAAAAAGTTTTGTTATGTTTAGGATTCCTTGTCCCGGGTGTAACACACACCGAAGTAGTAGGTTGGATGGAGAAACCAGGAGCTGACCTTAGATGGAACCAGGAGTAATGACCTGGATTAAACCTTTTAATTGAACCAGGAAACACCAGGAATTGCAGGAGGTTTTGAACTAAACTAGGAGATACCATGTGCAGGCCCCAGACTAAGGTACGGGTCCAGGAGTTATAAAGGGTGAGAACAAGGAGATACCAGGAGTAGTTTACAGCATCATGCTAAGATTGAAACTAGTGGATACAGTACAAAGAGCAGTGTCCAGGAGCAGGCAGGGTTACAAAATGGAGGTTACAACACTAGCAGATGATCCCTGTAGCAGGCCATTGACAGATATCAAGATGCTGGTTGCAGGCCACAGGCGGGTATCAGATTGCTGGTTCCAGGCAGCTACTGTAGAAAAACACAGACAGGTAGCAGGGCACAGGAAGGTTGCAGGTCATATTCAGATAGCAAGACACAAGCTTGAACAAAGTAAACGTTACTGTGTATTGCAGGACTGGAACATGCCCACTGTTGTAGGACTGAAGTGTGATCACTTGTAGCAGAACTGGAATGTAGTCACTTGTAGATGGATGGAGCACAAATACAACTCTCAGGAGTAAATAGAATCACATCACAGAATGGAGATCACAGCACAGGAAAATCATTAAAGTAGCAGGCCATGACAGGTAGCAGGACACAGGAAGGTAGCAAGATACAGGCTAGAATGAGGTAGCCATACTGGAATGTGATTACTGTTGCAGCACTGAAACATGGTTACTTGCAGCATTTTGTCTTGTGACTTGGCGCTCCATCATACTGGAAAAAGCATTGTTTATCGCCAAATTCCTCCTGGATTTTTTGGAAAAGTTGCTCTTGGAGGATGTTTAGATACCAATCTTCATGGCAGTGTAATTAGGCAAAATTGTGGGTAAACCCACTGCCTTGGATGAAAATCAACCTCATACGTTAATGATCTCAGGATGCTTTACTGATGGACTCGTGGTAGTGTTCGCCTTTACTTCTGTAGACTACCATTCTTCCATATGACCCAAACAGTCTGAGGGGGGCTTCATCAGGTAAAATACCTTTACTCCAACCATCTGCAGTCCAATTGTACTTCCTGCAGAATGACAATCTATCCTTGATGTTTTTCTTGGAAAAAAGTGGCTTCTGTTAGAATGAATGCAGATTAGGCAGCCAACTTCTTAAAAACCACCAGGATCAAAAGGTATGTGTGATTCCAGCGTTAGGGTGAAGACATACAGCCAGATTTTCTGATGAAGTTTATGAAACCAAAACCAAGTTCCAGTTAAAACAATGACTGTTTGTCAGAGGATATTCAACAATTATTTTAGCTGACCAATTACAGACTGTCACCACCTAGAAAGAACTCCATTATGTTTAAATGTTACAAATTTTTTGAGAGAACATTCTGAGAAAAAGTTTGGCTGTCCTTTGCCCAGTATCATTCAACACATGTATAGATATTTTGAATAACTATAACAATCAGTATGGACTTAAATGCGTGTGGCTTCGTCAGCATAACAGTCATTTACTACATGCTTAATGGTCCAATGGTTGTTTAGTCATCACCCTACTTCTGTTCGATATAGATTTCCTTGTATTTAAAATGATGCTTGATAAATTTGCCACCTCTTTAGACCTAACACTCTAGAAAGTGGAGTAACAGGAAAAAAAAAGTATCACTCATACTGATGTGAAATTGTGACACTTGAGCCTTTTTGAAAATCCTCATTTGATAAATACGGCTTAAATTTTTTAAAGTTTTTTTGTGCAGAAAATATTTTGCAACTTTTCGACACCAGAATTCTGGGTTGCTAGACGTGATAAAATCTACTTTAGTATATCTAAATACCTAATTTATCATAATTATGTAATTACATAGCAATCTGCCACATTGTTAATGATTACATACTGGTTGTGTAATATTGGTAGCTAGTAAGGGTGCTATAACTCAACAGATTCTTACTTGTGCTAATTCATTTAATTTATGGGGGTTTATTACTTTGAGGGTACTGCCACACAGTGTTCTGGCTGCACCATAGTAGCTGGGTCTGCTAGAGTTCTAATTATGGATTATTTTAGCAAAACTTTTGGGGCATACAGCAGCAGGAACATTCTTGAAATAAACTTTAGATCAACAGAATTTAATTGATCCAATCTGCTTTTATTATGTAACAACATGAACTAAACAGCCACCACTATCTATCTATAACCTCTACATAGATCTTTTATTCTATATATTTCAACAAAATGTAAAAACAGTCATACAAGATAGAATCAAATTATTTCTGAATTTTAAGCAGTTCTATGCTATTTTTCTTCCTTCGCAACTAGATACAGTTGAGACAATTTAGTACATTTTATAAATGTCTAGCTTATACAAATTTTCATCATGTTAATGATTGTGTACACTTTTGTGCTTATGTGCTTTACTTTTTTTTAATAGCAAATAGTCACTATAACCTAACATGTAACATGCACAGCTTAATCTAGTTGTTTGCCCTTTGACTACTGCTACCATATTAGTAACTTGGGTTACCATGTCAGCTTCACTTACAGGGGAAAAAATATAAAACAAAATTAAAGTACCATTAAAATTGTATCATATGTTGTAGAGCTAATATGAGTTTGGTAAAATCCAATAGTTCTAGTGAAAAGCAGTAACCTGAAATCTTATTACCAGGATTCTCAGTTCAGCTGTTATTCGTTTAAGGTTACCGTGTCAACCTGAGAAGCTTCTGCAGTTTCAGAAGTTCCTTGGGCTTGTCCAATTAGCAGCTGAGGAGGCATATGAAAAACCCTCCTGAACCAGGTGTAACGATGCAAGTTATCAGATCTGGAGTCCAATTGGTGAGGCTAACAGTACAGTACTTAAATAGTAGGAGATGCAGAAATAGTACCTCAGGAGTAGAAGTAACCATGGTCAGACGTTTGCAGAGTTCGGTACACAGGAGCAGTAGATCAACCATAGTCAGACGTTTGCAGAGCTCAGTACACAGGAGCAGTAGATCAATCGTAGTCAGACCTATGCAGAGTTTGGTACACAGGAGCAGTAGAGTAATGGTGAGGATCAGGGCAAACAGGAAGCAGATAGCCAGAATAATCAGGCATAGGATGGAGTAAGCTGTGGGCTTATATAGGGACAGCTACCATGTGATTGGTCACTGGGCAGGTGAGAACCATAAGCTAATCACTTCAATAGAAAGGACCAGGCTCAGCAAAGCAAAGAACACACAGGCTTCTACAATGGCATAATGGTCAGGGCTGCAGAACATGGCTGGGAAGTCAATGGTTCAAGACTCAGTGAGCTCAGTTCCTGACACCAGGCCTGCTAATTTAGTACTCTAGTTTTGGCTCTGAATCTGGATTGTGTGTATTGGATTGCTTTTCTGACCCTCGGTTTAATTCTGGTTATTCGTTTGTCTGCTGATTCTGCCTTTGATGTTACTGCTCAGAACCGACCCTTGGCTTTGTATTGGATATCCATTTTGTCCCCTGATTATACCTCTGACAACATCTCCTGGTATTGACCATTTCCCTGGACATGTATTCTCCTGTTTCAGATCTGCCCTGTAAGTTAATTAGAAGGGGTATGAACCTCAAGAACGCACTTTGATACTGGCTCGGTCTGTTCATGTTGAGACTTAATTTAGGAATTTTCACAGAAAGTTTCCTTCAAAGGATTAAGGGTCTAGTGGCCCCTAATAAAAGGGGGAGTACTATCAGGAGTACCAGTTCTGTCATTGTTGCTTTAAGGTTTCTGTACTGACCTGAGAAGCTTCTGCAATGTCAGAGTTCTCTAGTGTTGTCTAATTAGCCGAGGAGGACTATTTAGACTTCCTTCTCAGTCACTTGCCTGCAGTTATAGCACTCTAGACTCTGAATCCAGCAACCTGAGTTCTAATCTCAGTGGAACCTCCAATTAATTTACAGGGCAGATCTGAAGCAGGAGAATAAATGTCCAGACAAACGGTTAATACCAGGAGATGTTTCACAAAAGATCAGTAGTTATTGGATGCACCAGTAGCTTCAGAAAGTACTGTAGTACAAAGCACCCCTTGTACCAAATGTTCAACTATTTAATACACAACTGCATCAAGTCTGTCAAAATGAGTACTGTTCTTTGAAGCAGCTGTCTGCTTTGCTTCAATGTTGCAGCGAGAATTCACCTAAGAGCTCACAAAATATTCCAGATGGGTACCCAAAGAACATTAGGCCTGTAGCCTAAGATGTGGTTAGTGTCCTTAGACTATCAATAAGCTGTTCAAAAGGAAGCTAACAAGTAATTATGCAGCAAGACAAAACACCAAGAAAAATATGCAAAAAATACAAACACTGAACAAAATAAGCAACTAATATTTTGGATCGGCCCTATTCAAAGTCCTGACTTGAATCCAATATGTATTACAATGGCTGGTTGTGAAACAAGCAGTTCATACATAAAAGCCAACCATTACAACTGGATTACTACAGTTCCAAAAAAAGAAAACTAAAGTTTATTTACTGAAGGATCTGTATTTTTTTTACATGGGTGATATGTATGTTGGATAAATTTATACTTTAAAAGCATTTTCCTAAATATTTTCTAGCATATCCATTAGTCTACATTTTTGGAAGTTGTTACACATGTGCAGTGTCATTCTATTTAAGGCTATAAGAGTTACTTAAATAGCCAAATTGCATATCTCTCAACTTTCAGAGGACAGAGAGAGAGACAAAATTTGCATATGATGACTAACCACGCCCATGCCCCCTTTGACTCCAAATTCCACCCAGTTCCTTTGTGTTTTCACTCAGTATAATGCCCAATTAGTGACCGCAATACAATATAATGCCCCCTTGTGGCTGCCACACAGGCCTTGTCAGGCTGACATCACGGCGCATAATGACTCTAGCGTAACCCACGTCTGTGACATCATTGAAGAGGAGTCATGCTGGAGCCCAGGAGAGGTCAGTAACACTGGATTTTATGTTTGTCACCTCCCCTGGGCCTCCTTTAATAGACCCCAGAGTATATTAATAGTTTCAGGTTGGTGTACCCCAAAAATGTTTGCAATATCTGTAATGAACACCATAGGGGCCACTATGGGACATAACACTTTATGAAGGGGCTACTGTGATACGTTATACTGTGTGGAGGGGCTGCTATGGGACATTATACTGTGTGGAGGGGCTGCTATGGAACATTATACTGTGTGGAGGGGCCAATATGGGACATTATACTGTGTGCAGTAAAAGAGAGACTTCTTTTTATTTATTTCTCCATATTGCTGGATCCATTTTGGTTTTGGCTCGAAAAGACATTAAAAACTGTTTGTGTGTTTCTAGCCTAAGACCAGTGAGCTGTTTGGATGCTCTTATTAACTTTGGCCCTTCCTTACCCAAACTACCTGTCCGCTCTGCTGCTGCTGTACATCGCAGCAAGTTAGTGTGACCATGTCAGCAAACCTGCTGCAACTACATGTACATATATGTACTGTGTGTACCCAGAATAAAGATAAGACAAAAAAATTGAAGACAGTGCCTTAAAGTGCAGTTACATTATTGGCGAGTTTGACCTTACACTGGAGAAAAAAGTCGTTTTTTAATTTATAATTTGTAAAAATACCTTGATCTTCTTCTATTTCGGTCATTGGGACATTACAGACGAAGTTGTATCCTGCTGTCAAGCGCTCTATATATTTTACAGGTTATAGTTATTTTTTCACCACAGCCTATACTAAAAGTGATGAAGAATGATGAAACACTAAAACAGATTGTTTACATTGTGGAACTCAGAAACAAATGTTAAGCCAACCACAATAATATATTGCATGTTTTCTCAGGCATTACAATAATAAATGTGGGATGTGGTGTTAAACCAACCTGTTTGTAATACTTGTCTGCAAATACCAACTTTGCTGTCATGTTTGCCAAGTGAATCCATTGCAGAAACCAGAATAAAATATCATGTTGTAGACTCATTGTCTGATTATGGTTCATGTAACAATGATTCAATGCAGAATGTTTTCCATTCAATGAAAAATGTCAGTTTGTGAAACTATAATTATTTCTAACCATATAGGAAAGGATGATACTTTACTAAAATAATAATGCACTTTAACACTGTGTTGCCTTGCAAAAATTCTACATGCTTTATACTTTGGTCAGTACATTATTGTGATCAGTCAGAAAGCTTTTTATCACACCCAACCAAATAAGCCAAAACTGGATTCAAAAGTAGATGGAAACACTTTATGAAAGAACAACTTCTACTTCTCCCTATTGCTGGATCCATTTTAGTTTGGCTCAGAACCGCATCAAAAAAATTGCATGTGTATTTACAGCCTAAGACTAGTGAGCTCTTTAGTTGCTTTAGGCAGAAAAAAACACTGAAATATACCTGTGGAAACGGTCGCGTTTTCCTTATAGGTATAAAAGGGGCAGAAAGTCTGCAGAGGAAAACTCAATGTGAAATTGCAATAAAAACACTGCAGAGAAAACAAGCAAGGTAAATCATCAGCATCCCCAGATCAGGTAAGTCATTTCCAACTCCCTGGACAACCCCTTTAATTTTAAACCCTCCTTACCCAAACTATATGTTGAAACCATGAACCTTTTAAAGACGCAAGGCGGTTTGTATATTAATGGTCAGTGACTTTTTTTTTCATATTTTCCTTCTCCAGCTTCCAAAATTCATAACTTTTTTTATTTTTCAGTCGACATAGCTAAGTGGGGGCTTATTATTTGTGTGACGAGTTGTACTTTCATTTGGCATTAAATATAATATTTTAATTATCTTTTAAAACATTTTTGCAGGGTCCATGTGTAAAACCCCACAATTCTGTCATTTTGTTTTGCATTTTGTTTTCATGGCGTTCACTATGCATTAAAAATGACATGGCAACTTTGTCCAGTGGGTCATTTTGATTACCCCAATACCGTATTTTTATTTTATCGCATTTACTAATAAAATGTCATTGTTCAAAAATGAACAATTTTCCTGGGTTCACCGTATTCTGACGCCTATAGCTTTTTTACTGTTAGTGCTCTTTATTTGTCAGGCAAGTTGTAGTTTTTATTGGCACCAATGTATGACTTTTTTATCACTTTTTATTGCTATTTTTGTGGGGAAGTGAGGTGACCAAAATACACTAATTTGTGCATTGCAGTATATATTATTTTTGCGGCGTCACTGTACGCGATAAATAACTATTTTTGGATAGTTCAGTTTTCTACACACATGAAGATACCTAACATGCTTGCTTACTTTATTTTGTTTACATAATTTGTGTGTTAAAGTTGTTTGTTTTTTTAACTTTTTTATTTTTTGAACTTTATTTTTAACTTTTTAAACTTTTTTTCTTTTTCAAGTATTTCCGGACAACCCTGTGTGACTACTGTCCAGGGTCTGTATAGAATCAACTTGTTTGATTGAATGTAGATACAAATGGGATGCAAATCTCTGGTTCTTTTTCTTTATTAAATAAAATATTCCTCTCTACTGACTGAACCTGATCCAGAAGGCGTTCGGACACCCTAATGATTGCATCTCCTCATTTTGCCCTTCCACCTGGTTTCATCAGTTACTATGCATTTAACCTGCAACATTTGGCTCTATGGTAGGGATTGTATCATGTTCTTAGGATGACCACTCTGAAACAAAACTAAATTATTTCGATCCATTGGTTTCCGGATCTCCTTTCTGGAATGGGTAAGAGTAAACCATATCTTAGGCACACACCATATAACTTTGTGTGATTAAACATCAATTCTTCCTCTGTCCCTGTTCAAATTTGGAAAATATCGTCGATATGCCTTAGCCAGCACCAAGCCCAATCCCAGAGAGCAGATGTATACAAACTTCTCCTCAAGGGGCACCATGAAGATGCTCTCCTAATTTGGGGCCACATTGGACACCATGGCAATTCTCCTTCTCTACAGGTAAAAGACACTCACAAAAATGAAATTATTCCTTGTGAGGACATCACTTAATAAAGTTAGGATAAAGTTTGAGCCCTCCAGGTAGAACCCAGTGCTGGTCAAGGTCTTTGATACTGTTTCCAATTCAATAGCTTGATCTATTGAGGTATAAAGAGATACAACTTTAAAAGGATACCATTCGCATATTAGTGTATACCACACCTGCGATCTGTAAAAAATTGTTGGTATCCTGTACATATGATCTAGCATTCATGGCAAACTTCCATAGTACCTTATCCAAAATACAGTCACATTGATGAACCCCTGCCCAACACAATTGGACAGCCAAGGGGTTGACCAGATCTGAGTGAATCTTTGGAAGGGTATATAAAACTGGTACAATTGGATACTGTATCACTATAAATTCAGTCACGTTTTTATCAATAGGGGTTAGGGTTACTAACTTCAGAGTTCTATCCACTATATTTTTCATCTGACCTTTTATTCGATAGTGGGATCTTTTTTCAACTTTGCATACACAGTAGTGTCACCAAGTTGTCCCTTGACACATATATTTACCACATATTTAACTGTATTCAGCAGCTGCAAAGCCCCGCTTTTGTTGGCAGACTTGATAGTAATGAAACACTTCTTTTTGAATGATTCCAATTAAATCCTTTCAATCTGGGTCAAATTATTAATAATCCTGTTTCTTCCGCTTTCAATTTTTTATTGTCCTTTTTCACAATTTCTATATATATAGGCATGTCTGGCTTGAAATCACTTTCGACAAACAAATCAAAATCATGAATTTTAAACAAACCTATTGGGGAGATTTATCAAGCAAAAGGCACCAGAATTCTGTTGTAATTTGTGCCAAACAACTGTCCAACATTCTCTACTCCACACTTATCAAATATTTTTTATACACTTTAAAAACTTGTACAGTAAAGGGACTTCAAAGAAAGGGGTATAGCCTAATTTGTGATGCCATGCTAATTTTGTGCATTTTTCTGGCATAAAGTAAGCCAGCTAATAGGAGTTTTAAAGTTAGACTAGACAGCCTAAAAAATATAAAATTATCAAACAGCATTAGACACTTTGATAAATTTAACACAGTTTAAGACAGTCTAGCCTAAGTTTGCACTGTCTAACTTTTAGACAATATTGATAAATTGGCCCTGAGTCTGTGACTGTAGCATGTTCCGATCTCCCTAATCTACCTAATCTATTTTGTGAAGCGAAAAAGTCACTCATCTTCAAATATGTAAAACAAAAAAAAAAGCTTTTCCAATTCTAGCAGTAAAGTAAACTAGTCAATATTATTATTAGAACAAAATGACAGTTCCTTTGATAGCAGCTTAGTCTGTACATCTGATAACTCAATAGATATTTACCACTAAATGTGTGTCCATCACACTGTTTTTTTTTACCTGGTTATATCTGCTGCGTCGGAAGCTGAATTGATTTTACTGCCTGCTCTATGCTTCCTTCCTCCACATCGGATCTTTTTTATGGAGCCCAGACTTTCACTACTTTGTCTAAAAAAGGTTTTTGTAGCTGAGGTACAGTTGACTCATCAGTTGAATCAGAGTCCCTTGTGGTTAAATCTGATGGGAAATTTTTCACAGACTGTTATATCTCCTGTTCCCCTGCGTACAATGTTTTGGTTTGACCTGCTGGGAACTACAATCTTGGCAATTAAAGACACACCCCTTGTCATATTCTTCCAAATCACGGTGCCACCTAATCCTCTTTGTTTGTTCAATTTCTCTTCTGTATTTAACAAGGATATTCTGTAACTTATCCTTAAAATGTTTAAATTCTTGTGAACTTAACATAGAGGCCAATTGTGCCTCTAATTCATTGATCTTCACCTTCACTCCAGATATCTCCTCTCTCAGAAACTGTATATTCAACAACATCAATTCAAAAACATATTTGTTAGTGATCTGTCCAAATTTTATACAGAACGCTGGATTGTTGGGAAACAGGTTGGGTCTAAGAAGTGATCTCAGACCCCTGGGCATCTGTCTCTCTTCATCGTATTCTGTCAAAGTAATTAAGTGGAACTCCAAAGAGATTAAGTGTTTTTGCTCACCCTCAAATTTCCATTTGATTAGGAACTGTGCATCTGTAGAGGTCAATGCAATGTTCCTTGTTGTTTCATCATCAGTGAAGGTCAGAAGGGGTACTATATCTCATTGGAAAGACCAGGGCCATTTTAACACATTGGTGGGACCAGTGCAAAGGTCTCATAAGTGGGCCCCCCCCCCCATCACCACCTGCTATTATACCAATCTGAAAGCTGCCAAAAACTGGGATTTTATATGGTGACATTCAATGGGTGACAATGTGTTATCTGACTGATGGAACTTTTCTGCCTGTCAGAAATGTTTTATATGTTCATCTCTAGTAATAATCGTTATTGCTATTATTTTAGCATGTAACGGATATCACTAGAGAGGTGGTCGGTGTATTTTACTCTATAAAGATCAGGTATGGACAGGACAGGGACAGGGTTAAATGTAAACTTTATTGATGACTTTGTGTTGTGTAAGTGTTTGGTGCAACTCTTTTGGCGCTGCAACCTAGACAATGGTAAACGTCTGGGTCACAGCGCCAATAACTTCCTGGTTATGTTATGTTCTGAGTGGTATTACATAAGATACCCCTGTGATTAGGCTATGCGCACTGCAGCAAATTTAGCTCCACCCACTTCTATGTTGACTCCGCCCATTATCATGCACTTTTCTATGTGCCCCCACACAGTATAATCCTCCTACAGTCACCCTAATATTATATACCCCCACATTATTTATAATATTCCCCTCCAATTGCCCCACAGTATGAAGTCCCTCTCCTGGTGCCCCAGTTTAAACTGGGGGAAACTAGAGAGGGACATTAAACTGGGGTAGCTGGAGGGGGACATTAAACCATGGGGGTAGCTGGAGGGGGACATTAAACTGGCGGCAACTAGAGGCAGACATGTCCCCCTCCAGCTATCCCCACAGTTTAATGTCCTCCTCCCGTTGCACCCCAGTTTAATGCCCCCTTCCAACTTGCCCCCAGTTTAATGTCCCCCTCCAGCTTCCCCCAGTTTAATGTCACCCTCCATCTGCCTCCCTAGTTTAATGTCTCCGTTCATCTGTCCCCAGTTTAATATGCCCTTTCATCTGCCCCCAGTTTGATGTCCCCCCCTTAATCTGCCACCAGTTTAACATATTAAAACACTAATACTTATCTCTCCTCGCTCCCCTGCCACTCTGTGAGGTATCTTCTCCCGGACCGTTCAGGGAGCTGCAAGCGCGATGTGAGTGATGTCATCACATTGTGCCCGCAGCTCCAGGGACCGGAGTACACAAGGATGTGCTTCACACACAATGATGAAGCAGGGGCTGTCCGCGGATGGCTCCTGCTTCATCACTGTATTTAACTCATCTGCACCCGGAGACCAGGAAAGGACCCGGAATCCCGGACGGTTGGGAGGTATGCCCAACGGGGGCCCCAGTACCATAGGGCCCGGTGTAAGTGCACCGTTGGCCCTATGGTTAAAGCGGTCCTGGGGAAGACAACACTATATGGTGTACAGCTACTTACAGTGGGGAAAAAAAGTATTTAGTCAGCCACCAATTGTGCAAGTTCTCCCACTTAAAAAGATGAGAGAGGCCTGTAATTGACATCATAGGTAGACCTCAACTATGAGAGACAAAAATGAGAAAACAAATCCAGAAAATCACATTGTCTGATTTTTAAATAATTTATTTGCAAATTATGGTGGAAAATAAGTATTTGGTCAATAACAAAAGTTCATCTCAATACTTTGTTATATATCAATGACAGAGTTGGCAATTACAGAGGTCAAACGTTTTCTATAAGCCTTCACAAGGTTGGCACACACTGTTGCTGGTATGTTGGCCCATTCCTCCATGCACACCTCCTCTAGAGCAGTGATGTTTTGGGGCTGTTGCTGGGCAACATGGACTTTCAACTCCCTCCAAAGGTTTTCTATGGGGTTGAGATCTGGAGACTAGCTAGGCCACTCCAGGACCTTGAAATGCTTCTTACGAAGCCACTCCTTCGTTGCCCTGGCAGTGTGCATGGGATCATTGTCATGCTGAAAGACCCAGCCACGTTTCATCTTCAATGACCTTGCTGATGGAAGGAGGTTTGCACTCAAAATCTCACGATACATGGTCCCATTCATTCTTTCATGTACACAGATCAGTCGTCCTGGTCCCTTTGCAGAGAAATAGCCCCAAAGCATGATATTGCCATTCCCATGCTTCACAGTAGGTATGGTGTTCTTTGGATGCAACTCAGTATTCACTCTCCTCCAAACACATCGAGTTGTGTTTCTACCAAACAGTTCTACTTTGGTTTCATCTGACCATATGACATTCTCCCAATACTCTTCTGGAACATCCAAATGCTCTCTAGCAAACTTCAGACGGGCCCGGATATGTATTGGCTTAAGCAGGGGGACACGTCTGGAACTGCAGGATCTGAGTCCCTGGTGGCGTGGTGTGTTACTGACGGTTGTCTTTGTTATGTTAGTCCCAGCTTTCTGCAGATCATTCACTGGTCCCCCCGTGTGGTTCTGGGATTTTTGCTCACCGTTCTTGTGATCATTTTGACCCCACGAGGTGAGATTCTGCGTGGAGCCCCTGATCAAGGGAGATTATCAGTGGTCTTGTATGTCTTCCATTTTCTAATTATTGCTCCCACAGTTGATTTCTTCACACCAAGCTGCTTCCCTATTGCAGATTCAGTCTTCCCAGCCTGGTGCAGGTCTACAATTTTGTTTCTGGTGTCCTTCCACAGCTCTTTGATCTTCACCATAGTAGAGTTTGGAGTGTGACTGTTTAAGGTTGTGGACAGGTGTCTTTTATACTGATAACAATTTCAAACAGGTGCCATTACTACAGGTAATGAGTGGAGGACAGAGGAGCCTCTTAAAGAAGAAGTTACAGGTCTGTGAGAGCCAGAAATCTTGCTTGTTTGTAGGTGACCAAATACTTACTTTCCACCATAATTTGCAAATAAATTCTTTCAAAATCAGACAATGTGATTTTCTGGATTTGTTTTCTCATTTTGTCTCTCATAGTTGACGTCTACCTATGATGACAATTACAGGCCTCTCTCATCTTTTTTAAGTGGGAGAACTTGCACAATTGGTGACTGACTAAATACTTTTTTTCCCCACTGTATTAGACCATGCAAGACCTGTTAAGAATTTTAGGCAACGAATATGCAAATAAGACCTCAGTGGAAAACAGGAACTTCTTCTACCACCACCTTTTGGAATGTAGCTCCCTATAGATTAATGTATGGTTTTCAAAAACCCAATAGCATAATGTGGGAATAATAGCCATAAAGTCAGAATAACTACTCCAAAAGGAAGAGAGCATCCACATTAAGATGTTTTGAGGTTATTGCCTTGAGGTGAAAGTGTCTGGCATCTCCATATTTGTTTACACTGTAGGCAGAAGCGTAGCTAGGGGTTCAGCACAGGAAGGACGAACACGTCCAAATGGACCCCCAACTCAGGTATACCAACACTATCACTATATGGTGACCGTATAGTGGTAGATAGTGTTTTTACACAGGGCTGTGAAGACCAGTTACGTAAATACTGTACAGGAACAATGTTGTGACTTACAGGTGACATCTCTGACGGTTTACATTTATCGTCTCTTCCATCTGGAAAGCCATGACCATTTCTTCCAGCTGTGGCTGTAAAGTTTGTAACACAGACATCTTTGGTTCCTCACTTTTCCAGGCACCCGACCCACATTGTCCTCAACTACATAAAATCTCCATCCTGCTGCTACCCCAATTATAAAATATATGATATAAAATCCTCTGGAAATGAATAATAACCCCATGTGCCTTTTTAATTTAATAATGCTCCTATGTGCCCCATTTATTTAATACTGCCCCTCAATTAATAATTCTCCCTAATTAATAATGCCCTGTGTACCCCCTTAAATCAATTTAATGCCCGAGTGCCACCTAAAATTAATATTGCCCAATTACCCTATTATTAATTATACCCTCTTATGTCTCCTTGTATAAATTATGCCCTCTTACATAAATGCCCCTCTGTATTAATAATACCTATTAATAACCCCTTTGTATTAAAGACGACCTTTCATGTCCACATGCATATGCGGTTTTATATACCACTAGAAAGATGACAGTGCACTGAATTCAGCGCACTGTCGGCTTTCCCGTTATGTGCCCCAGTGGAGGAGATATCGATGCCGTTAGTTTCGGCGCTGATCTCTCCCCACCATTAGAAGGGCGTTCCTGACAGTCTAGCGTTATCGCTGGGCTGTGAGGAACGCCCCCCCTTAGACTTGTACTGGGGGAGGGGGGCCTTCCTCATAGCTCAGCGTCATCGCAGGGCGGTAAGGAACGCCCCCTCTGACAGTACAAGGCTATGTTAGAGTACTGTCAGGGGGGCCTTCCTCACAGCCCAGCGATGACGCTAGACTGTCAGGAACGCCCTTTTGACAGTGGGGACAGATATGTGCCGAAACTAACGGCACCGATATCTCCTCCATCGGGGCATGTAATGGGAAAGCCAACTGTCGGCTTTCTAGCGGTATATAAAATCACAGGTTCATGAGGACATGAAAGGTCCTCTTTAAAGGGGTTGTCCAGGAAGTGGACAAATCACAGTGGAGGTGGGGTAGGTGATAAAAAAAATCATACTCAGGCTGGGTTCACACCAACACTTGAACCCCGTTGAGGGATTCTGTCCCCCATTCCGTTTGAAAAATGCGCATTTTTCAAGCAGAAACCGGGCAGAAACCCAGCAGACCCCATTATAGTCTATGGGGTCCACGGGTAACCGCTTCACAAGCGAATTGGGTTTCCGTTTTTCAGGTCCCCAAGTGGACCTGAAAATGGAAACCGAGCGCTACTGTGAACCCAGCCTTACCTGTCCCCAGTGCTCTGGTGTCTGTCGCCACTGTCTGTTCAGACACGTGCCATACGTGACTGCTGAGGCCATCAGTGGCCTCAATATTGGCTGGAAAGGACCCAGTCATGTATATGAGTGACATCACCAAGTCTTACCAGCCACCGCTTAGGCCAAAAACGTGCAGTGCAGGACTTGCGGCAGGGAAGTGGTGTGCGTGTGCCTGGACAGACAGCTGCAGAAGGCTGCGGACATCGGTAGCCTGGAGACAAGTGAGTATTTTTTTTTTTATGTTTCACTTTCCCCGCCTCCTCTGCAATTTGCCCAATACAGTTCTTACCAGTAAACTTTATTATTCCCTAGAAAACCCCTTTAATACTACCCCAATACCCCCTAATATTATCTCCCCTTACATTCATACATCCGCCACTGACCTTTCACTATAATTTATATCCTCTTTTATTAAAGCCCCCTAATATTAGTTATGGCCTCTTATCTAAATTCCCAATGCTCCCAATTGACCTCTTATACCTACCTCCGATCCCCCGAGGAGGAGTCTCCACCTCTAGCACTGTCACCGCATCCTGAATAAGCAGGACCTGCGTCCTGGCGTGGATGGCGCAGGACAATGACGTCATTGCGCAGACATCTGTGCCAGGACACGGACATCTTAGGGCTGCTCGTAGGCCACAGGCCTGAAGTGGCTTGTGGTTTACGAGCGATGTACAAATAGAGAATGTATTTCAACTGTATTGGTGTCATGCAGACGCCGATGCAGTTAATATGTGAGGGTAACCTGTGTTGCGACAGCCCCGAGGTGGGCCCCCGAGAGTCAGTGGGCCCGGGGCCACCACCCCCCCTATTAGCTACGCCTCTGCCTGTAGGAAAATACAATTCATTGTGCAGATCATGGGTAGAGATCAGCAAATTTTTCAAAATGCTGGTTCACCGAATTTTCAGAAACAATTCGATTAGAATTAATTTGCAGTGAACCGCGTTAAAAAACAGCTATTTCCTGGCTGCAGAGAGCCTGTATAGTGATGTAGAACACTGTGCCTTGCAGTAACAAGGCTTTACAACATATAACTGCACCGCACAAGGACTAATAAGAACCCAATAATTTGAATTACACAGGTATGATCTATTGCAAACCTGCAATGAGCAGCAGTATACAGTAATGACAGTAAGTGCAGCAAGCTGTAGTAGGATTGTTCCTATTACCGAGGCTGCAAAAACCCCAAATGAACCCTGTTCTGCTTCAATACTCTGTATAAATTCCTCCCTATCCTTTCCCTACACTTCTAATGCTGTTTCCCTGAACTTCGATTGAGTAAAATATCAGTTTTCAAGTTTTTTCTACCACTTTCCCTAGCACCTGCTGACGTCTGTCCCTGGACTAAGTACACTGGAAAATGCCTGAATCCAAGATGGTGGAGGCTATTTATAGGGCTGTGACAGGGCTGGCTGCTGATTGGCTGCACACATGGCATTGTGGGTTATCCCGCATTCCCAGAGTTCCTTGCCCCATGTCCTAACATGTGCAGCAGCCATTTTAGGAAAAAATGAAATTATTTACCATGAAGTGTGAGGAAATCTGGATTCGATGTGAAATCGAATATTTCCTGTAATTTGGATCGAATTCCACTTTGTCAGCTTCGATTCGCTCATCTCTAGTCATGGGAGAAAATTCAGATAAAAACAGCAAAAAGTATGACAGCACCAACTTGGGAGTTTATAACCCTTAAAATGCATGGCAGCAACTACTCTCCATATAGGGTATAAATTCAATTCAGAAAAAAATCTCTGCCAGTATCTGCAAAAAATCTTTATTTGGAACCAAAGACACATGACGTATCTACCCTCAGAGGAGTGTTTATCAAGTTTAAGTTATACAAATCTGTCCACCCACTATTTATAGGGAGTCTGTCATCAGAATGAAGTATATTCATCCAGCAACACAGCTAGATAGGTCAGACTCACCTTAGTGTAACAGCATTTTCCCCATGAAAAATGTTCCTCCATTGCCAAGATATTCAATTTGTTTATTTTTCAACATGCAAATAAGCAATCTGGAGCACCGAGGGCTGTTCCATTCCTCCAAACTATTATGCTGCACACTGCCCTAATACGCTGGTGTGAATGCAAGATCACAGGGCCAGTCGAGATCGCCTCATAGCTCCCTGGCGTTGTCACTCGAAGAAAGGGAGCATATTAGAGTATTATGGAGCACAGGAGTTTAGAGAAATGGAACCGTCCTTGTTGCTCCAGACTGCTCGGCATCAGATGCAAAACAGTTCCCCAGATCAGATGGCTGGCATAGAAATTAATTGTATATCACCTTAAAATTGCCCTAGGGCCATGGTGGCGAACCTATGGCAAGTGTGCCAGAGTGCCCTCTCTGTTGGCATGCGTGCCGTCGCCCCATCCAGGCTTCCCGATCGCTCACTTACAAAAACCTGAATAGCACACTGATCATTCATACGGTCGTCTGCAAGGGGGCTAAGTCATAGTGTAGAATACTCTTAGGGCTTCTAAGAACCTATCTATCTAGTTTCTAGCTCTCTAAGGCAAACACAGCCAAAGTTATAAAGGTATGTCAAAGTGAAAAGTGACATTATTATACTCTGGGGTCTCTTTAATACTGTACCTTCATCTATGGTATATGTTTTTTTTTTTTATCATGCATATGTGTGAGTTGTATATGATATTTATTATGTGGACAGTGAGTATGTATTTTAATCTGATATTTGGAGGAGGTTATAGATAAGTTATTGTAATTCAATCATCATTGGTTATTGTATTGTAACTGCTGATAATCACGGCCTTAAATAGTGGGTGTGTGTGTATGACTTGCACTTGATAAAGACCACAGTGAGGGTTGTTATGTACACAAAAGAACATATATTCACTTTATGCAAACTGAAAAATTACACACAGTGGCGTAACTAGGAATGGCTGGGCCCCAAGGCGAACATTTGACATGGGGCCCCCCCCAAACCGGTTACAGGTCCCCAAACAGTAAAATATGCTCAACAGTGGCCCTAGACAGCATTATATGCTCTACATTGCTCCCCCCACACACAGTATAATATGCTACCCACAGTGGCCCCACACACTATAATATGCTCCACACAGTGGCCCCCACCCTGTATAATATGCTCCACACAGTGGCCCCCACCCTGTATAATATGCTCCCCACAGTAGCCCCCACCCAGTATTATATGCCCCCACAGCGGGCCTCACCCAGTATTATATGCTCCCCACAGTGGCACCCACACAGTATTATATGCTCCCCACAGTGGCCCCCACACAGTATTATATGCCCCCCACAGTGGCCCCCACCCAGTATTATATGCTCTACAGTGGCCCCCACCCACTAGTATATGCTTTACAGTGGCCCCACCCATTATTATATGCTCTACAGTGGCCCCCACCCAGTATTATATGCACTACAGTGGCCCCCACCCAGCAAATGACCACGCTTTTGAAGAAATTTGAAATTGTTATCATGGGAGACTTTAATTACCCAGATATTCATTGGGAAACTCACACAGCTACGAGTAAAAGCTCTATCAAATTTTTATCCTCTCTAGCAGACAACTTCATTGCCCAGTTAGTAGAAAAAAACACGAGAGGAACATCCATTCTGGACCTAGTTTTAACTAACAAGGAGGACATGGTTAAGGAATTAAGGATAGCAGGGACATTGGGATTCAGCGACCATGCTATACTCGAGTTTGGGGTTGTAAGAAGAAGACCTGAGAAGACAAAGACTAGAAGGCTCAATTTTAGTAGGGCAGATTTTAGGGGCCTAAAGGTAAGGGTTAGTAGAATTCCATGGCGAAAAATACTTAAGCACAAAAATGCACATGAGGAGTGGGAAATTTTCCGTAGGGAAATCATTAATGCACAGGAACTAACAATACCTAGAAGCAAGAAAAATGGGAATCACCTAAAAACTCCAGGATGGATGACCAAAAAATTACATAACCTACTAAAAAAGAAAAAGGAAACATACAACAAGTGGAAGATGGGAGCTATATCTAAGGGAGAGTATACAGCAGTTTGCAGACTCTGCAAGATAAGCATTAAAAAAGCTAAGGCTGAATACGAATTGAAGCTTGCAAAAGAAGTTAAGAGTAAGGTAAAAGGTTTTTGGGGATATGTTAAGAGCAAAAGAAAAGTGAAGGAAACCATTGGAGTCCTGAAGAACGAAAAGGGTGAAAAAGTTAACATGGTGGATCAGCAGGTGGAGTTACTAAATTCATATTTTGTATCCGTCTTCTCCCAAGAAATGGATGGAAATATCAACATTAATGGTGATAGTGATGAGGGGAATGAGGACTCCAAGCTGATTATAAGTGAAGGTTTGGTAAGAGAACATTTAGCTAAGATTAAGGAAACCAAGTCCCCAGGACCGGATGATTTACACCCTAGAGTTTTAAAAGAATTAGCAGAGGAAATAACAGAACCCCTTGCAATAATCTTTAATAAGTCATGGGAAACAGGAGTGGTCCCTCTAGATTGGAAAAGGGCAAATGTGGTCCCCATCTACAAAAAGGGGAATAGGGACGACCCAGGAAATTATAGGCCGGTAAGTCTGACCTCGATAGTAGGAAAAATCTTTGAACAAATCGTTAAAGAACATTTAATTAGGTACCTGGATGGGAAGGCTTTAATTAATCAGAGCCAGCACGGCTTTATGCCTAATAAATCTTGTCAGACTAATCTTATTTCCTTCTATAATAAAGTCACTGAATGGTTGGACCAGGGGAATGCAGTGGACATAGTATATCTTGACTTTAGTAAGGCCTTTGATAAAGTATCACATAACATTCTTATTGAAAAAATGATCAAGTATGGCTTTGATAAAATATCAGTAAGCTGGGTTCACAATTGGCTAAATGATCGGGCACAACGAGTAATTCTAAATGGCTATACATCAAACTGGAAGAAAGTAAAAAGCGGGGTGCCGCAGGGCTCTGTCCTGGGCCCAGTACTTTTTAATATTTTTATAAATGATCTGGATGATGGGATTAATGGGGAACTAATAAAATTTGCAGATGATACAAAGATAGGAGGAATGGCCAACACTAGAGAGGAGAGAGAGTGCATCCAAAAGGACTTAGACACACTGGAACAATGGGCTGAGGTGAACAAAATGGTATTCAACAGGGACAAATGCAAAGTCCTACATCTGGGTAACAGAAATGCAAGAAGCATATATAGTATGGGAGGAATAGTACTAAGTGAGAGTACAGGGGAAAAGGATCTGGGCATAATAATAGATCACAAATTCAACATGAGTCAACAGTGCGGTGCGATGGCTAAAAAGGCTAACCAAATTCTAGGATGTATCAAGACGAGCATTGAAGCTAGATCAAGAGAGGTAATTATTCCGCTGTACTCTGCCCTGGTCAGACCCCACCTGGAATACTGTGTACAGTTCTGGGCTCCCCAGTTTAAGAAAGACATCGATTTATTGGAGCAGGTCCAGAGAAGAGCAACCAAAATGGTGGAAGGTCTACAAACCATGTCCTACGAAGAAAGGCTAAAAGAATTGGGACTGCTTAGTTTGCAGAAGAGAAGGCTAAGGGGAGACTTAATAGCGGTATTTAAATATCTGAAAGGTTGTCACAGTGCAGAGGGATCTACCCTATTCTCATTAGCAGAAGGAAGCACGAGAAGTAATGGGATGAAACTAAGGGGAAGGAGATTCAGATTAGACATTAGGAAAAACTTTCTAACAGTAAGGGTAGTGAGGGAGTGGAATAGGCTGCCACGGGAGGTGGTGAGTTCTTCATCAATTGAAATCTTCAAGCGGAATCTGGATAGGTATATAGCTGGGATGATCTAGGAAGTCCTGCTTTTGCAGGGGGTTGGACTCGATGGCCCTTGAGGTCCCTTCCAATTCAAACAAACAAAACAAAACAAAACAAAACAGTATATGATCTACAGTGGCCCCCAATCAGTAGTATATGCTCTACAGTGGCCCCCACCCAGTATTATATGCTCTACAGTGGCCCCCACCCAGTATTATATGCTCTACAGTGGCCCCCACACAGTATTATATGCTCTACAGTGGCCCCCACACAGTATTATAAGCTCCCAACAGCCCCCCCTCTACTTCGGTGCTATTATTATACTCTGGCGTCTCCTCAGACCCCAGAGTATAATAATCGGAGGCCCAGGGAAGGTGATTAAAAATAACAAACATTCATACTCACCTTGCCTTACCTTTCCTTGGCATTCTCGCTCCATCTTGCCGTCTTCAGGCCCTCTTCTGACATGGCTGCTAAGGCCTGTGATTGGGCCTCAGCGGTCACATGGGGGCGCACTGACGTCATTACGCGGCCGCGCCCCATGTGACCGCTGGGGCCTAATCACAGGCCTCAGTCACATGATGGAAGAGTGCCAAAGAGAATGCTGTGCCCAGGAGAGGTGAGAATATGTATTTATTATTTTCAGTCACCTCCCCTGGGTGCCCTGCCATCTATTGGAAAGGGGCCTGGTAATATGCCAGGGCCACTTTCTAATAACAGTATGTATAGCGGTCGGGGAACCAGGCTTTCCCCGACGGCTATCATAGTGGTCGGGCGCCCTGGCCATCTCCAGCTGGCCGCGGCCCCTGCGACCGCGATCGTTACGCCACTGGTTTGTGGGGTTCACAGTAGCGGCTGCCAGAGGGCTCCGGGCCCCCTAATGTCCCGTGCCCTGTGGCAGCCGCTACCGCTGCTACCCCGGTATTTACGCCCCTGATTACACATAATACATGTCTATACACAAAAGAACATACAGTTGAAACCAGAAGTTTACATACACTACAGTGGGGAAAAAAGTATTTAGTCAGCCACCAATTGTGCAAATCACAAGGCATTATGGGAAAAGGAGCTGGGAAGCTCATGGGCCCTCTGTTGGATGTAACAGATCCTCAATTTGCTTTTGAGTCTTGAGACAGCAAATGGGATTTTAGCCAAGCCAATTTCACTTATCTGCATACAGCGCCGTTTCGGGATTTTTGTCCCTCATCAGTGCAGAGCAAAGTGGACATCTCTCCTTGAGGAGAGCACCAGTGAAGGTGTGTAGAGTTTTGAATTGCCTTTTGCCCTCTACTAAGCATTTACATATCACCAATTGTGCAAGTTCTTCCACTTAAAAAGATGAGAGAGGCCTGTAATTGACATCATAGGTAGACCTCAACTATGAGATACAAAATAAGAAAACAAATCCAGAAAATCACATTGTCTGATTTTTTAAAGAATTTATTTGCAAATTATGGTGGAAAATAAGTATTGTTACGTTTGGAGGAAAAAGGGAGACGCTTGCAAGCCTGAGCCTGAGGCACCCTATGCATCCCTGCATACAGAAATATAAAAAAGTTACGGGTGTCAGAATATGACGACTTAGAAAAAATAAATGTTTTTTTGCAAAGTTTTAGATTTTTGTTAAGGGGTTAAAATGTAAATAAAACCATAGAAATTTGGTATCCCCGGACTTGTATCGAAACATAGAATACCGGTGACATATCATTTTGGCTGCCAAGTGAACACCGCAAAAAATATAAATGTAAATAAATAAAAGCAAGCATAAACATATTAGTCATCCCTAAGTCCGAAAACACGCAAACTGTTAAAATATAAACATTTGTCCCATATGGTAAACGCCGTAGCAAGAAAAAAAAAATCAAAATGGCTGAATTGGCTGAATTCAGCCAATAAGTGGTAGACCTCATAAACTCATAACAAGCAGGTTGGTGAATGTTAAAGTTCTCTGGTCTAGATTGGTATAAGGCATAGATCCATTGGAATCTGGAATAGTATAAAAGTTCCCTGTATTCCTACACACACTATTATGCACCATAGTGGCCCCTGCACACACTATTATGCCCCATAGTGGCTTCTGCACACACTATTATGCCCCATAGTGGCCCCTGCACACACTATTATGCACCATAGTTGCCCCTGCACACACTATTATACCCCATAATGGACCCTTCACACAGTATTATGCCCCATAGTGGCCCCTGCATACAGTATTATACCCCATAATGGACCCTGCACACAGTATTATGCCCCATAGTGGCCCCTGCACACAGTATTATTCCCCATAGTGGCCCCTGCACACAGTATTATGCTCCATAGTGGCCCCTTCACACAGTATTATGCCCCATTGTGGACCACTCATGAACAATTATTATACTCTGGGGTCTTTTCAGAGCCCAGAGTATAATGATTGTAGACCCAGGGGAGGACACAAACATAAAAAACAATGTTACTTACCTCTGCCTGGCTCCGGCACACTCCCCGCTACTTTCAGCCATCTTCAATGTTGGACCAGACGTCACGTGAGCCAGGCCGGCATCGTGATATATAATGACGTTGGCCTGGCCCACCTGACGTCGGGGACATCACCAAACAGGCCAGAAGACTGCTGGAGCACAGGAGAGGTAAGTAACATTGTTTTTTATGTTCCCTCACTTCCCCTGGCCCTCCGATCATTATACTCTGGGCTCTGAAAAGACCCCAGAGTATAATAATAGCAGTGTTTGTGGGGTTCGTGGGCCCGCAGCCTTACTTACCGTTCCCCCGCTCCTGCACATGGCTGCCTCCGCTTCCTCAGAAGGGGAAGCGCAGGTGGCTGTGAGCAGGAGCGGGGATCAGTAAGTAAATAGGGTTACTCCAGCAGGTAAAGGCCTATTAAAAAAAAAATACTGCTACCACGGTATTTACGCCACTGCCTTTGTTGAGGTAACATAGCATGAAGGAGTGGCCATGCTTGGACATCCTCTCACCTGGTCCTTCACACTAACTCTCTTTTCCCCCTAATATCAGTAGTATTGGGTGCTCAGTATTTCTCACACAATGGATTCTCTGTTTGTCTTATATTTTGTTTCTTTCAATTTGTTATGACGTTAACTGTTTTAGTATTGCAGACTAAGCACTGTTATAATGTGCTGTCCTTTAGAATAAAACATCCCTTTTTCCTCATATTTATCAGACATGCTACTCCTTGAAATCAAGAGGAATTCTCCTGGCAATAAAAAAGTGGTCTTTCAATATATTTGGGATAAAGTGGATACTAAGGGCTTGTAACTTAAATAATGAATTGTATATTTTAGTATCTTTATATGCTCCTAATAAACACCCAACTCATTATTTATAAGGTTCTCTGGATAGCTTCTAAATACCAAAAGGGGAAATTGCTAATCTGTGAAGATTTCAATATGGTTGTTGATACTGTAATGGATACTACAGCCTTGTCGTGTAAATCACAATTGTTGATTGGGGACCTGTTGTAGAAATTGGAGCTCTATGACATTTGGCATACCCAGTATAGTGCTGAAAAATATTAGTCTACTTCCATAGCCACAGCATCTACTATAGAATTAACATCTTTCTTACTGACAGAATTACCCTTCTAACAGTTGAACGTTCCACAATAAAACCAATAAAATGGTTGGATCATGGTGCGATAATGCTTAGATGAACACCACCAGTCCTCACAACATTACCTCTGGAAATGCAATGATTTTCTACTTTTGTACTCTATTTATAGATCTGTGATAGGGACTTGAGAAGATAATAGCTTTGAGTAATTTTAAGGGGATGTTCACACAGCGGAATTTTTCCTAACCGAAAAATTCAGCTTCAGGAATTTGAAGTTGAATTTTTCCACTTTTTGGAATCTGCCTGAAGATCGAGGATGACACTTATTTTTTCGGATAGCTGAAAAAATCAGTTTCTGCCTCCCATTGAAATCAATGGAGGCTGATTTCAAGCAGAATTTGGAGCTGATTTTGAGGTAGAATCTGCCTCAAATTCAGTGTCAGATTCCGCAGTGTGAACATACCCTAAAGCATCTGTCTTTTTTCACTTGGTCTGCTTTGGATTGCAAGTAATTACTTTAAGTTTCTTTGAACCCCATTGACATTATACTGGTGGATTATAAATGTGTGAAATTTGTGGTTGCCCGGGACCCAAGGCTGTAAGAGGGCACAGCGGCAACTGCACATTTGCACCGTTATAATTCAACCTTGTAATCAACTGTATCGGCACCCACTAATACAGTTGATTACTGTGGTGGGACAGGGGAGTCTACTGGAGGTGAGTATGTGTTAGGCATGTATGTGTTTATCTCGCGAGTATTCGTGAGGTTTGCCCGGAAATTTTGTTCAGACCAGACAAGTCCAAATCAGCTGCCATTATACTCTGGGGTCTCTTCAGAGGCTCAGAGGAGATGAGCAAACATAACAAACAGTGTTACTCACCTCTTCCGGCCTGTCCTCTTTGGACCTCTTCCCACATCCTGCAAGACTTCAGGGACCGTTAAGGCCATGATTGGGTCTCAGTGGTCATGTAGGCCTCTCTGGCATAATGACGCACTGACGCAAGCATTGTTACCCAGGTATGACCCAAGTGACCGCTGAGACCGAATCTCAGGCCTCAGTGGTCCATGAAGTCCTAGAGTCCAGGGGAAGTAACCCTGTTTGTTATGTTTGCTCACCTCCCCTGGGCCTTCATTTAATATACTCAGGGGTCTGAAGAGACCCCAGAGTATAATAGTATTTAGTGGGTGGCAATCCCCAAACATTTCATGTTTGCTCAAAAAATATTGGAAAATTTATATCGAGAACTTATTCGGTCAACCCTATGTATGTGCCATTATGGCACATTATACTGTGTGGAGGGACCAATATGGGACATAATACTGTGTGGAGGGGCCACTACGAGAGATGATAGTGTTTAGAGGGGCCACTATGGGACATTATACTGTGTGGGGGTCAATATGCAACATTAAACTGCATGGAGGGCTGCTATGGGACATTACCCTGTGTGAAAGACCTCTATGGGACATTATAATGTGTGGAGAGGCCACTGTTTGATATTATACTGTGATATCATACCACTATGGGACATTATACTGTATGGGGGATGCTATCTTTGGCATGAAGGGGGGGGGGGTTTAAGCTTTCTGAACATCCTGGGCCCATGAAAATCTTAATCTGCCCCTGCTGGTAAGACCAGAAGCAAGTCATCTGCCTTCGGCCATTGCTCGGCAAAGAAGGATTTGCCAAGCTCTTGCTCCTATGGCTGCTGGAAATATAACGTCAAGTCTTCCATTTTCCCTGAGACTAGCATGACATAGATCAGAGAAACTGTATGAGAGGGGGAAGAAGATGACACGTGGAGCTCTTGAAAAGGGGTAAATGATGTAATGAGTTTGTTAATAGGTCCTAAGCTACCTACCATCCAAATGGCCCTCTGAACCTGCAAGATCCAAAAGGGGCCTCAATATACTTACATTTACCATATCCCTAACTCTTGGCAGTGAGGCAGGGGACACAGTGAAAAGGTAAGAGGAACAGAGCACCAAGGGTTACCCACCAGAGTTGTGAGCAGTGCCGGGGCAGATATTAGTCCTGTTCATTTGGCAAATTTTGAAAGGATCCATGTGCTTTATTAGGAAATGTGACAAATTGATTTTGAAAAACAATGGGGTTCTGACCACAGAGGCCTCCCTTCTAGCAGTATGCAGACACTTACAGTAGGATGTTAGGAAATCATTTTAGAAAAGTAAGCAATATTGCCTTCAGGCTGCAGAACCTGTCAGATTATGCCTCAATGGAAACACTTTGAGACCTGTTGTAAAAGATGGGTGGATGGTGGATAGAGAAATATATATTTTTATCACAACAGAGAAAAAAAAACAACTAAATTTTACATTCATATGTACTGTACTTAAACCTTATTTTGGTTTGGAACTTGTATTTCCTCTGTTTACATATTAGGGTATAGTTAAGCTTTTTATTTAATACATTGAACTGTCAGACCCATCCATTGTAATAAAACAGAATGTATCAAAAATTTTGGTCCACAGTTTCCTGTTCTCCAAGCCCAGATTTTGTGGTAGAGACATAACCACTGAATTTAGTATTGAAGATATCTTTTATCAAACTTAACCAAGTTCACTGTGATCTTTTCTTAAATCTATTTGTATTTTCCAATAGAAACTAGAGAAGAGAGTATATTTTATAGCAAAATTTCACAAAAATATGTGCAGATAATCCAGTGGAGATAAAAAAAAAAGATAACATTTTTCTTACTTTTATTTTGGTTAATTTTATTTTTGTTTGTTCCTCCCAGTCTCCCACCCAATTGTATTTACTTTTGAGCCTTGAGAAATTATAGAAAGTACAGCAGGGCAGGGGAGGTGGGGGAGGGGTGGCTCATGGCGCTGGAGGGAGTATTCAAGTAAATACAGCTTGGGTGTGGAAGAAATTAGATCAGAAAGAGATCTTCCCAGTAGGCTGATTCTGCAGGTCAGGTCACTGACTTAAGGACACTCATTTTCTGCCATAAATACTTTGAAGAATATTGAGAATGGGCTGAACTCCATATTTATAAAGCCCCTGCAGGGGAGAAATCCTTGCACACCATTTCCACTTAATTAATATCTAAACCATGCAGTATGGTCAGTTCTGGAGACTGAAACGTATTTTACTTTAAAAATACCCCCTTGTCTATTGGGGGATTTTACATGGTTCACTTTGTACATGGAACAGTAATTAATAATAATATTGCCCCATACATGTTTCTTCTAAAAACAAAATAAAAATTTTCTCATATAGAGTACGATCCTCCATGCCTCATTAAGATTTTAGTTGGTTTTTGTTGTACCCTCTCTGTGAACCAGTGCTCAGAACCAAATTACATATTTCAGAACAGGGTGCCCTAAAGATTTGTAAATAATATTAGGTCCCCGTCGCATGAGTCCATGCATCTTTTATTATGCAACAGAATCCTGCCAGCATTAGAAGCCCCTGATTGACATTGGATGCTAATATTTAAGCTGTGATCCACATATATACACCTGGAGCCTTGTCTCCTAGTTTTACTCCCCAAGGGCAATAATCTCCAGTCACTTGTGACTGCCTATAGGCAGATTTGGCAAATCAAGTCATTCCCTGATGTACGGCATTGCTTCATCGGTTTGTGGCAACAAAGATTTCCCCTCCTATTAAAAGGTCCCTACATGGCACTAGTGTTATTTTGGGAGGCATTTTGGACCTGATTTGGACCTGGATTTTCAAAACACTCAGCATGCAAGTCAGCTTGTAAATTACTATTATCTTTTGTAGAGGGCATTACGTTACAAAGCTTGTTTTTTTTAAATAAAAAATAGAAACAGCGCTCCAGTATTTATTGTATTCGCTTTGTTGGTGTTTCTCAGCCTTTAATATTGATGTTAATAGTTCAGACATTTTCCTAATGCCTAATGTTTTGCTTATTTCTTTGTGTGATTTAGGGAAAGGAGAGTGATTTGAAATGCTATTTTTATTATTATTTTAAATATTTTGTAGACTTATTTACTTGTTTTTAAATTTTATTTTTAGATTCCATAGGAGACTTAAAAGCTAGAGGTTATAATTACCCACACAATATGTATTACAATATATTATAAAATCCATTGATTATAGGTTGCCTATGGCAGCCTATAATAGAACCACAGTAAGGACAAGCCTCAGAGCCTTCAATAGGCTCCCAGGTGTCATAGTAATGCACTGCCACCCTCAGATCTTGCTCATGGGGGAAACAATCTCAGTCAACATGGTGGCACTGCCATTCTTCATATCACTCAATCACCTGTGCAGGCACTATGTTTAAAGTTCCTACATCCACTGTCCATGTATGGCAGATGTTCATGTATCAGCCTCTCAACTCTGTTCCAGCCATTCCAAAACTTCACAACCCTAGATGAAGCTGTGGACAAAATGCCCATTGACATACAGTGCATTACTGTGGTCTGTATAAATATATATTGCCTCTCCATATATACTCAGCTTCTAGCTGTACAATCTATTGTAACAAAACTAGGGTTGTGAACTTATGGAATGACTGATGACTGAATAGAATTGGGGGACTTGCTAAGAGTTTGTTACGTTCTTGGAATAATATATTGATTATGACACTTTTCTTGCAGTGTATTAGTCTCCTATTACATGATATGTATTTTTATTGTATTTGTTAAATATGGTCATTTTTTCACAATTATTGTATTCTTTACATTTATTTGTGGGATTTTAGAAAAGTTGCTATACCTTTGATACATATATCTCCATATTTCCAGTCAAGAGGAAATTGAAATGGAAATGGAAGTCACAATTGTCTAAGGTAAAAAAAAATATGTTTCAGCAAATTTACCAAAGAATTAATTTACTGTAAAAACTGTCTGAAAATTCTGCAAAAGATAGAGCATGTTGCAATTTTTCATGCATTGCCTCATCAAAGAATACCCTTTCAGCTTGGAGCAATGGGGACCCAGCAAAACCCCCAGCAAAAATTTCTGCTTCATTGGCAATGCAATACTACATAGAGGTCATTTAGATCAATGGTCATCAATGTTATTTGTGGACAACCCAATTCCACCACATTTCGAAAACGCATTTTGTTCGCGGGGGAAACATCATGGCAAAAAAAGCTGCATTTTACAGTACCTGCAAAGTGGATGGGATTCTAGCTAATCCCATCTTCACATTGCATAAAAATATGCAGTGGAAACACTAACCAATTATGTCAATTACACCCACAGAAATGCTGGCGTTTTCCATATAAGTAAAATAATGTAATAACATTGTGGACCTGACAGAGAAGAAAAAGGAGGGAACAACTTAAATCAGAGAAGCTATCAGGTTAATAGTGGACAGCAATTCAGGACCAGTGTTTGCCATTTGAAAATTGTTCCCTATAACTGTATAGAAAAAACCGTGACGGAGGCGCATTGCTTTTTTTTTTCTGCAGCGTTTTTCACAGAAAGTCTGCAGAGTTTTCCTTTGCAGAAAAAAACTGCGGAAAAAAATGCAATGTGCTTCCGTCGCTGTTTTTTCTGCAGTGTTTTTTTACTGCAGCTCACTACATGGGGCCTTAGCAGGGGCGTAACTAAAGTCTTGTGGGCCCCGGTGCGAACTTTTGTCCGGGGCCACCCTACCCCCTTCCTACAGCAAATTCTTGATAGTGATGGTTATGGGGCCCCAAACAGTATAATATGCTCAACAGTGGCCCCAGATAGTATTATATGCTCAACAGTGGCCCCCATACAGCGTTATATGTTCCACGTTGCTTCCCCCACACACAGTATAATATGCTCCCCACAGTGACCCCACACAGTATAATATACTCCCCACAGTGGCCCCACCCAGTATTATATGCTCCCCACAGTGGGCCCCACCCAGTAGTATATGCTCCACAGTGGCCCCTACACAGTAGTATATGCTCTACAGTGGCCCCCACCCAATATTATATGCTCTACAGTGGCCCCCACCCAGTATTATATACTCTGCAGTGGCCCCCACCCAGTATTATATGCTCTACAGTGGTCCCCACCTAGTATTATATGCTCTACAGTGGTCCCCACCCAGTATTATATGCTCTACAGTGGTCCCCACCCAGTATTGTATGCTTTACAGTGGCCCCCACACAGTATTATATGCTCTACAGACCCCAGAGTATAAATTGGAGGCCCAGGGAAGGTGATTAAAAATAACAAACTCTCATACTCACTTTGCCTTACCTTTCCTTGCCATCCTGCCGTCTTCAGCATCTTCAGACCCTCTTCAGACGTCGCTGCTGAGGCCTTTGATTGGTCCTCAGAGGTCACGCGGGGGCGCACTGACATCATTATGCGACCACGCCCAATGTGACCGCTGGGGCCTAATCACAGGCCTCAGTCACATGACAGAAGAGCGCCGGAGAGAACACAGAGTCCAGGAGAGGTGAGCATATGTGTTTATTATAGTTGAGGTCTACCTATGATGACAATTACAGGCCTCTCTCATCTTTTTAAGTGGGAGAACTTGCACAATTGGTGGCTGACTAAATACTTTTTTTCCCCACTGTATCTATAACATGCTGCAGCTTGTTTCTAAAGCAGGTAATTAGGATTTTTATAAATTCTATACAGTTATATGGAACAATATTCAAATGGCAAACACTGGTTTTGAATTGCTGTCCACCATTAACCTGATAGCTTCTCTGATTTAAGTTGGGTTCTCTCCTTTTTCTTCTCTGTCAGGTCCACAATGTTATTACAACCTTTCCCACTAACGTCTTGTTTCTGCAGAATTTGCTGCCCAGATATTTCACTTTTGCAGCACATCTCCACATTATGCCACTAAAAATAATAGTATCACACATAGGTCCTACTGAATAAAAATATGCCCCCTGAACAAAAATATGTCCTTTGCTCGGGTACTTAATCAAATAGGCCCCCACTGTGTCCGCTAAATAAAAAAGGTTCCACACTGTGTCCCCTGAACAAAAAAGCCACACTCTGTGTCCCAGAATGAAAATATGCTCCACAATTTGCTCCTAAATAAAAATATGCCCAATGCTGTGTTTCAAAATTAAAAAGACACTCTGTGCCACCTGAATAAAAATATGCCTTCTGAATATAAAAGTACCATATTGTGCTCCATTCTTCTCCAAGCTCCACTCTTAGAAGTTACATGTTATGCCTTCTAAATAAAAATATGCCGCAGGCTGTGCCCCTAAATAAAAATCTGGCCTACACTGCACTCCTGCAAAAAATTATGCCTCGCCAGGGGCGTAACTTGAGGGGGTGCAGAGGGTGCAGTCGCATCGGGCCCAGGAGCCTTAGGGGGCCCATAAGCACTGGCATCAGTATTGAGATTGCAGCTTCCATCTGGCCCATAAGCCAAGGAGACCCACAGATTACCTTAACCACAATAAGGTTGATTAAACTCCTTAGCACCTGTACCCATCACTATCAAGAATTCGCTGTAGGGATGAGGTACGGGGCCCCGGACAAAAGATTGCACAGGGACCCACAAGACTTTAGTTACGCCACTGTGCCTCACGCTGTGCACATGAATAAAATTATTACCCACACCATGTTTCCTGAATAAACACGAACCATGCTGTTCTCTCAAATAATGCTCCATGCCGTGCCCCTAAATAATGTCCAATGTTTTGCCCCTGAATAAAAACAAATCTGGATGTTCCAAGAAAGAATCACTCCCCCGCCAGGGCTCCAACTACACAGCATAGCAACTCACTATTGCATCCTGTAGCTCTGTTGTTGCATTTAGTTGTATCCACCTCTTAATGATGCTGTTGCACCTGAATTCAAGGAAGGAGGCCGAGAGCAGAGCTGGAGAGCACTAGACATCTACCATGGAAACAGTGCAGAGAGCACATATAACCCTGCCACTGGCCCAGTCCACCCCTGGATTTCAGCAACAGAAATCCATAATGTGACAATTAACCCATTAAGGACACAGCTCAAAAGTACCTTAAGAACCAGGCATCATTTTTCAAATCTGACATGTGTCACTTTATGTGGTAATAACTTTGAGACACTTTAAGTTATCAAAGTGATTCTGAGACTGTTTTTTTCGTGACACATTGTACTTCGTGTCAGTGGTAAATTTTGTTTGATATGTTTTGACTTTATGAAAAAAATAAAAAAAGCAGTTTTCAAACTTTGAAATTGCATGGCTTTCATATAGAAAGTCATACTACCCAAATTACTTCATAAGTATAATTTACCATATCTATGCTTTATGATGTAATCAAACTTTACTCACCCTTTCATTTTTTTCAGATATTATAAGGCTTACAGGTCAAGCAGTAATTTTCCAAATTTTCAAGAATTTTTCCTTGAAAGGCCTCTCTAATAGAAACCCCCATAAATCACCCCATTCTCAAAACTGCACTCCTGAAATAATTCAAAACAGCATTTAGAAAGTTTCTTAACCTTTTAAGTATTTCACAGCAATTAAAACAAAATGGAGGTCAAATTTACACTTTTCAAATTCTGTCACTAATATATTAATTTAGAATTTACACATTCTAAAGCAGAAAATGTATTCCATAATCTGTTATGCAATTACTCCCAAGCATGAAATTATCCCACAAGTGGATGTAAACTGATGTATGGACATACAGTAGAATAAAAAATGGAAAGAGCACAGTTGGGATTTTGGAGGACAGATTTTGCTGCAATCTGTTTCAGGTACCATGTTACATTTGCAGAGCCCCTGTAGTGCCATAACAGCGGAACCCCCTCTCGAATGACCCCATTTTGGAAACTAGACCCCTCAAACAATTTATCAAGGGGTATAGTGAGCACTTTGACCCTACAGGTGTTTCACAGATTTTTTTTTACCATTAAGACTTGAAAATTAAAAATGACTTTTTTTTTACAATAAAATGTCACTTTAGCCCCAAATTTTTCATTTTCACAAGGGATTAAATGAGAAATTGCACCCCACATTTTATTTCACAATTTCTCCTGAGCATGACAATACCCCATATGTGCTGGTGCACTGATGTACGGGCACATGGCAGGGCTCAGAACGGAAAGAGCGCTGATTGGATTTTGGAGGACAGATTTTGCTGGAAAAGTTTTCAAGCACCATGTCCCATTTGCAGAGTGCCCAAGGTGCCAAAACAGTGGAAAGCCCCCAAAATGTAACCCTGTTTTGGAAACTAGACCCCTCAAGGAATTTATCAAGGGGTATATTGAGTACTTTGACCTTTCATGTTTTATGCAGAATTGGTCCTGGAAAATGGAAAGTGGCATTATTTTCTATAAAATGTTGCTTTATCCCCAAATTTTTGCATTTCGACAAGGGGTTAATAGAGAAAATGTACCCCACAATTTGTTAAACATTTTCTCCCAACTGCAGAAATACCCCACATGTGGATGTAAACTAATGTATGGGCACACTGTAGGGTCCAGAACAGGAGCGCTATTGGGATTTTGGAGGGCAGATTTTGCTGGAATTTATTTCAGGAACCATGTTACATAGTTGCATAGTAGATTAGGTTGGATGAAGCCATCAGTCCATCAAGTCCAACCTATAACCCTACAGTCCCCTACAGTGTTGATCCAAAGGAAGGCAAAAAAACCATGAGGATTATGCCAATTGACCCATTTCATGGGAAAAAAATTCCTTCCTGACTCCAATCTGGCAATCAGTATAAAACCCTGGATCAACGTGCCCTTAAAATCTAGAACCCAAAACCCGTAGTATTGTTCTGTTCGAGAAAGGCATCCAGGCCCTCTTTGAACTTGTTCAATGAATCCACTATCACCACTTCTTGGGGCAGAGAGTTCCATAGCCTCGTTGTTCTTACTGTAAAGAATCCCCTTCTATGTTGCTCGAGAAATTTTCTCTCCTCCAGACGTAGAGGATGTCCCCTTGTCACTGTCACTGGCCTAGGAGTAAAAAAATCATTAGAAAGTTCCTTGTGCTGTCCCTTCATGTATTTGTACATTGTTATTAGATCTCCCCGTAGACGTCTTTTCTCTAAACTGAATAACCCCAAGTTTGTTAAAATATCGTTGTACTCCAATCCACCAATTCCCCTAATGATTTTGGTCGCCCTTCTTTGCATTCTTTCTAGTTCGATTTTGTCTTTCTTGTATACCAGGGCCCAAAAATTGTGCACAATAATCTAAGTGTGGCCGTACCAGTGATTTGTATAGAGGCATAACTATGTTCTTGTCATGAGAATCTATATCTCTTTTGATGCATCCCATAATTTTCTTTGCCTTTGCAGCAGCTGCCTGGTACTGGTCACTAAAGGTAAGCTTACTGTCCACCAAAATCCCCAATTCTTTTTCAATAGCAGTCTTACCCAGTATTTTATTATTAAGTACATAATCATACATTTTATTTCGTCAAGCAAAATGCATAACCTTACATTTATCAACATTAAACTTAATTTGCCAAGTCTACGCCCATGCTTCCAGCTGCCTTAGATCCCCCTGTTATATTCTACTATCCTCATTTTTGATTACCTTACAGAGTTTAGTATCATCTGTAAATATGGACACCCTGCTTTGTAAACTCTCTACCAGGTCATTAATAAAGATATTAAACAGGAGAGGGCCCAATACTGACCCCTGTGGCACCCCACTGGTGACTGTGACGCAGTCTGAATATTTACCATTAATAAGCACCCTCTATTTCCTATCAGTGAGCCAGTTGCGAACCCAAATGCATGTTTTCCCTCAGTCCCAACATTCTCATTTTGCATACCAACCTTTTCTGTGGTACAGTATCAAAAGCCTTTGAAAAGTCCAGATACACCACGTCTACTGCATTACTCATGTCCAGTCTTGAACTGACCTCTTCATAGAAGCTGATCAGATTAGTCTGACAGGACCGATTCCTCATAAACCCATGCTGATTGGGTATTATAAGATTATAATGACCCAGTCATTAATGAATCCTTAAATATCAGATATAAGGGTCTGTCTATCACCGTGCATAATTCCCTCAGAACTTGGGGGTGTATGCCATCTGGACCTGGCGATTTTTCTATTTTAGTGTTTTGAAGGCGGCGCCGCATTTCCTCCTGGGTTAAACAGGCGACATTTAATTGAGAGTTAACATTACCCCTAATCATGTTGCTGGCCATTGTATTTTCTTGTGTAAACACCGCAGAGAAAAAGGCATTTAATAATTGTGCTTTTTCCTCCTCCTCCTCTACCATTACACCCAGATTATTTTTGAGAGGGCCCACATTGTCAGTTTTTATTCTCTTGTTATGTAATTGAAGAATAATTTTGGATTATTTTTACTTTCCTTGGCAATTTTTCTCTCAACCTTGATCTTCAACTCCTTTATTTGTCTTTTACACAATTAATTTTTCTCTTTATAGTTTTTTAATGCTGTGTCATACTTTCTCGTTTTAGTACTTTAAATGCTTCCTTTTTATCCCTCATTGCACTCCTTACCATTTTAGTTAGCCATATTGGTTTTCTATGATTTCTGGCCCGCTTATTCCCATATGGTATATGTTTTTTAGTGGTCCTATTTAGAAGGCTTTTGAAAATGTCCCATTTTGTTTGTGTTCCTGTAACTTTGAGGACATTGTCCCAGTTTATGATGCTAATTTTAGTGTTTTTGTACCCCCTTTACTGAACAATTTTTTAATGTGTACAAGAAAACTTATTATGTTGTGGTCACTATTACCTAGATGACCCCCAACCTCCACTTTTGACAATGTGTCAGGTTCATTTGTTAAAGTTAGGTCTAAAAGTGCCTCACCTCTTGTTGCATTTACAGAGCCCCTGAAGTGCCTAAACAGTGGAAACCCCCCAATATGTGACCCCATTCTGAAAACTAGACCCCTCAAGGAATTTATCAAGGGATATAGTGAGCAATTTGACCCTACAGGAGTTTCACAGAATTTTTAACCATTGGGATATGAAAATGAAAAATTCTTCTAATAAAATGTGACTTTAGCCCCAAATTTTTCATCTTCACAATAGGGTTAAAGGAGAAAAAGTATCCATTATTTGTTAAGCAATTTCTCCTAACTAAAGAAATGCCCCATATGTGGATGTAAACAGCTCTATGGTGACACAGTAGGACAGACTAATATCTAGAAGACAGATTTTGCTGTAATAGTTTTCAAGTACAATGTCACATGTGCTGAGTACCTGAAGTGCCTGAACAGTGGAAACCCCCAACAAATGACCTCAGTTTGGAAATTACACCCCTTGAAAAATTTATCAAGGGGTATAGCGAGCACTGGTATGACAATGTATTTTCCAGAAATTACTGCACAACAGAGGATGAAAAGTAAAACTGTGCAGAGTACATTACTGTATAAGGAGGTGATATAACATGGAAAATAAATTCTAAAAATGAATAATCCATGGAAGTGTGGTATAGAGCCTGAAGCAATCCTTCATGCACAGGCCAGGTTTTTCAGTTGTGTCTTTCCTTATCCCCCCTTTTGAAATACATTCTGCACCCTTTTTGGGTCTTCCCTTTCTTTGCAGTCCGTGGGACTTCCCTGGGAAACTGTTGCCCTGGTACAATACGGGCATTTTCAGTTCCACAAATACTGGGGCCTGGCCCTTCTTGGTCCCCAAATATCAGGGCCTTCATAACTTTCTCCTGAAACTCAAGAAAAGTTCCTGTCTGTCCTGCACATCGTGATAGCACGGAAGCGTTATACATTGCCATCTGTACGTTGTACACAGCCAGCTTTTTGTACCACACTCAGTGGGACAGAGCTTGTGCCTCTGCAATGAATTGTGATCAGTACAAGGACATCCCTCTTGTTCTTATACTTGACCAACAGCATGTTCTCATTGCAGACTGCCCTACTCTCACCCCTTCTGAGGGGCTGCGCAATCAGTGTCCTATAGAGCCCTCTCTGATTTCTGAGCACTGACCCACAAGCTGCAGTTTCTCTGGAACTGAAGCACCTAAAGAGTGGGATGCTGATGTAGAAGTTATCCACATATAGGTGATAACCCCTGGTCCAGCAGTGGGTGCAGCAAATCTCACACTATTTTCCCAATAACTCCTAGGATTGTAGGGCATTGCAGGGGCTCAATTCTTTTGTCCCTTCCTTCATAAATACTAAACTTGTAGGTGTACCCTGAGCTGCTCTCACACAGTTTATACATCTTAATGCCGTACCGTACCCTCTTACTGGACAGGTATTGGCAGAATTTTAGCCTCTCTTTGAAACTGATCAGAGACTCATCTATTGCAATGCTCTGACCAGGAATGTATGACGCAGGAAATTTGCCGCTAATGTGGTCAATGACTGGCCTGACTTTGAATAGATGGTCATAGTTTGGGGCATCTTGGGCAGGCACTGTGCATTATCATTATAATACACAAATTTGAGGATTGCTTCAAAGCATGCCCTGGTCATTCTAGCTAAAATTGAACTATATAAATATATATTAAATATAAAACTATATAAATACATGTAACCCCCACTGTTAACCTGCCAGACTAATGCAGGTTTACCAGGGAGGTTGAAGATTGCAATCGTGTGTACAGAAACTATTACAGCAATCCACCTCTCAGTGAAATCCGGCCATAAACAGTCTATAGAGGGAAAGAACTGTATTTGCAAAGTATTTAAATCACTTTAAATAAACTAGCAGGGGGCTGAATCACCTGACCATCAGCTCTGAGGGGGATGAATGAAAGGGGTGGTGGAGCCTGGCAGGGGGAGAAGGAAGAGGAGACTGCAATGGCAGAGCTGTGAGGAGGAGTGGGGTATAAAGAAGGAAGAATCCTTTATCTGATCTTGGAGCAGATTATGAGAGAGTGTTTCATCATATCTGAAGGGAAAGAGAAAAGACCCCTCCATTTCACTTGAAGCAGAGAGAGAGGAACAAGAGCAAGTAAGGCTCCAACAGTTTCACCTGAGGTACAGTGAGAAAGCAGTCGCCATTTTACCTAAGGTACTCCCAGTTATACAGCCTCCTCCATTTTGTTTTTGAGACATTTGCTATTAAGCCTCAGAGGTCTCCCCTCAGGGGTGAAAAGACTAACCTGCTCTGACCAGAGCTAATATAAGAGGAGAAGTTACTGCTGGACATTATTCTATCTGTGTGGAGCCAGAGCAAAGCTTTGCTACCACAGTTTTTCATTAACATATCACATTAAGGAGGACATTGCAACTGGTTAATACAGTTATCCCTGAAGACCTTATACTAAGAGGACATTTTTTCCCCTCTATCCTGAACTCATTTAGGTTTTCTAAAAATCCCTCCTGGCCAGTGATGGGTGCCTGTGAAAAGTGTTAATTGTTTATCTTGTACTGCCATTCTGAGAGTTAGTAGAGGTCATAGTGTGAATGGGCGCCTGTGTGTAAGTGGAAGCCTCTAAACTTTGAATTGAACAAATTATTTTTTACATACCTAGTCTCCTATAGTTTAACATTGCCCCTATAGAGTCTAAACATACAAGTGCTAAACCTGTAACAAGGCCATTTACTGACTGCTTACTGTGTGCCAAGCTGAAAGTCATTCCTCATAGGGCCTTGTTGTCTAGCATGGTAATATTGTCAGGCCGTTAATACTGTTTACACCATCAATGCTGCATGTTTTTGTACACTGTTCATTGCGGTATTATATGCATTGCATCTTTATTTCCATTAAGTAATACACATTTTAAGAAAAGGTTAAATCTTCTAAGTGTGGTTTGTTTTGACTTATTACCGCCATTCATAAAAGGGAAACTACAGGTAGGCTATAGGGGTTCTCCCGAATCGACCCCTGGTGGAGGAGTCTAGCCAACACCGTGTTCACAAGCCTGGTGAAGATTCGGGTGGAGGCACTGCGTGACCAAGCCAGCGAAGAGGTTACAACTGTAACCATTTCTGAAATTCTTAAAGCCCCCAGCGGATTCCCTCAGAGGGAGTGTTACATACATATATTAAAAACTCAAAGATGAGGTAATCGGAGTGCCGCGCAATAATTGTAAGGCTGACGACCCCTACACTAAAGTCATATAGCACAAACCATAACATAGGGGTGCTGTCATACCATGCTCCCAGCCACATTCGTTTACCTCTAGTTGCCTTGATACACCTGTACTTTTACATTAGAAGCAATGTAACTACATATGTAACCTGCAATTAGTGGTAAATGTATGTGACTAGGAGCAGAGTGAGGTAACACCTGTAGGATGGTGACACACTATGTACCTGGATGCTGCATTCCCGTCCACCAGTACCTTCACTTTTCTGTAAGTGAAACGCGGATTAATTTCAGCCACTTTTAATTCCTGAAAACCACAGCCAGGAATTAATGGGTGTCACACTTACACTTACACCAAAGTGACAGCATTGCCGTTCAGGGACTAGATTTGGCTATAGCCTCATCTGGGTACACAGTGTATCACCACCTGAAAAGAAAAACCCATGTTGTGGAAACTAAGCTTTTTTTGTTGCAGATTTTACTGCGTTTTTTTGAGCCAAAGCCAGGAGTGGATTGAGCAGAAGGGAGAAGTATAAAAAGCTTCCTAGATATTTCCCATTCCTTTTGTAGCCATTCCTTTTGTGGATAAAAAGTATGGTCATGTGCATTACAGTTTAGCAACTCCATGTGCCTCATATTAATAGCAGTTAACCCCATCATGTCCCTCACATTAACCCCTGTGTGCTTCACATAAGAGTTACTGATATGTGAGAGACATGGAGGTAATAATTAAGCATCTTCATCATTGAGGTCCTTTATTAGTACCCCCATATGTCTCACATATCAGTAACCCTTATGTGAGACACACAGGGGTTAATGTGAGGGACATGATGGGGTTAATTGCTATTAATGTGAGGCACATGGAGTTACAAAAATTTAATTAATAACCCCAAATGCCTGACATTAATAGGAATAGTAACCCCAGCATGTACCTGGATTTTTTTACTTTCACTTTCCTGCCAGGAGCTCTCCTCCTCCTCTTCCTTCTCCTCCTCCTGGGAGAGCCTTTGCAGTATGCACAGGACAGGAGCTCATCTCTGTAGCAGGCAGGGTCCTTGTGCTGTACAGTGATGAGCTCCACCTCTTTTCCTCACCCCTGTGTAGGGAACTGCCATTTCTACTAGTATATAATGTATCTGGCTTCTTTGCCCCTGCAGTTTGGCTTCAGAGACCCCAGACATTTAGTGCAAGTTTTGTTTTGTAAATACAGTGAGTCAGACACATGTGAGGCAGAGCTGCTGGGGGGAGAGATGTGAGCAGAGCTGCTGAGACAGACATGTTATGTCTGGGGGAGTGTAAGAGCCACTTGTTCCTCTTTACTTCACAGTATATAGTTAGGTATATGTTACCCCCTATATACTCACAGGACCTAGCTAGTAACTGTAGTTAGGGATCCATATATATATATAGTTCAGGGCAGTGATAGGTTAGGCTTCCGAAGGCCAACTAGCTAGTTAGAGGCCCGGTGGCACTAGTAGTTTAGCTGGCAGGTTAAGGACTCAGTGTTAGGGTAGTCAGGCCTGCATCTACTGCCGTCACCGTCGCCCTGTTTGCTGCCTGTGAAGAATCTCATCATCATCATCATCTCCTGATCGGCTGTCTGTCATCTCCTGGAAGAATCCGAGGATCCACAGTCATCCACAGGGGCCCCTGCATCTCTTCTGTTGCCTGGAGGTATTGTGCACTGGACTCTTGCTATATATCTATATATATACCCGGGTATATAACCTAAGACGGTTGAGGACTTGCTGGTTGTTGTAGTACTGCTGTGTTCTGAGTATATTGTATGTATGTATTATTACCCTGTTGATTCTTATAAAGCTACTGTTATAACCTTATGTGGTATCTGTATGTATTCTTCAGACTGTGAGATTAGTACAGTGATCCTTGTTAAGGCTACTAACTGTACTTCATGGGTAAGTCCCAGGACGAGATCCTCCCTGTAATACAGAGGCTCTATCCTGGGTGGAGGCACTGATATATTTCATATATGTTCCCACTCTTCCCTTCAGCGAAGGCTTCAGGTCCCATTATACATACAGGTCAGCGCCAGAGTCTATTGCGGGAGGGATAATACTCATACCCCCCCCCCAAATAGTGCTACATTTGGAGGCACTGCTGAGATTTAGAAGTGGGAATAGTCATTGATATGGAGAAGCGATATAGCTCAGAGGGGAACCTCCCACTAGCTACTACATGGGATTACCGACCTCCTGTTCCTCCCCTGGTTCAGGTAAAGGAAGAACCCCGCTCAGCCAGTTACCCCCCCAGTATGGCCGTCGCTAGCAGTTCCTCTAGTGACAGTGCTATTAGCACTTTAGCCAGGCTGACTGAAATGTTAGCTCAGGGCCTGCAGGCCACTCACTACAAGAAACTAAAAGTATTCTCTGGTAATGTCCCAGTACCACAAGGGGAGGAAAACTTTGAGATATGGAAAGAACATACTCTCCAATGCCTGAAGGAATGGTCTTGCTCTGAAGAAGGCAAGCGGCAGCGTATCAGTGAAAGTTTGCGGTCTCCTGCTGCAGAATTGATCCGCTTGTACAGAGACTCTCATGAAGGAGTGAGTGCATTGGACTATATACAAGTACTGTCTGATCACTTTGAGCCATACTATGACCTTGCCCAGATGGTTGCTGATTACCGAATGGTTCGTCAAAAAGAAGGGGAAAATGTCTCTACTTTTATTAACCGTTTACAGCTACTTCTTTCACGTCTGGTGTACCACGCAGCTATATCTACTTCAGAGGTAGACGCTATGAGAACCAGTCAGTTGGTGAGAGGGTTACAACCTCATCATCCTCTTGCTCAAGTACTCAAGGTCTTACTATCTGATAGAGTCCTTCCATTTCCTGACTTAATGAAGTTAGTGAAGAAACAAGAAGCTGACATTAGTTTTAGTACCCCTAAGAAAGCGAAAAGCATCTCTAAAGAAGATGTTGTTCCTAATTCAAACAAGGACAAACCAGCGGAGTGGTCAGAACTTAGACAGTCCGCCACTCCACCCACTGCCACTCAATGGAGGAAGGATGCTAGAACCTGTTATAAATGTGGTCAGACGGGCCATACTGCCAGACAGTGTACGGAGGACAGTGAGGGATTGAGACACAGTGCTGTCTTCTCTATTCAGAATCAAAGACACCGAAGGAAGGCGGGCCGAGTAAAGACTAGAGGCGCTATCGCGGGCTCCAGGTCCGTTGTCAAAGTCACTGTCAATGGTCATGCCGCTCCTGCCCTGTTTGATACAGGATCTCAAGTGACCCTGATTTATCGCTCGTTCTACCAAAAGTATCTGAGGGATATACCTCTTCAGTCTACGGGACAAATGAAATTATGGGGGCTTAATTCAGGATCATATCCTGTAGATGGCAGCCTACAAGTAGTTATAGCTGTCCCTGAATTAGAAGATCAGAGTGTCGCTCCCATGAAGATTACGGCTCTTGTCTGCCCTGATACAGGGGATTCTTGTGCAGCTCCTGTGATACTTGGCACTAATTGTCCCGCAGTGCATTATGCTTTTCAGAAGTTTCTTGGAAGAGATTGGAACCCTGCAGCTCAGCCGGTGAATATATCTTCTGATCTTAGAGAACTCTGTGATGCCCTGTCTACTGGCTATCGACATGGAATGGTATATCATATCGGTGAGAGAACCGTGGAAGTTCCTGCCGGCGGGGAGAGAATTCTGAGAGTAGCCTCCAGCATTGCTCCCGATTTGCTTGAAGGGGGGAGTTATGCCCTTATGGAAACCCCTGAAGAAATGATTAACCAGAATGGCTGGATGGTGATCCCAGAGAGAAAGGACTGGAGAAATAAAGTGGAGTTATCTACCTGTGTGACAGTGAGGAACTGTTCACCGCATCCGATCGTAATTGGACCATACCAGAATGTGGCCCACTGCTACCCTGTGCTTGGAGTAAATCCATACGCTGAAGTGTGCAGGATTCAAATCCGAGATGCAATCCCTAATCTCAATCTTGACTTGAGTGATCCACATTTACCAGAGGCCTGGAATCAGCGACTGACACAGAAGTTGTCTGAATTATCGGAAGTGTTCTCCATGGATGATATGGATGTAGGTTGTGCTAAAAGTGCTCAACACACTTTCCGATTGACCGATTCTACTCCCTTCCGGGAGCGACCACGGAGAGTTGCTCCAAAGGATGTTGATGAGTTAAGACAGACTCTACAGCAAATGAAAGGTCAGGGGATCATTGTGGACAGTAAGAGCCCCTATGCCTCACCTATTGTGGTGGTAAGGAAAAAATCTGGAGCAATTTGCCTATGTGTGGATTACAGAACTCTGAACCGGAGAACCTTACCTGATCAGTATATACTGCCGAGAATTGAAGAAGCTCTGGAAGCTCTGAATGGAAACTGTTGGTTCACATTGCTGGACCTAAGATCGGGATACTATCAAGTCCCAATGGCACCTGAGGATCAGGAAAAGACAGCCTTCATATGCCCCTTGGGTTTCTTTCAGTTCACTCGTATGCCGCAAGGTACAAAAGGTGCGCCAGCAACGTTCCAAAGGTTGATGGAAAGAGTGTTAGGTGATTTAGTGCCCCGGGAATGCCTTGTATATCTTGATGACATTATTGTGTTTGGAAAGACGCTGGAAGAACATGAAGAACGACTCATGAGAGTACTCCATCGCTTAAAAGAAGAGGGGCTGAAGTTGTCGGCTGACAAATGCAAATTTTGTAGATCTTCGGTCACTTATGTAGGTCATATTGTTTCTGCTGAAGGAGTTGCTACCGATCCTGGTAAGATTGAAGCTGTGGTGAATTGGCCCCGACCGCAAAATATTACGGAGTTGCAATCTTTCTTGGGGTTTTGTGGATTCTATCGACGATTTGTGGAAGGATATTCAAAAATTGCTCGAGCCCTCCTCGACCTGTTGAAGAGTGATGCAGGAGATCCGGGAAAGAAGAAAGGGTCTTCCAAAAGCCTTTTTGGCGATAGGTGGACTGCGGATTGTGAAGAAGCATTTAAATTGTTGAAGAAGAAATTGACAGAAGCTCCCGTTCTGGCTTATGCTGATGCACATAAGCCATATGTGCTACATGTAGATGCCAGCTTTGAAGGATTAGGTGGCGTGCTGCACCAAGAATACCCGGCCGGGTTACGGCCCATAGCTTTCATAAGTCGAAGTCTTTCTCCCAGCGAGAAAAATTATCCAGTACATAAATTGGAGTTTTTGGCGCTCAAGTGGGCCATTGTTGATAAATTACATGACTATTTATACGGAGCCACGTTTGAAGTAAGAACAGACAACAATCCACTGACATACGTTTTGTCAACCGCTAAACTCGATGCTACAGGACATCGCTGGTTGGCAGCTTTATCCAACTACCAATTCACACTCAAGTATAAATCGGGGCCTAAGAACATTGGGGCAGATGCTCTATCAAGACGGCCTGGATTACCTAGTCCGGAAGTAGTGGATGAATGGGAAGAAGTGCCAAGTCCTGGAGTAGGAGCTTTGTGTGCCATGGCTGCTGTAGTTGAAGACCGAGTAGCCTTTTCTGAAACTCGGCTTATTGACTCTATTGGGGGAGGTCCCGAAGCTGTACCAGACATGTTTGCCTACCCTGCCGCTTTAGGATACTTTGAGAGTTGTTCTATATCTTCAAAGCGAATGATCTGGAGTCAAAAGACTGATCCTTTAATTGGACCTCTTTATCAAGCAGTGAGTTCTCAAGACAGAGAAATGTTAAAGACATCCCTACCCTCTGAATGCAGTCAACTTCTACGAGATTGGGAGAAGTTTGAAATAAACAATGGCCTACTTTATCGTGTGGTGCTGTATCATGATCACCCTGGAAGGCGCCAACTAGTTATTCCAAGCTGCTTTCAGAAGATGATTTTCCGAAGTCTGCATGATTATCATGGTCATTTGGGACCTGAGAAGACTTATGGCCTAATACAAGACCGATTCTACTGGCCCAAAATGAGAGATACCGTGACTCGTCTGTGTAGGTGCTGTCGCAGATGTTTGCAGAGGAAGACTGTCCTGGTTCGAGCGGCCTTCATGGGACACTTGAAGAGTTCGGGCCCCATGGATCTTGTCTGCATAGATTTCCTTTGTATTGACAACGACTCCAGAGGATTTGGAAATGTATTGGTGGTGACTGATCACTTCACACGATATGCTCAAGCCTTTCCGACTAAGGATCAAAAAGCAGTCACTGTTGCAAGAGTGCTTTGGGAAAAGTATTTTATCCATTATGGCTTACCACACCGGTTGCATTCTGATCAAGGCCGGGATTTTGAGAGTAACCTGATCAAAGAGTTACTTCAGTTGTTGAACATCCGCAAAAGTCGGACGACGCCTTACCATCCAGAGGGAGATGCCCTTCCTGAAAGATTTAACAGGACTTTACTTGATATGCTTGGTACCTTACGAATTGAGGATAAGCGATCCTGGAGTCGAAAAGTGGAGGCTATGGTGCATGCCTATAATAGTACAAGGCACGAGAGCACAGGATATTCACCATACTTTCTGATGTTTGGAAGAGAGCCTAGGCTACCTATTGACATCTTGTTGGGAGTCTCTACCGATGGTATCAGTCATCGAGATCATTACCGATACGTGGCACGTTTGAAAGAAACGCTTAAGAGTGCTTATCAGCTGGCTGAGGAAAATGCGGCCAAAGTGAATGAAGGAAATAAAAGGAGATTTGATCTTCGAGTAAGATACCGAGAATTGAACCCTGGGGACCATGTTCTGCTACGGAATTTGGGAGCATCTGCAAAACATAAGCTGGCTGATCGATGGCGGAGTGAACTCTTTACAGTGGTAGATCGGTTGCCTGGAATACCAGTCTACAAGATAAAAGGACGGGACGGGAGGATCAGGACTTGGCATAGAAATCATTTGTTGCCTGTACCTCAGATTGATGGTATGGATATCTCCAATGATGGCTCGGCCTGCGATTCTCCACAGTCCTTAGCCGATATTCCACCTGACCTTCCTGAAACTCCTGAGAGTGATTGGACTGTGGCTCCTGAAGTTCCTAGATCACCAGTATCTTCTCCTTCAGGGAGACCTATGAACCCTCAAACTCCAGAATTCGTACCTAGATCTGTGTCTACAGATGAGCAGGGATCTAGCTCTCCTACGCCACCAGCACCATCCCCTCCCATGGCAGACAACCCTAGTTTAGGGCCTGGACATGCTAGTTTACCTCAGAGAGAGGTACGGAGAGGAGAGAGAATTAGACACCCTCCACCTATGCTGACATATGATAGTTTGGGGGACCCCAGATTTACTACTCAGCCTCATTTATACCATGCTTGGGTGGGTGCAGTGTCCACTTTGGTCAATATGTTACCAATTTTCGCTCCTGCTGGCATGTATACCTATTAACCTGTTGTGACTCTGTAAATGCAAAAGCAACCATATTGATATTGTCATTGGTAATGTTGACTGTATACTATGACTTTGTATGTCTTTGACGTGACGTAAAGATTTCACCAGAGGGAGAGTGTAGGGAACTGCCATTTCTACTAGTATATAATGTATCTGGCTTCTTTGCCCCTGCAGTTTGGCTTCAGAGACCCCAGACATTTAGTGCAAGTTTTGTTTTGTAAATACAGTGAGTCAGACACATGTGAGGCAGAGCTGCTGGGGGGAGAGATGTGAGCAGAGCTGCTGAGACAGACATGTTATGTCTGGGGGAGTCTAAGAGCCACTTGTTCCTCTTTACTTCACAGTATATAGTTAGGTATGTGTTACCCCCTATATACTCACAGGACCTAGCTAGTAACCGTAGTTAGGGATCCATATATATATATAGTTCAGGGCAGTGATAGGTTAGGCTTCCGAAGGCCAACTAGCTAGTTAGAGGCCCGGTGGCACTAGTAGTTTAGCTGGCAGGTTAAGGACTCAGTGTTAGGGTAGTCAGGCCTGCATCTACTGCCGTCACCGTCGCCCTGTTTGCTGCCTGTGAAGAATCTCATCATCATCATCATCTCCTGATCGGCTGTCTGTCATCTCCTGGAAGAATCCGAGGATCCACAGTCATCCACAGGGGCCCCTGCATCTCTTCTGTTGCCTGGAGGTATTGTGCACTGGACTCTTGCTATATATCTATATATATACCCGGGTATATAACCTAAGACGGTTGAGGACTTGCTGGTTGTTGTAGTACTGCTGTGTTCTGAGTATATTGTATGTATGTATTATTACCCTGTTGATTCTTATAAAGCTACTGTTATAACCTTATGTGGTATCTGTATGTATTCTTCAGACTGTGAGATTAGTACAGTGATCCTTGTTAAGGCTACTAACTGTACTTCATGGGTAAGTCCCAGGACGAGATCCTCCCTGTAATACAGAGGCTCTATCCTGGGTGGAGGCACTGATATATTTCATATATGTTCCCACTCTTCCCTTCAGCGAAGGCTTCAGGTCCCATTATACATACAGGTCAGCGCCAGAGTCTATTGCGGGAGGGATAATACTCATACCCCCCCCCCCAAATAGGGCTACACCTGTCATTGGTGGGCAAAGAGGGAGCGTCCTATACCTCTGTTGTAGTAGAACATTGAAGGAACGCTCCCTCGTCATTTAATACCTGCAAGTCCCGTGCTGGCTGCTTTGCCAGCTAAATATGCCTCGCCTGTCAAGAGTAGCAAGCATGGCAGGGGTTGCTGACCCCTGTTCTACATGGTCGCTAATATTGTTATTTTCACCTGTCTCAGGAATGCCGAAGACCATTAGAAAGTGCCCAGGGGTTAGACTACCACTATCATCAGGTACCCTGCAGGCCCCCTCAGCTGTGCACCAGCCCAGGTAGTGAGCTGGAGGAAGTGGTTGAGTGTATTGTCCACATTTGACAACTCTCATTATTGCTACTACTCCTCCATTGGGTTTGCAGTATATCTTCTGTTCTCTCCATTGATATCTGCATGTAGTCAGTATTTGCCTTTCAAAGAAGCTTAGCCAGGAAAAGCATTGATAGCTACTAGTGTTGACAGTGAGTGCTGATGAGTAAAGGGCTGATGGAAGAGGCTGAAGCAGCATGTAGCTGCTTGGCTAAGGAAACCCCACATAGACACTATTGGAAATGGTGAACCTATTTGGTGCATACTCTATGAGTTGAGAACTTTCCCTTGCTAGGTACCTATGGACAAGTGGTAGGACCTCCAACATATGGGGACTGTATGGCCGTATGTGCAATGTAATGCATGGATATTTGAGGTCCACCAGAACCAGTCTAACAGAGCAACCCTGATGATTCGACAATCCCTTTATTGCTAGTGTAAGATACATGTGACTGTTACATATACTTTAATAGTTTTACTTCTAATATTTAATATAACAGTACATTATTGAGTAAGGTGCACCATATTTACCAATATGCAATGAGGTGATTTATACAATGCTTGGGCATGCACATTTTCAGCTCTGGAAAATCCTAGCAAAGACATAAGTCTACCATCTGCTGTGGAAAGAAAGGAGAAGTGTTTCAGGAAGCATCTTGCATAAATATTTTCATTGGAATGGATACTGGTCTTTTCTTTAGTATGACTAGCCGCTGTGGAGACTGTGATATACAACATTTCCTTCTGCTCTTAACAAAAGGATGACTATGGGGATATATTTTAAGCTGGGTAGCATGTAGACTAGGTGTATACAGTATCGTCTTTTCACATTTGTGAAATTCATTCAGTCTTTGAGAGACTGGCATATACTTTGTGCACTGCCTCTGCAGACTCTTTTCTTTCACATATATAGTATTATCTTTCTCATTTAGGCATGTTTCCTGTCAGATCCCTTTAGCCACATCTGTAAGAGTGAAGCTGTTTCACACAGTTCCTTAGGGCATTATCATTTTACTAAAAGATGCTGCTTTAAAAAAAGAACAGATAGAAATAACAAAACTCATTTGGTTTATTGGAGAAACTGTTCTTGGAAAAGGGGAACAAGGCAATAAATGATATGCATGAGTTTCCAGAGTCTGAATATAGAATCTGTACATGTGGGAATTAGTTTGCAAGGCTTTTGTGGAACATATCTTAGAGAGACCTCAGATATATCTCGGTCTCTCTAAAGCTAGGTTCACACCTGCGTTCGGTGACCGCTCAGGGATTCCCTCCCCCCCATTCACTTGAAAAATGCAGAGAGAAAAGTCCTGCAAGCAGGACTTTTCTCTCCGCATTTTTTGGGCAGAAAATGGGTGGAAACTAGGTGGACCCCATTATAGTCTATGTATGACCTCATTATAGTCTTTTTAAATAGATTGGTTTTCCATTTTTCAGGTCCCCAAGCAGACTCGAAGAACGGAAACCCCAACGCAGGTGTGAACCTAGCGTAAGTTATAATATATATTTTTTAGCTTGATAACTCTTGTGCTGTTTCTAGAAACTAGTCTTAAATGTTCTGATTTTGCCTTTCTCCTTTAGTAAGGAAGATATATACACACGTGGACAAAATTGTTGGTACCCCCGTTTAATGAAAGAAATACCCACAATGGTCACAGAAATAACTTGAATCTGACAAAAGTAATAGATTATAAAAATTCTATGAAAATGAACAAATGAAAGTCAGACATTGCTTTTCAACCATGCTTCAACAGAATTTAAAAAAAAAAGAAAAATAATGAAACAGGCCTGGACAGAAATGATGGTACCCTTAACTTAATATTTTGTTGCACAACCTTTTGAGGCAATCACTGCAATCAAACGATTCCGGTAACTGTCAATGAGACTTCTGCACCTCTCAACAGGTATTTTGGCCCACTCCTCATGAGCAAACTGCTCCAGTTGTCTTGGGTTTGAAGGGTGCCTTTCCCAGATGGCATGTTTCAGCTCCTTCCAAAGATGCTCAATAGGATTTAGGTCAAGGCTCATAGAAGGCCACTTCAGAATAGTCCAATGTTTTCCTCTTAGCCATTCTTGGGTGTTTTAGCTGTGTGTTTTGGGTCATTATTCTGTTGCCTGCGACTGAGACCAAGCTTTCTGACACTGGGCAGCACATTTCTCTCTAGAATCCCTTGATAATCTTGAGATTTCATTGTACCTTGCACAGATTCAAGACACCTTGTGCCAGATGCAGGAAAGTAGCCCCAGAACATAACAGAGCCTCCTCCATGTTTCACAGTAGGGACAGGGTTCTTTTCAAGATATGCTTCATTTTTCCGTCTGTGAACATAGAGCTGATGTGCCTTGCCAAAAATTTCGATTTTTGTCTCATCTGTCCATAGAACATTCTCCCAGAAGCTTTGTGGCTTGTCAACATGTAGTTTGGCAAATTCCAGTTTTGTCAGATTCAAGTTATTTCTGTGACCATTGTGGGTTTTTCTTTCATTAAACGAGGGGTACCAACAATTTTGTCCACGTGTGTATAACATCTTAATATGGACCAGCAAGTGAATATGAATAAAAATGTTATGGTAACAAAAAGTGCAAGAAATAATCTATTGAAAACTAAGAATCCACTCCAGAGCTCGGATCATCAAGTGAAGTTTATTACATCTTTCCATTCCATTCCAGATGGTACGAGTTACACTGGGCCTTGCAAAAATGTTAGGGTATTCTTAGGTGTGACCCCACTTTTAAATGTTATGTAGGGGCTCAACGATATATTACATATAGGAGATCTAGAAATCTAAGTGATTTGTTAGTACGCAGCCATTTTGAGGGTAATCAGACTAGAAATCCCTTTGATACTCAGAGTTTGAAACCAGGTTGTCGTCCATGTGGCAAATGTGTTGTCTGTATCAATGTTGAGACTACAACTGAGTTTTGGAACTCTGACTAGAGTCATCATTATAGCATCTATGTAAGAGAATTGCCACTTGAGCAATTCCCCAGTGCTGCTGCAGAACCCTGGGGGGAGGGGCACAACAAGACAGTGAGCCCTAAAGCTGAACCCCCCCCCCCCCCCACTGTCACTGGCTAACTTGCCTGATCTGTCCTAGGCGACAGACAGCAACTGGTCGACAGTCCCTTCTTAATATAAGTGGCAACACAGAACGCAGACAGGACGAACAATGAAAAGGGAGGTCAGCTAGCCAAGGGGTCAGTAACAGACGAGCAATGCAGTACAGAATCAAAATCCAAGAGAATAGTCAAAGCCAGAGAGCAGGAATAGGAATACAAGTAACAAAACAGCAAGGAGTAAAGGCCAGTACGCAAGAAGCAAATAGCAAGCGCCAATGTGAATGTGAGCAAAGAATAAATAGGAAGGAAGAACCCGCCCCATACTTGATAGGACGATAGGCTGTCAATCACACAGGCAAGGCTGAGATTAACTATTTGAGGAGCAGAGAGAAACAAAGGTGCAGGAGACGGGTGTGGTTGAAATTCAATTACAGAAAAGAGGTACTAGGACAGTATTCAGACTGAGCAACAAGACCCCTACACAAGGAATCAAACTGAACACGCCTCCTTCACCGCAGCGTGTGTGCGGAGGGTGGCGCAGAGATCGGAACAGGCAGAGACGTTACAATCTATCAGATTTTGAGTTGTCAATCTACAGGTGTCATATACTTTACTACATTCCCCTGTGGATTGATATGTTTTGGGGTTACTAGAGATACAACTGAAGTGGATAACCTCAAAACAATTCCCAAACATTTTAGACTTTTCCACAACGTTGATGTGTCTTTGATTAGGGTACGTGCTATAGATCAAGTTGCAGTTGGTCCTAGAGTCGGCAACTGGAAAAAGCGGCTGACAGAAAGAACTTGGATTTATATTCTCAACAGTGTTCACCCATATGGTCTCAACGAAAATATTAGTTTCGCTCTTTTCTTATAACTATTACCACCTATTTCACTGACCCTATGATTGTATCCTCTTTTTTTGTTCTTCTGCCTTATATTTTTTTTTTTCTTCTTTCTCCGCTTGATCTTTGGTCTCTTGTTTTCATCTTTATGTTTGGTTTTTAACTGTGTTCATTATTCCTTTTAGTATATGAGTTAGAGATTGGACTATGCCTCTGTTTTGATGGATCTTACTTTTCATTTTGGACATGGATTGTCGATTTGTCTTCATGGACCATCTTCATGATCGATGTCACGATTGTCATAATTTTTAGCACCTGTATTTCTACAATTTTTTATTCATGTCGCTCAGTTATCTTTTTCACTGTATCAACTAATGCATTATTGTATTACTTATATATTTATTTTTGTATTTATATGCATGGATTGTACATTTTTATCATATTTTATCATATCATATTGTATCTTTTTATAGTCTTTCACTGTGAGTGTTTGTCACTTTTTTGTCACGCACTGTACACTTCATTTATTTTTTTGCACTTTTTGTCACCATCACATTTTTATTCATATTCATTTGCTGGTCCATTTTAAGGTATTTATATATCGATATATGTTTTATCTAGTCATTTTGTGACATACTATTGTACTGAAACTTAGCACGTTCCTTACTGTTTGTGGTTGCACAGATGCAACCGATACCTCTTGTCATCTTTGTGCTGCCGCACTTCTCATTATGTTTGCATATATATATAAGGATGTTATGTATTATGTGCGCATGCGCGGTTGTCCAGCACATATGCTGTATTATCCTGGTGCATTTATGTCAGGCAGGCACAATATCTTACTTGATGCCTTCTGGCCTTAGTGGCTGTAATGCTAGGTTGTTTTTTCACCAGATTTTATCATGTGAATTTTTCATTTGCCCTTGATTGGTTTTAGTATTATATATAATGTTATGTCCCACTGTGATGATGAGAGCCCCAGTTATGGATTTCCAGTGAGATATTGGTCTTTCATGTCTTATCACCTGGTCATAATAACCCTTCTGGCCCCAGGAATGCAGTCATTCTGCTCTGCACCAAGTCCCCTTTGTTGTTCTGTCCCTGGCTCAATTAGCATACCCTTGTTAATCTCATTTTCCCAGTAGGGGGTTCCTGCAAACCTATGCCTTGGAATACACAAAATCCAGACTCCATGTCTCTAGGCCACAGTACAAAGGGAGTATGGTTTTATGGCAATATTTCCCCAGCAGAACCGCCTATCGTCGCACCAATAAATTCCTCGAGTGCGCCAGGCAGAGATGAGCGCCCCAAATCTAAACTCGGTACCATGGGGCGCAGGGAAAAGGTCCAGACTCTGATCTCATTAACCAAGGATATGAGTGTCATTCTTGGTGTCTACATGATGGGATCTCACCACGAACCTCATCACACCCCTTGCCTGACACTGCGGTCATCAGGCAAGGAGATATGACTAATCATAGTTATTGGGATTTCAAGATGGAGAGCGAGACTTTCCCTCCTAGTTACATCACTCAGGGAGGAGACTGGGGATAGTTATCTGGTCTCACCTGGGGGAACAGGAGGAGTTCTCTTCCTGGAGGGATGTGAGGGCATGTTGTGCTGTGGACTTAAGCCAGTGCCATGAGGCCTAGCAGCCAGGCCTGAGACTTCTCTTTGTTTCTGGACAACATGTAGGAGACACATGCTCTATGGCTGGCTTAAGCAAGCACCCTAGGCCCAAAAATTGCTGAGGCCTAGAGACTACACACTTGTTTTGGTATTTTTCTATCTTTTATTCCCCTTTTATTTTCTGTACTGTATTTCGCTTTTACCTTTATTTGTTTGATAATCCATTGATGTGTATTTCTCTATATGTTAGTGGCTAGTACCGACCCACTCGGATTAATAAATATATAAAATTTATAAATCACAGCGTGAGTGGGAGGTAAGAAGGTTGATCGCAGGTGTGCTAAGTGGCTTGGCAAAGTGAGATCCTTCACACCTACACTATATTGACATCCCCAGCTGAAGCCTTCCTGGCGATACACGCGTCGGGGCACAGTCATCCATTCTGGTCTGTATGAGGTCTTATTTATTATTTATTTAAAGCTTTCCCTCCTGCCTTCCTTCCATTGCTTATATAGTGACACACACACCTTTTCAGTGTGTAATGGTATATGCAGTGGTGTAACTAGGAATGGCTGAGCCCCAAGGTGAACATTTGACATGCCCCCCCCCCATCCCGAACCGGTTACGGGTCCCCAAACAGTAAAATATGCTCAGCAGAGGCCCCAGATAGTATTATATGCTCAACAGTGGCCCACACACAGCATTATATGCTCAACAGTGGCCCCCATACAGCATTATATGCTCTACATTTCTCCCCCCCACACACAGTATAATATGCTACCGACAGTGGTACCCACCCAGTATTATATGCCCCCCCATAGTGGGCCCCACCCAGTATTATATCCTCCCCACAGTGGTCCCCACCCAGTATTATATGCCCCCCACAGTGGCCCCCACCCTGTATTATATGCTCTACAGTGGCCCCACCTAGTATTATATGCTCTACAGTAGCCCCCATCCAGTATTATATGCTCTACAGGGGCCCCCACACAGTATTATATGCTCTACAGGGGCCCCCACCCAGTAGTATATGCTCTACAGTGGCCCCCACCCAGTAATATATGCTCTACAGTGGCCCCCACCCAGTATGATATGCTCTACAGTGGCCCCCATCCAGTATTATATGCTCTACAGTGGCCCCCACCCAGTATTATATGCTCTACAGTGGCCCACACACAGTATTATAGCTCCCAACAGCCCCCTTCGCTTCGGTGCTATTATTATACTGTGGGGTCTCCTCAGACCCCAGAGTATAATAATCGGAGGCCCAGGGAAGGTGATTAAAAATAACAAACATTCATACTCACCTTGCTTTACCTTTCCTTGGCATCCTCACTCCATCCTGCCATCTTCAGCGTCTTCAGGCCCTCTTCCGACGTCGCTGCCGAGGCCTGTGATTGGGCCTCAGCAGTCACATGGGGGTGCACTGATGTCATTACGCGGCCGCGCCCCATGTGACTGCTGGGTCCTAATCACAGGCCTCAGTCACATGACAGAGGAGCGCCGGAGAGAACACTGTGTCCAGTCACCTCCCCTGGGCTGCCATCTATTGGAAAGGGGCCTGCAATATGCCAGGACTCCTTTCCAATAACAGTATGTATAGCGGTCGGGGAACCAGGCTTTCCCCAACCGCTATCATAATGGTCCGGGGCCTGGCCATCTCCAGCTGGCCGCGGGCTCTGTAACCTGCCGGATCTGTTCGCGGTCGCAACCCCTGCGACCCCGATCATTACTGGTTTGTGGTGTTCGCGGTAGCATCTGCCACAGGGCTCCGGGGCCCCTAATGTCCCGAGCCCTGTGGCAGCCGCTACCGCTGCTACCCCGATAGTTACGCCCCTGGGTATATGATATACTTAATGTCATAGGGCACTCTTGCAGGCATATTGGGGGGTATAACTTCTTGTTATATACTGTATACTATTGACCCCTTATGGACACTTTGGATAATTTCCTATTTGTGGATTTCCCTTATGTATCCCCCTTTTCATGTTTGTATTTATTTCTTCTTTCATTGAAACTCATAAAGATGCATTTCATTTGGACGATTTTTTCTGTGAATTTTTGGTTTTGGTTCTAATCTTTGAGTAATATGAAATCAGTAAAACTGATAAGTTTTGTGTTCTGAGAAACCCTGGCCCTGGAAACCTATCTGGGAACTTTGAGGAAGACTGATTTTTTTTGCACAAGATTAGTTATCGCAAGAGCAACAGGGGAAATGGAAGGAACATCTTGGAGCTGTGAGAAAAATGCAAATGAAAAAAATAATAGCCTGAAATGGCAATATAAAGCTGCAAGACACATCTATAAACTACAATAGTCATGCAAAAAGGAAACATAAATTGACAATAGAAACTCTGAGGCAAAAATGCATTGCCTTTACACCTATAACAGACATCTGCTATTTTATTATAGATCTATCAATATAATTGTATTAGTGCTGTTGCTTGGCAATACTGTTCAAAGAATGTAAAAAAAGAATTGGCCTGTTTGTCAGCTCTGGCAATATTGAGCTGTGTGTGGCCATGGCTTTGCTTTCCTATTTTTAGCTACATTAATAATTTGATTGATTTAAAAAAAAAAAAAATCAACACCTTCGCCACTGTCCTCCAATCAGAAAAAAATAAGAACAAATGAAATAAGTATGCTTAAGGTTGAAGCCCCACATTGTGAAAATGCAGAGTTTTCAGTGCCTGCAAAGTGGATGGGATTCTGGCTAATCCCATCCACTCATTGCAGAAAAAAATTTCAGTGGAAATGCTGTGTTTTCAAAACACCCATGTCTTTGAAAATCGTAGCATGTCAGTTATACCTGCGGAAACACTGGTGTTTTCCGTATAGGTAGAATAGGGGCGGAAATGGGAAAACTCTGAAAAACACTGCAGAAAAAAAAAACATGACGTGTTTCCACCTTGTTTTTTTCCGCAGTGTTTTTTTGCTGTGTCTTGTTACTTGGGTCCTTAGCCTAAAGGATTGGAGCATTGAAAATATTTTAGTAGGCTCTCTGCAATAAAAGGAAAAAAAAATTCAACCAGGAAACAAGAAGATAACCTTTAAAATACTTAAAAATTACTGCTGACTAAGTTTTAAAGAATAAAACTATAAGTTAAGAGAAACTAAACTAGGTTTTTAATTTTCTAAATGTAAAGTATTGTGTAAAAGTAAATGTTTACACAATATCTTAATTGATGTCAAGAATCCATATTAAAGTTTTTCAATTTCAAAAATGAGGGGACGCACAGTCCAAAAACAGCAAAGTCAACAGTTGTGTCTCCAACCTTCAATATTCAGGAGGACTAGGGATTACACCTGATCATTGAACCAAAGAAAGCAATAAAGATATATTTAAACCATTTGAAAAATACAGACATAGTTTGTGAAGGATCTCAGCCAAGTACATTGGAAGGATCAAAGCTCATAAAAAGCGTGAACTCATTAAAATCACATGTTCTTAGTCCAGTTTTCACACGAAACAGGGATAAATTGAAATATTAGAGATTACACCTGCTCATCAGAGGTGATTTTGTTGTATGTACTGGATACCAAGGAAGTCAATTTAAAACTGGAACTCCATCAATGTAATAGAATGTTTTTCATATAAAAATAGCAGTTTCATTCTCATCTGTTGAAAAGAAAAGAAAAGCTTCTGCCAGTCGGATTTAACTCAAGCAGGTTTTACCCTGCAACCCATATGCAGGGATCTGCTACAATCCTGAGGTGGCTTCTGTAGTGTATCTGTAGCGCCCCACAGAGTGGGTCGCTATAGATGTCACCTCACGTGATCTCTACTGTGTACTGTGAAGGTATAGTGAGAACCAGTTAACCTGTTAGCATTAGACAAATCCCCAGTGACTGCCTCCTTAAAAAGGGGTGGAGCTACTGCCTAGAAGTCTGTTTTAGTTTCGTTTTTGTTTTTGAGCAGGGGGCAAGGAGAAGCAGACCCATGAGGCAGGGCTGCACGGAGATGGGGATTCAACAGTCTGCAGAGAGGGTAATGAGACAGCACAGGAGTCCAGCGTTTTGATGAGAACAGGTATCTATCAAACAAGGAGCTGCAGAGTAAGGACCATCGATTCCTAGCTAAGTGTCTGCCACACTTAGAACATCGAGAGAATTACTGGATCAAGGTCCAGTAGTGCATATTTCCTGGAGGCTCAGTAACACATAGAGTTAGGGTGAGTGTGCGTACCCAGCATCCGACAGAACTCGCGTTACCTGCCGTCTGGAAGAGCCACAGATCTGGTTATATCTGACCTCTGAGCTTCTGGAATCCAGAATCAGGGGAAATCGATTAGAGGTACAGCAGCATTGGAAGGCTGAATTACCCATGTGGTTAAACTGGCATCTCACTATACCAGAGCAAGGTGAATTCTCCTGTAAGATCTGTTATCCCTTGCTGACTACAGAAGTAAACCGTAAGTGTTTGGTTAACCCCTGACTGGACTGTATTTCTTATTAATCGCCTCTTCACTGCTCCTCTGCCTGCACACCAGCTCTTCCTCATATATCAGTTGGCCCTGGGATCTGCCCTAGTTGGGGAGGGTACAATATCTGGCACTCTATCACTACCTATTCCCAGAGGCCCAACCAGCAGTGCCGGGCTTTCCTCCACCGCAAGCTAAAACTCCAACTGGCGTCACGATAAACATTTATTTTATTCCCTTTCAAGGCGCTGTCGACCCCAGTACCGGGCCTATTCGCACCCTGAACTCGCCAAGGCCGGGCTGGGGCGACGCATATCTACTGACCAGAAGAACAGACAGGTCAGGAATAGTAACCGAGTAGGGCTGAGGCCCCACGTTGCGAAAAAGCGGCTTTTTTTTGTTGCAGATTGTGCTGCAGTTTTTTGAGCCAAAGCAATGCAGTGTTAGCCAACCAGGTTTTTTGACACTTTTTTTATATGATGCGGTTTTTGTCACATTTTTCAACACTTTTTTGTTGCGTTTTTTGCTGCAGCACACTGTATGGACCTGGAAACTTCCCTTTAAAAAAACGCTTTTCATGCATTATTTGCAGAAACTGCGTAAGGCTAAGGCCCCACGTAGTGTCCCGCAGCAAAAAATGCGCTGCAGGAAAAACCGTGGTAGAAACACCTTCTGCTTCCATTATACCTATAGGGAAACCATTGGCGTTTCTGTAGGCATAATTGACATGCTGTCCTTTCCCACACCGCGATGGTTTTGGAAATTGCAGTGTGTCCGCTGTGCGTATTTTCCTGCAAAGTGGATATAGGATTTGCTATCCACTTTTCAGTGACTGCTTTTATGACACTTGGGGCATTTTCGCCACGTGGACCCTGGCCTCAAAATCACATCAAAAACCACGGGCAAAAAAAGTGTTGGGTTTTTTCCACCTCCCATTGATTTCAGATATTATAATAATTAATTGATTATAGACAAATAGTATTAGTATGGCTAAGGTAAAAAGCTAAACCAACTGTCATATATACATACTCACTTGATAGAGATATTACATATCAAGGATGAAATGACAAGTCTGATTATGTCTCAATAAATACAGAATGCAGAAAGGAGTAGGAACAATCTTACCGTATCCTGAAATCACAAAAAAGAGGGGTGGGGGGGGGGGTGCCTGGGAAACAATTTTTTTTTTTTACAGAAATGGGAAATTTCTAGGAAGTTCTTAGACTTCTCTGTTCTGCAAAATTCACTCCAGGCTTTGGCTCAAAAAAACACAGCAAAAATCTGTAGCAAAAAATGCAGCTTTTTTGTAAAGTGGGGTTTAGTCTAAGGCTAAGGCCCCACGTGGTGTCCCGCAAAAAAAAAAGCGCTCCGGGAAAATCTGCAGCGGCAACGCATCGCGGTTATTCTTGCAGTGCTTTTGACAGAAAGTTTGCAGAGTTTTCCTCTGTGGACTTTCTGCTTCAATTATACCTATAGGGAAACCGCCGCCGTTTCCGTAGGTATAATTGACAAGCTATGATTTTCAAAACCGCGACAGTTTTGGAAATCGCTGCTTGTCCGCAAAGTGTATTTTAACGCAAAGAGGGAACGGGATTTGCTAGCACACAATACACCATTGAGGCCTCACATTGCAGAAATGCAGCTTTTTTTTGCTGCAGATTTTGCTGCATTTTTTTGAGCCAAAGCCAAGAATGACTACAAGAGGAATGGAAAATATCTCAGAGGTTCTTATACTGCTACCTTCTGCTTAATCCACTCCTGGTTTTGGCTCAGAAAGACACAGCAAAATCTGCAACAAAAAAAGCTGCATTTCCGCAACATGAGGCATCAGCCTAAAATGTCATGGAAATAATACAATATTGGAGTAAGAAACAGGCAAGAGTTTGAATCCAGAGAGAAAGAGCAGTATGATGATTCCACTTAAATATGGCTATAACTCAAAGATGTATTTTGATCTCTGGGTATCGTATCTCCCTCTTACTTCCATTTACTCATAATGTGCGCAGCTCTAATCCTAGGTGTATGTTGTCAGTAATGGCAACAATGTAACAATAGGGCTTTGTATCCATCCCAGAATGGCTCCATTGAATTCCTACATAGCCCTGGGTGATCAAATACACATGTATTGTTTGGACTAGGCTATTGATCAGACCTAGTTGATAACATATAGAAGGCGTTGTGTCATTCCACTTGGTCCCCTCTCCTTACAAAGAATCTTGACTTGAGTGCGTTAATCAATCAGACTTGCCGTCGCCGGTGACCTCATTCTGGGTGGTGTAATCAAAGGTATAAAAGATGAGGTAAGAGGTCAGTGAGACAGACTACTAGAGAATACTATGATGAGACTACTAAGAGACTACTGGGATATACTGTGATGAGCATGCAGGCTGGAATGCTGTGATGCTGCTGCTAGAAGCCTCCACTTGTTATTCACACATACCAGAGCATGTGTGAGTGTTGGACTACAGAACCACATCAAGGATATGTGTGGTAAAGTAATTATTTCACTTTTATTCCCTTTTTATTTTATGCGCTGTATATTGTAACTAGTAACTGTTAATGCTTGCATATATCTGCATATCTGTTCTGAACTGCATGTGTTAGATGTTAATACCGACCCATTTAGGGGTTAATAAATATACAAAATTTAGAAAGCTTGTCTTTTATTTATCTTGTGAACCCAGCACTCACTGGCGGTGAGTGTGGTTTTTTATGAAAGAAGTCTCAGGTGCGGGCCAAAGCGGTGTTGGCGCACTGAATATCTTTCACAAGCAGTTGTCCCAAATCAGCAGAAAAAGAATGTTAGGACAGTCCAGGGTCAAAACACAAGTACTATAGTAGCTAAGGGAGAATCCAGGAGAGTGGTCGAGGTCAGGCAAGGGGTCAGCAAAATCACTCAGATAGTACCAGGATATATAATACAATAACCAGAAAATAGCCAATTATTTAGAGAGTTTAACCCCTTCCAGCCCTAACCATTTTTGTTTTTTTATTCTCCTTCCAAAAGCTATAACTTTTTAATTTTTCTTTCACAGAGCCGTATGAGGGCTTCATTTTTGCAGGACAAATTGTACTTCATAATGGTACCATTTAATATTTCATATGATGTACTGGGAAGCACCACTTTCTTAGAAGTTTTGCTTTTGCACACTTCACAGTACAGCCAAAATGACATGTGATATGTATGCTGTGAGTCATTACAATTACTGTAATGCCCAATTTATATATAGTTTTTTTTTACATTTTAACACCTTAAAAAAAATCCAAAACTTTTGAAAAAAAATTTCTTGGAATCGCCATGTTCTGACACCTATAGCTTTGTATTTCCATATATGAGGCTGCATAAGGCATCTTTTTTTCATGGCTAGAAGTACAGTACTTTTTAATTAAATAATTTTAGGGAATGTCTGATCACTTTTTATGGATGGCAAAATGGCTTAAAAGGCTGTTCATCTCTATTGATTTTTTTTTCCTGCTACGATGTTCACCATGTGGGAAAAATATTTTTATAAGCTTGCAATTTCTGTATTTTCAGACATGAGGATACCTAATGTGCATGTGTTTGAGAGTTGAGCATATAGCCATGAACCTTGTGCGTCCACTTGTCAAATTGACCAGAGGTCACCATTATATCCTGGTAATCCCAGATTTTGCAAACTGGCAAAACCTTTGTGGAATACCTTCTCAAAAGTAATTGCAAGAGAGTTGTTTCAGGTGTTTACAAGAATGGGCCTACCAAAAGAAATTCATACATACCAGGGTATGCCATTTAGGATGAGAATGTACACAGAACACAAGTGTATTGCAGCATGTGTGTAAATTCTCCGGCTGGATATATCAAGTACAAAACAGCAGTGGGACCTGACCTTACCAAGTGTCAACACCAGCCCTGCTATGCAACATTATGCTTTTCCATTGGTTGCTTCTAATGAATTCTGCTATTTAAAGCATGTTTGTGCTAAAAGTCACTGACTGAGGATTGTATAGTTGTGGACTTTGCTTCTCACTACCTGTTCTGGTATTTATTGTATTCCTGGCTATCATTGAATACCCTCCTGTTTTAGTCCTTTGATAAGTAAGAGAAATAAGTAATTGTGTATGGTCCCAAAACTGTTCTCTTTGTTATGCCAAGTGTGTGATAATTCTCCAGTCCTGCTACCTACTAAAAGTCTCCTGTGTCCTGCTATCTTATTCAGTGATTCCCCTTATATCCAACAGCAGCACAATATGGGGTATTTCTGCCCCTGTGTGCTGATAGGACAGGCAGAACTTTTAATTAACATAATTAATTCCCCTATAAGAGGTAAAGAAGAACTTTCCTCCACCCCGTGTTTTTTTCTGTCCTGTGTGGTGGGACAGGTGGAGGGAGGTTTCTTTACCTCCCCAGGTTTTAAGCTACTTACATTTAGGTGGCTTCTTTTTTTCTTACTTTCTTCTTCTTCTTTCTTCTCATCTTCTCTCTGTGGGAAGATTTCAGAGGTCTCTTTACCTGAGGGGACTAGAATATTGTTTGGGTATCGCGCTAGTGCGCGTTCCTTATCTTGTTTTTCCCCTCTCCAGTCTTTCTCCGCCGGCCGGAAGCAATGTCTTCGGGCGGAACCTTTCTACCGCCATCTCTGTTTCCGGCCGGCTTCTACTCCCCGCGTCACTTACGGTTTCGGGTTCGTGGGGAGAGCGGGAAAAAATGCCGGTTTTAAAATCCAAAAGTGGATTTTTCGGTATTTATGAGTTTTTAGGGGCTTGCGCTCCTTTGGGGAGTGGTACCCTCTTTTTATTAAATAAATTCCTTCTGGATCCTTGTACCCCTTCCTTGACCCCACCCCACTAGTTTCTCCTCCTATTTATTTGGGAGAATAGATGCATTCTATGACTTGTCTATCTCTAGAGAAGTCTCCACAGTTGGTATCTATACCATTTTTGTGGCTTGCATTGGGATTTTCCTGAATTTCTTATTTCTATGAAGTTGCACGGTAGTTTTTTTTTTTTGACTCTAAGCAAAAAAAAAATAAAAAATTTCAACCTTCATTTTTTCGATTTTTGTTCCTTAGATGTCTTCCTCTCCCTCTAACGGTGATGACTTACCCAGAAGAAAAAGCTCCGCCAAGTGTAGACATCTTGCTTGCAGGGATTGTGACACTCCCCTTCCAGATGGGTACGAGTATATACGCTGCCGCCAGTGCCGAGGTCCTCCTGCTGATGAGCCTTCCTTGCGATATGTCATTACCTGGGTAAAGGAATATGTTGAAGACTCTATGAGGGAGATTGAGGATTATGCCTCCCAGGTTTCCAAGAGGCCACACAGGGAGCAGCAATCTCACTCTGCTGGTCCCTCTGAAGAGGATTTTCAGATCTTGGATGAGACACATACTTCTGATGAAGATCCTGAGGCGTTCGGTAGGTCTCTTTTTCCTTTGGAAAAAATGCAGAAATTGCTTAAGTCCATCCGGTCAGGTGATTGTGATGTTGACCCAGAGGAAGCCTCATGCTCCACCTATAGAGGGCCAAGGGCTTTCCAAGTGGATGCTGCTCTTAACACAGCAATGATGGCAGAATGGAAACATCCAGAAAAACCCTTTTTTCTATCCAGGAGATCTAGGACCCTCTTTCCAATTACGGAGGTTCAGCAGGACCGCTGGGGCCCCCCACCCAAGGTAGATATGGCTGTAACTAAGTTATCCCGCCGTACGGTTGTACTGGCAGAAGATGGTTCTAATTTACAAGATCCCATGGATAGACGCACGGAGAATACTCTCAGGAAAGTTTACTCTGCTGCCTCTGCCCAGGTTTCTGTTGGGATTGCTTCCAGTGAAGTAGCAAATAAATTGAGAGCAGACCTCTCCAAACTAGAGAGCGATATTGAGTCTGGTGTCTCCAGGGACAGTCTTTTGTCTTTCCTGAATTCAATTTCCTTATCGGCAGATTATATATCTGAAGCCTCCGTTCATCAGGTGAAGATAGCAGCCAGCTCTATGGCTCTTTCTATGGCCGCCAGAAGGCCACTATGGCTTAAACCCTGGAGAGCAAACAACGTCTCCAAATATAATATCTGCTCCCTGCCCTTTGAGCCGGGTAAGCTTTTCGGTAAAGCTCTTGATGACATTATGGAGGGTCTAGCTGATAAAAAGGGGAAGTGCCTTCCTCAGTCTTTCAGAGGCAGATCTAGGCCTTCAGGTCGGGGTAGAGGTTTTCAGCGTCAACCTCAATCCGGGCCTCAGTATCAGAGGCGTTCTGGTTATCAGTCAAGGAAATCTGGTCGCAGAATCCCTAAAAGGGAGCAAGGTAAAAAAACCTGATTTTTGACACCACCAGTTTTCCTCCCTTGGTGGCTTTATTACCAGTCGGAGGTCGCATCTCTCATTTTCGCCCCGCTTGGCAAGAACACATTCAGGATCCTTGGGTCTTTCAGGTGATACAACGGGGTTATGCCATAGATTTTTGTTCTCTTCCTCGAGACAGATTTGTAAGACCTCGTCTGCTTTCCGCTCCAAAACAGTTGGTGCTAGAACGGGCCATCCGGAAATATTTAGACAAGGGGGCCCTGGAGTTGGTTCCCCGTTCAGAAGAAGGTTTGGGAGTCTACTCTCCGGTCTTCCTGGTACCCAAACAATCAGGGGACTGGAGAGTAATAATAGATCTAAGGTTCCTAAACCATTTCATCCGGAGAAAACAGTTCCATATGGAAACCATAAAACCAGTGGTTGCCTTTCTTCAACCCGGCGATGTCCTCGTCACCTTAGACTTGAAGGACACATATCTACACATCCCGATGTATTCTCCTCACAGAAGATACCTAAGGATCACAGTAACAGTTGCCAGCCGGACTCAACATCTTCAGTTCACAGCGTTACCCTTCGGCATCTCCTCGGCTCCTCACACCTTTACCAAGGTGGTAGCCCCTGTAGCGGCGGCTCCCAGGCTCCAGGGGTTGTTTATCGTGCCATACCTGGACGA